>OZ017739.1:84182741-84782741 GCA_963969285.1 Odontomyia ornata | reverse complement strand
AGCAATTTCCAGATGTTTTGCCTAAAACATGTTCCGACCATCAAAACACTAGTTTGGGGTAAACTTTTAAATTAAAACGTCAAAACGCGAAATTCGCACGTTCAAGGGGAGAAAAAGCCATTTAAAGTTTTGGGGAGTTGACACGTGAAAAATTGGGATTTTTCTAGCTTTCAACCACTAAACTTGCCCTTAAACTTTTGCCAAATACCACAAATTTATACTTTTTGGAAAATTCAGACGCTGATCTATTCATTAACACCAAAATATAGCACATCGGTTGAAAAATCAAGCCACAGCAATGCCGTAAAGGGAAAAAGTTTCCATAACCTGCCCTCAAAAATATAAGGAACCTTATAAAAATTAGTATTCTTATGCAAAGTACTACAAATTTGTACTTGACGTAAACTACAGACGGACAGCTACAAAATAAGACCAACATTTTGATAATCGAATGGAAATTGTGGCTACAGTGAACGATGAAAGCCAGAGGTCGGACAAGGAAATTTACATATTTTAGACAAATACGTGTCTATGCCTCCTAAGCGTCATAAAAATTAGTATTTTCGTGCAAATTACTACATATTTGCACTTGACGCAAACTAAACAAACGCAACTATAAGATAAGACCAAAATTTCAACAATCGGATTCAAATTACGGGCACAGTAAGCAATCAAAGCTGAAAATCTGCACAAAAACTGCACGGGTTCTAGAAACAGCAATTTCCAGATATTTTGCCTAAAACATGTTCCGACCATCAAAACACTAGTTTGGGGTAAACTTTTAAATTAAAACGTCAAAACGCGAAATTCGCACGTTTAAGGGGAGAAAAAGCCATTTAAAGTTTTGGGGAGTTGACACGTGAAAAATTGGGATTTTTCTAGCTTTCAACCACTAAACTTGCCCTTAAACTTTTACCAAATACCACAAATTTATACTTTTTGGAAAATTCAGACGCTGATCTATTCATTAACACCAAAATATAGCACATCGGTTGAAAAATCAAGCCACAGCAATGCCGTAAAGGGAAAAAGTTTCCATAACCTGCCCCCAAAAATATAAGGAACCTTATAAAAATTAGTATTCTTATGCAAAGTACTACAAATTTATACTTGACGTAAACTACAGACGGACAGCTACAAAATGAGACCAACATTTTGATAATCGAATGGAAATTGTGGCTACAGTGAACGATGAAAGCCAGAGGTCGGACAAGGAAATTTACGTATTTTAGACAAATACGTGTCTATGCCTCCTAAGCGTCATAAAAATAAGTATTTTCATGCAAATTACTACATATTTGCACTTGACGCAAACTAAACAAACGCAACTATAAGATAAGACCAAAATTTCAACAATCGGATTCAAATTACGGGCACAGTAAGCAATCAAAGCTGAAAATCTGCACAAAAACTGCACGGGTTCTAGAAACAGCAATTTCCAGATATTTTGCCTAAAACATGTTCCGACCATCAAAACACTAGTTTGGGGTAAACTTTTAAATTAAAACGTCAAAACGCGAAATTCGCACGTTTAAGGGGAGAAAAAGCCATTTAAAGTTTTGGGGAGTTGACACGTGAAAAATTGGGATTTTTCTAGCTTTCAACCACTAAACTTGCCCTTAAACTTTTGCCAAATACCACAAATTTATACTTTTTGGAAAATTCAGACGCTGATCTATTCATTAACACCAAAATATAGCACATCGGTTGAAAAATCAAGCCACAGCAATGCCGTAAAGGGAAAAAGTTTCCATAACCTGCCCCCAAAAATATAAGGAACCTTATAAAAATTAGTATTCTTATGCAAAATACTACAAATTTGTACTTGACGTAAACTACAGACAGACAGCTACAAAATGAGACCAACATTTTGATAATCGAATGGAAATTGTGGCTACAGTGAACGATGAAAGCCAGAGGTCGGACAAGGAAATTTACGTATTTTAGACAAATACGTGTCTATGCCTCCTAAGCGTCATAAAAATTAGTATTTTTATGCAAATTACTACATATTTGCACTTGACGCAAACCAAACAAACGCAACTATAAGATAAGACCAAAATTTCAACAATCGGATTCAAATTACGGGCACAGTAAGCAATCAAAGCTGAAAATCTGCACAAAAACTGCACGGGTTCTAGAAACAGCAATTTCCAGATATTTTGCCTAAAACATGTTCCGACCATCAAAACACTAGTTTGGGGTAAACTTTTAAATTAAAACGTCAAAACGCGAAATTCGCACGTTTAAGGGGAGAAAAAGCCATTTAAAGTTTTGGGGAGTTGACACGTGAAAAATTGGGATTTTTCTAGCTTTCAACCACTAAACTTGCCCTTAAACTTTTGCCAAATACCACAAATTTATACTTTTTGGAAAATTCAGACGCTGATCTATTCATTAACACCAAAATATAGCACATCGGTTGAAAAATCAAGCCACAGCAATGCCGTAAAGGGAAAAAGTTTCCATAACCTGCCCCCAAAAATATAAGGAACCTTATAAAAATTAGTATTCTTATGCAAAGTACTACAAATTTGTACTTGACGTAAACTACAGACGGACAGCTACAAAATGAGACCAACATTTTGATAATCGAATGGAAATTGTGGCTACAGTGAACGATGAAAGCCAGAGGTCGGACAAGGAAATTTACGTATTTTAGACAAATACGTGTCTATGCCTCCTAAGCGTCATAAAAATTAGTATTTTCATGCAAATTACTACATATTTGCACTTGACGCAAACTAAACAAACGCAACTATAAGATAAGACCAAAATTTCAACAATCGGATTCAAATTACGGGCACAGTAAGCAATCAAAGCTGAAAATCTGCACAAAAACTGCACGGGTTCTAGAAACAGCAATTTCCAGATATTTTGCCTAAAACATGTTCCGACCATCAAAACACTAGTTTGGGGTAAACTTTTAAATTAAAACGTCAAAACGCGAAATTCGCACGTTCAAGGGGAGAAAAAGCCATTTAAAGTTTTGGGGAGTTGACACGTGAAAAATTGGGATTTTTCTAGCTTTCAACCACTAAACTTGCCCTTAAACTTTTGCCAAATACCACAAATTTATACTTTTTGGAAAATTCAGACGCTGATCTATTCATTAACACCAAAATATAGCACATCGGTTGAAAAATCAAGCCACAGCAATGCCGTAAAGGGAAAAAGTTTCCATAACCTGCCCCCAAAAATATAAGGAACCTTAAACAAATTAGTATTCTTATGCAAAGTACTACAAATTTGTACTTGACGTAAACTACAGACGGACAGCTACAAAATGAGACCAACATTTTGATAATCGAATGGAAATTGTGGCTACAGTGAACGATGAAAGCCAGAGGTCGGACAAGGAAATTTACGTATTTTAGACAAATACGTGTCTATGCCTCCTAAGCGTCATAAAAATTAGTATTTTCATGCAAATTACTACATATTTGCACTTGACGCAAACTAAACAAACGCAACTATAAGATAAGACCAAAATTTCAACAATCGGATTCAAATTACGGGCACAGTAAGCAATCAAAGCTGAAATCTGCACAAAAACTGCACGGGTTCTAGAAACAGCAATTTCCAGATATTTTGCCTAAAACATGTTCCGACCATCAAAACACTAGTTTGGGGTAAACTTTTAAATTAAAACGTCAAAACGCGAAATTCGCACGTTTAAGGGGAGAAAAAGCCATTTAAAGTTTTGGGGAGTTGACACGTGAAAAATTCGGATTTTTCTAGCTTTCAACCACTAAACTTGCCCTTAAACTTTTGCCAAATACCACAAATTTATACTTTTTGGAAAATTCAGACGCTGATCTATTCATTAACACCAAAATATAGCACATCGGTTGAAAAATCAAGCCACAGCAATGCCGTAAAGGGAAAAAGTTTCCATAACCTGCCCCCAAAAATATAAGGAACCTTATAAAAATTAGTATTCTTATGCAAAGTACTACAAATTTGTACTTGACGTAAACTACAGACGGACAGCTACAAAATGAGACCAACATTTTGATAATCGAATGGAAATTGTGGCTACAGTGAACGATGAAAGCCAGAGGTCGGACAAGGAAATTTACGTATTTTAGACAAATACGTGTCTATGCCTCCTAAGCGTCATAAAAATTAGTATTTTCATGCAAATTACTACATATTTGCACTTGACGCAAACTAAACAAACGCAACTATAAGATAAGACCAAAATTTCAACAATCGGCTTCAAATTACGGGCACAGTAAGCAATCAAAGCTGAAAATCTGCACAAAAACTGCACGGGTTCTAGAAACAGCAATTTCCAGATATTTTGCCTAAAACATGTTCCGACCATCAAAACACTAGTTTGGGGTAAACTTTTAAATTAAAACGTCAAAACGCGAAATTCGCACGTTTAAGGGGAGAAAAAGCCATTTAAAGTTTTGGGGAGTTGACACGTGAAAAATTGGGATTTTTCTAGCTTTCAACCACTAAACTTGCCCTTAAACTTTTGCCAAAAACCACAAATTTATACTTTTTGAAAAACTCAGACGCTGATCTATTCATTAACACCAAAATATAGCACATCGGTTGAAAAATCAAGCCACAGCAATGCCGTAAAGGGAAAAAGTTTCCATAACCTGCCCCCAAAAATATAAGGAACCTTATAAAAATTAGTATTCTTATGCAAAGTACTACAAATTTGTATTTGACGTAAACTACAGACGGACAGCTACAAAATGAGACCAACATTTTGATAATCGAATGGAAATTGTGGCTACAGTGAACGATGAAAGCCAGAGGTCGGACAAGGAAATTTACGTATTTTAGACAAATACGTGTCTATGCCTCCTAAGCGTCATAAAAATTAGTATTTTCATGCAAATTACTACATATTTGCACTTGACGCAAACTAAACAAACGCAACTATAAGATAAGACCAAAATTTCAACAATCGGATTCAAATTACGGGCACAGTAAGCAATCAAAGCTGAAAATCTGCACAAAAACTGCACGGGTTCTAGAAACAGCAATTTCCAGATATTTTGCCTAAAACATGTTCCGACCATCAAAACACGAGTTTGGGGTAAACTTTTAAATTAAAACGTCAAAACGCGAAATTCGCACGTTTAAGGGGAGAAAAAGCCATTTAAAGTTTTGGGGAGTTGACACGTGAAAAATTGGGATTTTTCTAGCTTTCAACCACTAAACTTGGCCTTAAACTTTTACCAAATACCACAAATTTATACTTTTTGGAAAATTCAGACGCTGATCTATTCATTAACACCAAAATATAGCACATCGGTTGAAAAATCAAGCCACAGCAATGCCGTAAAGGGAAAAAGTTTCCATAACCTGCCCCCAAAAATATAAGGAACCTTATAAAAATTAGTATTCTTATGCAAAGTACTACAAATTTATACTTGACGTAAACTACAGACGGACAGCTACAAAATGAGACCAACATTTTGATAATCGAATGGAAATTGTGGCTACAGTGAACGATGAAAGCCAGAGGTCGGACAAGGAAATTTACGTATTTTAGACAAATACGTGTCTATGCCTCCTAAGCGTCATAAAAATAAGTATTTTCATGCAAATTACTACATATTTGCACTTGACGCAAACTAAACAAACGCAACTATAAGATAAGACCAAAATTTCAACAATCGGATTCAAATTACGGGCACAGTAAGCAATCAAAGCTGAAAATCTGCACAAAAACTGCACGGGTTCTAGAAACAGCAATTTCCAGATATTTTGCCTAAAACATGTTCCGACCATCAAAACACTAGTTTGGGGTAAACTTTTAAATTAAAACGTCAAAACGCGAAATTCGCACGTTTAAGGGGAGAAAAAGCCATTTAAAGTTTTGGGGAGTTGACACGTGAAAAATTGGGATTTTTCTAGCTTTCAACCACTAAACTTGCCCTTAAACTTTTGCCAAATACCACAAATTTATACTTTTTGGAAAATTCAGACGCTGATCTATTCATTAACACCAAAATATAGCACATCGGTTGAAAAATCAAGCCACAGCAATGCCGTAAAGGGAAAAAGTTTCCATAACCTGCCCCCAAAAATATAAGGAACCTTATAAAAATTAGTATTCTTATGCAAAATACTACAAATTCGTACTTGACGTAAACTACAGACAGACAGCTACAAAATGAGACCAACATTTTGATAATCGAATGGAAATTGTGGCTACAGTGAACGATGAAAGCCAGAGGTCGGACAAGGAAATTTACGTATTTTAGACAAATACGTGTCTATGCCTCCTAAGCGTCATAAAAATTAGTATTTTTATGCAAATTACTACATATTTGCACTTGACGCAAACTCAACAAACGCAACTATAAGAAAATCCCCGTTGGCAGCACCAGCCGGAAAGGTAAATTTCTCGTATGTAGCATAAAGCTTCGAAAAAAAATTTGGCTTGCCTACTACTCAACTTCTTTCTGCAATTTTCGTAGTACCACATGGGTATTTATTAACATAAAAAAATCCCCGTTGGCAGCACCAGCCGGAAAGGTAAATTTCTCGTATGTAGCATAAAGCTTCGAAAAAAAATTTGGCTTGCCTACTACTCAACTTCTTTCTGCAATTTTCGTAGTACCACATGGGTATTTATTAACATAAAAAAAATCTGGCCACGTTCGTTCTTAGAGACCTTTTATCGGGGCGCAAATATTTTGCTAATTAAATTAAGTTGCATACGTATGGATTACATATTGAAAATCGGCGGATCATAAATTGTTGTAAACATATAAATACCGGTTTCGCCCTTCTCGCATTTGCTGTTTACACAGTTCACAGTGGTAACCACACAAAGGCTTAAATAGCTCGAATAGTTAATTTCAAAAGATTTCCATGAAAGTTTAATCAGCACTTGCGTTGCCATTAATATATACATTTTCAATTTTTTTCTGAACTATGAGGGCCGTCATTTCAATTTTTATTGAAATCGGCTGCTAAAAATATTAAGCTGTAAATTTTCGACTTTTTCATTTGTCATTCGATTTGCATAATTAAATTAAATTAACTTGCGTTAATAACTTATAATTTCAAGTTTCAACGGAATCTGTTGAGAATCTTGGCTGCTACAGAAATAAAAAAAATTGTATGCCACCCCCCTGTATGGGGAGACCCCCCTTAAAATACCTTAAAATATTTTCTTGCACTGCAAATTTCAAGAGGCACCACTTTTGACCTACGTAGAAAATTTCCTCATTCTAGCTCATGTGGTTTGCGAGAAAACTTGTTTTGACGCACGAACAAACGGACGGACAGACAGACAAGTCGCGATTTTATAATTTTTTAAGGGGATTGTTAAAAAGATTTTACAATATCTTAAAAATGGTCTGGTTTATAAATTCTATCAAGTAAAGTCATTTAAAACGTTATCATGAAAAATATTCATTATTTCAGTTGGCACTTAAATAGCGAATTGCGCTTGCCTTCTGACCTTTGGGGGCCGCCATTTTGAATGCATGCATTTTATTTTGGATTATTTTAAATCTTTGTATGCTAGGAACTCATCAATCAATGTACTATCTCGTTCAAATAGAAGTTTCACTCTAGACAGGGCAAAATAATTCAATTTTTAAAGAAAATGGCAGCTAAAAATATTAGGCTTTAAATTTTCGACTTTTTTATTTTTCATTCAATTTCAATAATTTCCTGTATAATACAAGAACATAGTACAGAGATCCATAATCTCAAGTTTTATCAAAATCCGCTGGAAAATGTGACCGCTAGAGGGCCACAAAAACCTGAAAAAAACGCATATTTAAACGGCCGCCATTTTGTAATTTGCTCATGCATGATCACCAAAATATCAAAGGCTGTAGGCCTAAATAATGTCTATCTTGAAACCAAATTTCGTATACGTGGGATTAAAATTGCGACTTTAAAAGCCTTTGAAATTTTGCCCTTTAACTGGCCGCCATTTTGTTTTTTGCAACCTGACCTCCAATTTTTTCACGTAGTTCTTTAGATACTTATAATTTCTATCAAGTTACCAAATTTCATGAAAATCTGTTGAAAGCTTTGACCACTATTACAACAACAAAATTTTGCACGTTTTTCGACCTTTGAGCGCCCGCCATTTTGTTTCTGCCGTACCGACTTTGGATTTTTTATTGTGAGATTCATCACATACATCAATGAACCTTTGTACCAAATTTCATCCAAATCGGAGCTATACTTTGGTCAGAACAGAAATCACGATTTTTCGTCTAAAATGGCCGCCATTTTGTTTTTGCCCGGCCGATATAGCTGGTTCACGAACTTAACCGAGATAATTACCCAATACACCTTTCCTGAAAATTTGGTGAAAATCGAAGCAAAATTGCAACCTCTATCGTGGTCACAAATTTCGTTATATCCCATATATATATATATATATATATATGATGCTCTCCGCAATAGGTAAATTTCTCTCGAGAAATTTACCTAAAAAATCTGGCCACGTTCGTTCTTAGAGACCTTTTATCGGGGCGCAAATATTTTGCTAATTAAATTAAGTTGCATACGTATGGATTACATATTGAAAATCGGCGGATCATAAATTGTTGTAAACATATAAATACCGGTTTCGCCCTTCTCGCATTTGCTGTTTACACAGTTCACAGTGGTAACCACACAAAGGCTTAAATAGCTCGAATAGTTAATTTCAAAAGATTTCCATGAAAGTTTAATCAGCACTTGCGTTGCCATTAATATATACATTTTCAATTTTTTTCTGAACTATGAGGGCCGTCATTTCAATTTTTATTGAAATCGGCTGCTAAAAATATTAAGCTGTAAATTTTCGACTTTTTCATTTGTCATTCGATTTGCATAATTAAATTAAATTAACTTGCGTTAATAACTTATAATTTCAAGTTTCAACGGAATCTGTTGAGAATCTTGGCTGCTACAGAAATAAAAAAAATTGTATGCCACCCCCCTGTATGGGGAGACCCCCCTTAAAATACCTTAAAATATTTTCTTGCACTGCAAATTTCAAGAGGCACCACTTTTGACCTACGTAGAAAATTTCCTCATTCTAGCTCATGTGGTTTGCGAGAAAACTTGTTTTGACGCACGAACAAACGGACGGACAGACAGACAAGTCGCGATTTTATAATTTTTTAAGGGGATTGTTAAAAAGATTTTACAATATCTTAAAAATGGTCTGGTTTATAAATTCTATCAAGTAAAGTCATTTAAAACGTTATCATGAAAAATATTCATTATTTCAGTTGGCACTTAAATAGCGAATTGCGCTTGCCTTCTGACCTTTGGGGGCCGCCATTTTGAATGCATGCATTTTATTTTGGATTATTTTAAATCTTTGTATGCTAGGAACTCATCAATCAATGTACTATCTCGTTCAAATAGAAGTTTCACTCTAGACAGGGCAAAATAATTCAATTTTTAAAGAAAATGGCAGCTAAAAATATTAGGCTTTAAATTTTCGACTTTTTTATTTTTCATTCAATTTCAATAATTTCCTGTATAATACAAGAACATAGTACAGAGATCCATAATCTCAAGTTTTATCAAAATCCGCTGGAAAATGTGACCGCTAGAGGGCCACAAAAACCTGAAAAAAACGCATATTTAAACGGCCGCCATTTTGTAATTTGCTCATGCATGATCACCAAAATATCAAAGGCTGTAGGCCTAAATAATGTCTATCTTGAAACCAAATTTCGTATACGTGGGATTAAAATTGCGACTTTAAAAGCCTTTGAAATTTTGCCCTTTAACTGGCCGCCATTTTGTTTTTTGCAACCTGACCTCCAATTTTTTCACGTAGTTCTTTAGATACTTATAATTTCTATCAAGTTACCAAATTTCATGAAAATCTGTTGAAAGCTTTGACCACTATTACAACAACAAAATTTTGCACGTTTTTCGACCTTTGAGCGCCCGCCATTTTGTTTCTGCCGTACCGACTTTGGATTTTTTATTGTGAGATTCATCACATACATCAATGAACCTTTGTACCAAATTTCATCCAAATCGGAGCTATACTTTGGTCAGAACAGAAATCACGATTTTTCGTCTAAAATGGCCGCCATTTTGTTTTTGCCCGGCCGATATAGCTGGTTCACGAACTTAACCGAGATAATTACCCAATACACCTTTCCTGAAAATTTGGTGAAAATCGAAGCAAAATTGCAACCTCTATCGTGGTCACAAATTTCGTTATATCCCATATATATATATATATATATATATATGATGCTCTCCGCAATAGGTAAATTTCTCTCGAGAAATTTACCTAATAAGACCAAAATTTCAACAATCGGATTCAAATTACGGGCACAGTAAGCAATCAAAGCTGAAAATCTGCACAAAAACTGCACGGGTTCTAGAAACAGCAATTTCCAGATATTTTGCCTAAAACATGTTCCGACCATCAAAACACTAGTTTGGGGTAAACTTTTAAATTAAAACGTCAAAACGCGAAATTCGCACGTTTAAGGGGAGAAAAAGCCATTTAAAGTTTTGGGGAGTTGACACGTGAAAAATTGGGATTTTTCTAGCTTTCAACCACTAAACTTGCCCTTAAACTTTTGCCAAATACCACAAATTTATACTTTTTGGAAAATTCAGACGCTGATCTATTCATTAACACCAAAATATAGCACATCGGTTGAAAAATCAAGCCACAGCAATGCCGTAAAGGGAAAAAGTTTCCATAACCTGCCCCCAAAAATATAAGGAACCGTATAAAAATTAGTATTCTTATGCAAAGTACTACAAATTTGTACTTGACGTAAACTACAGACGGACAGCTACAAAATGAGACCAACATTTTGATAATCGAATGGAAATTGTGGCTACAGTGAACGATGAAAGCCAGAGGTCGGACAAGGAAATTTACGTATTTTAGACAAATACGTGTCTATGCCTCCTAAGCGTCATAAAAATTAGTATTTTCATGCAAATTACTACATATTTGCACTTGACGCAAACTAAACAAACGCAACTATAAGATAAGACCAAAATTTCAACAATCGGATTCAAATTACGGGCACAGTAAGCAATCAAAGCTGAAAATCTGCACAAAAACTGCACGGGTTCTAGAAACAGCAATTTCCAGATATTTTGCCTAAAACATGTTCCGACCATCAAAACACTAGTTTGGGGTAAACTTTTAAATTAAAACGTCAAAACGCGAAATTCGCACGTTCAAGGGGAGAAAAAGCCATTTAAAGTTTTGGGGAGTTGACACGTGAAAAATTGGGATTTTTCTAGCTTTCAACCACTAAACTTGCCCTTAAACTTTTGCCAAATACCACAAATTTATACTTTTTGGAAAATTCAGACGCTGATCTATTCATTAACACCAAAATATAGCACATCGGTTGAAAAATCAAGCCACAGCAATGCCGTAAAGGGAAAAAGTTTCCATAACCTGCCCCCAAAAATATAAGGAACCTTATAAAAATTAGTATTCTTATGCAAAGTACTACAAATTTGTACTTGACGTAAACTACAGACGGACAGCTACAAAATGAGACCAACATTTTGATAATCGAATGGAAATTGTGGCTACAGTGAACGATGAAAGCCAGAGGTCGGACAAGGAAATTTACGTATTTTAGACAAATACGTGTCTATGCCTCCTAAGCGTCATAAAAATTAGTATTTTCATGCAAATTACTACATATTTGCACTTGACGCAAACTAAACAAACGCAACTATAAGATAAGACCAAAATTTCAACAATCGGATTCAAATTACGGGCACAGTAAGCAATCAAAGCTGAAATCTGCACAAAAACTGCACGGGTTCTAGAAACAGCAATTTCCAGATATTTTGCCTAAAACATGTTCCGACCATCAAAACACTAGTTTGGGGTAAACTTTTAAATTAAAACGTCAAAACGCGAAATTCGCACGTTTAAGGGGAGAAAAAGCCATTTAAAGTTTTGGGGAGTTGACACGTGAAAAATTCGGATTTTTCTAGCTTTCAACCACTAAACTTGCCCTTAAACTTTTGCCAAATACCACAAATTTATACTTTTTGGAAAATTCAGACGCTGATCTATTCATTAACACCAAAATATAGCACATCGGTTGAAAAATCAAGCCACAGCAATGCCGTAAAGGGAAAAAGTTTCCATAACCTGCCCCCAAAAATATAAGGAACCTTATAAAAATTAGTATTCTTATGCAAAGTACTACAAATTTGTACTTGACGTAAACTACAGACGGACAGCTACAAAATGAGACCAACATTTTGATAATCGAATGGAAATTGTGGCTACAGTGAACGATGAAAGCCAGAGGTCGGACAAGGAAATTTACGTATTTTAGACAAATACGTGTCTATGCCTCCTAAGCGTCATAAAAATTAGTATTTTCATGCAAATTACTACATATTTGCACTTGACGCAAACTAAACAAACGCAACTATAAGATAAGACCAAAATTTCAACAATCGGCTTCAAATTACGGGCACAGTAAGCAATCAAAGCTGAAAATCTGCACAAAAACTGCACGGGTTCTAGAAACAGCAATTTCCAGATATTTTGCCTAAAACATGTTCCGACCATCAAAACACTAGTTTGGGGTAAACTTTTAAATTAAAACGTCAAAACGCGAAATTCGCACGTTTAAGGGGAGAAAAAGCCATTTAAAGTTTTGGGGAGTTGACACGTGAAAAATTGGGATTTTTCTAGCTTTCAACCACTAAACTTGCCCTTAAACTTTTGCCAAAAACCACAAATTTATACTTTTTGAAAAATTCAGACGCTGATCTATTCATTAACACCAAAATATAGCACATCGGTTGAAAAATCAAGCCACAGCAATGCCGTAAAGGGAAAAAGTTTCCATAACCTGCCCCCAAAAATATAAGGAACCTTATAAAAATTAGTATTCTTATGCAAAGTACTACAAAATTGTACTTGACGTAAACTACAGACGGACAGCTACAAAATGAGACCAACATTTTGATAATCGAATGGAAATTGTGGCTACAGTGAACGATGAAAGCCAGAGGTCGGACAAGGAAATTTACGTATTTTAGACAAATACGTGTCTATGCCTCCTAAGCGTCATAAAAATTAGTATTTTCATGCAAATTACTACATATTTGCACTTGACGCAAACTAAACAAACGCAACTATAAGATAAGACCAAAATTTCAACAATCGGATTCAAATTACGGGCACAGTAAGTAATCAAAGCTGAAAATCTGCACAAAAACTGCACGGGTTCTAGAAACAGCAATTTCCAGATATTTTGCCTAAAACATGTTCCGACCATCAAAACACTAGTTTGGGGTAAACTTTTAAATGAAAACGTCAAAACGCGAAATTCGCACGTTCAAGGGGAGAAAAAGCCATTTAAAGTTTTGGGGAGTTGACACGTGAAAAATTGGGATTTTTCTAGCTTTCAACCACTAAACTTGCCCTTAAACTTTTGCCAAATATCACAAATTTATACTTTTTGGAAAATTCAGACGCTGATCTATTCATTAACACCAAAATATAGCACATCGGTTGAAAAATCAAGCCACAGCAATGCCGTAAAGGGAAAAAGTTTCCATAACCTGCCCCCAAAAATATAAGGAACCTTATAAATATTAGTATTCTTATGCAAAGTACTACAAATTTGTACTTGACGTAAACTACAGACGGACAGCTACAAAATGAGACCAACATTTTGATAATCGAATGGAAATTGTGGCCACAGTGAACGATGAAAGCCAGAGGTCGGACAAGGAAATTTACGTATTTTAGACAAATACGTGTCTATGCCTCCTAAGCGTCATAAAAATTAGTATTTTCATGCAAATTACTACAAATTTGCACTTGACGCAAACCAAACAAACGCAACTATTAGATCAGACTAAAATTTCAACAATCGGAATCAGAATTACGGGCACAGTAAGCAATCAATGCTGAAAATCTGCACAAAAACTGCACGGGTTCTAGAAACAGCAATTTCCAGATATTTTGCCTAAAACATGTTCCGACCATCAAAACACTAGTTTGGGGTAAACTTTTAAATTAAAACGTCAAAACGCGAAATTCGCACGTTTAAGGGGAGAAAAAGCCATTTAAAGTTTTGGGGAGTTGACACATGAAAAATTGGGATTTTGCTAGCTTTCAACCACTAAACCCGCCCTTAAACTTTTGCCAAATACCACAAATTTATACTTTTTGGAAAATTCAGACGCTGATCTATTCATTAACACCAAAATATAGCACATCGGTTGAAAAATCAAGCCACAGCAATGCCGTAAAGTGAAAAAGTTTCCATAACCTGCCCCCAAAAATATAAGGAACCTTATGAAAATTAGTATTCTTATGAAAAGTACTACAAATTTGTACTTGACGTAAACTACAGACGGACAGCTACAAAATGAGACCAACATTTTGATAATCGAATGGAAATTGTGGCTACAGTGAACGATGAAAGCCAGAGGTCGGACAAGGAAATGTACGTATTTTAGACAAATACATGTCTATGCCTCCTAAGCGTCATAAAAATTAGTATTTTCATGCAAATTACTACATATTTGCACTTGACGCAAACCAAACAAACGCAACTATAAGATAAGACCAAAATTTCAACAATCGGATTAAAATTACGGGCACAGTAAGCAATCAAAGCTGAAAATCTGCACAAAAACTGCACGGGTTGTAGAAACAGCAATTTCCATATATTTTGCCTAAAACATTTTCCGACCATCAAAACACTAGTTTGGGGTAAACTTTTAAATTAAAACGTCAAAACGCGAAATTCGCACGTTTAAGGGGAGAAAAACCCATTTAAAGTTTTGGGGAGTTGACACGTGAAAAATTGGGATTTTTCTGGCTTTCAACCACTAAACCCGCCCTTAAACTTTTGCCAAATACCACAAATTTATATTTTTTGGAAAATTCAGACGCTGATCTATTCATTAACACCAAAATATAGCACATCGGTTGAAAAATCAAGCCAAAGCATTGCCGTAAAGGGAAAAAGTTTCCATAACCTGGCCCCAAAAATATAAGGAACCTTATAAAAATTAGTATTCTTATGAAAAGTACTACAAATTTGTACTTGACGTAAACTACAGACGGACAGCTACAAAATGAGACCTACATTTTGATAATCGAATGGAAATTGTGGCTACAGTGAATGATGAAAGCCAGAGGTCGGACAAGGAAATTTACGTATTTTAGACAAATACATGTCTATGCCTCCTAAGCGTCATAAAAATTAGTATTTTCATGCAAATTACTACAAATTTGCACTTGACGCAAACCAAACAAACGCAACTATTAGATCAGACTAAAATTTCAACAATCGGAATCAGAATTACGGGCACAGTAAGCAATCAAAGCTGAAAATCTGCACAAAAACTGCACGGGTTCTAGAAACAGCAATTTCCAGATATTTTGCCTAAAACATGTTCCGACCATCAAAACACTAGTTTGGGGTAAACTTTTAAATTAAAACGTCAAAACGCGAAATTCGCACGTTTAAGGGGAGAAAAAGCCATTTAAAGTTTTGGGGAGTTGACACGTGGAAAATCAGGATTTTTCTGGCTTTCAACCACTAAACCCGCCCTTAAACTTTTGCCAAATACTACAAATTTATACTTTTTGGAAAATTCTGACGCTGATCTATTCATTAACACCAAAATATAGCACATCGGTTGCAAAATCAAGCCACAGCAATGCCGTAAAGGGAAAAAGTTTCCATAACCTGCCCCCAAAAATATAAGGAACCTTATAAAAATTAGTATTCTTATGAAAAGTACCACAAATTTGTATTTGACGTAAACTACAGACGGACAGCTACAAAATGAGACCAACATATATATAATCGAATGGAAATTGTGGCTACAGTGAACAATGAAACCCAGAGGTCGGACAAGGAAATTTACGTATTTTAGACAAATACATGTCTATGCCTCCTAAGCGTCATAAAAATTAGTATTTTCATGCAAATTACTACATATTTGCACTTGACGCAAACTAAACAAACGCAACTATAAGATAAGACCAAAATTTCAACAATCGGATTCAAATTACGGGCACAGTAAGCAATCAAAGCTGAAAATCTGCACAAAAACTGCACGGGTTCTAGAAACAGCAATTTCCAGATATTTTGCCTAAAACATGTTCCGACCATCAAAACACTAGTTTGGGGTAAACTTTTAAATTGCAACGTCAAAATGCGAAATTCGCACGTTTAAGGGGAGAAAAAGCCATTTAAAGTTTTGGGGAGTTGACACATGCAAAATTGGGATTTTTCTAGCTTTCAACCACTAAACCCGCCCTTAAACTTTTGCCAAATACCACAAATTTATACTTTTTGGAAAATTCAGACGCTGATCTATTCACTAACACCAAAATATAGCACATCGGTTGAAAAATCAAGCCACAGCAATGCCGTAAAGGGAAAAAGTTTCCATAACCTGCCCCCAAAAATATAAGGAACCTTATAAAAATTAGTATTCTTATGAAAAGTACTACAAATTTGTACTTGACGTAAACTACAGACGGACAGCTACAAAATGAGACCAACATTTTGATAATCGAATGGAAATTGTGGCTACAGTGAACGATGAAAGCCAGAGGTCGGACAAGGAAATTTACGTATTTTAGACAAATACATGTCTATGCCTCCTAAGCGTCATAAAAATTAGTATTTTCAAGCAAATTACTACGTATTTGCACTTGACGCAAACTAAACAAACGCAACTATAAGATAAGACCGAAATTTCAACAATCGGATTAAAATTACGGGCACAGCAAGCAATCAAAGCTGAAAATCTGCACAAAAACTGCACGGGTTCTAGAAACAGAAATTTCCAAATATTTTGCCTAAAACATGTTCCGACCATCAAAACACTAGTTTGGGGTAAACTTTTAAATTAAAACGTCAAAACGCGAAATTCGCACGTTTAAGGGGAGAAAAAGCCATTTAAAGTTTTGGGGAGTTGACTCGTGAAAAATTGGGATTTTTCTGGCTTTCAACCACTAAACTAGCCCTTAAACTTTTGCCAAATACCACAAATTTATACTTTTTGGAAAATTCAGACGCTGATCTATTCATTAACACCAAAATATAGCACATCGGTTGAAAAATCAAGCTACAGCAATGCCGTAAAGGGAAAAAGTTTCCATAACCTGCCCCCAAAAATATAAGGAACCTTATAAAAATTAGTATTCTTATGAAAAGTACTACAAATTTGTACTTGACGTAAACTACAGACGGACAGCTACAAAATGAGACCAACATTTGGATAATCGAATGGAAATTGTGGCTACAGTGAACGATGAAAGCCAGAGGTCGGACAAGGAAATTTACGTATTTTAGACAAATACATGTCTATGTCTCCTAAGCGTCATAAAAATTAATATTTTCATGCAAATTACTACATATTTGCACTTGACGCAAACCAAACAAACGCAACTATTAGATAAGACCAAAATTTCAACAATCGGAATCAAATTACGGGCACAGTAAGCAATCAAAGCTGAAAATCTGCACAAAAACTGCACGGGTTCTAGAAACAGCAATTTCCAGATATTTTGCCTAAAACATGTTCCGACCATCAAAACACTAGTTTGAGGTAAACTTTTAAATTAAAACGTCAAAACGCGAAATTCGCACGTTCAAGGGGAGAAAAAGCCATTTAAAGTTTTGGGGAGTGGACACGTGGAAAATCAGGATTTTTCTGGCTTTCAACCACTAAACCCGCCCTTAAACTTTTGCCAAATACCACAAATTTATACTTTTTGGAAAATTCAGACGCTGATCTATTCATTAACACCAAAATATAGCACATCGGTTGAAAAATCAAGCCACAGCAATGCCGTAAAGGGAAAAAGTTTCCATAACCTGCCCCCAAAAATATAAGGAACCTTATAAAAATTAGTATTCTTATGAAAAGTACTACAAATTTGTATTTGACGTAAACTACTGACTGGCAGCTACAAAATGAGACCAACATTTTGATAATCGAATGGAAATTGTGGCTACAGTGAACGTTGAAAGCCAGAGGTCGGACAAGGAAATTTACGTATTTTAGACAAATACATGTCTATGCCTCCTAAGCGTCATAAAAATTAGTATTTTCATGCAAATTACTACATATTTGCACTTGACGTAAACTAAACAAACGCAACTATAAGATAAGATCAAAATTTCAACAATCGGATTAAAATTACGGGCACAGTAAGCAATCAAAACTGAAAATCTGCACAAAAACTGCACGGGTTCTAGAAACAGCAATTTCCAGATATTTTGCCTAAAACATGTTCCGACCATCAAAACACTAGTTTGGGATAAACTTTTAAATTAAAACGTCAAAACGCGAAATTCGCACGTTTAAGGGGAGAAAAACCCATTTAAAGTTTTGGGGAGTTGACACGTGAAAAATTAGGATTTTTCTGGCTTTCAACCACTAAACCCGCCCTTAAACTTTCGCCAAATACCACAAATTTATACTTTTTGGAAAATTCAGACGCTGATCTATTCATTAACACCAAAATATAGCACATCGGTTGAAAAATCAAGCCACAGCATTGCCGTAAAGGGAAAAAGTTTCCATAACCTGCCCCCAAAAATATAAGGAACCTTATAAAAATTAGTATTCTTATGCAAAGTACTACAAATTTGTACTTGACGTAAACTACAGACGGACAGCTACAAAATGAGACCAACATTTTGATAATCGAATGGAAATTTTGGCTACAGTGAACGATGAAACCCAGAGGTCGGACAAGGAAATTTACGTATTTTAGACAAATACATGTCTATGCCTCCTAAGCGTCATAAAAATTAGTATTTTCATGCAAATTACTACATATTTGCACTTGACGCAAACTAAACAAACGCAACTATAAGATAAGACCAAAATTTTAACAATCGGATTCAAATTACGGGCACAGTAAGCAATCAAAGCTGAAAATCTGCACAAAAACTGCACGGGTTCTAGAAACAGCAATTTCCAGATATTTTGCCAAAAACATGTTCCGACCATCAAAACACTAGTTTGGGGTAAACTTTTAAATTAAAACGTCAAAACGCGAAATTCGCACGTTTAAGGGGAGAAAAAGCCATTTAAAGTTTTGGGGAGTTGACTCGTGAAAAATTGGGATTTTTCTAGCTTTCAACCACTAAACTCGCCCTTAAACTTTTGCCAAATACCACAAATTTATACTTTTTAGAAAATTCAGACGCTGATCTATTCATGAACACCAAAATATAGCACATCGGTTGAAAAGTCAAGCCACAGCATTGCCGTAAAGGGAAAAAGTTTCCATAACCTGCCCCCAAAACTATAAGGAACCTTATTAAAATTAGTATTCTTATGAAAAGTACTACAAATTTGTACTTGACGTAAACTACAGACGGACAGCTACAAAATGAGACCAACATTTTGATAATCGAATGGAAATTGTGGCTACAGTGAACGATGAAACCCAGAGGTCGGACAAGGAAATTTACGTATTGTTAGATGTACAAATAATTACATGTACAAATAATTCTGCGAGTTACTGTCGCAATTGTTTTCATCATCATTAAGAACGTCAACAAATGAATTTACTCGAACCCACGAGTAAATTCAACAAGCATAATCAACATCTGCAAGCGACGTCACTCCATTCATTAATTTGCTCGAACCTACCAGGTGCCTCTCGGTAGAACGTTCGCCAATATGCGAGAAATGGGTGAATACTTAGAGACCCTATATAAAGGCGAGCTGAATGAATGGGGGGATCATTCATTCGACCGCGATAAGAACTGCGAAAGTGTGTGGGAAGTGTGTTTCGTAATAGTGAAGTGATTTGGAAGACAATTGCGATAAGAAATTTATGGACAAGTGTTAGATTTTATTTTAATAGTGAAAATTAAAATTAGTGAAAGTGTTAAACTGATTATTGTGCATTTTCTTGGATCAAATAAACTCTTTTAACTTAAATTAAAAGACATTGCGTTTTCACTTTCCCGGAACGTTAAAATTATAGGCCGCGAACCAATAGCACGCGACAATGGTGTCAAGAAGTGCGAAAGAAAAATTTTGAAAGTGAAAATTTGAACATTTTTATAGTGCACAATAGTAAAATTTAAAGAAACATTAAAAATGCCACGAAGCTTAAACTTAAAAATTAATGAATTGACCATATCGGAGCTCAACGAGGAGTTGGAACAGCGGAATCTGGCCACACAAGGTACAAAGGCCATACTGATTGCACGCTTGCGTGACGCGATCGAGTCGGAAGGCGTGAATCTGGATTCGGGTGAGCTCTCGGATGCGGAAAAGGCGCAGAAGGTGGAGAAGTAGAAACACCCAAATCAAAGGAGCCAGAAAATGCGCTGATGCAAATGTTAATGCTGATGTCATCCAGTCTGACTGCGAAGCTAGATGAACAGTCATCCAATTTAACTACGAAGCTTGATGAACAATCAGCGAAGTTAAATGAACAATCAGCGAAGCTAGACCAACAAGCGATCGAAATCAAGGCAGATTTTCAAAAACAGTCCACCGAAATAAAAGCGGAGCTCGGCAGCCTGAACAAACAAATAAAAGGCGTCGAGGAAAAGGTTTACCAGGTCGAGGAAAAGGTCAGCCAGGTCGAAGAGAGAATGAACCATGAGATGGAAAAAGTGAAAAAAGAATTGGAAGCAGCGAAGGCAGTAGTAACTATTTCAGCAGCCCCAATTATAACCGCAGCGCAAAGCTCATCTAGAAATGTGCAAGCACCAATATTCGATGGGCAAACGGTCTGGAGTATTTACAAAATCCAGTTTGAAGCCGCCGCTAGGATAAATCACTGGAATGAGCAGGAACGAGCAACTGCGTTAATTCTGGCTCTAAGAGGCCCAGCTGCCGAGCTTTTGCAGACTATCCCCGTTGAGCTGCATTCAAACCCGGCTGCTATAATGAATGCGCTGGACATGCGTTATGGAGACGATCATCTGAAGCAGATTTACCGGGCGCAGCTACGGCATCGGATGCAGAAGTCTGGCGAAACCTTGCAGCAGCTAGCACAAGACATTGAGCGATTGGCACTTTTGGCTTACCCAGCGTACGACCCAGAACATCGAGATGACGTAGCAGCAGAAGCATTCATCAGCGCCTTAAAGGACAAGGAATTGCAACAAGCCGTGCGGTTAGCTCAAAAGCAAACAGTCAAGGAAGCATTGGCTTATAGTTTAAATTTTGAGGCAGCCAAAAATGTGACCCGCACCACTGTCCGGGTTCGCGAGGTAGTGACAGATAAATCCAGGGGTGAGCGCGTGGGAAATGAGCGAGAGCTGCAGGTGAATGGTGCGCCTAGATGCTGGAATTGCGGGGAAAAAGGGCACCTGCAAAGAGACTGCAAGAAGGGGAGAAGACCGAGCTATTGTCCAGGGTGGTGGAGATCCAGACCGTGTCAGGAGCCTAGAATGGAGGCCCATCAAACTGCAAGGGCCAACTTCGTGGGGCGAACGTTGGCCACGAGTATCGACATCCCCAGCACCGTGCCAAGGCAACATCGTGGAGAAGCAGACAGATGCCTTCCTGGTCAAGTTAATGAAGAACAATGCACCCTAACAAACGACACTGGTGCAACCCGATCGACGATCCGACCAGACCTAGTGAGGCCCAAACTGCTCCACAAGGGCAGAGTTCATGGAATTGCTGACGCCCTATCTCGTCATCCATGTCCAGCTAACTCCAAACATTGCCAACGGATTGAGGAAAAGGAGCCGCCCGTTGATCTGCGATTGATAACGGCCGAATTCGATGAAGGTTGGTCATCGGAGGAGATTCGAAATGCCCAGTTAGCCGATGAAGATATCGGACCATTGCTCGTATGGAAGGAGACGACTGGGCGACCGGAGTGGAAGGACGTTTCGATGCATGGCGCAACCCTGAAAAGCTATTGGGCACAATGGAACTCCCTACAGGTGGAGGGTGGCGTACTCAAGCGGAAATGGGAAACGGCGGATGGTAGCTCCTATAGGATGCAAACTATACTTCCCAAAAGCCGAATCCACGATGTGGTTAAGGAAATGCATGAAGGATCCTCGGGAGGCCACCTTGGTGTTAACAAGACCTTAGCGAAATTGCGGGAACGGTTCTACTGGCTCCACGCTCGAGAAGACGTAGAGGACTGGTGTCGCAGATGCACAATTTGCGCTTCCGTCAAAGGCCCAAAGCGACGACTGAGAGGACAAATGCAAACCTATAACGTAGGCGTGCCATTCGAAAGGATTGCTGTTGACATCGCAGGACCCTTTCCTGAATCCGATTGGGGAAATCGATATACGCTGGTTGTAGCCGATTATTTCAGCAAGTGGCCCGAGGTCTACCCCATTCCCAACCAGGAAGCAACTACCGTAGCTGAGCAGCTAGTGGTAAATTGGGTCAGTAGGTACGGCGTACCTTGCGAATTACATTCGGATCAAGGCCGAAACTTTGAGTCACTAGTTTTTGGCGAAATGTGCGAGCTGCTCGCACATTTCGGAAAACGAGGACAACACCGCTGCATCCCCAATCCGATGGAATGGTCGAACGTTTCAACGGCACGCTCAATAAACACCTTGCCAAGATGGTTGACGAGAACCAAAGGGACTGGGACCGACATATCCCACTATTTTTGATGGCGTACAGAGCTGCCGAACATGCATCGACGGGCCAAGCCCCAGCCAAAGTCATTTTTGGAAAGACTATTCGTCTGCCAGCCGATATAAAGTTCGGAACACCCCCTGAGGAACCCCAAACGGTCTCGGAGTACGCAAGTGATCTAAGACAACGGTTGAACCAGATACATCGGACAGTGCGGAAACACCTCGAATCGGCTACTGACCGCATGAAGACCAGGTATGATCTAAAGGCTAATTCTACTGGCTTCCAGCAAGATGACTTGGTGTGGCTTTATAACCCGCAACGGCGAAAGGGTAGGTCTCCAAAGTTGCAGCATAATTGGGAGGGACCATACCGAGTTACAAAGCGAATCAACGACGTCGTATACCGAATACAGGAACATCGTAAGCCGAGAGCTAAAATGAAAATCGTGCATCTGGACCGTCTTGCCCCATATTACACCCAGGGAGAATTGACTACAAATAGCGACACATCTTTCCGGGGCGAAAAGAACTGAGATGGGGGCAGTGTTACATGTACAAATAATTACATGTACAAATAATTCTGCGAGTTACTGTCGCAATTGTTTTCATCATCATTAAGAACGTCAACAAATGAATTTACTCGAACCCACGAGTAAATTCAACAAGCATAATCAACATCTGCAAGCGACGTCACTCCATTCATTAATTTGCTCGAACCTACCAGGTGCCTCTCGGTAGAACGTTCGCCAATATGCGAGAAATGGGTGAATACTTAGAGACCCTATATAAAGGCGAGCTGAATGAATGGGGGGATCATTCATTCGACCGCGATAAGAACTGCGAAAGTGTGTGGGAAGTGTGTTTCGTAATAGTGAAGTGATTTGGAAGACAATTGCGATAAGAAATTTATGGACAAGTGTTAGATTTTATTTTAATAGTGAAAATTAAAATTAGTGAAAGTGTTAAACTGATTATTGTGCATTTTCTTGGATCAAATAAACTCTTTTAACTTAAATTAAAAGACATTGCGTTTTCACTTTCCGGGAACGTTAAAATTATAGGCCGCGAACCAATAGCACGCGACAGTATTTTAGACAAATACATGTCTATGCCTCCTAAGCGTCATAAAAGTTAGTATTTTCATGCAAATTACTACATATTTGCACTTGACGCAAACCAAACAAACGCAACTATAAGATAAGACCAAAATTTCAACAATCGGATTAAAATTACGGGCACAGTAAGCAATCAAAGCTGAAAATCTGCACAAAAACTGCACGGGTTCTAGAAACAGCAATTTCCAGATATTTTGCCTATAACATGTTCCGACCATCAAAACACTAGTTTGGGGTAAACTTTTAAATTAAAACGTCAAAACGCGAAATTCGCACGTTTAAGGGGAGAAAAAGCCATTTAAAGTTTTGGGGAGTTGACACGTGAAAAATTGGGATTTTTCTAGCTTTCGACCACTTAACCCGACCTTAAACTTTTGCCAAATACCACAAATTTATACTTTTTGGAAAATTCAGACGCTGATCTATTCATTAACACCAAAATATAGCACATCGGTTGAAAAATCAAGCCACAGCATTGCCGTAAAGGGAGAAAGTTTCCATAACCCGCCCCCAAAAATATAAGGAACCTTATAAAAATTAGTATTCTTATGAAAAGTACTACAAATTTGTACTTGACGTAAACTACAGACGGACAGCTACAAAATGAGACCAACATTTTGATAATCGAATGGAAATTTTGACTACAGTGAACGATGAAAGCCAGAGGTCGGACAAGGAAATTTACGTATTTTAGACAAATACATGTCTATGCCTCCTAAGCGTCATAAAAATTAGTATTTTCATGCAAATTACTACATATTTGCACTTGACGCAAACCAAACAAACGCAACTATAAGATAAGACCAAAATTTCATCAATCAGATTAAAATTACGGGCACAGTAAGCAATCAAAGCTGAAAATCTGCACAAAAACTCCACGGGTTCTAGAAACAAAAATTTCCAGATATTTTGCCTAAAACATGTTCCGACCATCAAAACATTAGTTTGGGGTAAACTTTTAAATTAAAACGTCAAAACGCGAAATTCGCACGTTTAAGGGGAGAAAAAGCCATTTAAAGTTTTGGGGAGTTGACTCGTGAAAAATTGAGATTTTTCTAGCTTTCAACCACTAAACCCGCCCTTAAACTTTTGTCAAATACCACTAATTTTTACTTTTTAAAAAATTCAGACGCTGATCTATTCATTAACACCAAAATATAGCACATCGGTTGAAAAATCAAGCCACAGCAATGCCGTGAAGGGAAAAAGTTTCCATAACCTGCCCCCAAAAATATAAGGAACTTATGAAAATTAGTATTCTTATGAAAAGTACTACAAATTTATACTTGACGTAAACTTCAGACGGACAGCTATAAAATGAGACCAACATTTTGATAATCGAATGGAAATTGTGGCTACAGTGAACGATGAAAGCCAGAGGTCGGACAAGGAAATTTACGTATTTTAGACAAATACATGTCAATGCCTCCTAAGCGTCATAAAAATTAGTATTTTCATGCAAATTACTACATATTTGCACTTGACGCAAACCAAACAAACGCAACTATAAGATAAGACCAAAATTTCATCAATCGGATTAAAATTACGGGCACAGTAAGCAATCAAAGCTGAAAATCTGCACAAAAACTGCACGGGTTCTAGAAACAGCAATTTCCAGATATTTTGCCTAAAACATGTTCCGACCATCAAACCACTAGTTTGGGGTAAACTTTTAAATTAAAACGTCAAAAAGCCATTTAAAGTTTTGGGGAGTTGACACGTGAAAAATTAGGATTTTTCTGGCTTTCAACCACTAAACCCGCCCTTAAACTTTTGCCAAATACCACAAATTTATACTTTTTGGAAAATTCAGACGCTGATCTATTCATTAACACCAAAATATAGCACATCGGTTGAAAAATCAAGCCACAGCAATGCTGTAAAGGGAAAAAGTTTCCATAACCCGCCCCCAAAAATATAAGGAACCTTATGAAAATTAGTATTCTTATGAAAAGTACTACAAATTTGTACTTGACGTAAACTACAGACGGACAGCTACAAAATGAGACCAACATTTTGATAATCGAATGGAAATTGTGGCTACAGTGAACGATGAAAGCCAGAGGTCGGACAAGGAAATTTACGTATTTTAGACAAATACATGTCTATCCCTCCTAAGCGTCATAAAAATTAGTATTTTCATGCAAATTACTACATATTTGCACTTGACGCAAACTGAACAAACGCAAATTTAAGATAAGACCAAAATTTCAACAATCGGATTCAAATTACGGGCACAGGAAGCAATCAAAGCTGAAAATCTGCACAAAAACTGCACGGGTTCTAGAAACAGCAATTTCCAGATATTTTGCCTAAAACATGTTCCGACCATCAAACCACTAGTTTGGGGTAAACTTTTAAATTAAAACGTCAAAAAGCCATTTAAAGTTTTGGGGAGTTGACACGTGAAAAATTAGGATTTTTCTGGCTTTCAACCACTAAACCCGCCCTTAAACTTTTGCCAAATACCACAAATTTATACTTTTTGGAAAATTCAGACGCTGATCTATTCATTAACACCAAAATATAGCACATCGGTTGAAAAATCAAGCCACAGCAATGCTGTAAAGGGAAAAAGTTTCCATAACCCGCCCCCAAAAATATAAGGAACCTTATGAAAATTAGTATTCTTATGAAAAGTACTACAAATTTGTACTTGACGTAAACTACAGACGGACAGCTACAAAATGAGACCAACATTTTGATAATCGAATGGAAATTGTGGCTACAGTGAACGATGAAAGCCAGAGGTCGGACAAGGAAATTTACGTATTTTAGACAAATACATGTCTATCCCTCCTAAGCGTCATAAAAATTAGTATTTTCATGCAAATTACTACATATTTGCACTTGACGCAAACTGAACAAACGCAAATTTAAGATAAGACCAAAATTTCAACAATCGGATTCAAATTACGGGCACAGGAAGCAATCAAAGCTGAAAATCTGCACAAAAACTGCACGGGTTCTAGAAACAGCAATTTCCAGATATTTTGCCTAAAACATGTTCCGACCATCAAAACACTAGTTTGGGGTAAACTTTTAAATTAAAACGTCAAAACGCGAAATTCGCACGTTTAAGGGGAGAAAAAGCCATTTAAAGTTTTGGGGAGTTGACACGTGAAAAATTGGGATTTTTCTAGCTTTCGACCACTTAACCCGACCTTAAACTTTTGCCAAATACCACAAATTTATACTTTTTGGAAAATTCAGACGCTGATCTATTCATTAACACCAAAATATAGCACATCGGTTGAAAAATCAAGCCACAGCATTGCCGTAAAGGGAGAAAGTTTCCATAACCTGCCCCCAAAAATATAAGGAACCTTATGAAAATTAGTATTCTTATGAAAAGTACAACAAATTTGTACTTGACGTAAACTACAGACGGACAGCTACAAAATGAGACCAACATTTTGATAATCGAATGGAAATTGTGGCTACAGTGAACGATGAAACCCAGAGGTCGGACAAGGAAATTTACGTATTTTAGACAAATACGTGTCTATGCCTCCTAAGCGTCATAAAAATTAGTATTTTCATGCAAATTACTACATATTTGCACTTGACGCAAACCAAACAAACGCAACTATAAGATAAGACCAAAATTTCATCAATCGGATTAAAATTACGAGCACAGTAAGCAATCAAAGCTGAAAATCTGCACAAAAACTGCACGGGTTCTAGAAACAGCAATTTCCAGATATTTTGCCTAAAACATGTTCCGACCATCAAACCACTAGTTTGGGGTAAACTTTTAAATTAAAACGTCGAAAAGCCATTTAAAGTTTTGGGGAGTTGACACGTGAAAAATTGGGATTTTTCTGGCTTTCAACCACTAAACTTGCCCTTAAACTTTTGCCAAATACCACAAATTTATACTTTTTGGAAAATTCAGACGCTGATCTATTCATTAACACCAAAATATAGCACATCGGTTGAAAAATCAAGCCACAGCAATGCTGTAAAGGGAAAAAGTTTCCATAACCCGCCCCCAAAAATATAAGGAACCTTATGAAAATTAGTATTCTTATGAAAAGTACTACAAATTTGTACTTGACGTAAACTACAGACGGACAGCTACAAAATGAGACCAACATTTTGATAATCGAATGGAAATTGTGGCTACAGTGAACGATGAAAGCCAGAGGTCGGACAAGGAAATTTACGTATTTTAGACAAATACGTGTCTATGCCTCCTAAGCGTCATAAAAATTAGTATCTTCATGCAAATTACTACATATTTGCACTTGACGCAAACTGAACAAACGCAACTTTAAGATAAGACCAAAATTTCAACAATCGGATTCAAATCACGGGCACAGTAAGCAATCAAAGCTGAAAATCTGCACAAAAACTGCACGGGTTCTAGAAACAGCAGTTTCCAGATATTTTGCCTAAAACATGTTCGACCATCAAAACACTAGTTTGGGGTAAACTTTTAAATTAAAACGTCAAAACGCGAAATTCGCACGTTTAAGGGGAGAAAAAGCCATTTAAAGTTTTGGGGAGTTGACACGTGAAAAATTGGGATTTTTCTAGCTTTCAACCACTAAACCCGCCCTTAAACTTTTGCCAAATACCACAAATTTTTACTTTTTGGAAAATTCAGACGCTGATCTATTCATTAACACCAAAATATAGCACATCGGTTGAAAAATCAAGCCACAGCAATGCCGTGAAGGGAAAACGTTTCCATAACCTGCCCCCAAAAATATAAGGAACCTTATAAAAATTAGTATTCTTATGCAAAGTACTACAAATTTGTACTTGACGTAAACTACAGACGGACAGCTACAAAATGAGACCAACATTTTGATAATCGAATGGAAATTGTAGCTACAGTGAACGATGAAAGCCAGAGGTCGGACAAGGAAATTTACGTATTTTAGACAAATACATGTCTATGCCTCCTAAGCGTCATAAAAGTTAGTATTTTCATGCAAATTACTACATATTTGCACTTGACGCAAACCAAACAAACGCAACTATAAGATAAGACCGAAATTTCAACAATCGGATTCAAATTACGGGCACAGTAAGCAATCAAAGCTGAAAATCTGCACAAAAACTGCACGGGTTCTAGAAACAGCAATTTCCAGATATTTTGCCTAAAACATGTTCCGACCATCAAAACACTAGTTTGGGGTAAACTTTTAGATTGCAACGTCAAAACGCGGAGTTCGCACGTTTAAGGGGAGAAAAAGCCATTTAAAGTTTTGGGGAGTTGACACGTGAAAAATAAGGATTTTTCTGGCTTTCAACCACTAAACCCGCCCTTAAACTTTTGCCAAATACCACAAAATTATACTTTTTGGAAAATTCAGACGCTGATCTATTCATTAACATCAAAATATAGCACATCGGTTGAAAAATCAAGCCACAGCAATGCCGTGAAGGGAAAAAGTTTCCATAACCTGCCCCCAAAAATATAAGGAACTTATGAAAATTAGTATTCTTATGAAAAGTACTACAAATTTATACTTGACAAGACAACTATAAAATGAGACCAACATTTTGATAATCGAATGGAAATTGTGGCTACAGTGAACGATGAAAGCCAGAGGTCGGACAAGGAAATTTACGTATTTTAGACAAATACATGTCTATGCCTCCTAAGCGTCATAAAAATTAGTATTTTCATGCAAATTACTACATATTTGCACTTGACGCAAACCAAACAAACGCAACTATAAGATAAGACCGAAATTTCAACAATCGGATTCAAATTACGGGCACAGTAAGCAATCAAAGCTGAAAATCTGCACAAAAACTGCACGGGTTCTAGAAACAGCAATTTCCAGATATTTTGCCTAAAACATGTTCCGACCATCAAACCACTAGTTTGGGGTAAACTTTTAAATTAAAACGTCGAAAAGCCATTTAAAGTTTTGGGGAGTTGACACGTGAAAAATTGGGATTTTTCTGGCTTTCAACCACTAAACTTGCCCTTAAACTTTTGCCAAATACCACAAATTTATACTTTTTGGAAAATTCAGACGCTGATCTATTCATTAACACCAAAATATAGCACATCGGTTGAAAAATCAAGCCACAGCAATGCTGTAAAGGGAAAAAGTTTCCATAACCTGCCCCCAAAAATATAAGGAACCTTATAAAAATTAGTATTCTTACGAAAAGTACTACAAATTTGTATTTGACGTAAACTGCAGACGAACAGCTACAAAATGAGACCAACATTTTGATAATGAGACCAACATTTTGATAATCGAATGGAAATTGTGGCTACAGTGAACGATGAAACCCAGAGGTCGGACAAGGAAATTTACGTATTTTAGACAAATACATGTCTATGCCTCCTAAGCGTCATAAAAGTTAGTATTTTCATGCAAATTACTACATATTTGCACTTGACGCAAACCAAACAAACGCAACTATAAGATAAGACCGAAATTTCAACAATCGGATTCAAATTACGGGCACAGTAAGCAATCAAAGCTGAAAATCTGCACAAAAACTGCACGGGTTCTAGAAACAGCAATTTCCAGATATTTTGCCTAAAACATGTTCCGACCATCAAAACACTAGTTTGGGGTAAACTTTTAGATTGCAACGTCAAAACGCGGAGTTCGCACGTTTAAGGGGAGAAAAAGCCATTTCAAGTTTTGGGGAGTTGACACGTGAAAAATAAGGATTTTTCTGGCTTTCAACCACTAAACCCGCCCTTAAACTTTTGCCAAACGCCACAAATTTATTTTTTTTGGAAAATTCAGACGCTGATCTATTCATTAACACCAAAATATAGCACATCGGTTGAAAAATCAAGCCACAGCAATGCCGTAAAGGGAGAAAGTTTCCATAACCTGCCCCCAAAAATATAAGGAACCTTATAAAAATTAGTATTCTTACGAAAAGTACTACAAATTTGTATTTGACGTAAACTGCAGACGGACAGCTACAAAATGAGACCAACATTTTGATAATCGAATGGAAATTGTGGCTACAGTGAACGATGAAACCCAGAGGTCGGACAAGGAAATTTACGTATTTTAGACAAATACATGTCTATGCCTCCTAAGCGTCATAAAAGTTAGTATTTTCATGCAAATTACGACATATTTGCACTTGACGCAAACCAAACAAACGCAACTATAAGATAAGACCGAAATTTCAACAATCGGATTCAAATTACGGGCACAGTAAGCAATCAAAGCTGAAAATCTGCACAAAAACTGCACGGGTTCTAGAAACAGCAATTTCCAGATATTTTGCCTAAAACATGTTCCGACCATCAAAACACTAGTTTGGGGTAAACTTTTAAATTAAAACGTCAAAACGCGAAATCCGCACGTTTAAGGGGAGAAAAAGCCATTTAAAGTTTTGGGGAGTTGACACGTGAAAAATTAGGATTTTTCTGGCTTTCAACCACTAAACCCGCCCTTAAACTTTTGCCAAATACCACAAATTTATACTTTTTGGAAAATTCAGACGCTGATCTATTCATTAACATCAAAATATAGCACATCGGTTGAAAAATCAAGCCACAGCAATGCCGTGAAGGGAAAAAGTTTCCATAACCTGCCCCCAAAAATATAAGGAACTTATGAAAATTAGTATTCTTATGAAAAGTACTACAAATTTATACTTGACAAGACAGCTATAAAATGAGACCAACATTTTGATAATCGAATGGAAATTGTGGCTACAGTGAACGATGAAAGCCAGAGGTCGGACAAGGAAATTTACGTATTTTAGACAAATACATGTCTATGCCTCCTAAGCGTCATAAAAATTAGTATTTTCATGCAAATTACTACATATTTGCACTTGACGCAAACCAAACAAACGCAACTATAAGATAAGACCGAAATTTCAACAATCGGATTCAAATTACGGGCACAGTAAGCAATCAAAGCTGAAAATCTGCACAAAAACTGCACGGGTTCTAGAAACAGCAATTTCCAGATATTTTGCCTAAAACATGTTCCGACTATCAAAACACTAGTTTGGGGTAAACTTTTAAATTAAAACGTCAAAACGCGAAATTCGCACGTTTAAGGGAAGAAAAAGCCATTTAAAGTTTTGGGGAGTTGACACGTGAAAAATTGGGATTTTTCTGGCTTTCAACCACTAAACCCGCCCTTAAACTTTTGCCGAATACCACAAAATTATACTTTTTGGAAAATTCAGACGCTGATCTATTCATTAACACCAAAATATAGCACATCGGTTGAAAAATCAAGCCACAGCAATGCCGTGAAGGGAAAAAGTTTCCATAACCTGCCCCCAAAAATATAAGGAACCTTATAAAAATTAGTATTCTTATGAAAAGTACTACAAATTTGTACTTGACGTAAACTACAGACGGACAGCTACAAAATGAGACCAACATTTTGATAATCGAATGGAAATTGTAGCTACAGTGAACGATGAAAGCCAGAGGTCGGACAAGGAAATTTACGTATTTTAGACAAATACATGTCTATGCCTCCTAAGCGTCATAAAAGTTAGTATTTTCATGCAAATTACTACATATTTGCACTTGACGCAAACCAAACAAACGCAACTATAAGATAAGACCGAAATTTCAACAATCGGATTCAAATTACGGGCACAGTAAGCAATCAAAGCTGAAAATCTGCACAAAAACTGCACGGGTTCTAGAAACAGCAATTTCCAGATATTTTGCCTAAAACATGTTCCGACCATCAAAACACTAGTTTGGGGTAAACTTTTAGATTGCAACGTCAAAACGCGGAGTTCGCACGTTTAAGGGGAGAAAAAGCCATTTAAAGTTTTGGGGAGTTGACACGTGAAAAATAAGGATTTTTCTGGCTTTCAACCACTAAACCCGCCCTTAAACTTTTGCCAAATACCACAAAATTATACTTTTTGGAAAATTCAGACGCTGATCTATTCATTAACATCAAAATATAGCACATCGGTTGAAAAATCAAGCCACAGCAATGCCGTGAAGGGAAAAAGTTTCCATAACCTGCCCCCAAAAATATAAGGAACTTATGAAAATTAGTATTCTTATGAAAAGTACTACAAATTTATACTTGACAAGACAACTATAAAATGAGACCAACATTTTGATAATCGAATGGAAATTGTGGCTACAGTGAACGATGAAAGCCAGAGGTCGGACAAGGAAATTTACGTATTTTAGACAAATACATGTCTATGCCTCCTAAGCGTCATAAAAATTAGTATTTTCATGCAAATTACTACATATTTGCACTTGACGCAAACCAAACAAACGCAACTATAAGATAAGACCGAAATTTCAACAATCGGATTCAAATTACGGGCACAGTAAGCAATCAAAGCTGAAAATCTGCACAAAAACTGCACGGGTTCTAGAAACAGCAATTTCCAGATATTTTGCCTAAAACATGTTCCGACCATCAAACCACTAGTTTGGGGTAAACTTTTAAATTAAAACGTCGAAAAGCCATTTAAAGTTTTGGGGAGTTGACACGTGAAAAATTGGGATTTTTCTGGCTTTCAACCACTAAACTTGCCCTTAAACTTTTGCCAAATACCACAAATTTATACTTTTTGGAAAATTCAGACGCTGATCTATTCATTAACACCAAAATATAGCACATCGGTTGAAAAATCAAGCCACAGCAATGCTGTAAAGGGAAAAAGTTTCCATAACCTGCCCCCAAAAATATAAGGAACCTTATAAAAATTAGTATTCTTACGAAAAGTACTACAAATTTGTATTTGACGTAAACTGCAGACGAACAGCTACAAAATGAGACCAACATTTTGATAATGAGACCAACATTTTGATAATCGAATGGAAATTGTGGCTACAGTGAACGATGAAACCCAGAGGTCGGACAAGGAAATTTACGTATTTTAGACAAATACATGTCTATGCCTCCTAAGCGTCATAAAAGTTAGTATTTTCATGCAAATTACTACATATTTGCACTTGACGCAAACCAAACAAACGCAACTATAAGATAAGACCGAAATTTCAACAATCGGATTCAAATTACGGGCACAGTAAGCAATCAAAGCTGAAAATCTGCACAAAAACTGCACGGGTTCTAGAAACAGCAATTTCCAGATATTTTGCCTAAAACATGTTCCGACCATCAAAACACTAGTTTGGGGTAAACTTTTAGATTGCAACGTCAAAACGCGGAGTTCGCACGTTTAAGGGGAGAAAAAGCCATTTCAAGTTTTGGGGAGTTGACACGTGAAAAATAAGGATTTTTCTGGCTTTCAACCACTAAACCCGCCCTTAAACTTTTGCCAAACGCCACAAATTTATTTTTTTTGGAAAATTCAGACGCTGATCTATTCATTAACACCAAAATATAGCACATCGGTTGAAAAATCAAGCCACAGCAATGCCGTAAAGGGAGAAAGTTTCCATAACCTGCCCCCAAAAATATAAGGAACCTTATAAAAATTAGTATTCTTACGAAAAGTACTACAAATTTGTATTTGACGTAAACTGCAGACGGACAGCTACAAAATGAGACCAACATTTTGATAATCGAATGGAAATTGTGGCTACAGTGAACGATGAAACCCAGAGGTCGGACAAGGAAATTTACGTATTTTAGACAAATACATGTCTATGCCTCCTAAGCGTCATAAAAGTTAGTATTTTCATGCAAATTACGACATATTTGCACTTGACGCAAACCAAACAAACGCAACTATAAGATAAGACCGAAATTTCAACAATCGGATTCAAATTACGGGCACAGTAAGCAATCAAAGCTGAAAATCTGCACAAAAACTGCACGGGTTCTAGAAACAGCAATTTCCAGATATTTTGCCTAAAACATGTTCCGACCATCAAAACACTAGTTTGGGGTAAACTTTTAAATGAAAACGTCAAAACGCGAAATCCGCACGTTTAAGGGGAGAAAAAGCCATTTAAAGTTTTGGGGAGTTGACACGTGAAAAATTAGGATTTTTCTGGCTTTCAACCACTAAACCCGCCCTTAAACTTTTGCCAAATACCACAAATTTATACTTTTTGGAAAATTCAGACGCTGATCTATTCATTAACATCAAAATATAGCACATCGGTTGAAAAATCAAGCCACAGCAATGCCGTGAAGGGAAAAAGTTTCCATAACCTGCCCCCAAAAATATAAGGAACTTATGAAAATTAGTATTCTTATGAAAAGTACTACAAATTTATACTTGACAAGACAGCTATAAAATGAGACCAACATTTTGATAATCGAATGGAAATTGTGGCTACAGTGAACGATGAAAGCCAGAGGTCGGACAAGGAAATTTACGTATTTTAGACAAATACATGTCTATGCCTCCTAAGCGTCATAAAAATTAGTATTTTCATGCAAATTACTACATATTTGCACTTGACGCAAACCAAACAAACGCAACTATAAGATAAGACCGAAATTTCAACAATCGGATTCAAATTACGGGCACAGTAAGCAATCAAAGCTGAAAATCTGCACAAAAACTGCACGGGTTCTAGAAACAGCAATTTCCAGATATTTTGCCTAAAACATGTTCCGACTATCAAAACACTAGTTTGGGGTAAACTTTTAAATTAAAACGTCAAAACGCGAAATTCGCACGTTTAAGGGAAGAAAAAGCCATTTAAAGTTTTGGGGAGTTGACACGTGAAAAATTGGGATTTTTCTGGCTTTCAACCACTAAACCCGCCCTTAAACTTTTGCCGAATACCACAAAATTATACTTTTTGGAAAATTCAGACGCTGATCTATTCATTAACACCAAAATATAGCACATCGGTTGAAAAATCAAGCCACAGCAATGCCGTGAAGGGAAAAAGTTTCCATAACCTGCCCCCAAAAATATAAGGAACCTTATAAAAATTAGTATTCTTATGAAAAGTACTACAAATTTGTACTTGACGTAAACTACAGACGGACAGCTACAAAATGAGACCAACATTTTGATAATCGAATGGAAATTGTAGCTACAGTGAACGATGAAAGCCAGAGGTCGGACAAGGAAATTTACGTATTTTAGACAAATACATGTCTATGCCTCCTAAGCGTCATAAAAGTTAGTATTTTCATGCAAATTACTACATATTTGCACTTGACGCAAACCAAACAAACGCAACTATAAGATAAGACCGAAATTTCAACAATCGGATTCAAATTACGGGCACAGTAAGCAATCAAAGCTGAAAATCTGCACAAAAACTGCACGGGTTCTAGAAACAGCAATTTCCAGATATTTTGCCTAAAACATGTTCCGACCATCAAAACACTAGTTTGGGGTAAACTTTTGAATTAAAACGTCAAAACGCGAAATTCGCACGGTTAAGGGGAGAAAAAGCCATTTAAAGTTTTGGGGAGTTGACACGTGAAAAATTAGGATTTTTCTGGCTTTCAACCACTAAACCCGCCCTTAAACTTTTGCCAAATACCACAAATTTATACTTTTTGGAAAATTCAGACGCTGATCTATTCATTAACATCAAAATATAGCACATCGGTTGAAAAATCAACCCACAGCAATGCCGTGAAGGGAAAAAGTTTCCATAACCTGCCCCCAAAAATATAAGGAACTTATGAAAATTAGTATTCTTATGAAAAGTACTACAAATTTATACTTGACGTAAACTTCAGACGGACAGCTACAAAATGAGACCAACATTTTGATAATCGAATGGAAATTTTGGCTACAGTGAACGATGAAAGCCAGAGGTTGGACAAGGAAATTTACGTATATTAGACAAATACATGTCTATGCCTCCGAAGCGTCATAAAAATTAGTATTTTCATGCAAATTACAACATATCTGCATCTGACGCAAACCAAACAAACGCAACTATAAGATAAGACCAAAATTTCAACAATCGGATTCAAATTACGGGCACAGTAAGCAATCAAAGCTGAAAATCTGCACAAAAACTGCACGGGTTCTAGAAACAGCAATTTCCAGATATTTTGCCTAAAACATGTTCCGACCATCAAAACACTAGTTTGGGGTAAACTTTTAGATTGCAACGTCAAAACGCGGAGTTCGCACGTTTAAGGGGAGAAAAAGCCATTTAAAGTTTTGGGGAGTTGACACATGAAAAATAAGGATTTTTCTGGCTTTCAACCACTAAACCCGCCCTTAAACTTTTGCGAAATGCCACAAATTTATACTTTTTGGAAAATTCAGACGCTGATCTATTCATTAACACCAAAATATAGCACATCGGTTGAAAAATCAAGCCACAGCAATGCCGTAAAGGGAAACAGTTTCCATAACCTGCCCCCAAAAATATAAGGAACCTTATAAAAATTAGTATTCTTATGAAAAGTACTACAAATTTGTACTTGACGTAAACTACAGACGGACAGCTACAAAATGAGACCAACATTTTGATAATCGAATGGAAATTGTGGCTACAGTGAACGATGAAACCCAGAGGTCGGACAAGGAAATTTACGTATTTTAGACAAATACATGTCTATGCCTCCTAAGCGTCATAAAAGTTAGTATTTTCATGCAAATTACTACATATTTGCACTTGACGCAAACCAAACAAACGCAACTATAAGATAAGACCGAAATTTCAACAATCGGATTCAAATTACGGGCACAGTAAGCAATCAAAGCTGAAAATCTGCACAAAAACTGCACGGGTTCTAGAAACAGCAATTTCCAGATATTTTGCCTAAAACATGTTCCGACCATCAAAACACTAGTTTGGGGTAAACTTTTAGATTGCAACGTCAAAACGCGGAGTTCGCACGTTTAAGGGGAGAAAAAGCCATTTAAAGTTTTGGGGAGTTGACACATGAAAAATAAGGATTTTTCTGGCTTTCAACCACTAAACCCGCCCTTAAACTTTTGCCAAATGCCACAAATTTATACTTTTTGGAAAATTCAGACGCTGATCTATTCATTAACACCAAAATATAGCACATCGGTTGAAAAATCAAGCCACAGCAATGCCGTAAAGGGAAACAGTTTCCATAACCTGCCCCCAAAAATATAAGGAACCTTATAAAAATTAGTATTCTTACGAAAAGTACTACAAATTTGTATTTGACGTAAACTGCAGACGGACAGCTACAAAATGAGACCAACATTTTGATAATCGAATGGAAATTGTGGCTACAGTGAACGATGAAACCATGAGGTCGGACAATGAAATTTACGTATTTTAGACAAATACGTGTCTATGCCTCCTTAGCGTCATGAAAATTAGTATTTTCATGCAAATTACTACATATTTGCATTTGACGCAAACCAAACAAACGCAACTATAAAATAAGACTAAAATTTCAACAATCGGATTCAAATTACGGGCACAGTAAGCAATCAAAGCTGAAAATCTGCACAAAAAATGCACGGGTTCTAGAAACAGCAATTTCCAGATATTTTGCCTAAAACATGTTCCGACTATCAAAACACTAGTTTGGGGTAAACTTTTAAATTAAAACGTCAAAACGCGAAATTCGCACGTTTAAGGGGAGAAAAAGCCATTTAAAGTTTTGGGGAGTTGACACGTGAAAAATTGGGATTTTTCTGGCTTTCAACCACTAATCCCGCCCTTAAACTTTTGCCGAATACCACAAAATTATACTTTTTGGAAAATTCAGACGCTGATCTATTCATTAACACCAAAATATAGCACATCGGTTGAAAAATCAAGCCACAGCAATGCCGTGAAGGGAAAACGTTTCCATAACCTGCCCCCAAAAATATAAGGAACCTTATAAAAATTAGTATTCTTATGCAAAGTACTACAAATTTGTACTTGACGTAAACTACAGACGGACAGCTACAAAATGAGACCAACATTTTGATAATCGAATGGAAATTGTAGCTACAGTGAACGATGAAAGCCAGAGGTCGGACAAGGAAATTTACGTATTTTAGACAAATACATGTCTATGCCTCCTAAGCGTCATAAAAGTTAGTATTTTCATGCAAATTACTACATATTTGCACTTGACGCAAACCAAACAAACGCAACTATAAGATAAGACCGAAATTTCAACAATCGGATTCAAATTACGGGCACAGTAAGCAATCAAAGCTGAAAATCTGCACAAAAACTGCACGGGTTCTAGAAACAGCAATTTCCAGATATTTTGCCTAAAACATGTTCCGACCATCAAAACACTAGTTTGGGGTAAACTTTTAAATTGCAACGTCAAAACGCGAAATCCGCACGTTTAAGGGGAGAAAAAGCCATTTCAAGTTTTGGGGAGTTGACACGTGAAAAATTAGGATTTTTCTGGCTTTCAACCACTAAACCCGCCCTTAAACTTTTGCCAAATACCACAAATTTATACTTTTTGGAAAATTCAAACGCTGATCTATTCATTAACACCAAAATATAGCACATCGGTTGAAAAATCAAGCCACAGCAATGCCGTGAAGGGAAAAAGTTTCCATAACCTGCCCCCAAAAATATAAGGAACCTTATAAAAATTAGTATTCTTATGAAAAGTACTACAAATTTGTACTTGACGTAAACTACAGACGGACAGCTACAAAATGAGACCAACATTTTGATAATCGAATGGAAATTGTGGCTACAGTGAACGATGAAACCCAGAGGTCGGACAAGGAAATTTACGTATTTTAGACAAATACATGTCTATGCCTCCTAAGCGTCATAAAAGTTAGTATTTTCATGCAAATTACTACATATTTGCACTTGACGCAAACCAAACAAACGCAACTATAAGATAAGACCGAAATTTCAACAATCGGATTCAAATTACGGGCACAGTAAGCAATCAAAGCTGAAAATCTGCACAAAAACTGCACGGGTTCTAGAAACAGCAATTTCCAGATATTTTGCCTAAAACATGTTCCGACCATCAAAACACTAGTTTGGGGTAAACTTTTAAATTAAAACGTCAAAACGCGAAATCCGCACGTTTAAGGGGAGAAAAAGCCATTTCAAGTTTTGGGGAGTTGACACGTGAAAAATTAGGATTTTTCTGGCTTTCAACCACTAAACCCGCCCTTAAACTTTTGCCAAATACCACAAATTTATACCTTTTGGAAAATTCAAACGCTGATCTATTCATGAACACCAAAATATAGCACATCGGTTGAAAAATCAAGCCACAGCAATGCCGTGAAGGGAAAAAGTTTCCATAACCTGCCCCAAAAATATAAGGAACCTTATAAAAATTAGTATTCTTATGAAAAGTACTACAAATTTGTACTTGACGTAAACTACAGACGGACAGCTACAAAATGAGACCAACATTTTGATAATCGAATGGAAATTGTGGCTACAGTGAACGATGAAACCCAGAGGTCGGACAAGGAAATTTACGTATTGTTACATGTACAAATAATTACATGTACAAATAATTCTGCGAGCTACTGTCGCAATTGTTCCATCATCATTAAGAACGTCAACAAATGAATTTTCTCGAACCCTCGAGAACCCAACAAGCATGATCAACATCTGCAAGTGACGTCACTCCATTCATTAATTTGCTCGAACCTACCAGGTACCTCTCGGTAGAACATTCGCCAATGTACGAGAAATGGGTGAATAGGTAGAGACCCTATATAAAGGTGAGCTGAATGAATGGGGGGATCATCATTCATTCGACCGCGATAAGAACTGCGATAGTGTGTAGGAAGTGATTCTCGTAATAGTGAAGTGATTTAGAAGACAATTGCGATAAGAAATTTATGGACAAGTGTTAGATTTTTTTAATAGTGACAATTAAAATTAGTGAAAGTGATAACTGATTATTGTGCATTTTATTTAATTAAATAAACTCTTTTAACTTAAATTAAAAGACATTGCGTTTTCACTTTCCCGGAACGTTAAAATTATAGGCCGCGAACCAATAACACGCGACAGTATTTTAGACAAATACGTGTCTATGCCTCCTAAGCGTCATAAAAATTAGTATTTTCATGCAAATTACTACATATTTGCACTTGACGCAAATTAAACAAACGCAACTATAAGATAAGGCCAAAATTTCAACAATTGGATTCAAATTACGGGCACAGTAAGCAATCAAAGCTGAAAATCTGCACAAAAACTGCACGGGTTCTAGAAACAGCAATTTCCAGATATTTTGCCTAAAACATGTTCCGACCATCAAAACACTAGTTTGGGGTAAACTTTTAAATTAAAACGTCAAAACGCGAAATTCGCACGTTTAAGGGGAGAAAAAGCCATTTAAAGTTTTGGGGAGTTGACACGTGAAAAATTGGGATTTTTCTGGCTTTCAACCACTAAACCCGCCCTTAAACTTTTGCCAAATACCACAAATTTATACTTTTTGGAAAATTCAGACGCTGATCTATTCATTAACACCAAAATATAGCACATCGGTTGAAAAATCAAGCCACAGCAATGCCGTAAAGGGAAAAAGTTTCCATAACCTGCCCCCAAAAATACAAGGAACCTTATGAAAATTAGTATTCTTATGAAAAGTACTACCAATTTGTACTTGACGTAAACTACAGACGGACAGCTACAAAATGAGACCAACATTTTGATAATCGAATGGAAATTGCGGCTACAGTCAACGATGAAAGCCAGACGTCGGACAAGGAAATTTACGTATTTTAGACAAATACATGTCTATGCCTCCTAAGCGTCATAAAAATTAGTATTTTCATGCAAATTACTACATATTTGCACTTGACGCAAACCAAACAAACGCAACTATAAGATAAGACCAAAATTTCAACAATCGGATTCAAATTACGGGCACAGTAAGCAATCAAAGCTGAAAATCTGCACAAAAACTGCACGGGTTCTAGAAACAGCAATTTCCAGATATTTTGCCTAAAACATGTTCCGACCATCAAAACACTAGTTTGGGGTAAACTTTTAAATTAAAACGTCAAAACGCGAAATTCGCACGTTTAAGGGGAGGAAAAGCCATTTAAAGTTTTGGGGAGTTGGCACGTGAAAAATTAGGATTTTTCTGGCTTTCAACCACTAAACCCGACCTTAAACTTTTGCCAAATACCACAAATTTATACTTTTTGGAAAATTCAGACGCTGATCTATTCATTAACACCAAAATATAGCACATCGGTTGAAAAATCAAGCCACAGCAATGCCGTAAAGGGAAAAAGTTTCCATAACCTGGCCCCAAAAATATAAGGAACCTTATAAAAATTAGTATTCTTATGAAAAGTACTACAAATTTGTACTTGACGTAAACTACAGACGGACAGCTACAAAATGAGACCAACATTTTGATAATCGAATGGAAATTGTGGCTATAGTGAACGATGAAAGCCAGAGGTCGGACAAGGAAATTTACGTATTTTAGACAAATACATGTCTATGCCTCCTAAGCGTCATAAAAATTAGTATTTTCATGCAAATTACTACATATTTGCACTTGACGCAAACCAAACAAACGCAACTATAAGATAAGACCAAAATTTCAACAATCGGATTCAAATTACGGGCACAGTAAGCAATCAAAGCTGAAAATCTGCACAAAACTGCACGTGTTCTAGAAACAGCAATTTCCAGATATTTTGCCTAAAACATGTTCCGACCATCAAAACACTAGTTTGGGGTAAACTTTTGAATTAAAACGTCAAAACGCGAAATTCGCACGTTTAAGGGGAGAAAAAGCCATTTAAAGTTTTGGGGAGTTGACACGTGAAAAATTAGGACTTTTCTGGCTTTCAACCACTAAACCCGCCCTTAAACTTTTGCCAAATACCACAAATTTATACTTGTTGGAAAATTCAGACGCTGATCTATTCATTAACACCAAAATATAGCACATCGGTTGAAAAATCAAGCCACAGCAATGCCGTAAAGGGAAAAAGTTTCCATAACCTGCCCCAAAAAATTTAAGGAACCTTATAAATATTAGTATTCTTATGAAAAGTACTACAAATTTGTACTTGACGTAAACTACAGACGGACAGCTACAAAATGAGACCAACATTTTGATAATCGAATGGAAATTTTGGCTACAGTGAACGATGAAAGCCAGAGGTCGGACAAGGAAATTTACGTATTTTAGACAAATACATGTCTATGCCTCCTAAGCGTCATAAAAATTAGTATTTTCATGCAAATTACTACATATTTGCACTTGACGCAAACTAAACAAACGCAACTATAAGATAAGTCCGAAATTTCAACAATTGGATTCAAATTACGGGCACAGTAAGCAATCAAAGCTGAAAATCTGCACAAAAACTGCACGGGTTCTAGAAACAAAAATTTCCAGATATTTTGCCTAAAACATGTTCCGACCATCAAAACACTAGTTTGGGGTAAACTTTTAAATTCAAACGTCAAAACGCGAAATTCGCACGTTTAAGGGGAGAAAAAGCCATTTAAAGTTTTGGGGAGTTGACACGTGAAAAATTGGGATTTTTCTAGCTTTTAACCACTAAACCCGCCCTTAAACTTTTGCCAAATACCACAAATTTTTACTTTTTGGAAAATTCAGACGCTGATCTATTCATTAACACCAAAATATAGCACATCGGTTGAAAAATCAAGCCACAGCAATGCCGTAAAGGGAAAAAGCTTCCATAACCTGCCCCCAAAAATATAAGGAACCTTATAAAAATTAGTATTCTTATGAAAAGTACTACAAATTTGTACTTGACGTAAACTACAGACCGACAGCTACAAAATGAGACCAACATTTTGATAATCGAATGGAAATTGTGGCTACAGTGAACGATGAAAGCCAGAGGTCGGACAAGGAAATTTACGTATTTTAGACAAATACATGTCTATGCCTCCTAAGCGTCATAAAAATTAGTATTTTCATGCAAATTACTACATATTTGCACTTGACGCAAACCAAACAAACGCAACTATAAGATAAGACCGAAATTTCAACAATCGGATTCAAATTACGGGCACAGTAAGCAATCAAAGCTGAAAATCTGCACAAAAACTGCACGGGTTCTAGAAACAGCAATTTCCAGATATTTTGCCTAAAACATGTTCCGACCATCAAAACACTAGTTTGGGGTAAACTTTTAGATTGCAACGTCAAAACGCGGAATTCGCACGTTTAAGGGGAGAAAAAGCCATTTAAAGTTTGGGGGAGTTGACACGTGAAAAATAAGGATTTTTCTGGCTTTCAACCACTAAACCCGCCCTTAAACTTTTGCCAAATGCCACAAATTTATACTTTTTGGAAAATTCAGACGCTGATCTATTCATTAACACCAAAATATAGCACATCGGTTGAAAAATCAAGCCACAGCAATGCCGTAAAGGGAAACAGTTTCCATAACCTGCCCCCAAAAATATAAGGAACCTTATAAAAATTAGTATTCTTACGAAAAATACTACAAATTTGTATTTGACGTAAACTGCAGACGGACAGCTACAAAATGAGACCAACATTTTGATAATCGAATGGAAATTGTGGCTACAGTGAACGATGAAACCCAGAGGTCGGACAAGGAAATTTACGTATCTTAGACAAATACGTGTCTATGCCTCCTAAGCGTCATGAAAATTAGTATTTTCATGCAAATTACTACATATTTGCATTTGACGCAAACCAAACAAACGCAACTATAAGATAAGACCAAAATTTCAACAATCGGATTCAAATTACGGGCACAGTAAGCAATCAAAGCTGAAAATCTGCACAAAAACTGCACGGGTTCTAGAAACAGCAATTTCCAGATATTTTGCCTAAAACATGTTCCGACCATCAAAACACTAGTTTGGGGTAAACTTTTAAATTATAACGTCAAAACGCGAAATTCGCACGTTTAAGGGGAGAAAAAGCCATTTAAAGTTTTGGGGAGTTGACACGTGAAAAATTGGGATTTTTCTGGCTTTCAACCACTAAACCCGCCCTTAAACTTTTGCCAAATACCACAAATTTATACTTTTTGGAAAATTCAAACGCTGATCTATTCATTAACATCAAAATATAGCACATCGGTTGAAAAATCAAGCCACAGCAATGCCGTAAAGGGAAAAAGTTTCCATAACCTGGCCCCAAAAATATAAGGAACCTTATAAAAATTAGTATTCTTATGAAAAGTACTACAAATTTGTACTTGACGTAAACTACAGACAGACAGCTACAAAATGAGACCAACATTTTGATAATCGAATGGAAATTGTAGCTACAGTGAACGCTGAAAGCCAGAGGTCGGACAAGGAAATTTACGTATTTTAGACAAATACATGTCTATGCCTCCTAAGCGTCATAAAAATTAGTATTTTCATGCAAATTACTACATATTTGCACTTGACGCAAACCAAACAAACGCAACTATAAGATAAGACCGAAATTTCAACAATCGGATTCAAATTACGGGCACAGTAAGCAATCAAAGCTGAAAATCTGCACAAAAACTGCACGGGTTCTAGAAACAGCAATTTCCAGATATTTTGCCTAAAACATGTTCCGACCATCAAAACACTAATTTGGGGTAAACTTTTAAATTAAAACGTCAAAACGCGAAATCCGCACGTTTGAGGGGAGAAAAAGCCATTTAAAGTTTTGGGGAGTTGACACGTGAAAAATTAGGATTTTTCTGGCTTTCAACCACTAAGCCCGCCCTTCAACTTTTGCCAAATACCACAAATTTATACTTTTTGGAAAATTCAGACGCTGATCTATTCATTAACATCAAAATATGGCACATCGGTTGAAAAATCAAGCCACAGCAATGCCGTGAAGGGAAAAAGTTTCCATAACCTGCCCCCAAAAATATAAGGAACTTATGAAAATTAGTATTCTTATGAAAAGTACTACAGATTTATACTTGACGTAAACTACAGACGGACAGCTACAAAATGAGACCAACATTTTGATAATCGAATGGAAATTGTGGCTGCAGTGAACGATGAAAGCCAGAGGTTGGACAAGGAAATTTACGTATTTTAGACAAATACATGTCTATGCCTCCGAAGCGTCATAAAAATTAGTATTTTCATGCAAATTACAACATTTTTGCATTTGACGCAAACCAAACAAACGCAACTATAAGATAAGATCAAAATTTCAACAATCGGATTCAAATTACGGGCACAGTAAGCAATCAAAGCTGAAAATCTGCACAAAAACTGCACGGGTTCTAGAAACAGCAATTTCCAGATATTTTGCCTAAAACATGTTCCGACTATCAAAACACTAGTTTGGGGTAAACTTTTAAATTAAAACGTCAAAACGCGAAATTCGCACGTTTAAGGGGAGAATAAGCCATTTAAAGTTTTGGGGAGTTGACACGTGAAAAATTGGGATTTTTCTAGCTTTCAACCACTAAACCCGCCCTTAAACTTTTGCCACATACCACAAATTTATACTTTTTGGAAAATTCAAACGCTGATCTATTCATTAACACCAAAATATAGCACATCGGTTGAAAAATCAAGCCACAGCAATGCCGTGAAGGGAAAAAGTTTCCATAACCTGCCCCCAAAAATATAAGGAACCTTATAAAAATTAGTATTCTTATGAAAAGTACTACAAATTTGTACTTGACGTAAACTACAGACGGACAGCTACAAAATGAGACCTACATTTTGATAATCGAATGGAAATTGTGGCTACAGTGAACGATGAAACCCAGAGGTCGGACAAGGAAATTTACGTATCTTAGACAAATACATGTCTATGCCTCCTAAGCGTCATAAAAGTTAGTATTTTCATGCAAATTACTACATATTTGCACTTGACGCAAACCAAACAAACGCAACTATAAGATAAGACCGAAATTTCAACAATCGGATTCAAATTACGGGCACAGTAAGCAATCAAAGCTGAAAATCTGCACAAAAGCTGCACGGGTTCTAGAAACAGCAATTTCCAGATATTTTGCCTAAAACATGTTCCGACCATCAAAACACTAGTTTGGGGTAAACTTTTAAATTAAAACGTCAAAACGCGAAATTCGCACGTTTAAGGGGAGAAAAAGCCATTTAAAGTTTTGGGGAGTTGACACGTGAAAAATTAGGATTTTTCTGGCTTTCAACCACTAAACCCGCCCTTAAACTTTTGCCAAATACCACAAATTTATACTTTTTGGAAAATTCAGACGCTGATCTATTCATTAACACCAAAATATAGCACATCGGTTGAAAAATCAAGCCACAGCAATGCCGTGAAGGGAAAAAGTTTCCATAACCTGGCCCCAAAAATATAAGGAACCTTATAAAAATTAGTATTCTTATGAAAAGTACTACAAATTTGTACTTGACGTAAACTACAGACTGACAGCTACAAAATGAGACCTACATTTTGATAATCGAATGGAAATTGTGGCTACAGTGAACGATGAAAGCCAGAGGTCGGACAAGGAAATTTACGTATTTTAGACAAATACATGTCTATGCCTCCTAAGCGTCATAAAAATTAGTATTTTCATGCAAATTACTACATATTTGCACTTGACGCAAACCAAACAAACGTAACTATAAGATAAGACCAAAATTTCAACAATCGGATTCAAATTACGGGCACAGTAAGCAATCAAAGCTGAAAATCTGCACAAAACTGCACGTGTTCTAGAAACAGCAATTTCCAGATATTTTGCCTAAAACATGTTCCGACCATCAAAACACTAGTTTGGGGTAAACTTTTAAATTAAAACGTCAAAACGCGAAATTCGCACGTTTAAGGGGAGAAAAAGCCATTTAAAGTTTTGGGGAGTTGACACGTGAAAAATTAGGATTTTTCTGGCTTTCAACCACTAAACTTGCCCTTAAACTTTTGCCAAATACCACAAATTTATACTTTTTGGAAAATTCAGACGCTGATCTATTCATTAGCACCAAAATATAGCACATCGGTTGAAAAATCAAGCCACAGCAATGCCGTAAAGGGAAAAAGTTTCCATAACCTGCCCCAAAAAATTTAAGGACTCTTATAAATATTAGTATTCTTATGAAAAGTACTACAAAATTTTCTTGGCGTAAACTACAGACTGAAAGCTACAAAATGGAATGAAAATTTTGATAGTCGAATGGAAATTGTGGCTACAGTGAACGATGAAAGCCAGAGGTCGGACAAGGAAATTTACGTATTTTAGACAAATACATGTCTATGCCTCCTAAGCGTCATAAAAATTAGTATTTTCATGCAAATTACTACATATTTGCACTGGACGCAAACTTAACAAACGCAACTATAAGATAAGACCAAAATTTCAACAATCGGATTCAAATTACGGGCACAGTAAGCAATCAAAGCTGAAAATCTGCTCAAAAACTGCACGGGTTCTAGAAACAGCAATTTCCAGATATTTTGCTTAAAACATGTTCCGACCATCAAAACACTAGTTTGGGGTAAACTTTTAAATTAAAACCTAAAAATGCGAAATTCGCAAGTTTAAGGGGAGAAAAAGCCATTTAAAATTTTGGGGAGTTAACACATGGATTTTTGTGGCTTCATGAAAAGATCGACCGAATGAAATAGTGATTGCTATTGGAAAATATTTTTTTTTGCAATGAAAATGATGGAAATAATGATGCTGGTAAGTTAAATTTAAACTTCGATCTTTCCCCGTTGTTCCCTCTGACTGGGTATAGGATCCGCCACGTTTGAAGGCCTTTTCGAAAAAATGGGCTAGCCATCGGGCGCGCTCCATCTGTTTTGTAGTTTCAGGGCCTCTTGCCGGGTTGGGTGACCTTCAGCTCAAGTGCCCTTTTCATAGCATAGGGTTATGTGTCCCGATCACATAATTCTATGACATAAATTGGTCACATTTATATTTCTAGGTTAATGGGAGGGCTCATGCAAAGTATGTTTGTATGATTTTTCCACTCAAAAGGGAAATATATGGCCACTTCAACATTTGGATTTTGATCTGGTTATGCGGGTGCGAGGGGGCACCATATCCATTCGGTTGCGCCACTCTTATTTGTGGGTCATGTGAATCGTCGGGTAACGACGAAGTCTTCCCAAGTCCGTCTGTTTTTAGCCTTTCAACTTGTTCTCTGAGCAAGTAATTTTCCCCTTTGTTAGTTACCTACGTTTTTTCGACTTCGGTCGATCTTTTCTATTGAGACCCGAGAATTCGTGAATGCGAAATTCTTTGGTAGTGGGTCCTTGTGCTGGGAAAATGAACCCGCCCCACGATACAGCAACGCTAGCCTGCGAGCGCATTCACACTTCCCCAGACAAGGCCAATCTCGGCTGATGTTACTATCTTCTCTCGCCGAGGCAGCAGAACATCGCTGCAGTCATTTACGGACATCTTTATTACGTCCTATTCACTACAAAAGTTAACGGACACGGAGTCTTGAAACAATCGTGAACGTTCTACAAAAAGCAACCGTACTTTCTCCGAAGAAGGTCGTTGCATTACAAGGGGAACATCAAACCTAAATATTTAAAAGTGGCTGAAGTTGGAAGCTTGACGGAAGTAGTTAATTTTAATCCCGTAAAACAACAAATTAAGCAGTTTCGACGAGTTTCCTAATCACAACGGGGCTGCTCAACTGCATATGTTTATTACATCTACCTAATCCGCACAACATAAAATTTCAATCTAACAACTTCATGAACAACATCCCCAACAATTTCAAAACAATAAATTATGAAAACTTCAACAACTCGCTTGAAGTAGTCTTACAGAACCTGACGCGGCAAAAAACAAACTGGTATAGCCGTACACTGCTACAACACCAAAAAAGCAATAAAATACTGCATAAACACAGACTCCACTGTTTTCAACGCTGAATTAAAACCTTTACATAGAACTATACATTCCGTGGAACCAAGCCCCAAAAATACCCTAGCCATTTTCACTGACTCCAAGAACGCAATAAACGAAATCACAAACAACACAATTCACAGAAAAAATCAGAAAAAAAACCTAAATAAGAGACAAAACTCCCTACTACTCTTATATTGGATACCCAAATCGGAAAAATTGCATAGCTTTGAATTGGTTGACAAAGCAGCTAAACTGGCCATAACGGAAAGTTCAGAGGTCGACTCATTTCTAGAATGGTATGACTCTATTAAAAAAATGGCACGAGTATTATCAAAATAACAGTAAAAATCTAGCATACAGCCCCTGCCTACAAACGGACCTCATATTCAGAACAAAACCATGGTTTCCCTATTTCACCCCTAATAGTAATACACAAAAACTAATTAATAGAATTCTCCTCAACAGAGCCTAGCATATAATCACAAGAACTAACTTTTAATGTCCCAATAGAAGCACTCGATCATATAATCTACTAACCATTTCAAACTAATACTGACAAACTAACATAGTGAGTACAGTCAATAAAGGAAAACTACAAGTAGAATAAAGCACAATATTACCATATGTCCCAATGGGATTTTTCAGACGCAGCGTTAAAAGTGAGCGCTAAACAGGTTATATGAGCAAGAAGACTGAGAGGCATTGAGGGGACCTGATGGTAAAAACAAGCCAAAATTTTTTAGGGTGAACGAGCGTAACGCACATACCCAACGCATTTTGTTGATCATTTGGTGGGGGAAATTTTATACAAACGCCGGTAATCATTCCGAATTGAACATTCGGTGAAGAACGTAGTCGTCATGAAACGATTGCCTTTCTTTAAATTGCATGCAAAAATGGATGTGTGGATGCGAGAAGCTACGCATTATTTAATAAATTTATAAAAGCGGTGCCATGTTCAATTTCAGGAAACAACACGACGAATATCGCGATTTCTATAAAGTTAAATTGCCTATTGTAAATCCTTACAAAATTAACAGTACGTACATATAATCTTCATAGAATTTACAACACATCAAGAAAAATATGCGACTAAAATAGATACTCAAATTTGGAATATATTTTTCAGAAAGCGGAAGTTTGAATCGACAAACTTTAACAATCATAAAATACATTTTTCATTCCAGTTTTTATTACCTCGTGCACAATTCAAGGCTAAAACATAAATTCTCAATCGCTTATCTCTCTGTCTTCGCTCTCATATTGTCCGCACGATGTTTAACGATCAAATGACCCTTTTGACACATACACTCGCAAGACGTGTATCGTATACAAAAATACATTCCCTTTCCAAACGTAAGAGTGTGCAGTGAGTTAAGTGTGAGGTTCCAAAGTAAAATTTTAACCTAGAAATTCAAATAATCAATTTTTCGAGTAAAACTAAATCCGTTCAGCTTGCAAGTTTAAACAAAGTCAAATAGGGTTGGTTAATCCCCCTAACAATAAAATTCTGTAGCACAGTGAGTTAGAATTAGACAGTAAAAGTAAAGCCAAATAAAATTAAAGCCAGTTCCGTAGAGTTAACAAAGCACAGGTAAAAGTTTTATATTTAATGTAAAAATGGAAGATCAAATTAATAAAAAAAAGGTACCTCCCGACCCTGGGGAAAGAAAAGACACCATATTAAGGAAAAGCAACGAGGAAACAGATGCAAAAAGAGTAAAAAGAAACATCAAAGGAGACTCCACGTGCAAGATCAATAACCTCAATTCTAACGATAATTACAGTGAACCAATGGACACTGCAGAAGCGGAAAAAATTAACGGCTTTACTAACGGTAAAACGTGTAGCACGCCTAAAAACAAAGAGACAAAGGAATTAACGGAAAAAACACCAACCATTTCAACGCCGATGGAGGACATTGAAAACTTTATGTCAAATTCACTAAGCAAAACGATCAAAAACAAAAATACGATAACCCAAGTTCTAAAGGATCACATGACTGAATTAAAGGACAGCGAAAATCAAAACACGGAACCAACGAGAACTGGGAAGAATATCAACAAGTATGACATAAACGACAACAGGAAGAAGTTCTTCGTCCTAATGGACCTTTCAAAAGAAAAAACAAATGAAAAGATGAGACTCACCCCAATGTCTTTCTATTCAATAAACAAAAATATGAACTTAAAGAACATAAAGGACATAAAACAGGTTGGATACAACAGGATTAAACTTATTTTCAACAAACCGGAGGAGGCAAACGAGGTAGTTATGAATGAGAACATCAAAAACTTTGGATTGAGGGCTTTCATACCAAACAATTTTATAATGAGGCACGGAATAATAAGAGGCGTTCTACTTAACATCACAGAAGAAGAAATTGCCAAAAAAGGAATCCCAACCAACTCTCATGGTATTCAACAAAAGAACATTAAAATTGTGAACGTATACAGAATAAAAAGAAGAGATCCGGAAAACAGAGATAACTTCATTCCAACACAAACAGTAAAAATTTCGTTTTCAGGAGATGAACTTTCGGATGAAGTCAAATTAGAATATCTGAACATGCCTGTAGAATACTACTACCTCAGGCCAAAACAATGCCTGAAATGCCTCAGACTGGGACACACACAATACTTTTGTAAGGAATTCCAAGGAGAAAATAAGAGATGTCCAAAATGTGGAGATAAGGAATGTCTAGACAAAGAATGTAAAAATACGAAATGTTTCTTATGTGGAGACCAAAATCACAGCGCCATGGATAAAAACTGCCCCAAATGGATTAACTACGATATGGAGATGAAAATATGTTCCATTAAAAATGTAACACTCAAAGAAGCCAGAAACATATTGAACAACGACAACCAATTCGAACTGCTGAAGGACAACGAATCCATGGATTCAGCATTCCCACTACTAACAAAAACAAAAGCTACAAATAACAGAAACTCGAACTATACAATTAATAAACTAATGCTAAATAAACCATACACAAAAACAACAAAAACACGAAACACAAGAACAACCAATTATACTATAAACCTGCCAATGAGTAGTCACCTACTACTACAGTCTAACAATACGCTTATGGAGAAAAATAATCTGGCAGAAAACATCTTCAAAACAGCTAACCAAGTCACACCAATTGAAAAATTAATAAATCTACTAAATAATAATTGCAAAAACCAAACCAACACCAAATACTTACAAATTGAAGCAAACTTAATCCAGGAAACTATACAAACACTTACTAACCACTGCCAGAAAAGACCTAATACAAACAACTTACAATACACAGACTGGCTGACAAACAATAACCCGTAACAACATGAAAGATTTCAAAAATATTAAATTTCTACAGTACAATATACAAAGCATTTCCAAAAATAAAGATACACTAGAGTACATTATGAACAAAAACAAGATAGACATTGCACTCATACAAGAAACACTCCTAACAAAAAAATCACCGACAATAAGAATCAAAAACCACCAACTAATTAACAAAATAAGAACAGAGAAAGAAGGAGGAAGAGTCTCCATTGTAATCAATAACAAAATAAAATTCAAAGAAATACCGATAAGTAACAAAGACATTGAAGCAATAGTAATCACCACAACAAACCAAAAACCAAACATAAATATTTGTGCGTGCTATTTTCCCCCTGACATAAGTAGCTCAACGTTCAAAGAACAAATACATCAAATCATAAAAGTGGTAAACGACAAGAACCTCTGCATAATTGGAGGAGACTTCAATGCAAGACACAAGGACTGAGGAGACAAAACAAGCAATGCAAAAGGAAATATCCTCAAATCAGTGCTAAACAAATATAAACTGGCAACCCTCAACACAGGCACGTTCACCTTCTTTAGAAAAACCAATCAACAGACCACTCAAATGTCAGCCCCAGACATTACCCTAACAAATGATTTAAAATACTGGAATGAATGGAATACCAAAAAGTACAAAATAGGCAAAAGTGAGCACGTCCCCATTGAATTCACACTGCAGGTCGAGGATAATAACCAAAAGAAAAGACGAACTCCAAACAGAAAGAAAATCATGGAGGACATCAACACGATCAACTTCACTAACGATCTTGAAGAAAATATGAAGAAAATGAATGAGCTAATCAAAAGTAACCAAATAAGCGCGAAGAAATTCAAACACAGTCCAAAACCATGGTGGTCAAAAGAGATAAACATCCTATGGAGGGAAAAAACGAAAGCCTGGACAAATTTCCGAAAAATGAAAAGTAACGAAAATGAAGCAAAGTTTCTTGAGATACAAAATAAATGGAGAGAAACTGTAACTAAGGCAAAAAGAGAACTGTGGGATCAAAAAATCAACGAAATAAACCAAAGTGGAGATATAAAACAATTTTGGAACCTAGTCAATGCAGTCAAAAACAACAACAACAATAACCCGAGATCGCAATGGGACACAGAAAATAATAAAGACTTTCTTGAATTAATAAAAAACAAACACCAGCCGCTAAACACTAACTGGACTCCCTACATGCCAAATAACATAGAACCAGCTGAACCCTTTAAAATACACGAACTGCTCACAGTACTAATCAAACGCAAAAAAAGATCATCCCCGGATCTGGATAAAATCGATTACAATATCATAAACTCCCTAACCCACTACAATAAATCAGCACTGCTCAACTCTATTAACGATAGCTTCAAAAATAACAACATACATAATGAGCTAAGAGACATCAAAATCGTACCTATCCCTAAGAAAAACAAACCACTGCACAAAATAGAAAGCTATAGACCGATCTCTCTCTTAAGTATCCCGCTGAAAATAATCAACTGCCTAATAAAAAATAGGATTGCTAGTGACATTGAGTACCGAAACAATTTAAGCAACTTCTGTTTCGCTTATAGAAAAGGAAAGTCGGCAATATCACGCATAAACACTGTAATACACCTACTCAACAAGGATAAGAAAGCAAAAAACATAATGATTATAAACTGTGATATTTCTAGTGCGTATGAGAGAGTAAATATTGCAGAACTCTTCAAAATCATGTCCAACTGCAACATCAAGAAGGATTACATATCGTGGATCTTAAACTTCCTAATGTACAGGAAATTACATTTAGGCAAGGATTCGACCGAAATTAACAATGGACTTCCGCAGGGGGACGTACTAAGCCCGCTCCTCTTTAATCTCTACACAACTAGCCTCCACAGAATCACTGATAGTCAAACCACACTCATTCAATTTGCGGACGACTTTCTTATCATAAGCAAAGGAAAAAACAGACCCAAAAATCTCAATAATCTACAAACAAAATTCAACAAGTTCACAGAACTATGCAATAGGCTAAACCTCCCATTGAACTTGGAAAAATCGCAAGCCATAGAATTCTATACAAACAAAAACCATCCTAACAAAATAAAATATGGAAACAAACAACTAGATTGGGTAAAAAATTTCACTTTCCTAGGCAGAAATTTTAACAATCAGAATCACTTCAACGAATTCTATCATAAATCCCTAAGTAAAGCAAACAAAACAATAAACATAGCGTTCAAAATCAGCTCCCCTAAACATGGACTTACCCCCAAAAAGGCTCTAAACACCTTTAAGTCGCTAATAAGACCGGTAATAGAAAGCAATCTAACAAACATTGTTCATGCGCCAAATTATTTTCTAAACAAAATAGACAGCCTGAAAGCCAAAGCCATAAAACGATGTCTTGGGGTACCCTCAACAGCCCCAAATATACTAACGCTTGCTCTAGCTAAAGAATTACCAGCAAGACTAAGAGCTGAACAACTCCTCGCTAAAGAAATAGGAAAAAACCTTTACCGCCAAGATTTCAAAGAAATGATATCGGAAAACCAAAAAAACTCGAACTATACCACAGTTTACAAAAAACATATCGACATCTACAACAACACTTGTCTGGGTTCTGCACTACCAAACCCACACAACATAGAATTTCAAACCAATAGTTTCATGCACAACATCCCCAACAACTTCAAGAAAATAAACTACGAAAATTTCAACGAGTCGATTGAAGCAGTACTACAAAACCTAACGGATAACCAAGCTAAGATATATTTCACGGATGCGGCAAAAAACAGACTAGGCACTGGTATTGCCATACATTGCTATAACTCCAAAAAGACACTAAAATACTGCCTGAACACAGACTCTACAGCAGCAAATGCAGAACTAAAAGCAGTCCAGGAAGCAATTAACAACGTGGAGGAAGAACCCACCAACACCATTGCCATTTTCACCGACGCCAAAAATACAATAAACGAGATCATAAACAACACAAACCACAAACTCATTACAGAAAAAATCAGAAAAACAATCAACAATAGACCCAACACACTACTATTATTATACTGGATACCGAAAGGGGAAAAGTTCCACAGCTTCGAATTGGTTGACAAAGCAGCTAAACTGGCCACTATAGAAGGAGAAGAAGTCGAATCATTTCTGGAATGGGACGACTCTATCAAAATGATTAATGACTCCATCAACATAGAATGGCATGAATACTACCGAAAAAACACCATAAACCTAGCGTACAGCCCCTGGCTACAAACGGACCTCATTTACAGAACCAAACCATGGTTCCATGATTTCACTCCAAGCAGCAACACGCAAAAACAAATTAACAGAATTCTACTCAACAGAGCCTACAATCACAAAAGATTAAAAAAAGCTAAAATAGTTCCATCCCAAGGATGCAAATGGTGTGACATAACAGACGATCTGGAACATAGAATTCTAAACTGTGATCACTTTGAAGCTCTAAGGAACAAGTATGATATCTTTCAAAATAACTATCCAATAGCAAAATTTTTCAATAAAAACAACGAGAAAGCACTAACTCAATTAATCGACTTTCTTGAAGAAGCAAATTTAGAACTTTAACTTCACGCGAATAGTCCTCTCAAATCCCAAAAACTAACTTTTAACCTCCCAAGAAAAACACTCAAACCAAAAATCTATTAACCATTCCAAACGGATACTAACACACTAATACAGTAAAATCACAAAACCAATAAAGAAAAACTAGAAAAAAGCACTACATTACCATATGTCCCTAGAGGACACTAATCGATACATCGGTGGCTTGTGCTAATTAGCCATAGCCAATACACACCTAACGAAGGTTAGGTAGAGGAAAAAAAAAAAGTATACAAAAATAGGTTGGCTGAACTATGCAACGTGTAAACATAAGGGCGTAAGCGCGAAACCTGTTTGGATATGGGTTTTTACCATTCCCGTGTGAAAAAGCCCATTTGGACGAATATCGACTTATCGATGGTTTGTGCGCTTGACCCAGAGCCAATACATACCTACCATAGGTTAGGCAGAGGAAAAAAAGCCATATTCAATACGAATGACAATATAGGCAACAAACATCTTAAAAAAACCAGGAACATACAAACATATGAAAGCTTATGAAAGCCTATGAAAGCGCAACAAATGATCAACTTATAATTAATTCCAACCCAAAACTGACGTTAGATAGGAAGCCATATGGAAGCAATTTGCATATGTATTAGTCGGCCTACTATGGACAAGCTTCCGGTAGCTGTCACCCAGCTGCGGCATTAGCAAATGCTTATATTTCGTCATATATACTATTTTCCGAATAAAAAACATGCCGAACGCATTCCGTGCATGCTATAAATTCACCTTGTATAGCCCATTGTGCTCCTAAACTTTCCAAGACGAGCAAATGAAGCACACGTTTTGCACCTTCGACTGATAGCTCAGCGTTGAGATGTAAACAAACTCCTATAAATTCACTTTGGAAGGCGATAAAAACTAAACGGGTATAAGAACTGAAATATTTTTCACTTCACTAGGAGCGCTATCGTGTTCTCCGCGGACCATCAGGATTTCACTGTAGAAATCCGTCTCTAAACCGTACAAAACCTCGAATTTTCGTTGGCACCTCCACAATTCTTCATACAACGCCATGTAAGTTAGCCAGCGAAGTCGGCCTACTAATGGTCATGTGTGTGGTAGTAAGCGCTGCTGCCATATGGCTTGTATCTATCGTCAGTTTTGTTCCAACCCGATTTTCTCTGAACTTGGTCCCACAATCAAAAGAAAACGAAAGTTGGATGACTTAGACACTACTTACAACTAGGCGAGAGAAGCGCTATCAGCTAGCGTGGGAGACTAAAAACCGGTAAGTGCAGCGATTATTTAAAAGTGACAATTGAGTGTAAAACTAGACATTTGTCCTATTCTGGAATCCTGTCCGAAAATAAGGACGCTAGGCTCCATTAGGCAAGAACCAAAATTGCCAATGATACGGTGTGATTGGATGGACTAATTTTTAAACTCCTTCAGGACAGGTACCCAGGATCCTTGTCGCCAGGATGTGCAATATGTTATACGGGAAGTCACTTGTTTTAACTGATGGAAATCTAACGAAAATGGTCGACTTCAAGGTCTTGAATGGTCTACATCAGGGAGCAGTTACTGCGCCTCTGCTTTTCTCAATATTCATTGGCAAGCTTTTGAAAGGCTTTCATTTTAACATCTCACTAACGAGATAATTGTTAGCGTTTGCTGATGATCATTTATACGGCAGTCCGAAAACCTATAACAGTTCAGAGCAATCTTCAAAAAATCTTTAATAATGTGCAGCTCTACATCGACAATTGGCGAATTAAATTCAATACGCAGAAGTACGAAACAATTTTATTTTGGACAAGGCTGCGGGGAGCCAGTCAAAACCTGATATGTAATCGGAAGGATTTCCCTATTATAGCTGGCGAGGGTAGTTCAGAATGGGTTCCACAAAAATCCTGGGTTCGATACCTCGGGGTTCATCTCGATCAGTATCTATACTATAATAAACATGTCAAAATCGTGCTCAGTAAAGCAGAAAAAGTAGTCATGGCCCTTCGACGAATCTTTCATTCTAGATTCATTGATCAAAAGGTCAAAGTGATGTGCTACAAGACATTGCTTAGACCACTTTCGACCACCAGTAAGCTAATACTATGGTAAGATTAAGAGTTTTCGAAAGGAAATATTTTCATGCAAATTCTGGTTTCTACAGAAAGCCGGAGACGGATTGGAAGCACTATGTATCGAATAGAAAATTTTCGATTTCGTAGTGTAGATCTCTAAGACACCGTTTGATGGTGCCAAGGATCCACTTATTCATCCGGGGACTTCCCGACAAGAAAAACACAATTTGTTGGGTGGAATTCACGAAATGTGGGGTTGAAACTCGCTTGCTGTTTTTTGGCCATTCTCGTGTGGAAGTTTTTGGGTTTTAGGAGCTAGGCATGTTTGAAGAGAACGGCCGAGGAACAGCTGCGCTGAAGATTGCCCGGTGAATGAGTGTGGCGCTTTTCTATACTGTCGCAGAAATTCATTCAAGTTTGGCGACAACGAACTTCTCGTGGTTGTCATAGTTTTCAGTTTGTCTTGGACGGTTTGTCCGTAACTTTCTGCTCATCCACTTGTGACAGGATGGTATGGGGCTGTTTGTTTATGGAATTTGACGTCGACTTTATGAAGTTTGTTGCATTGTCTGATACCAGGGTGACAGGAATCTCATAGGCAGCGAATAGTTCGTCCAATATTCAGATGGTGGCACTGTTTATCATTGAGTTGGTGACCTTCCCTTCTATCCATTTACTGTACGCATCAACCACGATCAGCAACATTGCCCCAGCAAACGGACCAGTGTAATCGATGTGGATACGTTCCCACAGTCCTCTTGGATATTCCCAGGGATGGTCCTTGAAAGCGGGTTGAGCATGCACGTGCTTCGCGCACTCGTTGCACTCTTGTGCAATTTTCTCAAAATATGCATCCGTACCGGACCAGAAAACCAAAAACCACGCAAATCCTTTCACCTTCACAATTCCCAGATGGCGTTGCACATGGAGTTCGAGACTACTACTCAATGCTCAAATACGTGATCATTGGCAGCAAATTTGTAGTACATTTCGGGGGCTTTGTAGCCTACATGTGTCAAGCAACTATTGGAAAATTATATAAGGACAACGACACTTACGAATTATCCCCTACACCCCAATCAAGGTGCATACAGGACGTGCAAATCTATTGAGACCGCACTCTATACACTAACAACGAAGATCAAAGAATCCTTGTAGCACAAAGAAATTCCACTACGTGCATTTCTTGACATTGAGGGAGCTTTCGACAATGCAAGCCATGTAGCGGTGAAGCGGGCATTAGTGAATAGGCAGGTAAATCCTATTGTATCTCACTGTCTAACTCAATTCCTCGCGACAAGAACCGTTGCATATAAGGTAGAAACTAGAACCATCCATATGCGGACGACACGGGGGTGTCCACAGGGGGGTCCTGTCACCTCTACTGTGGACACTTGTGACCGATGATTTCTGAAAAAGCTATTTGAAAGTGCCATAATATGTCACGCATACGCGGATGATATCTCCATTTTAGTCCGAGGGAAATACGAAAGAACACTGTGTGATATCATGCAGGGAGCTCTTCGTATTGTCAGTAACTGTTGCCAACAAATTGATTTGAGCCTTAACCCTGCCAAAACCTCGCTGGTACCATTTACAGGGAAGCAGAAACTGAAAAAACTTCACACCATAAGGCTTAAATGGAGTGGAAATAGAATTCAAGAAAGAAATTTAGCATCTTGGAATCCATCTGGTTAGTAAGCTCTCGTAGAACCGACATATTGAAATGGCAGCAACAAAGACCACACGAGCTCTGATGGTGTGCAGGACATGGCAGGCAAATCTTGGGGATGCTGCCTAACCATACTGCGATGGATGTACACTATGATAGTGAGACCAATCATCACCTAGATACCACCTACGGGGCTATTGTCTGGGCAGATGAGGTTCAAGAGCGCACAACTAGTCAGGCACTCAATTATGTTCAACGTCTGGCCTATGTATCACGGGAGCAATAAGGTCGTGCCCAACGGCGGCACTCGAAAAAATATTAAGTGCATCACCCTCCACCTAATAATAGAGCAGATATCAAGGTCTGGAATTGAGCATAACGACCAAGTTAAGTTATCCGAGCTGTTTCCATGGATCAGTTTACCGTTTGCCGGCGTAACAACTCAGTTCACCTTTGACAAAAAGTTGTGCACGAACTTGAGCAACAAGAGATGTACACCTTATAGAGCCACGTGTTATAAATTGGTACAAAGACGGATCAAAGACCGCAGAGGGAACGGGAATCGAAGTGCGTGTGATGCCAAGTATATTCGTGGTATAGTCTATGCAATTGCAGTAAGCGTACAACGTTGTGTAGACAAAAGATACAAGGGCAAAACGATGGCCACCTTGTCTGACAGCCAAGCAGCTATTAAAGCCCTTGAATCATCAACGATAAAATCGAAGATGGTTCAAGAATGTAGTACAAAACTCAATAAACTGGGTGAAAATAACAAGGTTACTCTGTAGTGGGTGCTAGGGTACGCAGGAATTGAAGATAACGAAAAAGCAGACCTCTTAGAGAGGAAAGAATCATCGACAGTGTTTGTTGGTCCCGACCTCTTCAATGCGGTCGAGATCCACTTTGTGCGGAAACAATTGAAGGAAGTAGAAACTAGAGAATGCAAGAAATACTGGAATAGTTATCCAAGATTTAAAATATCGAAAGCGTTCCTAAGCGCCTTTGATGAGAAACGATACAAATTGTTCATCAAATTAGGCAAGAATCAACTAAGGATCCTTACAAGGTTTCCCGCGAGGCACTGTAAATTTGGAGGACACCTTAAAAAATGGGTCTTAGCGAGAACGGCGAGTGCAGGTTGGCAAATGAAACACCAGAACATCTTTTATCATGCTACGCTGGAGAAGGAAAGACAATCTGGGAACTGACTGCCTAGCTGAGGTGCAACTTGGACAACTGAAGCCAATGGAGATCATCCACTTTCTGAGAGGTGTTGGTCTGTTCATGGAGCTCTACGCACCTTAATAAGAATAGGAGAACAATATATCTATCAAAGGTTGAAGTGCAGGACACCCATTTTATACAATCTATAATCTACAATCTTCTGGCTACCTTTTCAAGAATGTTGCATGGTTTCGTCCAACCAACCACATACTACCCTCTTCAGGTGCTGTCTCTCAAGCATGTGATCTTATGCTTAAATGTATTAGATTTGTTTTGTCTCTGTAGCATGTGACCTTATGCGTAAATGTATTCGATTTTTTTTTTTGTATTCCTCTACCTGTCCTAACCTAGGGCCTACCAGCTTACCCCATCCATCACTTATATAAAGACATTTCCTTCCACACATCCTTTAGACACTGAAGATGACTCAATGGAGTCGAAACGCGTCTGCTCCCTCAAAAAAGTAAGACCCGACGGCTTATCAAGAAAAAAGAGAATTAGCCTGCTGATATTAAATAAACAAAATAATCAACTAAAAAGTTCTTTTTTTTGTACTTTTATATTATACGTAATTTTAAACAGAGCTAGTTGGTTTTCCCCTAATATTTTCTAATGATTTAGGATCATAGAAAGCAATATTTTCAAAACGAAATATTTGTAATTAAATTTGGAATGCCTACAGGGCAATTAAGTTTGTTTTAAGATCATCTTTAAAATTTGCTTTGTTTTACAAAACTTATACTGATTGAACTAACAAAGCAGTTGAGTTGAACTGTATCAGTTGGATTAATGTCTGCTTCAACATTTTTCTTCACCCCATTTCCCGAAAAGGTTAATTATTGTACAAAATCGTTGACTTTATCGGATAACTTGCAATTCTTTTGTCTTTTGTTCTTTTGTGAGCACATTTGCATTAGATACCAATGATTGGTTGGCGAAGTCGGTTCGTTTAAGTTTTCCTCATGGATGAACAATTCATGCGCATCTTCTAAATTGTAGTAATCGAGTAGTAGCAAACTGCTCGGAAACCCTCCTATCTCCTATCCAAATTGTAATGGCAGATTTAAAATAAAAACATGTGATGTTTTCCCCTGTAATTGTAATTTGTAGAATAGTTTTTCTGATTATTATTAGTAAATGTAACCGCATATCAATTTTCCTCTATATTAAGATTTAAATGTTCTCCCTTAATTATCTTTACCATAAAATTTAATTTTCCATTACTATTTAAAATTTTTATTTCTTTCCTTCATATAAATTTTCACTGCATGTAAATTTTCTTCAATTTATTTAGATTTCTTTACTTCATTCTTAATTTCGTTAGTTCAGTTAAAGTTCCCTATTGCAGTTAAATTTTGGTTTTTTTTTTTAAAGTTGAATCTGCCCATTACAATTTAGGATGTGGAACCCCTGACTAAGTGCAGGGCAACGGTGCATTACATGATGGAATGCATTCAAAACTGACGATAGATACAAGTCATATGGTAGCAATTTGCATATGTATTAGTCGGCCTACTTTGGACAAGCTTCCGGTAGCTGTCACCCAACTGCGGCATTAGCAAATGCTTATATTTCGTCATATATACTATTTTCCGAATAAAAAACATGCCGAACGCATTCCGTGCATGCTATAAATTCACCTTGTATAGCCCATTGTGCTCCTAAACTTTCCAAGACGAGCAAATGAAGCACACGTTTTGCACCTTCGACTGATAGCTCAGCGTTGAGATGTAAACAAACCCCTATAAATTCACTTTGGAAGGCGATAAAAACTAAACGGGTATAAGAACTGAAATAGTTTTCACTTCACTAGGAGCGCTATTGTATTCTCCGCGGATCATCTGGATTTCACTGTAGAAATCCGTCTCTAAACCGTACAAAACCTCGAATTTTTGTTGGCACCTCCACAATTCTTCATATAACGCCATGTAAGTTAGCCAGCAAAGTCGGCCTACTAATGGTCATGTGTGCGGTAGTAAGCGCTGCTGCCATATGGCTTGTATCTATCGTTAGTTTTGAATGCATTCGAATTCAGCTGGGTGGACAGCTGACAGGATTTTCACCCTAGGCACGGGATGAGAAAGCAAAGACAAGTTTTTGGACGTAGCGACACGGAAAAACGGGGGAGCGGGTCGAAAGTGGATTGGCGAGTAAAAGATTTGCGCGAGTCGGATATTCGTTGGATAGTTTGAATTCGGATTTACCGATAATTTTTATCAATTTTCTTGAACGTTCTTACATTCAGTGGAAATGTGAAGAAATCACGTAAATTCGTCATTCATCGCAACACTCGTCTAGTCGATGAGTTTAGGATATTGCGGGTCGTCATTTTTTGGCTCCTAATTCCGTGATTACATTGCCGATTTGCTAAGTGAAATTTACATGAGTTCAAGAAATTTCGCCTATTCGTTAAAGTGTTTTCCCTTGATGTTGATTACTATACAAACAACAAAACAAGCATTAACGTCAAAGAATTGAATTAAATTGTCAGTTATAATACTCTCCTTCAAATTATTGTAATGTTAAAGGAATGGATGAAATGAGCGAGTGATGCATGTGTTTGTGCGCAAAGGAGCTAGTAGACCGAATCGCTGAACGAGACTTGTAAAATTTAATATTTTTCCGAGTGGCTTGTTTAGAAGATTACTGTCATATGAGTTCTTTCAAGTAGAAGAAATTGACGATGTTCGACTTTTGAAAAAACTAATTTTATTGCGGTGCTAAACAGTGGCGCCTATGTAGATATTGCCTTCTATCATCGCGTCTTTTCGTCTGCTACTTACTGTGAATGTGAACAGTCATCTGTATGTGTTCTATTGTGTCAAGAAAAACAGCAAAATCAAGATATCCAAGCGTAACTAAAACCGAAAGATTGATAAATTGAAACTCGAAGGAAGATACCGAAAGATTGATAAATTGAAACTCGAAGGAAAATACGAAGATCCAGCTGACATATATAGTGTTTAGCTCTTTAAAAATTCTATTGCTACTTCAGTATTTTGCCTAGGATAATTTCATTAATCGGCGTGCTAATAATTAAAATTCCTAGTTAATTTCACCGCAAACAATCGAAAACGTTCACATAGAAATTATATTTTTCTATAATTATAAGTGCTAAAAATGAGATTTAACGAATTGGTTTCAGCACACAATATCACCACATCACCAGCGGGCTCCCGGCGTGGATGTCGGTGAGTACCGTTTGTTTTTATTTAATTGTTTATTTAAACTGCTTTATATTAATAACTTTTGGAAATTATTTTTTTAAAACTTGATAAATTAAATTTATAATAAAAATAAAATTCGTTTACACACAATTGTTCTATTTTGCGATGTATCATCTTGACTATTCCAAATATCAAGAAAGAAAAGAAAAAATGAAAAACCATCTACAGTAGTTAATTTAAAACAAAATACCGTAGGACGGGAATAAACGTAAATTGTTAATCACACACATGTTTCTTTTCGATTATTATGATGATTGTTCTGAGATAATACAATGAAGTAATTAAAGTTACGCGTCGGTCTTTCATTTTTGTTCTTTTGACTGGGTACAGGATCCGGTACGGTGGAAGGCTTTGTCTAAAAAAAATGAGCTAGCCATCGGGCGCGCTCCAAGAGTTATTTAGTTTCAGGGACTCTCGCGGGTTGAGTGGCCCCTAGTCAAGGTGCCTTTTTATAGCATAGGGTTATGTGATCCGATCACATAACTCTATGACATAAATTGGTCACCGGTATATTTCTTTTCTGATGGGAAGGCTCATACAAGGTATGTTATATGAGTTTTCCACTCAGAAGGGAAATATATGGCCACTGCAACTTTTTGGATCTTGATCCGGTTGGGCGGGTGCGAGGGGACACCACAACCATCCCGTTGTCCCACTCTTATTTGTGGGCCATGTGAATCGTCGGGTAACGACGAGGTTCCCCTAAGTCCGTCTTTTTTGGTTTGTTTCAACTTGTTCTTTAAACAAACAATTCCTTCCTCTTTGTAATTACCTACAATTTTTCGACTTCGGTCGCCCTTCCTTGTGAGACCCAAGAATTCGTGGATGCGAAATTCTTTTGTAGTGGGTCCTTGTGCTGAGGGAATGAACATGCCCCACGACACCGTGATGCTAGCCTGCCAACGCATTCACGCGTCCCCAGACAAGGGCATTCTCGGCGGATATCAACATCTTCCTTCGCCGAGGCAGCAGACCATCGCTGCAGTCTTTTACGGACATTTTGATACCTACCTATTACTACAAACACTCGAAGATTCTAACAAGATTTTCCTTCATTCAATTACATCTTGGACCTTCATATTTGCCCTTTTTTTGTATTGCACCGCTTGCAATCCTTTGTGTACTTGTCTCACCCTATTCCAATCACCTCATGAACTTATGTACAGTATACGAGCCAAGAATCCGGTTGTAAAAATTCTAATATGCAGAAGATTTGGGATTTTCTCGGCCAAAAAACTTAGGGATTTGCTCCAATTATCTAAGACGAAGAACGAGTAACCAGATACGTAGATTATAAGAAACTTAATGCCTAAATTTTTTTCAACACATAGATTTTTAAGGAAATAGGTGAACTTTTTCTTGAGTAATCGTCGATAAATGTAATCAAGTACCTGACGGTAGGCCCCGGAATAATAATAAAAATAATCAGGCGTATTCCACTTGTATTACCTAACATAAAACAATGGTGTTTCGTAATGAATACAAAATCAAAATTTTAGTTAAACCTGGCTAGGAAAATGTAATCTTACTGAAGGTTGCTATTGGACTATGGATCTCAACTCCAAAACTCTTCAACATACATCGACTTCACAATAACCACAGCTTGAGTCCGTTCAGAAAATATAAGGGCTTGTAATAAACATAAGCAGTCGAGCAGCCGAGTGGTGATCAGGAGTGGTTGCTCCTGAAGAGATAAGGTGGTCACCTCGTCGAAACTGGTTAGTTTGTTGTTTTTCTAGTTTAAAGTAAACTACATTCGTCAAGTTTCCATCCTTTTGGCAGAGATGAGTGATTCACTTCAGCCATTTTAACATCTTTAGGTTTGACATTCCCCTAGTAATGCAACGATATTCTTCGGATAAAGTAACGGTTGCTTTTTGGTAAAATGTTTGCGTTTGTCTCAAGCCTCCGTGGTCCACTAACTTTAACGAGGCAAAAAAAAAGTTGAAGTACTGTAGAGTAGCTTAATTGGTACATAATATAACATTTCTAAAGATAAAAATTGATCGGTACGTCTCGTAGAGTAGAGTACGCGTGATAAATATTTTGTAGTGTAGCTTCGTGGCTCGACAAGAACCCGCCTCATATGATCCCGCAAATGCTAGTTGTCAACCACGCGTACGCGGTCGTTAAGCGAAGCTAGTTAGCTGAGCTCGGTATTGTTTATATTGGGTTATCCATTTTACGCTTAGGAAAGTAAAGCTAAAGAAAACACATAAAGTATTCAGATAGAAACAAAATTTTTTATTCAATATAAAGACTGAACCTTGCCATTATACGTGAAACACAACATCATTCAAATGTCCTCCACAGGACCTTTTACAGGCCTCCACCCTTTCGAGGTAATTTTCAATGACTTTTCGGCACCTTTCCGGCAATATCTCGGCCATAACTTCACGAATATTGGTTTTCAATTGCTCAAGATTTTGAGGATTGTTCGCGTAAACTCGATCTTTCCCATAGCTCCTTAAAAATAAATCCAAAGGTGTTAGGTCGCAGGATCTTGCGGGCCGATTGACATCACTCAATCTCCAAATTACGCGTCCTGGAAATTTCTCTTGCAAAAGTGCTCGATTAGCCTGTGTTGTGTGGCTTGTGACCCATTCCTATTGGAACCACATGCTCTCCAGATCATAATCTTCAATTTCTCTCCAAAAATATTCGGTTAACATCCGTCTATAGCGGTTAGGATTGACTGTAATGGCTCTTCCTTGCTCGTTTTCAAAAAAATACGGGCCAATAACACCACCAGACCATAATGCACACCAAACGGTCACTTTTTCCGGATGCAAAGGCCTTTCTGCGATCACCTGAGGATTTTGAGAGCCACATATGCGGCAATTCTGTTTATTTACGTAACCACTGAGCAAAAAATGAGCCTTATCACTACAGAAGATTTTGTTCGAAAAATCGTTATCTATCGCTTATTGTTCAATCACCCAAATCGCACACATTCTGCGCTGTGTATGGTCTTGAGGCTTAAGTTCTTGAGTGTGTTGGATTTTGTACGGATGGAGATGCAAATCCAAATGCAAAATCCGCCACAATGAGCCGTAAGGCAAGCCCAAATGTTGAGCACGTCAAGAAATCGACAAATTCGGGTCTTCCTCCACACTTTGAGCAACGAAAGCGATATTTTCAGCAGAACGAATGTTGCGATGATGCACAGGCCTTGCAATATTAATAACCGATCGAGTCTCTTCAAATTTTCTCACTGTGTTCGAAATTGTTTGCTGTGTAGGTCGATTATGTCGACCGTAATCGGCTCGTAAAGCCCTAAATGTTGATACAGCAGAATAACCATTTTTATAATAAAATTCAATAATTTTAACGGATTCTTCGACTGCTAAACGATCCATATTTCTAAATGGCAAACCTTCAACTAAAAGAAACATGCTTTGGATGACATTTAATTATGACAAATGTCAAATTGCAGGGTTATACTTTCCCAAACACGAAATGGATAACCCTGTAGCTCGCTGACACTTGTGCCAGACCATCGGCACCCGTGTCCTACATGGATTTTTGAAAAGAAAATCATTACAAGCTGTCGCAATCGTTATGTGCACGGTTCCTGTTAACGATGTGTAAATTTCTATTTGCGACAGATAATCGTGTCGCTATCCGCGCTAGCCCTGAGCACCAGACGTCAGATTCGATAACTTTAACAAAACATTTATTCCTAACATGAGTCCAAGGATCACTCTGGATGCGAAGCAACTACTTGATCACCGATGGTCGTTCATAAAAATGTGTCTTGTCATCTTCTTTCGGCAACATGGGCTTCTCATAAAAAAATAAAATAAGCTCCACTCCAAAGCGTTTACATAGTTTGAAGGATAAAAACGTAGACTGAAAATAAAGCCCTCCTTTATAAATGTTAGCAATATTTTATTTCATTCTATGTGAAACAATTGAATACATTTATTTTTGTTTTTATATGTTTACATTGCTAATAATTCAATTTTTCTAACATTCATATGAATTTGACAATAAGTAAAATTAATTTTAAAAGAAAATAATTTCAACCTGTTTTCAGTTTGTAAGCATATGAACGTTCCAAGCAGAAAGGGTAAGACCAAGGAAGATCTAGATATTTGAAATTCACTGTTGACATGTTGATTAATAATCGTCTCCTGTATACATCCCTCGAGATGTACAAATTTTTAGCCGGATACCAAATTAACTAGACTTTAAAAAATCATATTTTTTTGTTGAAAGCGCTGAGAGGTATTTTATATTAAAAACTTAAACTTAAATAAAATAAGGATTTTATTTTAGAGAAACATTGGCATTTAAAACGTTCATTTGCACATATATAAAAAATATATATCAACTGTCTTAAAATATTAGATTGTATTTATGCATTTCAATTGTGTATGATTATGACAAGAGTATACAGAATATTTATTGTTGTAATTTATTTGCATTCATATCGACAGAGTTTGACCAGTTTTGTAGCAGTATCCATCGTCGCCGTAACAAATAGAACATTCAGTTCCGTTTTGGTCGCCGTCTTGACGTCGTACTTTGTTGCGCCTGTGGGTTATGTCCGCTATAAATGTTATCCAATAGTTTGCCAAACTCCCGTTTTGACCGCTCCTTGCTTTGTTTTTCATGCTGCTGCTTCTCTTGAACACCACGGACTATTCGGAATTGTACTACATGGGAATTTGGTTGAAGGAATGCCAATCCGCCTTTTTGACAATTGGCCCATTCCGTGATATCGTAAACTTTTCCTTCCATTAATGCGAGGTAGCGCCAACGCAAACCGAAAACTGTTGTCTCGGTCCAAATGTCACCCTAGAAAATAATATTAAGAGGGTTAATCCCTAAATAAGTTAGTAAATATTGATTCCATTTTGCTTCCTTACTTCACGAGCCGAATGTCGAATTTTACAGGAACTGCACTCACGTGCTGCATAGTGTGGCCGTTCTGTTAACTTTCTTGGATGTCGCAGACCGCAACTACTACATCTAAAAATCGAAATAACATTAAAACATAGAACATGCTTTCAAAGTGTTCTGACTTTACCTTATCGTATTTGCGGCTTCAGCAATCTTTTGTTGTAACTGTGACAGGAGATCGTGTAACTCAGACCATTGCTTTTTGGCGTCCAACTCTTCGGCCAAGCCCTTATCATAGGTTTGTCGATTTTCTGGTTCGCCTATTAACTCAAACGCTCGCTGCAAAACTTTAAACGCTTCTTCCGCACCCGGTTGCTTATTTTTGTCCGGATGAACTAACATCGCTATTTTCTTATAATGCTTCCGTATCTGTTCCTGAGAGCTTTCTGACGTCACACCCAAAATACTAAGCACAGAAGTTAAATTTGTTCAATTTTATTGTAGCCAATTTAAATTCTTACCTATATGCATCCTTCCCTTTACAGTTTAGTAACGAATAAATCGCCTCATCACCAGTCTGTGGAAGTCGTCCGTTCTCGTAAAAATCAGGAGTTGGTTCTGCAGGCTTCTTCTCTGTAAAGCGTCGCCAGAATGCATACTTGGAATTTTTCGCGAATTTCCCATCAAACTTCTTAAATGTGCTTTTAACCCAAGCGCTCGGTTTACCAGAATTATTCCACAATTCTTGGCGTAGATTGAGGAAAAATGAACACATAGAAATGGCATAGTTATTCACACGATCATAAATCATTCCGAAGCCCAAAACGACAATATCGTACACCAAATAGAAAAGCCACATTAACACTTTCATTGTATACTCATACCACTTTTCAGCCACTTTAATCAGGAGTTCATACTTGGCATTCTTCGACGTCTTCTGGCTGCGACGTGAGTAATAGTTTGGCTTCTCTGAAGACCTAAAACTGCTTTTCTGACTCGTCGTTACTAAGCGCGACTTTTTGATAGACTGGGAGGTTTTTGGCTGCCGGTCAAAATTAGATTCGGTTTTAGCTACGTTGTAGTAAAATTCCTTTTCATTTTCCGTTGAGCTGGAAGCGAGAAAAACTTCATCGTCCAAATCACGCTTGCAGGGTCGTCGCTTCGTGGTATCGCCGTTCAGTTGGGTCTTAGGCTTGCCTTTCCCTAAAACAGTTGCCTTCTTGCCAGATTTGCCTGTAGAACTAGAATTTGCCTCACGACTGCTTTCTTCTCCATTTGATTTGCGTTTTTCTTTTTGAAGGCTCGAATATGAAGATCCGGAATTTTCATCGGGACGGAATGAGTTCTGCGATTCATGTTTTTTACTCTTCACATCCAACCGTTCTTTGGATTCAGTGGAAGAGCTTTTCTTTTCATCAGAAGTGTATCCTGTTTTGGATTTATCTGATCCCGACTTAAATCCCTTGTTTACTTGATTCAGAGCCGATTCAGATGACGACGACGAGCTTCCAGTAGAAGTCTCAGTCATGGATTTTTCATTCAAAGAAACATTCTTGCTGAGTACATCTGAATAGGACATTCGCATTGGCTTCACTTCGGCCACAATCCGTTTACGCACTTCAGGCGCACTGCCACCACTACTTTCAAGATTGCCATTCGTTTTGGCTCCATTTAAATTGCCAGGTGCACTTGCAAAAGGTTTTTCATTGGAAACACTTGATTGTGAGGCGGTTTCCAAGCTGCCTGTTGACGGTGGTGACAAAGATGAGGACGACGATGTTGTAGTCGGTGGCGACTCGATGACATGATTGAATGCTTTTAAATGGGAGTGCTGCTCACCGAATGGCGAGTATGTTCCTGAGACATTCGGTTTCCAATTGGTAACGAGACGATTGATGAACATATTTGTGGCAGAATCGCTAGTGTGATGATTATTTTGGGATTGAGACATATCGGGAACGCTGTGAACTGTTTGGAGAGAAAATTTAATGTTTTAATTAGTACAAATTATAACCATTTTGTTATCAATATTTCACTACTTCAGTAATGCGTACAAAGGAATCTAATAGCAAATGTTATACAGATTACTATTTATCGACATTAATCTAAATGGAAAAGTATTGACAATATCATATTTTCATCTACATTTATGATCGCTGATTAATATGTGTAACATTTGGCCATCCATGTTGGCTATATTACACAGTGCAACACTCGTTTTTATCTTTTTTGCGTGAAAAATAAGCGAAAAAATTTTTTTCGTTTCAACCCCTGGGAAACAAACGTCTAAAACGGTTTGTTTCAACCGGAATAAATTAATGAACCTGATTAAGAATTTGTTAAACTAAGCCAGCAATTGTGAATTCTTTCAGTACATTCACCCATTCTTTCCCGTAAATTTCGAATCAGCACTTTTAACTTTAATCTTTCATAACTTAAGGTACATTAGTCTCGTACTAATGGTTCAAATATGATGGAGACAAACGCGTCATTCGTTTTTTAGTGTGGAAAGGCGTTAAAAACACGGAAATCTTTCTACGTTTTCGAAATCAGTTCGGTAGTGAGTGCCTGAGGAGGGCTGCTGTGTTTAAATGGGCCAAAGCATTCAAGGATGGTCGCGAAACGGTCGAGAATGTACCGCATGATCGTCGACCGTGAACCAACATCACACCAGACAACATTTGCCGCGTAGAACAACTCATTTTGGAGGACTGTGGGATAAATGTTCGACACATTTCCGCTGAACTCGGGATCAGTATTGGTAGTGTAGAGCCTATCATCCACGAACACGTTCAATATCGCTAAATAACGCTCGAAACGGTGGAGCGTTCCAGCACGAAGTGCGATACTCCTCCAGGATAACGCGCGCCCTCATACCGCGCGTCTCGCGCTCGATACAATATCGGAATTGGAGTGGGAGGTACTGGAACACCCCCCTACAGTCCGGATTTATCGCCCTGTGACTACCACCTACTTGGACCACTGAAAAAAACCTTCGGAGGTCAAAGATTCAACACCGACGACGAGGTAGAGGAGTTAGTGCGCACATGCCTGTCCGAGTTACCCAAGGAATTCTTCGATACCGGTATCAAAAAGCTTCCGGAAAGGTGGACAAAATGCGTAACTTGTAAGGTGGAGTGCCTAGAAAAACTGTAAATTTTTGTAAATTTTTTCGATAGTATATAAACGTGTCAGAGCATTTGTCTCGATCATATTTGAACCCCCTTCGTATTTTATAATCAGCAATTATACAATTATTGGACTGGAAACGACATTCAAGACATGAGATCGCACACAATATTCAAAAGAGGGAAGTCTACTGGAAAAAGAGATTCGGAGTGGCCTTCGTTGTGGATAGGGAGTTCAAATTGCCGTTATTGATTTTAAGGCAGTCAATGAACGTTTGTGTGCGATCCGTATAAAAGCGAAATTCTTCAAAATCTGGCTGATTAATGTTCACGCCCCGACCGAAGAAAAGGACGAAGCAACGAAGGAAACGTTCTACAATCACCTGGAAAGACTGGTCGACTTATTGCCCACAAACGACACAAAAATTATTCTGGGTGATTTCAACGCTAAAGTTGGCAATGAGCTATCTCATCGGGGAACGGCTGGAGGATATAGCCTCCACGGTGAAACAAATGACAACGGCCAGCTCCTGATTGACTTTGCATGTAGTAGAAATCTAGTCATACGTTCGACTTGCTTCCCACATCGACGCATTCATAAAATGACCTGGGTATCACCGGATGGCAACACACAAAACCAGATCGATCATGTTCTGACCCAACAACGTTGGGCCTCGAGCATACTTAACGTCCGTCCATACTGAGAAGCCAATTGTAACTCAGATCATTACTTGATCAAATTAACATATCGATGTCGTATGTCAAAGGCATATTCAACGAAGACCAGCCCGCTACAAAAATTTGACATCGAAAGGCTCCAAATCAGCGTCTGTGGCCAAACATTTCACGGATACCCTCGACAACCAGTTGGCTCCCATTTTATTAGACGCATCGTTAAAGACGAGCAACGAGCTCTGGATGGAAGTGAAAGCGGCTATCAGGACCGTGGCAGAACAGATGATCGGACATCAAGCCCGAGGAATGATTGGTTCGATGATGAGTGCCAAAATGCGTTAGACAAAAAGAATCAGGCGTACAAAGAATACGTAGGTAGGAAAACCAGGACGAAGAGAGAACACTATGAAAATTTCAGAAGAGTAGCGAATAAGATAATCAGGACTAAGAAAAGAAAATACTATGACGACCAATTGAGAAGTATAGATGTGAGTTTAGCGAGCAACAACACAAGACAAGCATACAAAGTAGTGAAAAGCCTGAAACGTGGCTATCAGCCCAAAACCACGCTCTAGCGTGATGACAGCGGCAATATAATCGCTGATAAAACCAAGATTAAGGAAAGATGGGCATCATATTTCACGAGCCTCCTTAATCCTCCGGAGCTTATAGATGTCTGCGGAGAGCTTCCATTGGCCCCACCAACTCTGGATGAAGTTTGTTCCAGCATCAAAGCCCAAAGAATAATAAAGCGCCGGGCATTGATGAGATTCCAGTGGAGCTCATCAAATATAGCGGCAGTAGTGTTCATCAAGCTATTCATTAAAAGTCAATAAAAGAATGGCGTCTAGCCCAATCAAAGAAGATCGGGATAAAAGAAGGAAGGAAGAGGCACTTGACGGGCATGGAGCACCAGATCAGGGGTTCCAGACAGTGCTTACAAAAGGAGCGAAGAAAGCCGCAAAGAAACTCCTTCAAAAAAAGCCAGAAAATAAAATTCGCACGGACGCCCAATTAGAAAAAGGACCTGATGCAAAACAGGAGAGGCAGAAGCACCCGATGAAGACCCCGGCAGCAGACACAGCTTGTAAAGCCCCAAGATGGCCGATCCTACGCGGAGGTGCTGCGGGACATCAGGGGAAACGTAAGGCCCGAAGACACCAATACTACCATTAAAGTAGTACGACCAACGCGGTCGGGGCACATACTGGTCGAATTCGGAGCAGAGGCCGGCAATAAAGAAGCATTCTGTGACGCAGTAAAGAGTCCACGGCAAAAGCGCAACTATAGCCCCGCTCGAGCCGATGGCAACGATCGAAATACGGGACATTGACTGCGTGACGGATCTGGCCGAGGTAGAAGAGGCCATCAAAAGGGAGTTCCCTAGCGTGGGAAGGATCAAAGCGAGACTGACACCAGAAAACAACAGGGGACAACGCATGGCCATAGTTGACTTGACCGAAAAGGACGCCGAACACTTCCTGAACAAGGGCAAAGTACGAATAGGGTGGGTTGTCTGTAGGATACGGCGAAGAACAACGCCTCTTCAATGTTTCAAATGCCTTGGTTATGGTCACACCACACAAGTATGCAAAGGACCCGATAGGAGTTCCCTATGTTACAAATGCGATGAAATGGGACATAAAAGAAAAGAGTGTACGAAGAAGGCACATTGTATTCTTTGCAAGGATGCTGATCCAAAACCTGATTTTGGACACGTCTTGGGATCAGGAAAATGCCGGGTGTTCCAGGAAGCCCTAGCCAAGGCCAAATCAGAGCTTCGATGACCCGCATCCTGCAGCTAAAGCTACACCGCGGTTCAACCGCCCAAAATCTGCTTGAGCAGTTTGCGAGGGACAGGAAAGCCGACTTCTTGCTGCTGAGTGAGCAACACCATAATAAAAATCCTGCATTATGGTACTCTGTCGAAACTGGTACTGCCGCTATCTGGGTTCGGAACAGTGACTTTCAAGCGGAGAGTTGTGGACGGGGGGATGGTTTCGTGTGGGTTCGGTGCTCAGGGATCACCTTCTTTAGTGTGTACCTAACGCCTAACGAGCCGATATCATCTTTCCAAGCCAAGCTTAATGCTCTGGAGGGCGCTGTCTCGAACGCAGAGGGTAAAGTGCTCGTTGGGGGCGACTTCAATGCTAAAGCAATCGAATGGGGCATGCCTCACACGAATCCGCGGGGAAAACGAATCCTGGAAATGGCGGCCAGGACGGCCCTCGTCGTACTAAACTCCGGAAATACGCCGACTTTCCGCCGTATTGGCTGTGAGGGAACCATACCGGACGTGACATTCGCCTCGAAGTCCTTAGTACGGAGGATACACAACTGGAAAGTATTAGAGGACTACTCAGCCAGTGATCACCAGTGCATTCTGCTTGAGATAAGTGATGCTATCTCCCGACGTCCGTGCTCTCGGCCTTCTACAACTGGATGGAACATTGGAAGAATGGACGTCGAGAGGTTCGTCAAAGTTCTCACAGCAGGTAAGCCGCTGCAGGGAGCTCCGGAGGGGACGGAAGAACTGACAGCTCAAGACGTGGTGAACTCTACTATGAGCATAATCACGACTGCTTGCTGCGCTTCTATGCCCCGTCGAAGACCCCGGCACGGCAAGCCCCCAGTGTACTGGTGGTCTACTAAAATCGCTGAAAAGCGGAGGGAGTGTCACAAGCTTCGGCGAGAGGCTCAACGGGCGCGGAACCGTGACGAGGCATGCAACCAGGTGGCAGCATATAAGTCGGCCAGGAAATGCCTTCGCAAACTGATCAACAGTAGCAAGGCTCGCTGCTGGCAAGACCTAGTGGATAATGTGAACAAGGATCCGTGGGGCCTTGGCTACAAGCTGGTCATGGGGAAACTTGGTGTCCTACGGAAGCCTTGTATACATGACGCGGAAAAGATGGACGCGATAGTGCGGGGACTCTTCCCCGCCCATCCCGTCCGTGTTGACGCTGTCCATGGTGAAACAGCAGTAGAGTGCCCACTCTTCATACAGCTGGAACTGGAAGAGGCAGTCCTCTCCTTGAAAGCGAGGAAGGCTCCAGGTCCAGATGGTGTTCCAGCTGAGGTGTTGCGGCTCGTCTCTCACCATTGTCCTGACTTGCTGCTCAGCACATTCAACGCTTGCCTACGGGACGGGGTTTTCCCGGTACGATGGAAGGTGGCGAGGCTCGTGATCAGCAAGGGGAAGAGAAATCCATAATCGACGTCTGCATACCGCCCGTTATGCATGCTAGACACGGCTGGGAAAGTGCTAGAGAAACTCATCAAGGGAAGACTCACTGACGCGATTCGTGCTGCTGGGGACCTATCTCCTCGGCAGTACGGCTTTAGAGCAGGACGTTCTACCATTGATGCGATTGCAGAGGTGGTGAACGCGGCCCAAAAGGCAGAGGCATATAGTCGCACCAAGCGACGGATCGTCCTGTTGGTGACACTCGACGTCAGGAATGCCTTCAACTCTGCTAGATGGGTGGATATTCTGGACACGCTGGAAAACTCTTTTCAAGTTCCAGAATATCTATTGCGGCTTTTGAGGAACTACCTAAAGGACCGAAGCCTGCTCTACGACACGCCACAGGGCCAACGAAGGATGGAAATTGCATCGGGTGTTGCCCAGGGATCTATCCTTGGTCCGGACTTGTGGAACGTGTCTTACGACGGGCTACTGAGACTTGAGATGCCAGATGAGTAGCGCTTGGTCGGCTATGCGGATGGTGTTGCGGCTCTGGTCGCCGGACGCACCGTTGAACAAGCGCAACTTAGGCTAGGTACGCTAATGCGCCGAGTGAGGGACTGGATGACTGCTCGCGGGCTCAGTTTAGCACTGGAGAAAACCGAAGTGGTCATCTTGACAAAAAAGAGAAGCCTTAGAGTAAGGATGATTAGTATTGGAGATATACAAATCGAATCGAAGCCAGCGGTGAAGTACCTGGGGCTACTGATCGACTCGAAGATGAGTTTCTCTGAGCAAATCAGGGCAACGGCTGAGAAGGCTGCTTCGGGAATATCGGCCCTGAGTCGACTTATGGCCAACAGGGACCCAGCCCATCAAGAAGACGCCTCTTGATGAGTGCTGTAGGGTCAGTGCTACTGTACGGAGCAGAGGTATGGGGCGACGCTCTCAGCAAGGAGGTATACCGAAAACGATTGGCACAGGTACAGAGAAGAGGAGCACTGAGAATTGCATCTTCGTAACCAACAGTCTCCGACTCGGCGGTGAGAGTGATTGCAGGCGTAATACCTGTCGCCCTCCTTGCTAGAGAGCGCCGTGCTATTTACCTGCGCCGAAACGAGGATGCGAGGGAGATGGTTGTCCGCGAGGAGAGACAACGCTCGCTCAACGATTGGCAGCAGTCTTGGGGGAATTGCACGAAGGGAAGGTGGACTGCGCGCCTCATCCCGGATGTGAGACCATGGCTAAATCGAAGGCATGGTGAGACTGACTTCTATCTGACCCAGCTTTTGAGCGGGCACGGGTGTTTTCAGTCTTACCTGCACAAGATCGGCAAGTCACGGTCTCCCGATTGTCGGTTTTGCCCAGGAGAGGAGGACAATGCCTGTCACACATTTTTTGCGTGTACGAAATGGGTCAGGCTGCGAAGGGAACTTTACAGGGAGACGGGAGAGCTCACTCCGGATAATATAGTTGCGGTGATGCTCGAATCGGTTGGCAAATGGAACCAGGTGGCACATTATGCTCGGGCAGTCCTAAAATATAAAAGGGACTCACAGCAGCCGGAGGCGCTGGGGCTGGGGGATCACTCTTCTGGCATTTCCTCTTCCCCTCTCCCCTCCCGCTAGGAAAGGGACTCCCCAGCTTGAAGGCGCCCCACGGCGTAACAAAACGAGGCCTGGCCCGAAGTAATGTGTCAAACGGTTCCAGGCTAGGTTATCAGATTGACAAGGGAGGTGTTTAGTAGGTAGTCGAAGGGTATCCTCAATGGGAGTCCTACACTGCCACAAAAAAGGTGACAAGCTACAGTGCGAAAATTATAGAGGCATATCACTATTCTGTACGGCATACAAAATATTTTCTAAAATCTTAGAAAATAAAATCGGATCATACGCCAACAGTATTATTGGGGAGTATCAAGGTGTTTTTAGGGCAGGTAGATCAACAACAGACCAATTGTTCACAGTCAAGCAGGTACTTGAAAAATGCTGGAAGTTCAACATAGACGTACACCAAATTTTCGTTGACTTCAAGCAAGCATACGACAGTATTGATCGTAACGCTCTGGAGAATGTCAAACGGAAGCTACCTGTCGATACGCGAGGTACATTACTATACAAGTCGAGCCAAGTAGTAGCCTATGCGGACGACATCAAGATTCTGTCACGGTCATTAACAACTGCCAAAGAACTTTTCCTGAAACTCGACAGCGAAGAAAAACTAGTAGGGCTACAAGTCAATAAAAATAAAACAAAGCTCATGGCGCAGTCGAGGAAAAATACTTCACACTTGGCGCATACAGTATTGAGAATTTTAGCGAATTTATGTATTTAGGCGCCAAAATAACGAGGACGGGTAATGAAAGAGACGAAATACGCCGAAGAATACAGCTCGCAAATAAAATATTTTATTCAGTATTGACGATCTTGAAGACCAGCTGCATACACAGGAGAACAAAGCTCCAAGTATACGAATCTGTGATAAGACCTGTATTATGTTATGGGTGTGAAACATGGACCCTAACCCAAGCAACCGCAAATATATTGAACGCCTTTGAGCGACGGGTTCTGAGGCGAATAATCGGAGCGAAGCTCGACGGGGACCATTGGCGAATTCGATACAACCATGAGTTGTATGAAATTTATGACGAACCGGAGGTCTCAACGATTGTAAGACTGCGGAAGCTGCAATGGGCTGGACACATGAATCGTATGGACGAACAACGGATAGCCAAGAAGGTATTCGTTGGGAGAACTGAAGGCCGGAGGCCAGTGGGGAAACCGAGAAAACGCTGGTCTGACTCGGTCGACGAAGACAGTTCATCGCTGCTCGGATTTCGGAACTGGAGGACGCGGTCAACGGACCGAGACAGGTAGAGGCGCTATTTGCAGGAAGCGAAGGCCCGAAAGGGGCTGTAGTGCTAAGAAGAAGTAGAAGAATTGGTTTAATATAGAGTAATCATTCAATACAATGTTAAAATACGAGTAGCATATTTTTATCACCAGTACCAGTAACATAGTTCTATCCTATTATTCAATAATTGTTCAATTTCTTAAAAGTTCATTTGAAGCTGCATGGGCAGCAAACCCATTAAAAATTAATTTCGAACAAATTAACTCACCTATGTCAAATCAATGCCATCTCAAACAATTCTAAATCAATTCGAAAGTTCAACCAACGAATCTTGAACTTACTTGAGATGGTAATAATTTTCAACACGTGCTACAATGTAATATTGGCATGTTAACGAAATTGGACTATAAAATGTAAATAAATCATTCCGTGATAGAAGTTTGAAATAACTCTTTTCATTTGATTTTACGCAGGAACATTGGTCTGTCGAGCCAGATACAAAAGTCGGAAAAAGAGTTCATCAGTTTGGAGCAAATCAGCTAGCATAAGTGCACCATCTCAGTGTTTGGAGTTGCGGTTTGAAGAAATTCCGCATACTTTTTTTGGACACAGACGCCGTTTAGAGACTTTCGATGTCAAATTTTCGTAGCGGGCTGGTCCCTGCCGAATATGCGTTTGACATACGACATTGATAGGTTAATTTCATCAAGTAATCACCCGAGTTACAATTGGCTCTTCGCTGTATACGGACGTCAAGTATGCTCGCGGCACAACGTTATTGTATCAGAACCTGTGTGTTACCATCCGATGATACCCAGGTCATTTTATGAATGCGTCGATGTGGGAAGCAAGTCGAACGTAGGACTAGATTTCTGCTACATGTAAAGTCAATCAGGCGCTGGCCGTGTCATTTGTTTCATCGTGGAGGCTATATCATCTAGTCGTTCCCCGACGGGATAGCTCATTGCCAACCTTAGCATTGAAATCATCCAGAATTATTTTTGTGTCGTTCGTAGGCAATGAATCCACTAGTCTTTCCATGTAATTGTAGTAAACGAGCAGTCGCCTAAGCAAACTGCTCGAAAAACTGCATTACACCGATCCAAATTTTAATTCAGATTTGAAAAATTTAACTTTTCATATTTATATTTTTGTAAATTATAAAATTCAAAAAAAAACATTTTTTTTATTATTTATATAAATTTTAGATATTTTTTTTTTTCATATATTAAATTTAATTTTTTTTACTATGGTATTTATGATATTTATCTTTTTTATTATTATTTAAATTTTTTGATATTATAATCTTACATTACTCTAATAATTCAATTCTGCAATTAATATTCGGACACGGCAACCCTTTTACAACGCAGCTTATTCACGAATTACACTTCCGCAATACAATCTAGATTGGATGGAAAGCTCGTCAACTACCGTCACGACTAGTCCCGCAAGGTGACGATTGGAAATGAGGTGAGGAGATCTGCTTGGGCGGATCGAGGAGTCTGTTTCTGATCGCCACGCGTTGCGCACGTCGGGAGAATCGCGTGGCAGCGAAGGAACGCTTTTTCATCTTTGCTGTCTGAAGTGTATGAGGAGGGGAAAGTTATCGTTCCCGGAGACGGTTGTTGCGGGTGCATTTTGTCGCTCATGCTGGAGTTTTCTGATCGAAGCCATCGCGCATATCGTTCGGGATCTTATATTTGAGGGAGAAGTAGTGGAAAACATTTGTCGTGTTGTCGAGTTCTGTATTGTGGTCATGTTGAACCGCGGATAAGACGAAATTGCAGTTTCTTGGGCTGTGGCTGCATTCACTTTTTACAATCTAACTCCAACTTAGTTTCGGATACCGAATTTGTGTTCTAAAATGGCGTGGTGCCACCTGCTCTCTTTGGGCTTGTTTACCGGTCGATATACGGTTGTTCAAGCGTACAGAAAACCTCTCTGCGTCTGCTGCAAATCTTGCCTGGCTTCAGGCGCAAGGAACAAAGTAAAATTAATCGATTCGAGTTGTGCAGACTTATCGGTTTCTGTCATAGTTGGTCGGATTGCTATGTATGGCGACTTGCACGCAGTTATGTGCTATTGTGGCTAAGCTAGCGGGCCGATTGTATGATCTTTTCGTGAAATATTTGGAAATAGAGCGAAAAAACATTGTTGAAAGTGGTCTGCAACGTATGTTTCCTGACTGTGTGGCCCTGGCGTGCATTCAGCAACGTGAAATGTGTTGAAACATTGTGACGGTCTAATGTCGCTCTCGACAGCGATGAAGTTCTCATGTCGAAGCTTATTTCCGACGAATGAAGAAAAATAGAATTTGTCGGGCAAAGTCGCACGGTAAGTGCCGTGAATACGAACATCGAAAGATGATCTTATAGATGCTGGAACATAGTGGATTATGCACGGCAGGTTGTTATTGACAATAAATTAAAAGATGCGAATCTGATATCAAAGGAAAAGTAGAAGACATGGAAATGCCAAATGGGATTGAGAAGTTGACACAATATCTGAATGAGTGGAATACTGTTTATGTCACGAATCAATGTTGGATACGGTGTGTTCGCAAGAGATAAGTGGCTAAAGGGAAACGGGATGATGTTTCCAAATAGTGGAACTATCAATTGCAATTGAAGATCGTCGGTATAAGGAAGGCAAATAATTAATCGATGGAGCGATGTTCATGGGTTTGATATGGGTTGTATTCGAAAAGTAGCTATAACAGAACCACTTGCTCATTTAGTTGACCCAGCGCAGCTTGTCTCGACATCAATATGATTAAGGAAGTTGAATTATATTCAGTGCAAAAGAGCAATTTGGTATTTTTCTCCCCCCTATGTCAATTAAGTGTCACGTGTAATAATTTTGTGCAAGCGCTCGTAACGTACTTAAAAAACTTTTCAGACATCATTGTAAATCACCCATATCGTCATCGGACGCCCAGCGAGGATTTTGGTGAGTACACCTGTTTCTTTTAAATTTATTTATTAAAAATTTTTTGCTTGCCTAAGTCTCATTTATAATTTGTTGCAAGTTATTGTTGATTGTATAATTTTTAGATATTATTCAGTTAGAAGCAGTATTTTTTTATATTTTGTTACATCCTGAAAACATTAGATCGGGCCCAAAACTACAAGAAAAGTCAAGTAATATAGCTTGAAGATCACAAAATACACTGACAAATTAATGAACGTTTGTTTATTCCTTTTTTTAATGCACGTGTATTTTAAGTACCAGTGTATAACTTATATAAGAAATTATTGAATTAAATCATAAAACAAAACCACCGACACAATCGCAACAAACGAAAGATATAAATTAGTCAGTTTGAAATCAGACCATAGGGAAGTTATTAGTTAGAAGACTATGGCCATTAAGAGCTGGAGACTCTTTTGTCTAGATATGAAATACTTCATTTCCATATTCGATTATTTATTTTCATTTTCCATAGTATCCCACATAAAAATAAAAATGTTCAATAATTAAAAATACATTTGGTTTTTCCTTTTATCTCGAACTGACGGGGTATGGGACCCGCCACGTTGGCTGGCCCCTCCACTATAATGAGCTAGCCATCGGGCGAGCTCACCCCCTTTTGAAGCGTTACAGGTGCTCTTGCAGGGTAAGGTGGCCCTGCGCTTGCGTGCCTATTTATAGCATAGTGTTATGTGTTCCCCTCACATAATACTATGACATAAATTTGCCACGTTTATATTTTTCATTTAAAGGAAAAATTCATTTAAATTATGCTTGTATGAGTTTTTCACTTAAATGGAAAATATGGCCACGCCTACATTTGGATCTTGGTCCGGCTGGGGGGATGCGAGGGGGCACCGCTTCCATCTGGATGCCCCACTTTTATTTGGGGGCCATAAGGCTCGTCGGTATCGACGAAGTACTTTTAAGGCCGTCTGTTTTCTCCAGGCCTGCTTTGTCCTTTGAGTCAGCAATATTTGACCCTTAGTAGGTTATCATTCTCGACTTCGGTCGATTTCATTTGAACCTTTTCTCTTTCGCCGAGGCAGCGGACCATCGCTGCATCCTTTACGGACATTTTATCTAACTACTATTCACTACATGATTGTAGAACGTTTCGTTCATTTCTTCGTCTTTTTCTTCGGTTGTGGCGTGAATATTTATCAGCCAGATTTTGAAGAATTTCGCTTTTATACGGATCACACACAACCGTTCATTAACTGCCTTAAAATCAACGTGCGATTTGAACTCCTTATCCACAATAAAGGCTTCTTCGAATTCTTGTTTTCAACTAGGCTTCCCACTTTTGAATATTGTGTGGGATCTCATGTCTTGAATATCATTTCCAGTCCAGTTCGTTTCCTGGATTGCCAGTATTTTTAATTTATATTGACTAGCCTGTTGTAAAAGATCCTTAACAGCGCCGGGGTAATCGAGTGATCTGACATTTCAAGATCCAATGCCATAGTGCTTTTTCTGTTTGCGAGGTCGTTGCTCTGAGTTTAATCCATTCCGAGGTCCTTCTACAGGTTTCGAAACATTGTAGGGTTTTACAGGGGCAGGGAGTTAGCTCGTCGTCCAACCTCCATTCCAGCGGCATGGATATTACTTCGATTCCGCTATCAGGTGTGGAAGACTCGCTTCACCCTCTTACATCCCCACAAAGGAGGTGTAAGTAAGATTTACGACACGAGACAGGGCCAAAGAAGGATGGACGTTACATCAGCTGTTGCCCAGGATTCTATCCTTGGTCCAGGCTTGTGGAACGTGTCTTACGATGGGCTACTGAGACTGGAGATGCCAGATGAGTCGCGCTTGATCGGCTATGAGAATGATATTGCGGCTCTGATCGCTGGACGCACCGTTGAACAAGCTCAACTTAGGCTAGGTAGGCTAATGCGCCGAGTGAGAGGGTGGATGACTGCTTGCGGGTTGAGTTTAGCACTGGAGAAAACTGAATCTTGACAAAAAGAGAATCCATAGAGTAAGGATGATCAGTATTGGAGACATACTAATCGAATCGAAGCCAGCGGTGAAGTACCTGAGGCTACTGATTGACTCGAAGATGAGTTTCTCTGAGCAAATCAGGGCAACGACTGAGAAGGCTGCTTCGGGAGTATCGGCTCTGAGCCCACTTATGGCCAACATAGGGGGACCCAGCCCATCAAGAAGACGCCTCTTGATGAGTGCTGCAGGATCAGTGCTACTGTACACAGCAGAAATATGGGGCGACACTCCCAGTAAGGAGGTATACCGAAAACTTTTGGCACAGGTACAGAGAAGACGTGCACTGAGGATTGCATCTTCGTATCCGACAGTCTCTGATTCGGCGATGAAAGTTATTGCAGGCGTGATACCTGTTGCCCTCCTTGCTAGAGAGCGCCGCGCTATTTACCTGCAGCGAAACGGGGACGCGAGGGAGATGGTTGTCCGCGAAGAGATACAGCGCACATTCAAAGATTGGCAGCAGTCTTGGGTGAATTGCACGGAGGGGAGGTGGACTGTGCGCCTCATCCCGGATGTGAGATCGTGGCAAATCGAAGGCATGGTGAGACTGACTTCTATCTGATCCAGCGTTTGAGCGGGCATGGGTGTTTTCAGTTTTACCAGCACAAGATTGGTAAGTTATGGTCCCCCGATTGTGCAAACATTTTTTGTGTGCACAAAATGGAACACACTACGAAGGGACTTCTACAGGTGTCGCGGTGTTGCTCGAATGGGTTGACAAATGGAACCAGGTGGGGCACATTATGCTCGGGCAATACTAAAAGATAAGAGAGACTCACTGCAGCCGGGGGCGTTGGGGCTGGGGATCGCTTGTCTGGCTATTCCTCTTCCCCTCTCCTTTCCCGCAAGAAGAGGAATCCCCCAGCTTAAAGACGTCTCAATGCGTAGCAACACGAGAGCTGGCCCAAAGTAATGCGCCAAACGGTTCCAGGCTGGGTTTTCGGGTTGACAGGGGAGGTGTTTAGTGAGTAGTCCCGTCGTCTTCTTGTGAGCATGTGCGTAAATGACATTCACTTCCAACCACAAAAAAAAAAGAAAAAATTACTATACAGTCTGCTCGCGGAAGAACTGTGACCGAAATTCCTCTCCGAACTAGCTTGCCTGTCAGCAGCCAGCTCGGGGTACACTAAGGGTGTCTGGACTTGTTGACCTGATGGGTTCAGATAAAATATCCTCCGATTTTGAGTTCACGGACCAACAATTCTAATGGAGATAATCATTTGCTAGATTCGATGAGGCTGGTCGAGATGGGTCAGAGCAGTCTAGGTATTGGTGGGCTATTGAAAATGTCTAAATTGTTCGTGGTTATTGCTGTTACTTAATTTTGAGTTTCAGCTCATTGTTGCTATATTTAGTGTTGTTGTTGCTTTTTGAAATGAGGTAGTGTGATGGAGAGTAGAAGGGAGTGGAATAAAAAATAAAATAAAAAATGCAGAACACTCACCCAACTTATTATTGACAATATTTTTCCACAGTGAATCACAAGTTTTATGCAATTTTTAGTATTGCGATTTCAATGCCATCGACAATATCATTCTTATATTCAATAGTATATTTCTTTAAAATTGAATGTTTGTTTGAATTTTAACCTTCAATGATAAAAATCTTTAAAAAACAGAGTTCAGTATTAAGAACTTTTTTTCTTAATGAAGATTGAACGTATGTTCATTCGACCTTCATTCTCACTATTCCTTCACCTCCCAGAACCAATTTAGAAAAATTCAGTTGTTTCACTTTTCTATTGTTTTGTAATTTAAAAATGCATTTCAATCGGCTGACAAACCCTAGTGGGGCAAAACAAAAACTTACCTTGACTTGGTGGTGGCTCCTGTTGTAATTGATGAATACTCGCCTGGTGGGGAATATACGAATTTGGCGCAAACAACTCGTAGCTATTGAACACAGGCTGTTCGGCACTATCAGCTTGATGGAATACTTGTACATAATTTCCATGACCCACTGGCATCATAGTGAAGTTTCCTTGCATGCCTGGCGGCATATTATTCGCGTACATTGTGTACAAATCATTTTGATGATAGATTCCTCCTAATTGAGGTGACGAATGATCCGCCTGCACCTGGACGGGTATCCCGTGCATGTAGGCATGTCGATGATTGTGCCAGTTGGTGCCGTCGTCCGGATCATCCCCTGTGTTTGGCATGATTCCACACTAACAATTTAAGTTTTCAAGGAGCTGCAAAATATAATGTTAATGTGAAATTTCACAATTTAGACAAGTAGAAGTCAAGTAAATGTCAAAATGGGCTCGAGCATTTATCATACGAAACAGCCAACAGGACACTAACCTCAACGTAGGAAGCAATTATTGTGGCTCAAAGATACTTCAAGAGAATTTACGCACTTTTTAGACTTTTTTCCCTAGTAGATGAAACCAAAAGACACAATGGGATTTATTGCAAACAGCAAAGTCGATCTTGTGTAAAATTAGATGTTTGACAGCGGCAGTGTGACATTGGATCGCAATTGAACAATAATGAAGTTAGTTGGATATTTTATGGAGGGAAAATTAAATTATTTAACTTGCAGGAGATTTTTATGCGAGCATAGACATCATTAGAAGTTCATTTTCCAACTTTAGCTCAAAAAATATATTCATAATCTTCTCAGTTTTTTTTTTTGCTATGTATTTTAAAATCACAAATTATTTTCGTACACTCCAGCCCAAAACTCTTCTACACATGAGAGCTGACATTTCGCATTCTCCCGTCTATGACATTCATCATATTTTGTTATGATTCACATGCTCTCATTCCACCATTCCACCAATAGAGTGCTGTAGGGACTCAGTGTTTCATTTATGTGCAAAATATAAATTGCTTGATAATGACTAAAAGTTGGAAAAAGTTTGTATTTTGGTTTGCGCAAGAGCATGTCGACTTTAGACGAGCTGTAATATGGTATATTAAATAAAAACACCAATTTAAACAAAAACACTTGCAGGAAATTGAGTCTTTGGCACAACTCTTTGGTATCAAATGGAATTTACAACCATTGAATGATGCTCAAGTGAGTATAAAAGGGTCTCTTTTGCACAATATAAACTTAAAGCTAAACATTAAAATCAAGACCACGTTCTTTTTACATTGCAGCAACCATTCTGGATAGTCGAACTACCAGATGAGACTTCTGCAAAAAAGATAGCGTCCCGATCCGTGTCTTTACGCTGTGTCCTACACCTTTGGAGCCATGCTACCTCAGTTCCTAAACTTCACGACGGAGTTCGTCAGTACATAACGCAATCCTCCGAAGAAACTAATAAATTTTTCGCTACTGATAAAACTTTCAAAATCACCGTGGAAACTTATAACAAGCATTTTAGTCAAAAAGAAAAAGTCGACAAAATTGAAACATTTGGTTACTTACCATTGAAGGGAAATGTAAATTTAAAATCTCCTGAAGTAGAGTGGTGGTATATTGAGTTTTATGGACTTAATCCGTTGGATGTTCCACCAGAACCTTTTGATGTGATATTTGGTCGATTGGTAAGACATGATGATTGCTAGCCCATTAGAGAAGCGTAAATGCCCGTAAAATTTAGATTGCAGATGGTCGACGCAATTTAATCAAAGAAATATCTTTGAAAACTAGAAAATTTATTGGAAACACAAGCATGGATGCACAATTAAGTTTGCTAATGGCCAATCAAGGAAAAGCCAAGCCAGGCGACTTAGTCTTTGATCCATTTGTTGGGAGTGGGTCGCTTCTCGTAAGCGCAGCCAAGTTTGGAGGTTTGCATGATAACGTAAAATAATTTTTTCCTATCGTATTTAAACGATTTTTTAAGCCTTTGTGATGGGCGCCGATATCGACTACATGATGATATACGCGAAATCCCGTCCAAGCCGAATACAACAGAAACAACGCGAAAAGGATGAGAGCATCAAAGCTAACTTGAAGCAATACAATTGCGCCGAACGTTACGTCGACGTTCTAGTATCAGACTTCTCGAATCCAATTTGGAATGATAGAATACGATTTGATAGTGTTATTACAGATCGTAAGCATTCTGATATCTATGTAATTCACAATATTATTAGATTGCTTCATTTCCAGCGCCCTATGGTATTCGTGAAGCGACCGCCAAAATCGACACTAAAGTGAGCGAAAAACCGGACACACGCACTGAAAACTCTCCTCATTATCCATCGACCAGCCACTACTCCTTAGCAAGTCTTTATTCCGATTTACTGGCGTTTGCGGCAAAGCATTTAACCATGAATGGTAGACTCGTCTGTTGGCTTCCTATTCACAAGTATCATTGTTGTCTCTACTATCTGTGCATGACAAATCCTCAATGTCTTATTTCGTTTCAGTGAAGATTATTGTGAAGATCAAATTCCAAAGAATCCTTATTTAAGATTAGTTGCGAATTCAAATCAACCACTCAGCGCAGCTATAGCAAGGCGTTTATTAACTTACGAAAAAATATCGGAACCTGATGAGGATCTGGACACCTTAAAGTCAGCCATTGAATTTGGAGATTTTCGGCAAAGGTAAAACAACAAAATTGGGATTTTATATGAAATTTCTGAATAGTTTTACATAAGGTATTTTGCATACGGTGAAGAGACACGAAAGGAAAGGAGAATGCGAAGAGCCGAGCTACGGGAAATCGGTAGACTGGAAGCTCTGAAAAGGGGAAAGCAAATTGATGAACATGGTAAAGTGGTAAAAAATAAACAAAAATGATGCAGCAAATTGCGTTTTATTTTTCATAGCTGCTAACCCCTAGAAGAGTTTTGTTTTTTGAAACGAAAAGTCTAGTGATTGTAAATATAAGGGTAGTGTAGTAATCGAGCAATCCGCTTAGGCAATCTGCTCGCGGGACCCTCATGAGAAGGACAATGAAAGTAGTGGAGGGATTATGGGAACCTGGTAACAACGAAGTTATGTAGAATTTCATTTGAAGATTTCTTTGAGAAAGAAGACAACCGAAGTACATCAGTACAGTGCACTGTCTTCTTGGGGATGGATGAAATTAAGACAAAGTTTTGGATCTTATTCATAAATAAAATCGCCATGTACAAATTCCGGCAGTAGGCTTCTCAGGCATACAAAATGCCTCGAATACACCTACCTACCGAAAGCGAGAAATAAAAATACCCACACCGGAAACTGTGCCTGCACGAAAAACATCGATAATCCAGCCATGCGATAAATTTCCGACAACAAGCTAATTAATTCTCACCTCAACATCTGGTTCTACAATATCTTATTAATACTTTCCTTAACTATTTTGATTTCTAGTTTCCTTCTATTGTTTTTTTTTTTCTTCGATTTTATAAATGAATATTATTACTTCACCCAACATTTTCCGTTGTACGGATATTTTATTTGTGAAAGATCAAGCCTATTTTCCCCCATTCTATTCTGTAATAATTAGTATGTTTATCTGAAAACTTATATTAACTATTAAAGTAAGATAACGAGAATTATATAAGCGAGGTGAATTAAGTGTTATGAAATAAATCTCATAGGTTTCAGAGATAGAGCGAAAAAAGAGGAATGAAAAAGATTCACAATAAAACACATATTATATACGAAACAAAGTAATGTTATAAATTCTTGAATTTTAAAGGAAAATAAAGATACGAATATTAAAATTCAATAGGTTTGCAAGCTTATTTGCATACAATATCCCAAACTGTACATTTAATTTGAAAACATCGCAATACATTAAAGCCCGAGACGTCTGTAATAACTTAGTCCTACGCCACTGACACCGATATCCTACGCTATTGACGTCGAAGGTTCGGGAGCGACCTTTTAACTACTCGCTGCCACCAGAGCATATATACTAACTAGCACCTGCAATCGAGGAGCTGTCAAAATGAAAAGAGAGGCAAATAAACGTGTAAAAAATGGATTAAAGTTTACCTTGTGTTGGTAGAATTGCAAGCAAATTCAAGTTTTTGTTTACCATACATACGCACTTTTAGTCTAATTCTCTCTACTCCATAAGTACCGTAAGGAATAAAATTTGTTCTAATTGCAGCTGCTATTTAGTAGATATGCTCTGCTCCCACTGAACAGCGATTTGACAGGTGTCAAAAAGAAGAGGTTGCGCGGGATTGTACGAATTCCACGTTGCAAAACATCAGCGGTGCTGATACCGGCCAAACAAAAAAGGGAAAAGCGTGAGTATCAGTGGCAGCCGTCTCCAGTAGTTAATGTTTCCCGGACATCATCCCAGATTGCGGATGACTGCGCCTCCACCTACACCATCTGCAGTTTCCCACGACAAGTTAGCCCTTTTTAACGTTGCAAGTAAGTTCTATAGCAAATTTTTTAATACAGCTCGTCTCATTATTTCCAAACCCAGCGGGAGTTGCGTGGAGCTCCCACCAACGGCAGCTACCCAACGAGAAGGAAAAGCCGCGGCTGCAGCCGGCATTGCACTGCTAGGACAAACCTAACCTTGTGTGTCATCGGTAAGTGGGAATTTTTCTTGTGTTGTCATGTTCGGCTGTGCGAGAAAATAACAAAAAAAAAATATAAAACAGGAGAATCGATTCATTTACTGAAGGACTTATCATGATATTCACAAATTATCCGAAGTCAGCTTAGATTTCACTTTATACAGCAACAATACCCGTTGTAAACTCGTGGATTCACTTTTTATGTCCATGGAAATCATTGAGGAAGAAAATCATGTAACGGTAACTAACCTTCATTTATTGAATTTTCCTCATTCCAAGTATATTTTGCGCCATGATGCAACAAAATTCAAAGGCAGGAAGCAAATGCTAATGAAGCTATAGAGCCAATAGCATTTTATGTTATTAGACAAGCAACACCCTCAAATAATCCAATACTACACGCTACTTAGCCGAAAATGGAGAGGAATGTTTTGGATTGGTTTATCAAGCTAATCTGATGTTTTTTGTTATGAATCGTCAAACTGCGCATACGGTGGCTTGTGTTCTGAAAGAATACCATATTGTACGAGATATATTCAAGCGTAGGAGATGCGCTAGGAGACTTCGCAGTAACAAGCTTGGTGGTCGTGATTTACGGCGATCGAAAAAGGTTGAGGTGAACGAAAATAATAGATTTCTATCCGCGGCTTCAGAACCAACAGCACAAGAACCGGAAGAAGAGTGGTAGACGAGATTTGCCCACGCTTAACCATCTATGCAACAACTGCAGACTATCTTTCTTTTCTGTTTATAGTTCAAGGTTATTGAAACTGTAGCGACAGAAACAATTTAAGGCTTTTATTATTTTTTTAGCTGTTAAGGTCTAACATATTTGAGGTGGCACATTCTTAGCTGTCACGAAAATTTTTGATTTTTTTTGAATATTTAATGAGTTAAAGTTGTTTTTTAGTTTTGTAAAAATAGATCTATATGTAGTGTAAGAATTATGAAACGGGTTCCTTATGTATTTATATTGCCATAAGCAGCACATTGTGTTGTTGATCACTTTGTATTAATTTCTTGTTATGTACTTTAAGAATTTTTATTTGGTGGTAACATTCACAAGATAGACTGGATGTTTGCCTTGCGCGATTGAGAGTAAGAGAGTGTAAAGTTGAAAGATATCAGGGGTGATAATTACTGAATGATATAAGTTAGTAGCAAGATTGAAATTGAATGCTTAGATGGCCCCGTTCTATAGATTTAAATTGAAATGGCGACGGCTGTTGAAAATGAAGGAGTCTCAGCCTTGAATATCTTTAATGCGTCTAAAAAATCTAATTAAGTGTAAGTTTAGCGTACTTAACAATCATCGTAACACGCTAAATAACTTGATAAAGAATGATTTTTATAATGACATGAAAGAAGTAAGTTTTGCCCTTTCCTTATGGGGGCATTGTTCGGTTAAGAAACAATGATTTGGTTATTGAAAATCTTAAAACTGCAAAGCCACCCGGGTAGTTGGATTTCCTTATGACTGGAATGCAGAACTTGAAAATGATGATTTTGCATACTTGTCATTTTCACTGGTGTCATTTGTTGTTTCTTCTGTTGCAGTAGTGTTTCTGTTAAATGCTAACGTGCGGACGAGATCCTACCTGGATGAATTATTTCATAATGGAGTCATTCAAGTGTACGCGAGTTTTTCATTAGAATTTATGATGCTAGAAAATCCATATCTGATATCCTAATTCTGTAAATAAATTGACCTTCCTACGCATCTGTAAGCCTTTGGCCGCACTCAAGAATTTTTAAATAAGCATACTATATATCTTTTTGCGAAACGACCGCACACCGGGTCCATATTAAATAACTCACCACACTTTCATTGATTTTGCATAGTGTATTTGTATTGACAATTTTCATTTAAACTATAGCTTGGAAAAAATTATACAAAATTTACCCACAACAAAAAAAAAAATAGATGCAACTTATATGTATTTGACGACACACTTTTTTTGGAGACTAATAATTTATTATTTTAATCGAATGTAACAGAGTTCATGTACAACACCGAGAATGAAGAATTAACACGAGCATAAAAAGAAAACATTAAAAAAAATATTATACAATGCTGAAGGTATGAAGAACTTGTTAAAATTTAGACACTTTACTATAAATATGTATAGTAAATATATTCTCGTAAATAATGTAAGTAGGAATGTAAATTTGAATCAATATAGTGTTTACAATTAAATAGGAAAAAAACAAAAGTTGCATGTAAGGTTAAGTAAAGGTCAAACAAGAAGCTCGTCAGATTCGATTTAGATGATTTATTAAATACAAGTAACAGATATTAAGATTAATTTATGATTGAAGAAACAAATAATCAAATGAAAAACCAAAAAAAAAATTGTAATTAAAATTGAATATATTTTTGCAGACATCTAGTAATATTTCTTATAAGTCTCTTTTCCGGCATCTAAATAAAATTGTAAATTGCTAGGCTAACTAAGTCTTTCCTTTCCAGCTAAACCATTTCTGTTCCAGCAGAAGAATGAGTATACCGGTAAGAGGGTAGGGTTCGTGTAATCCGCGAATGGCCGGTTTCGCGTTCATTAGAGTAGGATATTTGGAAGTTGGCATTAGAGTAGTATATTTTTCGGTACCGCGTCGGAAAAGAAAAGGGAATTTCGGGAACGCGGAATTAGATCAAGTTTTTTTTTGTTGTTGTTTGACTGAATTGATGTTAAATACGGAATAAAGTAGAGATAGGTTTCGTTTCCGTGTGTTTGCATTTTAGACGCGTTTAAAATGGTGGCTGAATTAATTTAATCGAGCGTAATCCATTTAAAAGACCTGCGACCGAAATCCTCTCCGAACTAGCTGGCCGACAAGCAGCCACCGCGAAATGGATTACGAGTGCACGGACTGGTTAACGGATTGGGTACCATTCGTTGGCACGACTCAGACTTCACGTCTAGAACCGATGAGATGTCGGTTCAGATTTCCTTCGGGAAATTTCGACGATCGTGTGCGAAGTAAAAATCATCACCCGTCGTCTGAATTATTACACCTATTTTATTGTTTCGATTGTATTACAAAAGTCTATTTATAGAACTGATTCCTGGCGTGGTCCCGACCGGCTCGTCTCAGGAAAGAGATGACCGTATTACATACAATACTCAGTGAGTAGTCTCACAGCCTCATACACACACATACACCACCTCAGTCACTTGAGAATTAAAACCACAAACAAGGGAACACATCCCTTTGAAGAGAACATATCCCTTTGAAGGGAACACATCCTTTTTCAGGAATAAGTCCCTCAGTTGGAAAACACATCTCCAACGCCCCAGCACAATCCAGCAAACAGCAGATGCATTCTGCACACACAACAAATCACCTCTCACACACTACTCACCATACTGATCTGCCACCAGCCAATAATATCTCTTGTTCACCACTCCCGTTCGGTCCGTAACACAAAACTCGATTCGAGAACGACTTGAGTTGTTTACTCAGGTATTGCGGGTCTCACATTCACACGCCAGACTATCGCCTCACAGCCGACTAAAATACTTACATATGACAATTGCAGGATAATACTACTAAAATTTTTTTCAACAGATGATCCAAGTTAAAATACAATCATAGCTGTACAGAAATTGAGATTGTTCTGCGGAGTGTGAATTGAGGAGATATTGAAGAAGTTATTTTAAAGAAAAAACAGATCGATAACTTCTATTTAAACTTAGTTAGCAACTTTACATTGAACTACCCACAATGCTGGTTTTACTAGAACCAAGAACACACCCTTGATTGGTAGTTGACCAAGAAACAACTAGTGATATCTATCTCTTACAATGTTGCCAACCATGGCAAAACAAACATAATAAAATGATATTGAAATTAACAACTGAATAAATCAAAAATATTATTTTCAATACTCCCACTTTTAATTTAGGCACGTTTTACAAAATTCACCCCTGAACAAGTCGTCAACATTTTACAATTTATATTACACTTTTCACGTGATAACCGTTTTGTTGAGAAGTCTGCTAATTACTCATACATACATACACTGTTTAAATCGCATTATTTTGCACTTGCTGACGGATGTAGTGATATTTTACATCTATACATATATCGTTCTTGATTTCTACGAAAGGGAAAAGTGCACTTAGGCTCTTAATTATTTAAGTGGGCCTATGCATTTCAGGAGGAATAAAATTTTTTCCTTCATAAGATGCATACGCACACTATACGCATTAGAATTATTAATTGAAACTTTATGAAACGATTTTGAAAATGAATCCACCCGATATTTCTTTTCTGGAAAGGCTTGTAGTAATTGAGCAGTCGCCTAGGCAAACTGCTCGAAAAACAACATAATGCTTGACCCAATTTTAATAGTAAATTAAAAAAATAAATATTTAAATTTAAAAATAAAATTCGATCACAGCAACCCCTTTGTAACGCAATTTATCAACGAATTGCGTTGCCTCGCAAGGAAAACTACAGTTGACGGCATGAGTGGGCTCGCTAAGATCGTTGCGACCTACAAGAGAGATTCTGATTGACCTGTGCGGCACAGCAAAAATTTATCGTTCGCAGATACGTTTGTTCCGACTCAAGTTGATTATTGCTGTAAATCATTAGATCGTGAACTCGTCTGTCCATCGAATACCGCAAAGTGCTTGTTTTATGCATGTCATGTGTGACGAAAAACAAAATATGCACATAGACATAACGTCATCTCAGTTACACTTATCGGGCCTGTCATCGCTCCATCGCATGCTCCGTCGTTACATCTTGGTGTTGTTTTGTAATAATCCCTTTAAAGCAACAGAAAAAGTCGAATCGTGCAAAATGATGCAAGTTCAAAACAAAAGGCAACGTGAGTGTGAAAAGGTCGCGAAATTAACAATGCAATAAAACGAAATGAATAGCAATTGTAGTGATTTGTTATGAAACGGTAGTGCGGATTGTTGTAGTCGGCAGTCTTTGTTGTGGTCGCGGTTTGTTATTCATCGTATTGACATGTCATATGTTTTACAGTTGGACCTGTGGCACATAGGAATTTTTTTTACGCTGGGCGCCAATGAACAGTTGTAAATTTTTGAAAGAAAATCGAGAAGAAAGTACTTCACTTAAACAAATAAGTTCAGAAAAAAAGTTAAAAATCTAATTATAGACTGAAACACGCACAGAGATTATTACAGTTATAAAACTAGTTATTTGGTTTTGAATCAGTTTCAAATTTACTTATTAATAATTCAACAAACAATGCCAAATTAAACGGAAAAATATAAATTAGTCGAAAAGGAAACCTTACCATGTATACTACCTTAATTCATTTACATTCAAACTCATGCTGCCTACGAGTTGTATCTTATCACCTCGTTTATGACCTTCATGTTGTTGTCAAGCGATGCGTCGTCACTGACCATATCTCTCATAGTTCATTCAAGAGCCAGTTGAAGTGAAAAACAAAGAGAATGAAGACTTTATTTTCTTTTTTGGTCCTCACATAAATTACATTAATCAGTACTTTCAGCCCAATAAAGAAATTTACCTACCCCACAAAACGAGCGTTCGTCGGAGGGAATTGGGTGAGTACCCGTTTGTTTTTCTATTTATATTAAAAATATATTTTCTTGTCTTAATTTATTAATTGAACGAAACAACTAATATGAAGTTCTCCAAATATTGGGTATCGTGTATTTGATATGCACGATTATGAAATGAAAATACTAAATACAGTAAACTCTGCATCATTTTAACTGGAGTAAAATATATACTTTTTTGCTTGTTTATTGATGAAATTTCTTTTTGATTTTTGCGATCAGTGCATGTAATTTGGTTTATCATGCGAAACGAAACAGTAATAAGACCAGAACTAAAAAGGAAAATATTAAAAAGGAAAAGGGAGAGTACTCGTAAAAGTGATTGAATGCGGGTTAATTATTATTAATTATACTACTTTGTATGCAATTTATTTATAACTTATATATTTTCTATTGCATATAATGAATAGATAATTGAATATCCAAACTCGGTCTTTCTATTCATTTTGAAACCTGCCTGGGTATGGGACCCGCCACGTTCGCTGGCCCCTCCACTCATGAGCTAGCCATCGAGTAAGCTCACCCCTTATTTTTCCGTTACAGGTGCCCTTGCAGGGTAGAGTGGCGCATGCGTGCTTATTTATGTTATAGTATTATGGGGTTCTATCACATAATACTATAACATAAACCTGAAACGTTGATGGTTTTTATTAAAGTGAAAAGATCATGCGAATTATGTTTGCATAAGTTTTTCATTCAAATGAAAAACATCTGGCCACGTCTACAATGGATCTTGATCCAGATGGGGGGTGCGAGGGGGCACTGCTTCCACCTGGATGTCCAAATCTTATTTGGGGGCTATAAGTATCGTCAGTAAAGACGAAATATTCTCAAATCTCATCTGTTTTTGCCAGGCTCAGTTTGCTGTTTGCTTTGGCAATCTTCCCCTTTAGTAGGTTACCTCGGCCTCGAAACCATCGGACCGAGTCGTGTTATCCACTAATCCATGATTGTAGTGTTCCCTTGTGCTGGAGAAAAGGACCCACCCCACGACCCCGTAATGTTAGCCTGCCGGCGCATTCACGCGTCCTCAGACAAGGCCAGTCTTGGCGAAAACCAACATCCTCGCTCGCCGAGGCAGCAGACCATCGCTGCAGTCCACGGAAATTTATATCCATCCAACTTCACTACAGGCTTTGAAAAAGACTGTAAATTTATAGGTGATATACTCGTATTGTTTATGAAAATTGGAGGTAATTACGACGGTTTTGTTAGAATGATTATTAGATGATGGCGAAAATCTATTTATATTACGTGAATTAACTGGATTTTTATAATTGATACTATTTCTTTATGGAACTAATGTTCCATAAGCTAATTTAAAATTAATCAAATCCTAGTCCATCGAGTCACTGAGGAACGAAGATGTATCAGTACCATTGACAATTTCCATTATTACTTCTTTACTTTCATCGTTTTTATTATTTTATTGAAATTATTAGCTAAAGCCATTTTAACTGACAAGCTCATTATCTCCAAACTACTTGAGAAATCAGCTTTAAATTAATGTTTACGACTGTAGTGAAATTCGGTTGATAGCAATGTCCATGGAGGACTGCAGCGATGGTCTGCTGCCTCGGTGAGAGAGAATGGCGGTGTTCGCCGAGATTAACGTTGTCGGGCGTCGCGTGAATGCACTGGCAGTCTAGCATTGCAAAGTTGTGGGGTGGGTTCTTTTCCCTAGCATAAGGACCGACTACCAAAAAATTTCGCATTCACGAATTTTCAGATACAATTGTGTGTCGACCGGAGTCGAGCCAGAGGTAACCTACCAAGGGTCAAGAATTGCTAAAGCAAATGGCAAACTGGGGCTGGCGAAAAGAGATGGGGCTTGGGAGGATTTCATCTTTACCGACGATATTTATGGCCCCCAGATAAGAGCGGGATATCCAGGTGGAAGTGGTGCTCCCTCGGACCCCCCATCTGGATAAAGATCCAATGTAGACATGGCCATATATTTTCCATTTAAATGAGAAACTCATACAAACATAATTTGCATGAATTTTTCCCTTAAATGAAAAATATAAACGTGCAAAATTTATGTTATAGTTTTATGTGATGGAATCGCATAATACTATACCATAAATGGGCACGCAAGACTTAAAAAGGGATGAGCTCACTCGATGGCTAGCTCATTATAGTGGAGGGGCTAGCCAACGAGGCGTGTCTCATACCCGGTCAGGTTTACAGGAGCAAATGGAAATACCGAGTTTGAGATTTAAGCACAATAAATTTTTTATATTTCATGTTAATTCATCGGAAACTATAAAAAATGCGTTTCTCTTTCAGTTACGATAAGACAAGAAAGGTGTAAGAAATAGGATATAAATTTAATTAAAGACACAAGCGATTTAAATGAAGAAATATTTTGATTTGTATACGAAGGTGCTTTTTAAAGTAAAATCAACATTACAGGAATAAATCCTATATATATAATATGTATTTATTTTAAAGTAACTAGTTGCATTGGGGTTGACCCCGAACTGAAATTCTTCTTGGCTTTAAAGATTTGGCTCTATTAACGATCAAAACGATTTTCCATTCGTTGCCTTTGGGGTATTGGAGTTTTCAATTTTCTCTTTTTTCATACAAAAACGTGATGGTTTTTTTTTTTGAATATAAAATTTAAAAAAAAGGAGAAAATCAAAATCTTAATAAACGATTGAAAAAAAAATAACATGTGGTTAATAATGTTTGTATATTACTATATAGAAATATAAAGTTAATAAAGAAAAAACAGAAGGGTACTTACCCAACATCCTCGACGAGCGCTCGTAGATGGTGTGGGCGATGCAATATTTTGCTGAAATTTGATTGACACTACATTGGCTCATTTGGGTTTACGAAAATTTGGGTTTACGAAAATTCGGGTGTCTTAATACCGAAAACGAATCAACAACCAAGCGAACAGCGATAATAAAATTTCGTGCACTACTCTGTGTGTATTTTGTTTAAGGCCAACAATGATTCTGGTTACATATTCCAATGTGACGGGATCTTCGACGCTTAATTTGTGGCTTTGACACTCAACTTGAGCCGGATTTATTAAAATTCGAGCATCGCCATAAGACCAGCAAAGGCCATCACTACATGATGATCTGGTGGGCAAATTTTTCTCACAGTGCGTTCTTCCTGCAGTTTTCTGACAGATTTATTTTCCACGCCAAGTACAACAACGTCTTCACCATTTGCTATCACCCACGGCGAATTTCAGCGTTTCCTTTCACTTATCGCGACGAAAAAGCCACAAATTAGTTACGCGCAACCATCACCAATGCCCATTATCAGGCGCAACCCTAGCATTACAGCCCTCTCCACAAGTGTTGTACTTTTCCCGCTAGCACAGAACTCGGAACGGCATGAATTTGCAACGACAACAATTTTGGGGCCACCTAGAATTAGGCATTTCACCCCTTTCCATCTAGCGCGGTCACTTTCCTCGACAGAAGAACTACCACGGTAAAATTTAATTCATTCATAAAGGGAAATTTCTCCACCAGATCAAGAAATTTGCACAAAACGTGGGACAACTGCCAGCGCGTAGAATGGTGACTTGGATGGCGAAATTCCGAGTAAAAGTTCCCGGAAAGCTGTCGATCAGGCGGCGGAAACGACTAGCACTATAATTTTCTATTGCTCGATGCGGAAATTTGAATAAGAACGTGTCTCCATTAAAATATCTGAGCAAAGACGGGTCAAATTCTAATTTCTCCCGACGTGCGCATTGCGTGGCGATCAAAAGCAGACTCTTCGATCCCTCCAAGCAGAACTACTCACTGGTTGCGAACAGCCACCGTACGGGACACGTCGCAACGGCACTTGATGAGCCCTTCATCCGTCCATTGTAGATTGCATCGCGGAAATGCAATTCGTGGATGAGCTGCGTAATAAAGGTGTTACCGTGTCCAAATTTTAATTGCAAATTTAAATAATTATTATTTTTTTAAATTCACAATTGAAATTGAATTAGGACTATGATGGTTTTCGAGCAGTTTCCTTAGGTGACTGCTCGATTACTACACGACACCTGATGAAATACAGTGGAACTTGGCTAATTCAAACTTCTATAACTTGAAATCGTTATTAATTCGAAATTTTTTACTAATCCCTAGCATTTCATATGAATTTCATATTAAAAAATCGTAGCTCATCCGATTTATTTTTGGATAGTTCGAACATTTTGCTCACCAAAAGTGTCCATGAGCCAGTTATAAACTTTGGGAAACCCCGAAGGTAGCCTTACTCTTTCCTATTTTCGGGGATTCCCCAAGAGCTGACATGGGAGGCAATTGTGTCGGTATGGTCAAGTCAAAGCCTCCCTTCTTTACGAAGTTACTTTTGTGCATATTCAGTATCTTCACTACTTCCCCTTTCGATCACCCGAGCAGTCATTGTCAACACCTACAAACAGACAATTTATCTATAGTGGGTGTAGTGTTTGCTTGTGACTGAATTTTACATTATTGATTGTCTTTTGTTGCACGCGTGTGGTTATCGTTATTTGCAAGACTTAGTTTTATCAGATTTGTTGTTGAGCATTGAGCCAACTGAAAAGGTTGCCGCGATTAGGGAAGTGGAAAAGAGACTGAAGAAGAAATCGGAGATCGCTCGGGACTTCGAGATCCCCTCTAACACATTGTCGACTTATTTAAAAAATAAAGAAAAGATTTTGAGCAGTGAATTTGAAAACAGAAATGGCCGGAAAAGGTGCAGTTTAAGCGGGCGCGTGATAACAAAATTCCACGAGTGGCCCTCTTGTAAGAGTTAAAGCTCAACAATTTGCCACTGGAATGGGGAAAACCAATTTTAAAGGAACAACAGGATGGCTAGATGGTTTCTAAGAATGAAATAAAGCTCCTTTCAAATCTAATTGTGGTGAAAGTGGTGGTGTTGATCAGCATAAAGCAGGACAAAGGAAGAAAGAATTAGAAGAGATGATCTAGGACAAGGACAAGAACACTTTTAATGTTGATGAGAGGGGTCTTTTTTTCAAGTGCACCCCTGACAAAACGCTTGCTTCTAAAGACGAAAAATGTCACTCAGCAAGGAAAGAGTAACGCTTTTGGTCGGAGCAAACATGGATGGCTCTGAAAAACTGCCTTCGTTAATGGTAGGAAAATCTGCTAGTCCCCATTGTTTCAAAAACGTAAAGACAAAACCAGTAAAGTATGAAACTAGTGCATGAGCGTGGATGACAAGTGCCCTTTTTGAGAAGTGACTCCTGAAAATTAGTGAAAAATTTGGAAAAGAAAAATGAAGAACTTACTTTTTATTGACAAAAGCACTGCTCATAAAAGCCTGCCGCTTATGGACAATGTGAAAGTTATATTTTCCCCCGCTAATATGATATCAGTCATTCAGCCTATGGATCAGGGTATAATAAAAAACTTCAAACATTTTTAATCGGCGTTTATTGGTTGAGAATACTCTCACCGGAGATTTCACTTTTCTCAAAATTAAACTTGGTATTCTTCAGACCTCATGTATGTGTAAACAAGCTTGGGATCTTATGTCACAAGAAATAATTAAGAATTGTTTCGAGAAAGCTGGTTTTTTCTTTTTTTTTAAAAGAAGTGCAAGCGCGAACCAATCTGTAATTGAAGCTGTGCCTGCAGTTAACGGCCGGGAGGATATTATGTCAGATCCTGCTATCTCCTATGAAGACTTCCTTAACGCAGACGAAGATGTTGGGGTGTGTGGCGAGCTTACTCAAGCGGACATCATCACTGAGGTACTTGGCAACGGCAATCAAGATTTTGACATATATCATTAAATCAGTTAGAATCGTTTATTACGACAGAGAGACTTAATTCTAGAAAAAAAATGATCCCAGACTTCTTCATGCATTTGGAAATAAAATGCCTTAAATTAACGTAATAAAGTTTTATTTGTTAGATAATGCAGTGTTGTGTTATTTTAAGCGTTTCCTAAATACTTTTCTAATTCGAATTTTTGGATAATATTCGAGTGGTCCCTTGAAGTTCGAATTATCCAAGTTCCACTGTATTGGTTGTTAGAAAATCAACGTACTTGAAAATCAAAGTACTTTGTGCATGTGAAAAAAAACGCCACAACAAAATAGACCTTAAGCATACATATACAAAATTTATATCTTGTCTCAAAATCCTCCGCGCATCCTAATTGCCAAATGTTAGGAATTGGTTAAAACATTAGGCGCGCATATGACATATCCTCTTGGGCTGTTGTGGACCTTTTTATTACTCTTTCTTTTATCATAGTGATAAACTAAAACTATACGGTTTTTTCCAACCTTCGTCCTGGCGTCCCGTCTGTCTAATTTTCTCTGCACCCTCATAAAGTGAGGATAATTTCCACGAAAGGTCCTCTTATCATAATTAGTTCGAGTCTTCTCTTAACCCTCATAAAGTGAAGATAATTTTCACAAAAGGTCCACTTATCATAATTAGTTCGAGTCTTCTCTGCACCCTCATAAAGTGAGGATAATTTCCACGAAAGGTCCTCTTATCATAATTAGTTCGAGTCTTTTCTGCACCCTCATAAAGTGAGGATAATTTCCACGGTGCATCCTTTGATCATATTCAAGACCCAGAAGATCTGTGCCGCGAAAATATCTATTTGTGTTTTTAATTCAAGTCTTTCTTGAACTCTCGTGAAGAAAAGATCTGTGCCACGAACATATCTATTTGTGTTTTTAATTCAAGTCTTTCTTGAACTCTCGTGAAGAGAAGATCGGTGCCACAAAACCATCCCTTTCCATTTTGAACTGACACACATCTATTTTTAACTGTCACAGTCAATATTCTTTTGATTAAACACCCTCACAGAGTGATTAGTTTGAGTCTGCTCGGAACTCTATTAAAATTGCTCTTAACCCTCATTAACGAAATTCGATTTCATTAGGCTTGCTGGGAATCAAGAACAGGTGATTGCGATCAATCGAGACCAGCAAGTGATCATCAGGCTTACTGAGAGCAACGATCAGGCTAGTACGATCACCTAGACTAGCAAGTAATCAACTCGATTTTCATCAGGCTTGTTGGAACCAACCCTAGACCAGTAAGTTATCATATTAGTTTTTACTAGGCCTGCTGGGGCCAAATTTGTAGAAATTCAAATCAATCTAGACCAGCAGGTTATCATTTTCATTTCAATTAGTCTGATCACTCACTTTTTTAGTGATCATCTACTCTTTCATTCCTACTTGTTAATGCATGTAATTGAAATAATTAAATAATAGTAATTGTTAGCCTTTGTAATTGTAAGAAATAAAAGAAAGGAAAAAAGTTCGCCTGAAAATTAATTTGGTTTAAGCTTTAATTATAATTTAAAAGGTTCCCTCATGATTTATCTCCTTATATTTTAACATTGGTAAAATAACTATGCATCTTCTCTTGGTTCTCTTTTTTCAAATTCTTCTTATCTCATTCACGGAGAAATAACTGGAACTACTTAACAAGGGCTTGAATTTCACAATTAGTGACCATCTACCGAAGAGAGACATTGTGATAGACGTAAAATCCGCCATAAAATATCTGCCGACAGAAAATAAACAAGTAGTAAGAGAGGAAACAATATAAGCCGTGAAAGCAACCAATGTGAACATCAGGAACAATGAGTACAGTGTTGTGAAGGAATTGAAGGAAAAGCCGGTGTTCTACCTTAAAGCCCACAAGGGGAATAAGATTGTTGTAATGGACAAACCAAAATATGACCAACTGGTTTTCGAGAAGCTGAATAGTGGAGAATATCACGAATTGAGGAAAAACCCTTTGCCGGACTCAATTAAAAGAATGGAGAAAGCCCTGATGTATTGCCAGGAATAAATACCTAGCAAAATTGCGTTAAGGGTGACAAATCTAGTACTTGCGCGAATTAAATGCCTGCCAAAGATCCACAAAGCAGGTAACGAGATGCGTGAAATCATAACCTGCAGGGACGCCCCCACAAGCAAAATCGCGACATGGCTACTGGAGGAATGCAAAAATGTGAAAAATCTCCAAGCAACTACTCAGTGAAAAACAGAGGTGAGGTGAATTGATCGAGAAGTTAATGACAGCAAAGCGCATCGAAGCAGGCGAAATACTAGTATCTTTCGACGTGAAAGCACTTTTCCCAAGTGTCCCAGTAAAGCAGGCGTTGGCTTTGTTCGAGGATCGGCTAACTAGCCAGAGTGATTTCAAAACATCAAAGAAGCGAGTAAGATGTTTCCACAAACTGGCAACTCTTTGCATGTCAGAGACCTATTTTATTTTAAGAGGAAGATATTTCAAGCGAAAATCTGGCGTGGCGATGGGGAACCCATTGTCTCCCCTTTTGAGTGAAATTTTTATGGGATGGGTAGAACAAAGAATAGCTGAAGAGGGCGTCTTTTCAAGGATGTGGATCCGTTATGTTGACGACGTTCTCGCGATAGTGAAGAGGGATAAAATTGAAGAGACATTAAAGAAAATCAATAAAATACATAAAAATATCACCTTCACAATGGAAGTGGAGAGCAACAACGAAATACCTTTTCTAGACATTAAAATAATAATGGTTTAGAGCTTGATATTTACAGGAAACCCACGAATACTCAGAGGACGATACCAGCACACCACACCACACCACTTGCACCAAACCAAGATGGCAACGTTCAACAGTTGGATATACCGAATGCTGACGACTCCGTTAACGAAACAGCGATATGAGCAAGAGAAGACTTTTATTTTGAGTACAGCGAAGATGAACGGATACAAGGAAAGCGAAATCTTGTCAATACAAAGGAAAATGGAAACAAAACTAAAAGCGGCGTTACTAACCACTCTACATGAACAAAACCGGAACTTAGAACAAAATCAAAGAGCAGCAATTACGTATTCAAAGATCTTTGGGAAGATCGGGAAAATCTTGAAGAAAGACGACATAATAGCGGTACCCACGAGCCGGAAATTCAAAATGGGATCCAGACTAGGTGCACCGTAGGATAGGAAGCAGAAGGATGAAAAATGTGGCATATATAAAATTGTCTGCCAGCCATGCCAGATATCGTACATTGGACAAACTAAGCGATCAGTCAAAACAGGGTTCAGTGAACATATCAAGAAGGCAGAGAAGCTAAAGTCAAGGAAAGCACCAAGTGATACAGCTAAGTCCACCGTCGCCAAGCATATTGTAGAAACGAATCACGCAATCAATTGGGATGATCTAGAGGTAATGCAAGACGTGAGCAACAATCGCCTTTGGATTATTCGACAACCGGAAAACGCACGGCTCAATGAAGACGTGGGCAACGGATACTCAAGGATACTAGAGCTAATTAAATCTAAATAATATTTAAAATATAATAAAAGAATTATAAGAGCAGTAATAAAAACAAAAACGCAATAAGGAAAAAGCAATAAATGATACCTCTTAAGTAGGGATAATAAAATGTAAAAAGGATATAGGTTAAGTGATAGGCCTCAAAAACGAAAACAGGTAAAATGTAAGGGATATAAAATGCGGATATTTGGAATCAAACCATACCAAAAAACACTGAAGAGGAGGAACTCTTACCTCCGAAATATATATTTGTTTAAATATTAACAAAGTGTGGTCATGAAAAAAGGTAAGTTGTTCTATCAGAGGGGAAGCTCTATCTTGTAGTCCTAAGTTAGCTCATGTTGACATTAATTTATTTGCGTTTTTCTGGAAAATTGGAGGAACATTGATTTGGAGAACTCTTTTTTCAGTTTCTTCTTTTATCTTGAAGTTTCTTTCTCTCTTTTTTCGAGTTCGTTCTTGTTTTGAATTTTCCTTCTCTCTTCTTAAATTTCAACGCAAAATTCCTCGTTTCAATAGGAAGGCCTCTCTTCTAGGGTGGCTCTAGGTCACCGTTCTTGATAGTCCGTAATGGGCTTTCCAAAGAGAAAGTCTCCCTTCTTGGAGTTACACTAAAGCGTGGCCTTCCAATCAGCAGTGCTCCATTCTGACAGAATTCGTTTTAAGTTTTTTTAATTATTTCGTTGTTCTCGATTGGAAATTGCAATTTAATTTGAAATAAAAGGAAACAGCTCTTGACGACGTATCTTGTCTCGATCGGCGAACACATCAAGTTTGAGAAAATGTAATCAATTTTAATTTGCTCTTTGTCTGATACTTAGCGTATAATATCGTCTGATATTCGTTATCAAAGTATTAATTCTATCAACCATAATTGCTTTCTTTGATTATTCTGTAAAAATCCAATAATAAGGATTGATCAAATAAAATTTTCTTCGTTGTCTCGCATTTAAGTAGGTGTAAATCATTTAAAATTTTAATAATTTATTTTATAAAAAAAAGTTAATCTGACTTGGGCTCGTCCGGGATTTGAACCCGGGACCTCCCGCACCCTAAGCGGAAATCATACCCCTAGACCAACGAGCCGGTGAGAGACGAGGGGAGTATTCTAATTTTTTATAAAAATCAGAAGAGTTTTGGTAAACTTCCTACCCTTGATCACTATTTCGGTGTTAATTAAAGAATTTCCCTTTATGTCTACACAATGTACTGAAGTGAATATTCAATAGCGAACTATTTGGCCCAAAACACTTAATTAAAACCTAGAACCATTTCGGAAATACAACTGAAAAATACAATAAAACAATTTATTCGTTTCGATATTCATCCTCGTTATTTTTTCTCACTCGAGGCGTTCTTTATTTTTTATTATTCGTTCTATTTCTTACAATATAATAAACGTATTTTCACATCACAAACGTAGAATATGACATGACATTGAAAATGTACCAAATTTAGATGTAATAGTTGTGTAAAATGTTTTTTTAGTTTTTCCTATAAATTCAACTAAAAGTTATGAACAAATATAACTTGCTATAATCTAACAAATAGGAAAATAATCACATACTTAAACGAAATAATAAAATAACTTGTCGACAGGCATATAAAGAAGGAAATGGTAAGACACAATTTTTATGCAATTAAAAGAGTTAATTCATTCTAATATTTTTACTTGGGGGAATTATGTGCGAAGAAGTAAAGATTAGATTTTTTTTCAAAGGGAGTTGAAATCTATTTTAGACTAAATAAACTATCAATCTTCAAATTCTTCAAAATTTCTTATTAACAATTGCTTGCGTGCTTTTGCAAGAATTCTAATTTCTTCGACTTTAAAACTAAAAATGTTTATTTTGCTACATAGCGATAAAAAACAATTACATCAAAATTAATATCGGGCTTAGAATAAATCAAACAGTATTTGAAATTCCGCTACTGCTTAAACTAATAACTACAAAAAAAAATTGTTTATTGCATTTAACAGTCAAAATATTCAAATATAATTAACACAATAAACTTTATTCGCCCCCCATCAACTACACATACGTTTTGGGCAGTTGTTTGTGTTTCTTTCTCAATGTTAACAATTTAACAATTCATATGTACAAATAGACAATCAATAACTGAAAGTTCGAGTAAATTGTGTCATATTCTACGCAATTCCTTGTTATAAATATCAACTAACATCTCCTAGTGTTGTTTTATTTGTATTTAGTACATAAGTTTGTGAAAGAATTATTCAAAAATAAATCCAAGACCCTATCGAAATCTAAGTTTTTAGAAATCGTTAGAATAACTTCAAAAATATTAAAGTATAATATTGTATTGCGATCGAGTTATAACAAATTGTACTGATTGGGAGAACGGTTTATAAATAAAAAAGACTAATTTTATTAATGTAATTATAAATTATTAGATATTATTCACATTGCCGAATCTATTGGTTTTGCGTAGGAGTTTCACTTAATAGCTCAAGAAACTACGAAGGCCAACCCTATAGCTTTATTAAGCTTTTATTAGATCTGTTATTAAGAATACAGTATTTTAGCTACATGTGAGTAAGAATTCTACAGTATTTGCGGTTTTTCTTATTATTGATTGCTGCATATTATTCAATATATTTTACTGCATTCATCCGGAGTTACTACAACGCATTTTCTTAAGCAAGATACAAAACTAATAGCGATAGATATTTCAGTTTCAGTTCTTCTATAACCTCATTCTACAATTTAAACGCATCTTGAATACATACACTACTAGAATCCGCACAATCATAAATATATTAAGTGCATTTCATTCAGTTCGTTTTGAGTGTTGTTAATGCTATTGCTATTTTTTCCGCATGTATGACCATTGGGTTGTTTTGAACAGATTGCGGTGTAAACAACTTCAATCTTATTATGAGTACTGCATAGATTTTGGGCCTGAGCCTCGCTAAAATGTCAAGTTTTACAGCGTGACGATCCTGTTGATGGGGCTGGAGACGATGATGGTCTTGCGCTTGATAGCTTCTCTTTGACTTTGGCTAGGAGGCTTTCAAATGAATCCTCTTCAAACGCAGCACTTCGGGGAGCGATTGGATAGGGCAAGTCTTGGAGACTGTTTGTAGCGGCACCATCTGTTTAGAAAAGAAGAAAAATAAGATTACATTAATGAAATGTTCTCATTTGAATTGAATAAAATAATTGTGATTGGAGACAACCGTTTATATTCATTCGCTATAGCTTACAAGTAAATCATAACTATATCAAAACTCAGAAATCGTTCTTAAAAATAAGTCTTACTATAAACTGTCCTACAAGAAAAATTTTCGTACATTTCCCTTTCCCCTGCACCCCTCAAAGCAAATTTTCTCATTTTAAGACCTGTTTTGATAAGTTCAAATCAAGACATTTCATTTGATGCCCATATTGCCTACATGCGATGAAACTTTTTTTTTCGGGGGCCACTCCCCTATATGGGGAGACCCCCCTTGAACACCTTATAAATTTTTTTTGTGATGAAACTTTGAAGAGGGCATCACTTTACACCTACTTACAAAATCTTATGTTTCTAGCTTATGTAGTTTGCGAGAAAATGTTTTGTGACACATGGACGGACAGACGGATAGACAGGATGCGATTTTAGTAGGGTATTGTAAAATGATTTTACAATACCCTAAAAAGAAGAGAGGGCCCGGGTCATCAAAAGATGAGAAAAAAGACTTCTAGAATAGTATAATGGCGGTCGAAAAAAAACGCGTGTGCAGTAAAACGTGATGACAGTGCCCACATATTGAAAACAAACAACCCCATATCTTTGGATAGCGTATCTAACAGCTTGGAAGTTGATAATGCTAAAGACGGTGCTGACTGTGTCGCTGACCATAACAAATCGACAATGTTAATGGCAAAGAGAAGGCTTTTCCTATAATTTTTGAGAGGAAGCGAGACTAGTTCGGCTGACACCTATTCCTTTCTTCCTCCTTATCAATAAAGAAACTAAATATCATGTCACTGACATCCAGCAAAATGGATTCCGTCTTAAAGTGATTTTCAGCTCACCAATTCAAGAAATCTATTCTCTGAAATCCACATAGGACTTCTGACATCGAACGTATTATTATTGATTTCAATAAGTTAACAAGTTATTGAAATGACTCACAACGACGTGGACTTGATCATCACAGTCCCCAAAGGGATCCCCCAGTTACAGTATGATATTGATAACATTGACGGAAATGGAGCAACGCCTGGCTTACCAGGCTTCATTGAGGACTACTCATATACCTCAGGTCATGATTGAAATTTTTTAACCACCACCTGATCCCCACCTTTAACCATGTTTAATTTTCAAACCATATTTCACTGGATTCTTACGTTTCAAAATGAAGCAGCAGGAGCCTCTATGAGCAGTCCATCACTTAGTCACAGATTTCCCTTACTATCTTCACTCCAGACACAAAACATTTAAATGCACCTAACATAAATAGATAAAATTGTTCCAAAAATATTGGATCGTAGTTAAAAATATTGGATCGTAGTAGTCTTTGCGAATAGACGTCTTTTAAATCGCTCCTGTCAAAAGTTTTCAAAAATTAAATTAATTTTTTAAAAACGTTAGTCCGAAGTTAATTTTTATCGGAAAAAATCTTATATTGTCGAAGTAATCGACTCAGGAAATTTCTATCGAATATTTTTACTTCGATTGGTAACGAAAAACAAATTCACAAAGAAAATTTCGCCGCTGGTATGGAGGAGCCCGACGGCTTCCCACCGTTGGGGCAACCTGGGGAAACGACGAATACGAAACTGGCGACAATCACTAAAAGAAAACATAACGAAGAAAACTCCGTAGATGGAGGGTGCAAGCTGCAAATAATAGCGGATAATCAACAAATGGCCAAATTGCAGAAAGAAAATGATGAACTAAGGCAAGAGATACAGTCTCTCAAGGATCTTTTCAAGAAAGGGATGAAGCCTCAAAAGACGCAGCCACAAAATCAATGGCAACAGGTAACAAAGCCGAAGAAAAGTGCAAAGCAAGTAAATTCAGAGGAAGTTCTAAGTGCTGGTGGCACCAACGAGAGCCAAAATTATTTTGCAGCGCTGGAGGGATTAACCGAAGATATGGAAATCGAAGAAAACATCAGAGGTAATTTTAATCAAGATAATGACGTTAATTTCATTCAATATTTAAAGAACAAAATAAGGAGAAAAAACCAGCCCGCAGTTCTGCTGGTTCCTCTGAAAAAGCTTCCAACAAGACAGAAAAAGTTCCGCCAATCAACGTGTTCGGACAAACCGGGAAAGATATGGTTCGGCTATTGGCAGCCGAAAATAAACTGGCCAATTTCGAAATCAAAAGAGTTAATGCCGAAAAATTAACTATAAGGACGAAATCACTGGTTGATTTCAAGTCAGCCAAAGATGCGCTGATTTCTGGGGAGGTTCCACACTTCACCTATACCCCAAAAAGTGAAAAGAATCAGACCTTCTTGTTGAAGGGTTTGGACAGCGGAGAGGATACGGTCGATCTTCTTCAGGTGCTCAAGGAGGCTGCACCAGATATTGATTTTGTTTCAGTCAAAGCCTTTGCGACAAGAAGGTCGACCATAGAAAGGAAGAATTTACCACTTTACCTGGTACAAATTGCAAATAAGAGCAATCCAAGTGCCCTTCAACAAATAAGGTACTTAAATTTCAGAGTGGTGAGGTGGGAACGCCTCCAGAAAAGAGAAGTCAACCAGTGTTACCGGTGTCAAAGATTTGGACATTCGGCTGCCAATTGTGCCATGCACTATCGTTGCGTTAAATGCAAAGACGTTCATGCTCCCGGTGAGTGCAAATTGGCTCAGAGGGAGCCTAAAGAAAAATTATTAAAATTTAAAATTTGCTCCAAAGCAAAAATTTAAATTTGCTCCAAAGCAAACACAAGTACACCGTAATATCATACCTTCCAACTTCGTCAAGCCCGGAGTATCATTTGCACTCGCCGCTAGAGGACCAGCAGAAAATGCTGGAAATAATGTAAATGGCAATAATGAGCTGCTTCTCAAAATTTACCAGCAACTTAATTCTTTATCGGAGAGAATCGACAAACAAGATTCAAAAATTAACTTTGCTTTTCAGCGTTTAGGTCTTTCAAATGCCTAATAATAACTTGTCATCCAGTCATATTCCCATGGATAGGCTTCGCCTCATATCGATCAACGTCAACTCTATCGTTGCTATACATCGACGTGATTATCTCCTTGAATTTGTTGTTAAGCAAAAGCCTGACATCATACTTCTCACTGAAACCCACCTCAATTCATGGCATTCCATGGAATTCAAAGATTTTGGATTCGTAAGAAACGATAGGGTAATAGGTGATGGGGGAGGTGGCACCGGGATATTGGTTCGAAGACCCTATTGTTTCCAAAATATTGAAAAAGTCGAATTCAAAAACTATGAATTTCTTGAAGTGTCCGTCATCAAAATTTCACTGCCAGGTGGGGATAACCTCTTCGTTATCTCTGCCTATGCAACTGGTCAAAATATTCTCAAGTTCAAGGAGGAACTCAATTCCTTGTTTGAAATACTCGAATTGAACAGGCTGCATAGTTATTATATTTTTGCCGGTGACCTGAATGCCAAGCATACATCATGGCTAAACGCTACCAATAATCCAAGAGGTGTATTCCTGAAATCATGGATAACAGAGAACCAAATTGAATACAGGTGCAACCTATATGGGTCGGAGTTCCCAATATACCCTAGGAAAAATTCATATTTGGACCTCTGCATTGCTGACGCAAGACTTGAATTCAGCTTTAATAGTCCCCAACGGAAACTGCAGGTGCTTCCTTACGATAGCGACCATAACGCAATCGTAATGGAAATCAATCATCAAAGGGATGATTTCTTCCTCATTCCAGTTCAGCATGAAAACCATCGGTTGAATTTCAAAAAAACAGACTGGGGAAAGTTTCAAAAGAAGTTTAATCGGGAGTACCAGAAGCAATGTCCTCCTTCTGATGATGGCAACGCTTGCTCAATGGTTCCTAATAACAGAAATCTAACTGACGATGAAATAGATCTCTATTTGTCGAAGTTAGAGAAGCTGACGTTGGAAACGATTGAGAAAGTAGTTCCCAAGATTAAACATCGAAACAATATGGAAGGATATGAAACACCAACCATCGCAAGGTTGAAAAGATTGAAAAGCCTTCTTCTCACACGCGTCAACAATATTTATCGACGATTTTTGGACTACAACCATCCCTCGTTGGCTTTGTTGAAATTACACCTGAAGAATGGCCGGAACTTAATCCGTTCATACTTCAGGAGTGAGGTCAGCAATCAATGGGCGGAAAAACTGAGGGGTATTAGCCCACAGGACCCAGGTGGCGTTTTCGCGAAAGTGAATAGCTTATTCCGCAGGAAGTCTCGAGTGAAGGTATCGAATCTTGAAGTCACTAGTGATGAGATAAATCTTCTCGATAGAGCTGGTATCGAAATTGATAGTACGACTCCGGATAGAAATGGAAACAGGATTATATGTGATGGATTGCAGAAACTTGCCCTGATTGGAACACATTTAGAATTGGTTCATCTGCCAAACCCAGAGAGAAGGTATGAAATATTTTCGGAGGTCGTTGAAGCAAAAGTTTCCGACTTCAAATCAAGCCTGAACGGCCAATCAATTGTTCATTTCGATGAAACATTCACATCTGACCTCATACCGAGCTTGAATCTTATTGATTATTTTGTCAGCTATGAAGACTTGTGTTTCATATTTCGCAGAATAAACAACAGAAAATCATGTGGTACTGACGGTATTCCAAATATAGTTCTCCGACATTTGCCTGAGGTTGCTATTAGGAATTATTGCATATTGTTCAACAACATGTTGAACAATCCATATTTCCCAAATGAGTGGAAAAAGGCTAAGGTATTTCCGATCTTGAAGAAAGGAAAAGAATCTTCATGCCCTAAAAACTATCGCCCAATCAGCTTGCTGCCTAACATCAGCAAGGTGTTTGAAGTGATACTCAACAGAGCATTAAACGCCCACATTGAGAAATATGAGTTGATGCCGAATTGCCAATTTGGTTTTCGTGCCAGGCATTCGACCATACATGCAATAACGAAAGTAACCTCAGACATCTGTTGGAAACTAAACAACAAAGAATGTGTTGGAGCATGTCTCATTGATATGGAGAAAGCCTTCGATACGGTGTGGTTAGATGGACTAGTTTTCAAACTTCTTCAGGACAGGTTCCCCAGACACCTTGTCGCCATGATGTGTAATATGTTATACGGGAAATCGTTTGTTGTAACTGATGGAAATCTGACAACAATGCGCGAATTCAAGGTCTTGAATGGTCTACAGCAGGGAACAGTTACTGCGCCCCTGCTTTTCTCAATATTCATTCGCAAGCTATTGAACAGCTTTGATTTTAATGTCTCGCCAACGCGATCATTGGTAGCGTTTGCTGATGATCTGATCATCTATACGGCAGACCAAAAAGCTACAATAGTTCAGAGCAATCTTCAAAAAATGTTTAATGATGTGCAGCTCTACACCGACAATTGGCGAATGAAAATCAATGCGCAGAAGTGCGAAACAATCTTGTTTCGGACAACGCTGCAGAGGGCCAGTCAAGACCTGAAACGTAATTGGAAGGACTTCCACATTATGGCTAGTGAGGGTAGTTCAGAACGGGTTCCACATAAATCCTGTGTTCGATACCTCGGTGTTCATCTCGATCAGTATCTGTACTATACTGAACATGTCAAAATCATGCTCAGTAAAGCACTAAAAGTAGTCATGGCCCTTCGGCGACTCTTTCATTCCAGATACATTGATCAAAAAGTCAAAGGTATTTGTTACAAGACCCTGGTTAGGCCAGTTTTGACATACGGATGCCAGATCTGGTACAACCAGAGTGCTAGTACAATGGAAAGATTAAGACTTTTCGAAAGGAAATGTCTTCGTGCATGTACTGGTTTGTACAGAAAGCCTGAGACGGATTGGAAGCACTATATATCGAATAGAAAAATTTATCAAACCTCTCAAGTGACAAGAGTCGATATCTTCATATTGAAACTTCTTCGGAATCATATCGCAAGATCTGTAACTGTGAGTGAAAACCCTTGGATTTCACAGCCGTTCCACCCTACAGACGGGTATATTGTGACTTGCCTCACTACTGGCTTCGTTCCTCCAGAAGCATTCGTGTATTTGGACATGAATCGATATATTTTTGATTCTGACGGCGTCCCAATCATATATCACATATACCGACGGGCCACCGATAAGAAGATAAAATATCCTCCGAATCTGAGTTCACGAGACCAACAATTCCAATGGAGATACTCATTTGCTAGATTCGTTGAGGCTGGTCGAGCTGAGATGGAGCAATCTAGGTATTGGTGGCTGAATGACAATGTCTAAATTATTCGTGTTTATTTTCTGTTTTTGTGCTTTTTCTCGTTACTTAGTTTTTTAGATTCATCTCATTATTGCTACATCTAGTGTTGTTGTTTATTTGTATTATAATTTAGGTATAGGTTTCAATATAAGGTAACGTTTTTTTTGTTTTTTTTTTTGATTGAACTTATTTAGAATTAGGGTGTAACATATTAGGTATAGGATATAAGTTCATTGTTGTGTTAGTAATATAAGTAATTTTTGAATAATGTTGGTTGGTTTTTTCTCCTTTTTCCAATTGAATCAAAAAATATGAAATAATCTTAATTAATTTAAATTTGCAAGTGTATTTTTTTCATTAAATGTGTTTAACTGATAACGTATAAATTTAGAGAGCCATTCGGGCCATTAAGTTTTTTATAGTTTTATTGTTTGGAATTTGCTTTATGTTCTTTTAAAAATTTATAACGATTAGTATTAAATAAAGCGCTTTTGACTTTGACTTTGATAAAATTGTTCCGGCACCCTCCTGCAAGAGGTGTTGAGTCATTACAACACCAACGCTAAATTTAGGAATTACAACTTCGTTGGCAGTCTCAGAACAAATGAGATTGTTCGTGAGTTGGTATTCTGCTTAGGAAGGATATAAAATTCACACACTCTAGAAGCTGTTGCGATCCAAACGGTAAATCTTAAATACAATCTTGTCCTTATCTCATCAGCCTTCAAAACTGAAATGGAAAATATCAAACAACTAGACAATGCATGGGGGGGTACAAACTATCCAACACTAAAGGAAATTTTGATGGAATGGCTGGAAGACATTAAGTTTTAAATGCTTAACACTGGCCTATACACGTTTAGAAGAATCCCGGTTGATGGCAAATGGATTCTGCCCTCGACAGACGTTATCGTATCTAATATTGCTTTCGAGCTGACCAGTTGGAGAGAGGTCAAGCAGGATCTGTTGAACAGTGGACATTGCCCAATCAGGAGTACTATTAAAAGATAATTAACAAATTGATTGATTCATTGAAGAGAACAATGTCTTATCCCCTAACTGTTATGCATATCGGCAACAACAATGGATCCAAGTTTAAAATAGCTGTCATCCTGGATATCTCCAACGCTTACGAAAATGTAGATTTGAATACGCTCAAGCAAACATTGATTAACACTGGCATTAGCACTCTTCGGCAGAAGAACCCTGGTATTAAGATATCAAAGGATCTTTGATCACTAATGGTCTGCCTAATGGTGACGTTCTTAGTCCTCTCCTCTTTAATGTATACACCAAAAACCTCCACAACTTGACGGACGATAAGGCTACCATCCTGCAATATACCGTCGACTTCCTTATATTTTTAGAAGGCAAGAAACTCCCTGAAACCGTAGAGTCCAGGCAAAAGAAGATTAACGACTTTTGCAGAGTGTGTGACGTACTTGGTTTAAAAGTTAATTCGGATAAAGGACAAGCCATTATTTTCTTTAGACGCAAACACCGCAACGTTCCATAAAAATCCATGGAATACAGATCGCTTGGCAAGAGTATCCAATACCTAAGCAGAAAAATTAGCAAAACCGGATCCTTTAAGGAATGGAGCGACACTATTTTCAGTAAGCAGTGCCAGCAAAATCTGATCAGAATTTTGTGTAGACCCGTGTATAAATCCAAACCCACTATGGCTCTAAATCTCTACAAAACCCTCATCAGACCGAAGCTTGAATATGGTATTCCTACTTTTGCAAACGCAACCATTTCTTTGATCGTTTTGATTCTATTAAAGCTAATTCCTCAAGCTATGTCTTGGACTCTCCCGAAGTATTGACAATGTACAAGCTTTATAAATGGCAGGAGAGCTCTTCTGACTAAAGACATTGCTGAGCTGCTCACCGCAAGAGAACTGAGCAAGTGCGTTGATAACAAATTCCCCAGGTCGGAATTGGAGGACTGATACCCAGTAGCCTGCAGTTATGCTTTAGTATACCATAAATTGAGGACCTGCTTTAATCACATAGTCCCATGCGACATTGCCATCAGACCACCAAATCTCAAAGAAGCTCTTGAGACTAGCAATCCTGCCTAAAATAAACGGGAGTGGAGTTGAACGATATATTCAATGGTCACGTTAATGACCTGAAGAGAAATTCACATCTCGTCTATCTTATGGACGGTGCTGAAAATATATCTGGGGTAGGTGGAGCATTCATAAATCTCACTAAAAATGAGGCAAGTTTTTTCAGTTTGGAGGAATCCGTCACAGCTTTAAATGCGGAACCGCATGCTATTCTTGTAGCCCTAAATGATCCAACTGTTACTACATCAACCAGCATTCGCATTTTTTCAGATTTTAGAGCAGCACTATTAAACTGCGATCAAATTAGAAATCATAAAATGGTTGTAAACGACATCTGGCAAGTGATTAGGAAAGATTCGAACACTAACTTCAATTTTTTGGACTCCTGGGCATAAAGGGATTCATGAAGTGGCAACAGTCGATGACTTTGCTAAAGAGGGTGTCAAGAGGGGCGCGATTCTACTACTGTGTCCAAAAAATGAGGTGACATTTGAATTTAAGCTGCGCGCGTCGAAGGATTTGGAGAATTTTTTTTTTTAAGGTTGGTAGTACTGTCAGTGACATCTATGTCAAATTTACATGTCATAATATTCATTAGTGTTTGAGATACGCGTCGTTTTGTGAGCTGCTAAAAGTGAGTTTTTCGTTTTTTACTATGTCGAAATTTGTTGAATTTGCATTAAATTTTGTTTGCGGAATCAATTTTCTGCTGCGGAAACGTTGAGGATGGTGCAGAAAGCCTTTGGTGATGAGGCTTTGTCTAAAAAAATGTTTACAAGTGGTATAGTGAGTTCCAAGCCGGCCGTGAACGTGTCGAAGACGAAGACCGTCCTAGGCGACCATCAAACTCTTCTCTTCTTCGATTATCATAGTGTTGTGCGTTATGAATTCTTTCCGTCGGGCCAAACAGTCAACAAATAATATTATTTGAACGTCATGCATCGTTTGCGTAACGCTATCCGCCTAAAAAGCCAGGAATCGCGGAAAGACTATTCTTGGTTTTTACACCACGATAATGCACCATCCCATACTGCACTCGTAATTCGTGATCATTTCGCCTAAAACTCATATCGTTCCGCAACCACCCTATTCACCTGATCTGGCGCCGTGCGACTTCTGGCTGTTCAGCAAGCTCAAAAGACCACTCCGGGGACACCGTTTTGATACGATAGAGGAGATTCAAGCCGCAGCGAAGACGGAACTGAAAGCCATCCCGGAAACGCCGCGTATCTCAAACACTAATGAATATTTTGACATGTAAATTTGACCTAAATGTCACTGACAGTACTACCAACCTAAAAAAAAATAATTCTCCAAATCCTTCGACGCGCGCAGTTTAAATTCAAAGCTCACCTTATTTTTTGGTCACAGTAGTACATACACTATCTGAGCAGGAAGAAATTATGGACATGATCGATACAAAATTGAAACGGGATTGGACGAATCGCTGCCAAGAAAAAGGACAGTGGCTCTCCGATTGTATCTGGAAAAGAGCCCACCATTTGAGGGGTGAAAAACCATGGTTTCATTCTTTGCGTATTAGCAGCCTCCTTGTTAACAAGAGCAAAATGTATTGATTCGGATGTGTGCAGTCTCTGCAATGAAGTTAATGACCCAGATCACAAATTCTTCAAATGCAATGCTTATAATGACATAAGGGAGGAATTTGGGGTTTTCAACGGATTCAACGGGCTCGATACCCTCGTCAAGAACAGCATACATCTGATTATAGAGTTTTGTGTCTATATTGACGTCTCTATAATTCCTGTTCCTGTTGTTTTCCCGCTTGGGAAATCACAGTTCAGTCCGTGACTAAGCGCTTTTTATAAAAGTGTCATCGCATACCATACTACATACATCAATGTACCTCACCACGTACACCCTGTACAATTATTGGTCATTGGGCTTAAATTATTTGTCAAGTTACACCACTAGGTTGAGATCCAGGGGATGGTTACGCACGTATATGTTTAGGTTTATAGATTAGAGGCTGATTTCGCCTTCATAATCGTATTTTGATTGGTCGAGACTCGTAGGCTGATGAAATTTTCACACTGGCTCTTGCTAATTGGATTATTATTTTTATTCTCTTAATCTTTTTAACCCTTAAAAGAGGGTTAAGGTGCTTCCTCCTCCCCTCTCCTATAATTTTTAATACTAATATTTCCCAGTCCCTTTCTTATTATAAATATAATATTTGCCCTCTGTGGGCTAGCCAGTACTTTAATTTCTGACTAGGCCATTTTTAGACCGGATTATTCTACAGTCACCTTGGAATTAAAACAAAAAGATTTTACCAATACGAAGTAGAAACAAGTTGGAAAGCACATTCAGCTACTGGAATTGTGAAGAACAGAGGCCCATGAGATGTGACTGCTAACAATGCGACAAGTATGCAGATTATCCAAATTACATAGCTAGAACTACTACTATAGCGCTGAAAATGGAGAGATACCAACAAAAAGGCATCTTATTTGGCGGAAACATCAAACTAAGCCAGCCAAAAAATTCTTAATAAGCTACCTTTGCAGGACAGATATTAGATGGAGACTCCAGAAAAATAAACAACGTCTCTAGGGTAGACCGAGGAGAAAATCAACCAAAATTAGAGTTCCTTGAGCACGTCACCGTCGCCACCGGGACATTGAAAACCCCACGCCAACTCCAAAGTTTAATCAAATTAAAAGTTTACGCGGTTCACTGATGCCGTTCTGTGTTTGCAACGTAATGGGAAATCATCTTTCTGTCCTGTGAACTACAGAGTAAAGATAAATAAAAACAACGCAATGTAACATTTTTAACGCGCTAAGCTATTTTTTGCAGAATCATCAAAAATACCAGAATACCACCAGCCATTCGCAATTTGTATGTATAGGAGAATAGGCATCGAAATTTGTATGGTAGCGATCATAGGATCAGATTTTCTGTTTTTCAAGAGGCTATTTTGAAATTTTGCTCTAACTTATATACGATAGTTTTCTATGTTAAGCTGTAAACGAACCTCTGCACTCCACATGCTTACGTTGTCTGCTACGAGGCCGCCATTTTCACGTATGTAATCATTCATCCATCAGCCGTTGCTCTGTAGGGACTTATTTGCTCTATTTGTGTTAAATTAAAAATGGCAAACATAAACAGCTACAAGTTGAGTACTATATCGGTTTCTAAGCTTTATGATCCGAAAAGTAAGAGTAGCTTCTGCTGGAAGCATTTCGGAGTATTAACTCACGAAAAAAACTCTAAAAGGAGTAAAATCTGTGAGGATTAAGTCTTTTGTAAAGTGTGTTTGGACAACATGAAAAATGGAAGCATTGATAGCGTATACAGTTGTAAGTATATTACTGTCGATTCACTTAAACCAATTACTTATGGGTTGTAGTCTGTATCAAGGTGTTGAGGGTCCGTAAAGGACAGCAGTGATGGAGTGCTGCTTCAGCGAGCTAAAGATCAGTGCTCAGCTGGAAACGACGCTGGCAGGGTAGCGTTTGCGGTATCCTGGGGCAGATTTTTTCCCCTAGCACCAAGCCCCGCTATAAGAAACTTGTAATTTTTCAAATTTAAATTTTCGTTCTACTTATTAATTACTAATCTAATATATATGCGAATATTAATTCACAATACTTTACGGCATTTCCGAGAAGCTTGCACCAACAACAACGAAGAAAATTAAGTGCGGCACATTTTTAATGCTGTTGTGATTTTTCCTTATGCTAGTGACCATAACGAGCGCTGTTGTGATTTGTCTTTATGCTGGTGACCATAAACGAGCGCTGGTATGCATGATAGGTGGCACTCTTTCTTCCGGAATGTCAATCAAATCTGTCAGCGGCCTATACCAGCGAAATTACTATAGGGTACTCATTGTTTTATTGGCAAGCTATCAAAACTGAATTATAGTTAGCGAACAAAATCTCTTTTCAACTCTAATACGTTTTATACTTTTTCTAACAAAGTTTAAAATATTATTCAAAATGTTAAGGAATATGTTTTGCGGGGCTATTAACTGACATACTCGTAAGAACTTATTCTTCAATAGCACTTTTATTGGCTTATAAGCTGAAAGCGCTTTGATGGTGAAATAGAGCCCCATGCTTTCAGCTTAAGAGCTGTTCCCTCAAGAATAGCGGGTTCGCCAAAATCGACCAACAATCCCGGACATTAGCCGACAGAGGCAACTTCTGGAGAGGATTGGTCTCGCCGAAGCCGCTATTAAAATATTATGAGATGATTATTAAAACAAGAAATCGAAAGCTCGGCACATCATGATATCTTTTGTTTCAATTTTTGGAGCTAAAATCAAATCCAAGAGTAAAACAGCCAGCACTGGAAACTTACTGAGGTATTTAAGGGACGAGCGCAATATCAAGGGTGTTTCGGCTGGGTAAAAAGAAAAAACAACGGATTTTTTGTACACAATAGCCGCGTAAATTAGATTCCGGTACTTCAATTACAAGTAACAGCTCTGCACTACAAACAAGTTGGGTAGACAGACCTACGCTCATGTAAGAAGGCTTTTGTAGTCAATTTCTCAATATAAATATATATATTTTTTTCATTTTTCGTGTATTTCCCCTCCTTGTGCACCCCTTGAAGCCAGAAATGACAATTTAAGACCAGTTATCAAGATCTTTCATTTGATACCCATATTGACTACCTTTCATGAAATGTTGTTTTTCGCGCTCCACTCCCCTATATGGGGATATTATAAAGTTTTTATGTAAATGAACTTTGAAGAGAGCACTACTTTACACCTACATACAAAATTTGATGTTTCTAGCTTAAGTCGTTTGCGAGAAAAATTGTTGTGAAACACGAACGGACGGACGGACAGTACGCGATTTTAGTAGGGTTTGGAAAATTATTTTACAAAACTTTAAAAAAGATAGATGGCTTCTAGCTCGAGACAGCATTATGGTTCTGTCAATCGCTACTGCCATTCGATAGTGTTGGATGAAAGACTGAACGATTTTTCAGGTACTTTTACCTTTTTACTTAAAGTGGAATTTTATGAAGATACTAGCTTCAACTTATATGTTCTTATAATAGAAAAATTGTATATCATCATTGTATCAAAATATAATATGCCTTCGATAGTTTCGCAAACCGCGTTATCGGATGTGTATGAAAGCATGCTGAAAACAACAATCAACATGGACACTGTTGTTGACGCATTGCGTCATGTAGCGCTCACTTCCTATGGACCGACCATTATTGTAGGCTGAATTATTAACTTTCACACAACAGCGGTTAAATTTTTTATACATTAATATTTCAGTTTTCAGTTTTTAGGGTTTTGTACTAAAATACAAAACCCTATTGCAATCACGACCTGTGTCCGTCTGTCCGTCCGTCCGTCCGTCTGTATGTCACAGCACTTTTTCTCCGAAACTATAAGGGCTACAGCCATGAAACTTTGTAGAAAGGTCAGAAGTGGTGACCTCTTGAAAGTTCAAGGGTGGAAAAATTTTTCAAAGGCGTTTAAGGGGGGTCTCCCCATATAAGGGGGTGACCCCTCAAAAAAAAATTTTCACCATTGGTAGTCGAATAGGGTGTCATTGGAAAGGTCTCAATGAGATCTTTTCAAAACAAGTCTTAAAATTGTCTTATAAGTACCGAGGGGGGCAGGGGAAGGGGAAATGTACGAACTTTTCGCGTACCCCCCCTCGCGATTGGACACCTTCCATCCGAAAAATCTGAAAAAAATCATGAATGTAGGCCTTAATGAGTACAACAACAACAAATACATGAGAAGTCGAAATTCACTCAACTTTGTTAGTAATAGTATGATTTATCGATTTTGTGTTTTCTTGAATAAAATCTAAACGGTACCCTTAAACTCAATAAAATTCAGCAAAGAGATGACTATTTATAAGATTGATCTTTTCGGAAAGTTTCATAAAGATCGAATGGTATTTACCGAAGTTATAGCGATTTGAATTTTCGTGTATTACTATGGAGCAATATACCCTGTATTACTATGGAAACATATTGCTATGGAGCCATATGCGCTTTTTACCGACTTAGACACTACAGCTTTGCTAGAATTTGCATGAAAATTTCAGGAGTGATAGGTATCATGAAGATGAGTACATACAATTGAAACAAGTCGAAGAGGCAGGAGAGAGCTCCTAGCAAAAGGGCTCTGTAACCATTCTAGGATTCGAAAAAATAGGCCATGAATCGATGATTACAGTACAGAGGAGTGGCCCCTGAAAAAAAATTTCATGAAAGGTAGCCGATATGAGTATCAACTGAAAGTTCTCTATGAGAGCTTTTCAAAACAGTTCTTAAACTGACAGTTTTTGCTTCAGTGGGAGCACAGGGGGGGGAAATACATGAAAAATGTGTTTCCTCCCTCGTGAATGGACACCAGTGATCTAAAAAATCTGAAAAAAATATCAAAGGAGATATTTATGGGTATAACTATAACAAATACCTCAGAAGTCAAAATTCGTTCAACTTTGTTAATAATAGTATGATCCTCGAATTTCACATTTTCTCCAATTAAATCGTCTTTGACATGTTTCTTGATTTTATTCGTTGCTGGTTACTGCATTTTGTAAGTTGAGTACAAAACCCTTCTGACATGAGCATAGGTCTGTCTACCCAACTTGTTTTAATTATGGAACGCAACTCTACAAGCTTCAAAGTATGAAACAAATTTCAGATTTCGACTTCATGTCCTATACTCTCAACACTAACTTAAAGAAAAACCAAAGGGAAGGTGGACTGCGCGGCTCATCCCAGATCAGAGACAGTGGCTAAATTAAAGGCGTGGTGAGATTGACTTCTATCTGACCCAGTTTTTGTGCGGGCATGAGTGTTTTCAGTATTACCTGTACAAGATTTGTAAGTCAGCGTTCCCCGACTATCGATTTTGCCCCGAAGAGGAAGAAGATGCCTGCCACTAATTTTTTGCGTGCAAACAATGGGACAGGTTGCGACGGGAGAGCTCATCTCGGAGATCCTTGGATCGGCTGACAAAAGGCACATTATGTTCGGGCAGTCCACAAAGATAAAAAGGACACAGCAGTTGGGGACGTCAGGGCTGGGAGATTGCTTGTCAGACAATTCCTCTTACTCTCTTCCCTCCCGCTGAAGCTGGCAACCCCCACCTCGAAGGTGTCTCATGGCGTAGCAAACCGAGATTTGCCCCGGAGTAATGTGTCAAACGGTTCCAGGCTAGATTCTCAGGTTGACAGGGAGGTGTTTAGTGAGTAGTCTGGTCGCTCGCGAACATGAAAAAAACCCCGGTGAAAATATCAAAGACGTTATTAATCAAATCAAACGCCAAATCAAACGTAAAACAAGCTTTACTGTTGTCACATCTTGACGGCCATTTGTGTTTGGCACACGATTGGCACATGTTGGTGACAGTCGATGGGCTCCAAAAAGTTCCAGAAACAGAGGTATTATTACAAAACAAAAAAAAAAACAAAAAGAAACGTTAAAGTGTTAATATATCGTGGCTCTGCTGCTCAAAGTTTGGAAACTGATGAAGCGGACCCGATTCCTGGTGAAGACGGGGAACCGAATGATGATTCTAATCAAAGTTATCATGAACAATTACTCGGAAATCCAAAACATGTGCCAAGTATAAAGACGGCTTCCCCAGCTCGCTGGCATAGTGTGCTTTCAAAGCTCGAAATTCTAGGTAATTGCTATAACCGGGCTTTTATAAATGAGATGCTCAGTAAAATTTGTCGGAGTGACATCAAAATTTACGCTGAAGATTGGGATATTTCGGAAGACATCGACATTTCTCACAACCTTTTTAGAAGCAGTGGAAATCACAGAAATCGTTCTCACTAAATTTGAGGCCCATTTTCAAGCCTGAAATAAAAGATGTGCTGCAACAGTCAATGTCAGATGACGAATCGTTCACAATTCAACGATTTAAAAACAAGCGTTTCTTAGCTTGAATAAAAGGTTTCCTACTACAGAAATCGTAGTTGCAGCCTCTTTATTGGGCCCGCGTTTCATCAGGTTAAAACAAATAGAAAACGACAAAACAATAAAACTATGTCGCCCGAAAAATTTTGAAGGAATCTGATAAATTAGAATCTGCAGTGTTTGCCATTTCCGACAAGTGAAAAGCAATAAAACACGCAAATCGAAAAGTGATGAAGACAAGGAAGTTTGTCAAGAGTACCGGAGATATTTAACTTCCGGTAATAAAAAATAAACATTTTCATGACTTGGAGGGTTAGCGCGATCGTTTCTTTCTATCCCAGCTAGTAGCATGCCTGGCAAAAGAGTTTTTTCAGTAGCTGGTTTAGTCTTAACGGCGAAGCAGTCATGCCTCAATCTCACAAAGCTTAATAAAATTATTTTCATATAAGATAATTATAAATATATTATGAAAATATAAATTTGATTAATATTTCCAACAGTTTTCTTTCAACCATCTAGCTAAATATATACCAACGCCAACGATGCCGCAAATTAAAAACAAGCCACCACAGCAAGGACCCACATCAGTTTCACAAGTGCTACCGTCCAAGCAGCGGACTTTGCAGCCACCTGAATGCAGCGATCGGCGCCGCCATTTGCTGCACAACCGATGCCGCAAGAGCAGCAGTAATAATCGCCACCGGCACCTCAAATTGATCCGCCATTTTCAGTCAACTCATCGTCCACCTTTAATAGAAGCCAATATGATTCCGAAATTTCAAGCAGAGCCTCAATTTTCTACACATATCCCTACCTCAGTTAGCACCACAGCCTCCAACACAGCCACAATTTCTTTGCCAAAATGACAGAGTCAATCCGAATTCATCTTAGGAAGACAGTGTTAGGTTTAACCGACACAAAAAATATATCCGCTTCTTATTTTTTCAGGCTCACCCGTGGAATGGTTTATGTTCGTCGAAACCTTTTGGAGCAGACTTGAGTATGAGTACTCCTCACTATACAATATAATGTGACTCGGCGACGGTACTCAAAGGCATAGCGAGGGAGACAGTCGAGAGCCTTCTGTCGAGCTCAGCCAACGTTCTAACCATCATGGAGATTCTAGCAGAAACCTGTGAGCGACCGAAGTAGCTTATTAAAAGCCAAATTCAAATGGTACGCGCCAAACCACCCTTGGCCGGAGAAGACCTGGATGCGATGGTTACCTTTACCAATAAAATGACGAATACGTCTGCATTTTTAAAGTACGCGCCGGGTGAACATCAGCTCACTGACCCGAGTGAATTAGTCGCAAAGCTTTTTGAACAACGCCAGGTGCAATGATCTCAAAAATGCCTTTCTAAGCTGGCCTGTCATCTATAGAAGACTTTAGTCAGTGGATCAACAACTTGCAGTGATTTATCAACATCGTAAGCGACTCGTTACTTTTTCGCAACACATGCGTGGCAATCCTGAAAGAAAGTCGTCAAATGCACCTGCTATAAGTATAGGATGCCGATTTGCATGGGTGACTGTCGTATCTTCCAAATGCCCACTATGCGCAGGTGAATACAAAGGTTCATCGGTTTGTAAACAATTTTTAAATTTTTCCAGGGACTAACGTTGGGGAAGGGTGAAACTTATGCTGCAATACCGACGAATACAGCCACGTCCAACACCCGTTGCTTTCAATTCATTCAACAAACCGCCGCACAGAACTGAACGTGCAGCCAGCCCAAGTCATCCAGCCATGTCCAATGAAGCTCTTCAAAACAGGCGCAACTGTTACGAAGACCACGCTCCGATAGCACCGTTCTATTTTAAGTTATGCCCGTGCTGATGTGGCAAGCAACGAGCCATCACCGCTTACGCCTTTATCTTCGATGTGGCAAGTGTTTCCATGATTGATTAGGAGTTGGCCAACGAACTGGGAGTGCGTAGAAAACCTGGAATCCTATAACTTTAGTGGTTCAACATCCAAAGCACGCGGCAATCAGCCGAAGTTGTTAATTTGATGATTAGCGGAACGGAAGAAGATACCAAAAGATATGAACAGATAAATGTTTAACCAACAAGTTTAGCGGTACTAATGCAATCCTCTAAAATAGATGAGCTTCTTAATGAATATTTAGCAGAACTGCCACTTTACGCTTAATATTTGCCAGGTGAGTACAACCATAGTTCCCAATATTAATCGTTTTTCAAACTTCCAGAAGTACAAGCGTGCAATGGCGTTTTAAAGGGAATGTCTTAAAAACTGTAAAGAAACGAACGCCGAACTCAAGTATATAGACCTAACCGTGACACGCGAACAAACACGATTAGACTACAAAATATAGAGAAAACCAATCACAACTGATCATACCATACACGTAACATCTAACCACCCCGGACAACATAAGCTAGCAGCGTACAGGTCAATGATGCAGAGACTCCACTCCATCCCCATGACTCCTACTAACTACTCCAACGAACTAAACATCATTAACAGAATAGCTAATAATAACGGGTACAAACAATGTGACATTGACAAACTTGTTACACAGTACAAACAAAAACACGAACGCCAACTGACTGAAACTAATAAGAACGACCAACAGTGGATTTCGTTAACATGCGTAGGCAAAAAGAGATACAATCTATCAAACCTCCTTAGGAAATACAAACTGAACTGCATTCAAAACTAACAACATTGGAAACAAACTGAAACCAAAATTAAATGACACATTAATATAAGAGAACAGCGGCATATACAAACTGACATGCAAGGAATGCGACATGGTATACCTAGGCAGAAAAGCACGGCAGGCTACAATTATGCGAACCACCTACAAAACCACGCACACGAGCCTGACTTATGACAAACTCTATGACATTGCTAGGCAAACAAAGCAAAGGACCGAGACTTGACATCCTAGAAAGGCTTGAAATATATAAGTATAGAAAAACAGACGGTAACATTAGCAACGAAAAATCGTTACAAATTCCGACGCAATTTCTTCAGTACTAGACCTCACTCTGCGACGAAAACGGAAACGAGATGAAACAGAACAAACGGACATTCTACAATCCAAAAAACAAAAATCGAATATCCCCCTGCATAACCCGTCATACGACGATATAAAGTCATTCCCTTCAACACATCCTTTAGACACTGAAGAAACGCGTTAAATACTGATCTGACTCGGCCGAAGAAGACAGTTCATCGCTGCTCGGATTTCGAAATTGGAGGGCGCGGTCAATGAACGGGGACAGTTTGAGGCGCTTTTTGCAGGAAGCGAACGCCAAGAAGGTGGATTTCTATTTTAACGAATAAAGTTGTTTGCCCTTTTAATTGGATGTTTTATGTTTGTTGGCATGCGTTTTTCAATTTCTTTCATTGGCACGGAAAAATAGTTGTCACTAACGATATATAGTACATAGTCACCTCTTACAGTCATGGATTGCGATTCTGTTTTGAATTCTGCTAGCAAAATGTTGAATTTTTTTATTTATATTTCATATTTGGTTGGTCATTCCATTTAATTAAATCAGTAATATCTTATATTCGTAAGCAAGGGCCATGTGGGAAATTGGGCATTGTATTTTTTGCTATTATGCTTCCTTCTTTTTCTTCGTAGGACTATCGCCCGTTCCAGGGCTGTGTTTCATGGAAATAGCGCTTTCAACTGTCCCGGCATATCACAACTGCGCCTTCTAATTTCTAAAGCCGAGCAGCGATGAACTATCTACATAGACAGAGTCGGACCAGCGTCGTCTCCTCGGTTTTTCACTGGTTTCTACCTTTTAGTTCTTTAGTATACATCAGATTTTCTTTTATTCACACACTACAAAGATACTTCAAATTATACACGAGCTCATCTACAAACCGGACCAAAATTGGATGGAAGTAGAACACACTTATAATTTACTAAACAAAAAACCGAAGGCCTCCGGGACCATTCTGCTGTTAGTCACTACTAGTTCCTTCGAAATATGTGCTCGAAAATTTTCACATAAAGAATAAAACTATTTAATTCATATGCTAAATACTTTTTCTTGTTCCTTTTTCATGCAAATAAAGATTCCCTGATTCAAATCCGTTTTGTTTTTCATTTCGTATTGAATTTAAATGTAGCAAAGTAGTTTTTGTATTCAAAATAAAAAAAAAAAAATTAAATATATAAATCAGATTTTGCCTAGCATGTCTGAGATTATGTGTTGCGTGGAATCAAGAGTGATAGGAAAAAGAGATTTTGGCGGAATCAAGAGTGGTAGGAAAAAGAGCTTTTGGCAGGAGAGTTTATTATCATTTGTGGAATGTTTTAATTCTTAAAAGTATACCAAGGAGTGAAGTGAATCAAAGCTTTCAAATTTGCGTATTTACATATTTTCAGAGTATTTTTCTAAATATAAAGAGGTTACTTTTATAAAAATTTTAATATTTGATTTTTTCGTACCCAACAACAGATGAAATTAGTTTTGAAACTAATATTTTTACATAACACTTTTCAACGACTGGCATGAACATTTAATCTACTTTTAATATAAATTATCTAAGTGAAACGCTTAATACATACCCAAGTCAGAATATGTTGCACGACAAAATGCTCGACGTCCACCGAAACTGATATCATACATGTTTATCCTTGGATCTTTTGCACTACCGTCAATTACGGTGAAGGCGTCTTGAGCCTTTTCGAAGGTTACAAATCCATACTTCATGCTAATCCAGAAAAATAATTACCAATACATATCTATACTCAATGAGCATGAACTTTACCCAGTATCCTTATAATGTACAGTTATCTGCTTAATAGGACCATATGAACTGAATTTACGTTTGAGATCTTCTTTTGATGTTTCACGTTCTATCCGACCGACATAAACGATACGTCTTTCTTCAACGGCTGCAAAATAGAGAGAAAATTCATTAGAAAGACGTTCACTATATTCGAGCAAAGCTCATACTACCATTACCAGGCGATGAATTCCGACGTTGATAGCTTGCACGTCCTCTTGGATTTGTATTTGAGTATCGTGATCGAGATCGTGAACGAGATCTTGGTGATCGACTTCGTGATCTCGAACGTGAACTATCGCTACTAGCGCTACTACTACTACTGCTATGTGAGGAACTATATCGACGGGTACGTCGCTCCCGACTACGACTCCTGCGCCCTGAATCGGACGAGTCTGAAGCGTATTTGGTGCGACTACTACTGCGACTCGATCTCCTACGCACTTTATGGTATGGAGATGCTGTTCGGTGTCCACTTGAATAGGAATAGCGAGAACTTCGTGGTGATATCGAGCGATTTGTTCCATGACTACTAACTGAACGATACCTTATATGACTACGGGACGACGACCGATAGTCGTCGTTATCGACAGATGAAGCTGATGAATCACGACGTGAGCGATAGTGTCTTTTCCGCTTTTTCGTGTTTGCAGGCTGTCCGCTTGAATACTTGTCAGACAGGTGAAGTAATGGCGGGAATTGTGGGAGATCATCAGTTTGTATTGATATTGAAAATGTTTTCTTTCGTATCCGATCTTTGCGTAAATGCATGATAATTTTGTCTTCGCCATGTTCCGTTTCCTTTCCATGTTGAGTCTTATTGTCATTTGTTGTAAGCGAATTTGCTTGCTCAGTGTGAGACATTTCGGGTTTTTGTGGTGAAAACTGACTTGGCGGCGAGACACCTATGTTTGGCGATTTTTGAGGAGGTTGATTTCCATTTAGCAAAGTTGTTGTGGATTGTTTTAAAACAACATCCTGTATACTCGAAAGCAGAGAATTGCTTGATATTTTCACAACACTAGTTTTATTTATGGTATTATTAATATTTGAGAGTAAAGAGGAAGATTTTATGACTACCGACAATGGATTGTCATTCCGAACATTTACTGCGTGAGGATCCAGCTTTTCGAAAACTGGTGGCAGTGTTATTTCCGTGTTACAGCTAGCCGACACAATAATGATTTCTTCGTATTCCGGATTCAGTTTATTAGTACTGTCATTCTGTGCCCTGAAGCCACAAATTTGTTCCATCGGCAAAATGGGCATGATCGGACCTACTTTGGCCGATACCGTTGAATCGATTCGTTTGCTTTGTGCTGCTTTCTTTAACTCTTGCATCCTTAACACTTTTTTCTTAGCTTCTAAAATTGGATCATAAAATTCTTTTCCATTTTCCATATACATAGGCTGAGGTTGATCTTTTCTACCATTTTGAGTAGGAATATTTTCTTTTGCGCCCGAATTTAACTTGTTGGGTTCATCTTTTTGAGTTTTTGTGCCAACTGAAAGTGGTATCGGATTAATAGGTATCGTTTTCTTGATTTTTGTGTCGCCTATAAGTTGATTTTCTCTTCTCCGCTTATACTCTTCAAGATTCAGTTTTTTCTTCACCGGAGCAGCTGGGGCAGGTTCGGACCGTTTTGGTTCCACATTCGTAGAAGCTGGTTCGGACCGTTTTGGTTCCATATTCGTAGGAGGCGCGTTACTATGATCAGTCATTTTGTTACCCTGCACATTTTCCTCATTGCACATCTCTTGTTTCACTTCTGATTCAACTTCAACTTCCTCCTTCACTGCGGGGGAAAGTATCGGTTCCTCTTTACATACAGGCACAGGGATCAGGGTGGGTGACACTTTGTTTTCTAATATTTTTGCAGGAGGATTGTTGCCCACAGAGTTAATATTTGAATTTTTTATCTTTATTTTGAGTTTATCATCTATGGCACATGTCTGATTAACATCAATCGATTTTTTTTTCTCCGAGGATAAATTATTTGCGCCTGATTCGTTCTGACTGGCGTCATCTGAATCATCTGAGCTATCGGGAATTTCCGGTCTCGTGCACATGGAAATATTTTTGCCTTTGCCAAGGCCATATTTCTTGCGATCCATGACAATGTGAGGCTTGTTACTCGCACTAACTGGTGTGCTATTCGAGTTCAGCATGCGATTACATTGCATAATCTAAACAAGATGTAATTAGTAAGAACGATTGACAGGTGATATTGTGCATACTTACCAAATTATTACTTCTTTTAGTTTTCGGCTGCCTATTGGCACGTGGCTTGTTAGTCTTTGAAACCTTTTCGTTATTAGGACTCCATGATGGGTCGTGTTTTATATCATCATCACAGTGGTTCACAGCTTCTCCTACATCCATACACGAACTATAATCAATCGTCTGCTTGCGCAATAGCATCGGCTTCACGTCTTCATCGTGGACAGTTTCAATGTCAACGATAACTTCCGTATCGGAATCACATTTTGATTCTAATTTTATATTCTCTACATTCATTAAATTATAACTAGAACTGACATTACTAATAACTTCCGATCTCTTTTTGTCTTTTACATCACTGACAACTTCAGTGTTAAGAAAGTCGCAATCGTCCTCGGTTATGTACGTAGCTAAATCGAAATTTTTCAGATCAACGACTTCTGCTTCTAGTGCTTTATCAATTTCACTAGTTGCTACCAGCAAGGAATTGCGATTCTTTGTAGTTTGTTGAACAGTATGTGATACATTTTTCAAACTAGACTCTTTTCTCTTTGGCGTAGATGTGTAATCAATTGCTTCTTCAATTTTAATCAGCTGACAAATTTGTGGCCTACGATGATTCCCTACTTGTACAACTGATTCTAAAATTTCCTCTTCACTCTCATCGCTAGAATGACTTTCATAATCTGCTATCGATGAATTACTACTGGAATCACTGTTCCGGCTGCTACATCGATCGCTTTCCGTATCTTCCGCATGCTGGTCATCTTCTTCGTCGTCATCGATAGTGACGGGAGAATTGAATTCACCGTTTGGATCAACCGAAATGATTTCTATCGACGGTGACATACTGTTTGACATATCATCGGCAGCATCGTAATTTGTTAATAAATAATCCTTTTGGGGAATTATTTGAAAATGACAAATAATTAGGGTAGATTAAGGTGATACTGCCATCAATGTTCAGAAAACTTACTTCATCTTCGTTTTTGTCCATTTCGATGATGGTTTCATTGAGTCCATCATGTTCAGACTCGAAGCGATAAGGAATGCGATGCTCGATATCTGTTTCAAAGAAGTGTGTTGCTTCTTCGTTTGCAGTGATTGGTAGAATACCATGAAGAGTCTCCGAAAGTTGTAAGCCCATGCCACTAAAATGAGAGCAATGAAATATGTCTGGGGTTGAATGTTTGTTGATTGCATACTCATTTCCATCAGACCAAATACCTAGATTGCTTTCGTATTTGGAATAGTTTCCATCAAAATGGTCATCATGGAATGAGCTCAACAGTCCTGATTCCATTTTCGATCTGAAATGTTGTCAAGAGAAAGTAGAAGTCATTAATAGTAAATCAAAAAGCAGACGTAGACATTTTAGCATCACATAAAACATAAATTTGCTTTTATTCATTATTTTATCTTATGCGGCAGATCGTAGCAAATGGCAACATACACAATATTGAACCCACTACAACCTGACGTACGCAAAAACCTAACCAATAAGAGCTAAACTTAGTCGAATTGATAGCATCAGGAGGATGACAGAGAATTATTCAACACCTTCTCGTGCATCTCACCATGAATTGTCGTGTTCATGAAAAATCCAACCACTATTAGGTAAGTTGATGAATGAAGAGCGCATTTAGGTGCATTTACTTGCCTGGTATTGACTTTTTTCGTTTCTTCCAACATTTCAAATAGCGCATCCATTTCGATTGATGGTGACTTTCTTTGTCGGTTTCGATGGTCTAATTCGGACACTATTAGAAACACAGTGTCAAAGGATAAACAACAAATACATGTTTTTTATCTATTCTCACAACACACAACTCAAAAGCTGAAAAGAAGATTCAAGAATCTAGATGAAATATCTTCAGTCACAATTTGATTCTTAATGTTAAATTTTACCAATTGCTTGGTATTGTCGAAATATGCTAAGAAAATGGTTTCCAACTATGTATTTCTTAATTAAGAAGGTTATCGCAATCTATAATTCTCAATCTTAAAGAAAAGAATATAATATGTATAAAATGAAATTAGTTTGTTTTTACAGTCTATAGATTCTAGATTTTGGAATAAACACAAAAGCATAAAGTAGGAATTTTATTTACATTTGGAATTTTAAGGCAAATAAATAGAATGAAAATTTAATAACCGGATAAAGAATTAAAATCTATTCACAGCACTATTCGTCATGAACAATGACACTCTTGAACATTACATTACATGTAAAAATGGCATTTCCGATATTGAAGGGCCCATAATTTTTCTGGCGTATTTCGCTGCATTCATAATTTATTTAAAAGTTCATAGATTTTATAGAAAATATTTAAAACGGGCTTCATGAACTATGAAGAGGAGGAAAACAAAAAAAAAAAAAAAAAAAAAAATAAGCTAGTGTGTTATATTGAATTGAATTTTTTTAAACAAGTGTTCTGAATTGCATTTGATTACTTTATTTGGGACAGGACAAAAATCCCAGGAATTCTATAAGCTAATTGTGTTATACTCTGTAATACGTCGTAGTTACAGGCCACCATAGCGGGCGGTATAGAAACACTAGCGAACGACTACAGTTTACGAACAATGCACGTTCTATCCCACAAAGAAACTGTAGTAATCGAGTAGTCGCCTAGGCCAACTGCTCGAAAAACAACATAATACCTCATCCCATTTTTAATTGTAAATTTAAAAAAATAAATATTTAAGTTTACAATTAAAATTCGATCACGGCAACCCCTTTGCATCGCAATTTATAAAATGAATTTGGGTATCACGCAATGGGAGATACCGGTTGGACGCGAGCAGAGGGCTCGCCAAGAAATCACCGTTGCGACACAGAGGGAAGTCTGTTTTGGATCGCCACAGATTGCACACGTAGCAAGGAACCGCGCCGGCAACGAATGGATATAGCAGAAAATTCCGAGTAATTATCTAAACTACGTGAAAGGTAGTCGGAAATGTCGCAACTTTAGGCTGAATGTTTGTCTAAAGAAAGCGTTATCTCGTTGTATTGATTGGAAAATTCAAAAGAACCTTATACGGCTTATTACATTGAAAGAAATTTTACGGTGGATAATTGTGAAAGCCTTGGTAGGAGTGTGCGTTGGTGAAAAGCGTAATAAGATTCAAGTGCTTAGACGAAATGTATGATGAGCCCATCAGTCGAAAAGCTATTCTGTGTGTAAGAACAGTAGCTACGATAGGCCACAATATCTGAAAAGTGATAATAAATGAAAGCGCGCTTGAAACTAGTGATACTTATGTTAATTAGTTAAAAATAACATTTAGTGCTTCGCTTGGAGATTACTTGAAATACGGTGATTCCACTTCGTTTATTTTTAAGTAACGGAATCGGAATGAAACCGGTGATAAAAGAACAGCGCAGGTTGTTCTCATTAATGATCAAACTCAAACGGAGTTAAATTAGTTCGCATATGTCGACATATAATCGCGAAGCTCGACCCGCTTTACGACATAGCCGCGAGTATGCCTGATTGTAGCCGCCAGCGACCGTCGCGTTGCAGAAACACCACACAAAATGTGTTTTTATATTTATATTGAATTATTTGTACATGTAATTATTTGTACATGTAACAATATTTATTTCGTGCTTTGGTGTGATAGGGCTTATCTAACGCCTGAATTATGTGCTAGTAATGTATTTTGTTGACCTCCGTAACCGTGATACGGTGCATACATTTTGATGCGAGGTTTTACGAGCCATTTTGGGCAAATCTATTGTCAGTTAAACGAACGGACGTACATATCCAGTGAATTCGTCAAGCAATAACTATAACAAAGTAAATGTGCATAATTTTTCAATAAAAAATAGTGTAAATGTGCATAATTTTTCAATTTAAAAAAATGTAACAGTGTAAATGTGCATAATTCTTCAATTAAAAAAAAAGTATAAATGTGCCTAATTTTTCAATCTAAAATTACAATCACATTATCTTTCTGTTTCGCCTTACCCACCACAAAAACGAGCGCTCGTCGGATTAGGGTAAGTAGCCTTTTGATATTTTGAAAAGAATTTAAATTTACTTATGGCTTTGAACATAAATAAGCGTTTTAACAGTAAATATCTTAATATGCAAATTAATTTGGAATTGAATTTAGAAAAATTTACGGGTCGGATCTACCATTTGTAGTTCAACTCTGTTTTGTGAAATAGCACATTGTAGTGAATAAGGATTATAATTTCAAACAATTTCACACACAATTCGAATGTACTGTTTAAATTTAAGAAAAATAAATAAAAGAAAAGAGAACAAGAAAAAAAATGATGAAAAGATGATAAGAACAAAAACTCGGTCTTTCCATTTCATTCAACCTTTGACCGGGTTTGGGACCTGCCACGTTGGCTGGCCACTCCACTCATGAGCTAGCCATCGGGTGAGCTTACCCCCTATTCTTGCGTTACAGGTGCTCTCGCAGGGAAGAGTGGACTTCCGCTTGCGTGCTTATTTATGTTATAGTATTATATGACTCCATCATATAAGACTATAACATAAATCTGAAACGTTGATATTTCATTTAAGGGAAAAGTTCATGCGAATTATGTTTGCATGAGTTTTTCATTCAAATGGAAAACATCTGGCCACCTCTACAGTGGAACTTGATCCGGATGGCTGGGTGCGAGGGGGCATTGCTTCCACCTGGATGCCCCACTCTTATTTGGGGGCCATAAGTATCGCTGTTAAAGACGAAATATTCTCAAGCCTCGTTCGTTTTCACCAGGCCCAGTTTGTTGTTTGTTTTGGCAATCTTCTCCTTTAGTAGATTACCTCGGCTTCGACACCACCGGACCGAGTCGTGTTATCCCCTAATTCGTGAATGCGAACATTTTTTGGTAGGCCCTTGTGCTGGGGAAAAGGACCCGCCCCACGACACCGCAATGCTAGCCTGCCAGCGCATTCACGCGTCCTCACACAAGGCCAATCTCGGCGAGCACCAACATCCTCGCTCGCCGAGGCAGCAGACCATCGCTGCAGTCCTTTATGGACATTTTACATCCTTCACTTCAATACAAAACATCGTTTGATATGCATTATTGAATTTGTGGAATTCAGTTGTACGTAAACACACACTTTTAATTTAGAAAGAATATATATTTCCCCTAACCAAAATAAGCAATACTCTGCGTATATAAGATAACCCGTTTTTGTTGACGACGTAAATGTCTCCAGAGATTGACTTAACAACGATGTCATAGCGAATGTAATGAAGCGCCGCCGTTTATAATCTCTACGGCTGAAAATCACAATGAACATGATTGATTGATTCTGGCAAATATTACACAAACAACCAGAAGCGCAAATTTTCTGAGGAAGATGAAGAGTCAAACCCCGAATCTCCAGATGAATCATAGAACCCACAAACAAATGATAGTGATAACACCAATGCAATGTCAAGTGCAGGTGACAGTGCACTGCGAACAACTGGCGATAATCTAAACAGAAATGAGGGTGAATTAACAGGTGCTCAACTCGAAGCACTATGCGCGGGAACAATAACACAAGAAATCTAATTCAATCCAAGAAAGTATTCGTAACGAACACGATGCTTCCGGGATCGTTATTTAAGTTGCGGTAGTGTAGTGGTTAGAGTGCTCGCTGCGTACTCAGAAAGTTCCTGGTTTGAATCCCGTTGGTGACAACGAGATTTGTTTCGAGCGATTCTTCGGGCGGACTATAAGCCCATTCATTTATGATATGTACTGGTTTAAATCAGAACGTATCGCAGCTGGGTGGACGGACGTACGGCCAAAGCGTAGTACTGACCATATCATCTTCTCGAGTGCCAATACATTCGATCAAGATAATGAGATACTCTTAACTATCTCTAGGTGAAGGCGCGAAAGGGGTTGTAGTGCTAAACAAAAGAATTTAAGTGGCGGAGATTTGTCAAATGTTCTCAAATGATACTCTAGAGCAGTGATTCCCAAAGTGGTCTAAGTGGGCAAAAAAAAAAAAAAAAAATTGGGGGTATATGAAATGAAAATGGGGGTCAAGGGCAAGAAATTTCAAAAATTGCAAAAAACAGCATAATTAATATAATTTTGACATTTAAACAAATTACTAAAATATAATGTTAATAATATAATTAATATCGTCGGTCTTAAACTGGTTTCACTGGATCTCGGAGCATTTTATACGCGTCTCACTCGCTCCATAGTACGCGCCATATTTAGCGTCTCACTCGCTGTACAGTGTGCGTCTCACTCACTCCATAGAGCTGTGAGAGGCCGCGCGAAAATAGCCACGCATCGCATCGACTCATAAATTTTGTGCATTACAGTGTAACCCCTTATCTTGTTCTCAGGCCTCATTCAGATTCTTCGAGTTATTTGGATTAACGAAGACACAGTTATTGTATGTTTATGTTATATTGAAGTGTATCATATAAGATACAATTTCTGTGGCTTCGTTAATCCAAATAACTCGAACAATTTGAATGAGGCCTGAGAATAAGATGTAGGGATTACAGGGGTTACACTGTAATACACAAAATTTATGAGTCGATGCGATGCGTGGCTATTTTCGCGCGGCCTAAATCTCGGAGCATTTTACGCGTCGCGCATAATAATATATTAGTGAATGGATTAACTTCGTAGCATTATCAAGTGTGGATATTCGCTCGTTGTCTTATGTATGCATACATCGAACTGCGCTGGTGCTTCAAAGTTCTTTCCCGACAATAAAGCTATCCATATTGTATAATAACATAAAGTGGTAGTCAAATTAAATTAAAGTGAGTCAATATCATTTTGTTTGAGAGTTACGGAGAAAAGTAAGTACTACATTATTTTTATAAGATATTACTCGTAGTTTTGTACTCGTTGTTAGGAAAGATGGGAAAGACTTGAGTTATTAGTAGTTCAATATCCAATTCATGCCCAATTACACATGTTCTCCTCAATTTTTCAAGCAATCGGTATTATAAATTAAAATGTTTTATTATTGCATTGCAATAGTTTATTTAAATAGATTAATTTTGTCCACAGATAACCGACACTAAACATGACCGAATCAAAAAAGAAATGTAGACAGTACAATGTTGATTATTTGAAGTTTGGCTTCGTCTCTTAATTGTCGGGCAAACAAATGCCTTTATGCCTTTTATGAAACAAAGTTTTTAGCAATGACGCTATGAAGCCATCTAAGCTGGATGGTCATCTGAGAAGATGTCACCCCGATAAAACAGGATAAAGATTTGAAATATTTTCAAACACTTAAAGACAAACATCAAAAGAGACCCATGCTGGACAAAATGTTCGGTTCGGTGTCACAAACAAACGATGATGGTTTGCGAGCGTCTTACAATATATCGTTGCTTATAGCACAATCCAGAAAACCGCATACTATCGGAGAGCAGTTAATTTTGCCAGCCGTTGTAGAGGTTTTAAAAACTGTTCTACACAAACATGCATCAGATATCATTAAAAAAATTTCTTTAAGCAACAACACAGTTCAAAGACGTATTGATGAAATGAGTTATGATGTTGAAAGCTTGTTTTGTAATTATTTGCAAACGATCCATTTCTCTATAGAGCTGGACGAGTCAACTATATTCAAGCATTATTGTTGGCATATGTTCGTTTTATTATGGATCAAAATATCCATGATGAAGCATTGCTATTTGCGAGAACTTTGACAACCGATACTAAAGGCGAATCAATATTTCCTTACTTCTTGGAAAAAGCAATTTCTATATCAAATATTACATCGGTAGCTACAAATGGAGCACCTGCCATGGTTGGGCATCATCGTGGTTTTATAAGTTTTTTAAAAGAAAATGTACCCAAAGTATTAGCAATACACTGCGTCATCTATAGACAACATTTAGTAGCTAAAAATTTGAATGCACGATTGCATGAATCACTCCAATTTTTCATTGATGCAGTAAACCGAATCCGAAACAATGCGTTGAATACGCGGTTATTTGCGCAGTTGTGTCAAGAAAATAACGAGAAATTCCATCAATTAGTTCTTCCAGCGTACATTAGCTGGCTGTCTTCTTCTTCTTCTTTGTAGCACTACAGCCCCTCTCGGGCCTTCGCTTAGAGATAGTTAGAGTATCTCATTTCAGCTGGCTGTCTTGCCTGACAAGATTTTTTAAACTATTTGAAACTGTTTTAGAGTTTTTCGATAGTAAAGATGAAAATTTGAAAGAAAATTTATTGAAGAGAAAAACAGACATTGCTTATTTGACAGATTTGTTTGCTAAATTTAATATGGTGAAGTTGCAGTTGCAAGGTAGCAGTTTAAATTTGATAAAAACAAAGTCGATCATTTCACTGTTTCTTGCCAGAATTAAACTGATGAAGCGAAATATTGGACGGCACGAATTTTGTCAGTTCTCCAATTTGTCCCAGGTAATCTGTCAGGAAGACGATGTTTCAATCTATGTCCAACACTTGAATGCCGTCTATTCAGATTTTGAATCTAGATTTGAGGATATTTTGACGCTGGTAATACAGCAATGGATTATCAACCATTTCCTGACATGTGACAATCTTCTGTTGGATTTATACATCGCACCACACGTAGTCTCCACACGAAAACCCGCAATCGAGCATTGATTCAATATTTGTCCCTATGTATCTGCGGATACGAGATAGGCCATCAATTTCTGGACAAAACTCGGGAAAAATGCGACGGGGACTGTTGCCGATTCCGGCCTTCTCATATTCATAACTTCAATTGCCTAATTAACATCTCATCCTACTCTTGAGCACACCTGTCCTTTTCTTTAAAAAAAAAAAAAAGAAAATAATCTATCCTCTCCACTAACAAATTTTATTCATTCATTCCCCTTTGCAAAACTTCATTTTGATACCTTTTCACTAACAAAGTCAAATTCATTCCTTCATACTAACAAATTTTATTCATTATTTCCCACTAACAATATTTTACTTGTTATACTAACAAAAATTCATTCTCGCCTCCCTACTAACAAATTTTACACCAATGCTCATTAAAAAAAAAATAAGTTGCACAGTTGAAGTTGCTAATTGGATGAATGGGAGATTATCAGAAGGTGGCTCCGGTGCTAGTGTCATTCAAGTTCCCCCGAGCGCAGGAACACTCTTTAATTTTGGCAAAAGCAATATTTTCTGTGGATATCAAGATTTGCAAATATCCAAACGCTATCATGGTTATGCAAATCGCCATATATGTAACTGGAAATTGTTGCATTTATTGAAAGTAAAAAGATGTGTGGGAAACGGAATCGAAGTGTGTTGAACTTCGATTTAAGTCTTGATTGGGAGTCGAATTTGGAAGTCTAGGAAATTAATTGAATGAAATAAAATAAAGTTGATTTCTAACAGCGAAAAAACAGTTGAGTTGGATAGGAGAAAAAGAAATGCGAATTAAAAAGTTTGTCGGACCGGTTAAAAATCAGAAAATAGTGAAAAAAAAAGGAAAAATGCATTAAAATAGTTTTGGAACACAACAGTGTTGTCCTAGTGTTGTTCGGAAAAAATAATTTGTGTGTACGAGAAGTGGAAAAAAAAGAAAGAAAAAAGACAATTAAATCGTGCGAATTACTCAAAGTGATCGAGTTGATCACATTCTGATCAAACAGTGAAACTATAACTTGTGAATTATCATGGGTGAAACAAATGGCAATCCAGGAAACGAACTGGACTGGAAAGGACATTCAAGACATGAGATTGCACATAGTATTCAAAAGTGGGAAGCCTACCGGAAAACGAGAATTCGGAGTGGCCTTTATTGTGGATAGGGACTTCAAATCGCACGTTATTGATTTTAAGGTAGTCAATGAATGGTTGTGTGCGATCCGTATAAAGGCGAAATTCTTCAAAATCACGCCCCGCCCGAAGAAAAGGACGAAGAAACGCTCTACAATCACCTGGAAAGACTAGTCGACTCATTGCCTACAAACGACACAGAAATAATTCTGGGTGATTCAAACGCTAAGGTTGGCAATTAAGTATCCCATCGGGGACCGACTGGAGGATATAGCCTCCACGATGAAACAAATGACAACGGCCAGCGCCTGATTGACTTTGCATGTAGCGGAAATCTAGTCATATGTTAGACTTCTTCCCACGTCGACGCATTCATAAAATGACCTGGGTATCACCGGATGGCAACACACAAAGCCAGGTCGGCCATTTTCTGATCCAACAACTATGTATATCAACGGCATATTCAGCGAAGACCAGCCCGCTACGCAAATTTGATATCGAAAGGCTCCAAACGGCGTCTGTGGCCAACAATTTCACGGAGACCCTCGATAACCAGCTGGCTTCCATCTTTTCAGATGCATCGCTGAAAACAAACAACGAGCTCTGGATGAATGTCAAAGCGGCGTACAAAATTTTTTTTTAAAATCTAAGAAAAGAAATCGGATCATATGCCAACAGTATTATTCGAGAGTATCAAGGTGTTTTTGAGCAGGTAGATCGACGATAGACCAATTGTTCACTGCCAAGCAGGTACTTGAGAAATGATGGGAGTTCAACGTAGACGTACACCAAATTTTCGTTGACTTTAAGCAAGCATACGACAATATTGATCGTAACGTACTGTAGCAAATAATGCTTTGCTTTGGCATCCCAGCTAAATTAGTCCGTCTTCCCAAAATGACAATGACGTCGACGACCTCCTAAGTACGCATCAATAATCAACTCACCGATTACTTTGATACAAATATTGGACTAAAACAGGGAGATGGGCTGGCCCCATTGCTATTCAATTTGGCTCTGGAGCATGTCATAAGGAAGCTACCTGTCGATACACGAGGTACATTACTACACAAGTCGAGCCAAGTAGTGGCCTATGCGGACGACATCAACATTCTGTCACGGTCACTAACAACTGCCAAAGAACTCTTCCTGAAACTCGACAGCGAAGCAAAACTAGTAGGGCTACAAATCAATGAAAATAAAACAAAGCTCATGACGCAGTCGAGGAAAAATACCTCAAGCACACAAAGTATCAGACTTGGCGAATACAGTATCGAAAATGTTAGCGAATTTGTGTATCTAGGCGCCAAAATGACGAGAACCGGTAATGAAAGAGACAAAATACGCCGAGGAGTACAGCTCGCAAATAAAATATTTTATTCAGTTTTGACGATCTTGAAGACCAGCTGCATACACAGGAAAACAAAGCTCCAAGTATACAAATCTGTGATAAGACCTGTGTTATGCTATGGGTGTGAAACATGGACCCTAACCCAAGCATCCGCAAATATATTGAACGCTGTCGAAAAGTGGGTCCTGAGGCGAATAACCGGAGCGAAACTAGACGGGGACCAGTGGTGAATTCGATACAACCATGAGCTGTATGAAATTTTTGACGAGCCGGAGGTCTCAACGATTGTAAGACTGCGGAAGCTGCAATAGGCTGGCCCATGAATCGTATGGACGAACAACGGATACCCAAAAAGGTATTCGTTGGGAGAACTGAAGGCCGGAGACCAGTGGGGAAACCGAGGAAACGCTGGTCGGACTCGGTCGACGAAGACAGTTCATCGCTGCTCGGAGTCGGAATTGGAGGACATTATCAATGGACGCTATTTGCAGGAAGCGAAGGACCGGGAGGGGCTGTCGTGCTAAGAAGAAGAAGAAGAAGAAGAAAAAGAAGAAGAAGAATTGTGTCGGCTATAACTTTTTTGTTTAAACCTCAGTTGCTATAAAATTTTCGGGATATATGCACATATCATTAAGACAGCAGTTGTAAATGACTTCTTGGTAAAATTTAAGTGTGCTCTTTAGATTTTACGGAAAAAATTTAAAATTTAGAAATCATAATACTCGTATTACTATCCATGGTTTGAGTTTTTTCGGCTCAAAAATGACCCACTGCGGAGACAACCAAAAAATTTTCACGTATTTTGATTCCCCCAATCTCCTCACCAACGTTACCGCTCTTTAGATACTCGATCCTGAAGTTCCTGTCAAGACCTTTCATTCGATATCTGTCGGCAACATTAGGTAAAAAAAATGTTTAGGGCCTCTCTCAAAAAGCTTATGATTTTTTTTCATTCCGAAACTTTGAACGTACTACTTTTGATCTACGTAGAAAGTTTCATATCTAAAGCTGTTGTAGCTTCCGAGAAAAATTGATGTGGCGCACGGACGGACAGACAGGTCACGAAACTAATAGTTTTGTAAAGGTAATTTACAAAAATTTAAAAATAGATTAAAACTATCTCAATAAGTTTGAGTAAGTTTGTTTAATTAGAGCGATGGAAATTACACATAACAATAGTTAAAATCATACGTTGCTTCAGACAAAATATGAGTTCATAACCCAGGTCAAAGATGGACTAATTTTTGGCCTACGTTATGAACTCATGTTTTGTATGAAGCAAAATAAATTAGTCAGTCTTACCAAAATGACAATGACGTCGACAACCACCCAAGTTCTCAGCAATAACCAACAAACCGACGCGTTTGACTATCGGACTAAGGCAGAGAGATGGGCTGGCTTTATTGATATTTAATTTAGCTCTGCAATATGTCCTCAGTAAGTTACCGGTCGATACAAGCGGTACGGTATTATACAAGTCGAGCTAAGTGGTAGCCTATGCAAACGACAGCAACGTTTTGTCACGGCCGTTAACAATCGCCAAAGAACTGTTCTTGAAAAATATCTCAAATGCCCAAAATATCAAACTTGGCGAAAACAGTATCGAAAATGTTGGCGAATTTGAATATTTAGGCGCCAAAATAACGAGAACCGGTAATGAAACAGACGAAATATGCCGAAGAATACAGCTCGAAATAAAATATTTTATTCAGTTTGACGATCTTGAAGACCAGCTGCATACACAGGAAAACAAAGCTCCAAGTATACAAATCTGTGTTAAGACCTGTGTCATACTATGGGTGTGAAACATGGACCCTAACCCAAGCATCCGCAAACATATTGAACGCTGTCGAAAAGCGGGTCCTGAGGCGAATAATTGGGCCGAAGCTAGAAAGGGACCAATGGCGAATTCGATACACCATGAGCTGTATGAAATTTTTGACGAGTCGAAGGTCTCAACGATTGTTAGACTGCGGAAGATGGAATGGGCTGGCCACATGAATCGTATGGAACATAGTATACTCACATAGTATACACACTCAATCTACTCTCCGGAAAAATCCCAACAGCGAACCATAAATCCCCGGCATCAGATAGGTAGGTAAATGCTGATGCGAGAATTGGCGCGAATATAAACATGTGCTTCGGTGGGACATTTCAAGATTACCAGATCTCAAAAAAAAAATTTCGAAGACAGTTCATCGCTGCTCGAATTTCAAAATTGGAGGACGCGGTCAATGGACCGAGGCAGTTGGAGGCGCTACGTGCAGGAAGCGAAGGCCCGAGAGGGGCTGCAGTGCTACGAAGAAGAAGTACTCCCATATTCTGAAATGCGTAAAAGAACACGTGCGTCGGAAATTTTATTTGCTTTTTATTTTATTTTTTGAATACGACAGGCTTCGGTTCAGCTGCATTCCCCGGCTCAGCTGACCGGCCCCTGGGAAAATTAAGAAAATATACAACACAGAGTAAATGAAAGGTGTGAATACTATGTGAATGTTCTATGGTATGGACGAACAACGAGAACTGAAAGGCAGGGAGCTCAGTGGGAAAACCGAGGAAACGCTAGTCTGACGCAGTCAACAGGACAGTTCATCGCCGCTCGGATTTCAAAATTGGAGGACGCGGTCGATGGACTGAGACAGTTGGAGGCGCTATTTACAGGAAGCGAATGCCCGAGAAGGGCTGTAGTGCTACGAAGAAGAAGAGAACATCAGGTGTCTCATGTCTCAATAGGTGTACTTTTGCTTTTGATGCGTGATATGCGGATTCGTCTCTAGTCAAGTCTCTGAGCAAGTACAAATTTGAATAGTATGTATCTAACATTAAATGGAATCTAAAATGGTAGTGACACAATGAGCGTGCAGCGAGGGAAAGGAGGCGATGAGCATTAAATTGCAATTGGTTCCTTTTTTTTTGTTAAATTGGGCGATTTTATATGAATTTGGTAGCTTTACCTAAGCGTTTAGTGCACTTTTAAGAACGTGCCAAATAGGTTTTCGCAAAACTGCAAATACCTTAAACTTTATATGGTATTTACATGTTTTTAAAAAAGAAAGCGATCTTTTTAAAAATTGATGATTTCTTTACATGATTACTTTAGCCTCTAGATTGTGCTCAAACGACTGCGTTTGATGACCTTTGATATGTAGAAGCAGATATCTTTCATATTTGCTGAGGAAAACGTAGTTCTAAACCAATTTCCCACTTCAATTTATGTACTTTAAAGCATAACTTACAACCGATCTTGTTAGATAGGGATAAGGGAAGGGAATTAAAAGAATCGTCTGAAAATAAATAATAAATTACGTCGGTCATAAGAGAGCAATTTCTCATTATTTCCCCTAAATCCACACTCGTGATTTTCCCTAAATTCGTACGTGATACTAATAAATGGGAAATTTAAATCACGAGAATATAAGCCTATCAAATTTGATAAAAACTTTATCAATAATGTAATCAATCAAGTTGAATGATAGCTCTAAATTTTTCGTGATAAAAAAATCTGTACGTTTTAAAAAGATTTCGCTTTTATATTTGTTTTGAATCGGCATTGACATCCACCACTTAGCAGTGACTTAATTACAAATTGATTTTGGCTTGGGAATATTGAACTGTTGCACAGTAAGAGATATTGCTTTTCAGATCACACAAAACAATTTGAATTTAGAGAGATAAAGCTGATAAATTACTAACAAATTTAGTGAATTTGAAACTTTTGAATTTTTTGTTATTTTTACCTTTAGATTTTTTTTTTCAAATTTATCTGAATGTTGGTAAACTGAGCACAATTTTTTTAAATAACAGAGTGAAACAAGGAGCAGAGTGGAGATGCGTTGTATGAACTATTTGACGAACCACCTGTATCTGCTTGCGTAACGTTATGCAAACCGCAATGGGCGGGTCATGTAGAAAGAATGGATAAAACCGGCTGAAAACACTATGACGACCAATTGAGAAGTATAGATGTAATTTTAGCGAGCAACAACACAAGACAAGCATACAAAGTAGTGAAAAGCCTAAAACGTGATTATCAGCCCAAAACCACACTCTGTCGTGATGACATCGGCAATATAATCGCTGATGAAACAAAGATTATGAAAGATGGGCATCATATTTCAAGAACCTCCTTAATCCTCCGCACAGCTCCAGAGCATCGGAGCCTATAGATGTCTGCGGAGAGCTTCCATTGGCCCCACCAACTTTGGATGAAGTTTGTTTCATCATCAAAACCCAAAAGAATAATAAAGCGCCGGGCATCGATGAGATTCCAATGGTGCTCATCAAATATGGTGGAAGCAATGTCCATAAACGTATTCACAAAGTCATCCAGCACATTTGGCAAAAAGAACAAATGCCGAAAGAGTGGAGCCAATCAATTATATTCCCTATCCATAAAAAAGGTGACAACCTACAGTGCGAAAATTATGGAGGCCAGCACTACTTTGTACGGCGTACAAAATATTTTCAAAGATCTTAGAAAATAAAATCGGATGATACGCCAACAGTATTGTTGGGGAGTATTAAGGTGGTTTTAGAGCAGGTAGATCGACAATAGACCAATTGTTCTCAGTCAAGCAGGTACTTGAAAAATGTTGGGAGTTCAACATAGACGTACACCAAATTTTCGTTGACTTTAAGCAAGCATACGACAGTATTGATCGTAAAGTACTGTACCAAATAATGCTTTGGTTTGGGATCCCAGCAAAATTAGTTCGTGTTACCAAAATGACAATCACGTCGACGAACTCTCAAGTCCGCATCAATAACCAACTCACCGACGCGCCTTTGAAATAGATATCCGACTAAAACAGCGAGATGGAATGCCCTCATTGCTATTCAATTTGGCTCTGGAATATGTCGATACACATCGAAAAATGTGAGCAAATTTGTGTATTTAGGCGCCAAAATAACGAGAACCAGTAATGAAAGAGACGAAAGAATACAGCTCGCAAATAAAATATTTTATTCAGTTTTGGCGAACTTGAAGACCAGCTGCGTACACAGGAAAACAAAGCTCCAACTATACAAATCTGTGATAAGACCTGTCTTATGCTATGGGTGCGATTCATGGACCCTAACCCAAGCATCCGCAAATATATTGAACGCCTTTGAACAACGGGTCCTGAGGCGAGTAAGAACGAAGCTAGACGGGGACCAATGGCAAATTCAATACAACCATAAGCTGTATGAGATTTTTGACGAGCCAGAGGTCTCAACGATAGTAAGACTGCGAAGCTGCAATGGGCTGGCCACATGAATTGTATGGACGAACAACGGATACCCAAAATGATATTCGTTGGGAGAACTGAAGGGCGGAGACCAGAGGGGAAACCAAGGAAACGCTGGCCTGACTCGGGCGACGAAGACAGTTCATCGTTGCTCGGATTTCAAAATTGAAGGACGCGGTCAATGGACCGAGACAGTTGGAGGCGCTGTTTGCAGAAAGCGAAGACCCAAAAGGGGCTGTGGTGCTACGAACGAGAGGAAGAACAAGAGACGATCGCAAGGGCAGGGAATGTGATGAATTTAAGAAACAGTGTATGATCGTTTAGCAGATGCACAGGAGCATTGGCAAGAATGGAAGCTTCTCTTTGAATTCCGAGTATCTTATCTTATCGTTACATAGGAAACTTTTTTTCTATTATCGGCGTATCATGTGTTTTTCAGATACACTCCTGATTGTCCTGACGAATCGGTCAAATATTTGCAAGAAAGAGGAGGAACCTAGTGAGATTTATCCAAGAATTGCGAACGAATATTTTCTTTCGTCAAATCGCAATGGACTGAAGAGCGAAACAAACTTTCAGTAAAAACTGTTCGCGACTTGGTCTCAATAAAATTAAATTTTGGTGACAAACTGTAAACAATTTTATGATTATCTCATGAAGCCAGAAAATACCAGTCTATTGCGAAAAATAGAATACCAGCCTATTGCGAGAAAGACCACCAAGCAAGTGTTTATTTTTTGAGAACTTTAATTTTTCTTAGTTCTCACTATGTGTACAAACTTTTTTCCAGTAACGTTCACCTCGAAATGAGATAAACCTAATATACCACGAATTCACGGTATAAATCTGGTCTCCCTTGTTCCGAACTAAGGTATAAACTCAGTATACGAAAAAAGTATACTGGGTTCTATACCCGGAAAAATTCAAAATTTTGAAAATTTCCCAGGGAAATTCAAAGATATGCCCTTAACGTAAAATTTAACTCTTGTTTTAACTGTCCTTCAAAATATCTGACAAGAACACACAATTATTTATTATAATTTGATTATAATTTCAAATCGCTATAAAATCCGTGAATATGATTCAATTTTCATCAAACTTACAGAGTACAGGAATATATTGTAGGACTACTCAAATAGTTTAAGGGTATCCATACGATTTTGTGGGGGAAAATGTGAAATTCGAAGATCAGCGAATTTTGACTTTTAAGGTATTTGTTGCTATTGTACTCTTAAACACCTGCTCCCATAATTCTTTTCAGATTTTTCAGATGACAGGTGTCCAATCGCAAGGGAGGATTGGGTCCACAATTTTTTTGTATATTTCCTCTCCCTGTGCGCCCCTTGAAGCAAAAATATGTCAGTTTAAGATCTGTTTTGAAAAGCTCTTATCAAGATCTTTCATTTGATACCCTATACGGGGAAACCCCGCCTAAATACCATATAACATTTTTAGTAGTGGAACTTTGAAGAGAGCATCACTTTACACTTACATACAACATTTTATGTTTCTAGCTTATATCGTTTGCGAAGAAAATAGCTGTGACACACAACTGGATGGACGGACAGACAGTTGTGATTTTGGTAGGGTTTTGCGAAATTATTTTACAAAAAAAGTATTTTACTAAATACAGTAGGGCCCTGATTATCCGCGAGCGGATGATCCGTGATGCGCATTAATCGCGAGCACAGAGAAATGGTCTAAAACTTTGAGGAACGGAACAAATGGAGAGGCTATGCTCATATAAGCTCCACAGAAAATGGGCTCTTTCACACGGGAATGGTAAAAACCCATATCCAAACAGGTTTCGCGCTTACGCCCTTATGTTTACACGTTGCATAGTTCAGCCAACCTATTTTTGTATACGATACACGTCTTGCGAGTGTATGTGTCAAAAGGATCATTTGATCGTCAAACGTCGTGCGGACAACATGAAAGCAAAGACAGAGAGATAAGCGATTGAGAATTGATGTTTTAGGGATGCATCAGACTACGACTATTTAGCCGCTCTTCTGTCGCAAGTTACACATGGTTAAATGGAAGCCCGCACACTGCGATTTTCGACAATTTCGTCCAGGTCGGCAGTCGCAGGAATTCGCGATTTTTCCTAAAACCAGTTTAGCACGTAGTTTCTGTGATACTCGCGCAGGCGCACATCATTTGGACATTTGACGCTGACGTGCATGGAAGTTTCTTGCATAGCGCAGAAATGAGTTAGCGCATGTGTTCCTGGCAAAGACATACCTTCAAATGAGCATTTTAGTTCTGCGCATGCCTGAAGTTCCTTCGGAGATCTTGTCGCAGTGTGTTCGTATTTGCGTCTGAAAATCGCTGGTTACGGCAGAAAAATCGCAATGTGGCCGAACCCTTAGCCTTGAATTGTGCACGGGGTAACAAAAACTGGAATGAAAAATGTATTTTATGATTGTTAAAGTTTGTCGATTCAAACTTCTATTGGATTTATTAGAACCTTCGTGTTTTTCCGCTTTCTGAAAAATATATTCCAAATTTAAATATCCTTTTAAGTCGCATATTTTTCTTCCTGTGTTGTCAACTGGCATATTATAATGCGATTCTATAAAGATTATGCGTACTGCTAATTTTCTATAGATTTACAATAGGCAATTTAACTTTATTGAAACCGTGATATTCGTCGTGTTGTTTCCTGAAATTGAACATTGCCTCCGCTTTTATAAATTTATTAAATAACGCGTAGCTTCTCGCGTCCACGCATCCATTTTTGCACGCAAATTAAAGAAAGGCAATCGTTTCATGAAGACTACCTTCTTCACCGAATGTTCAATTCAGAATGATTACCGGCGTTTGTATAAAATTTCCCCCACCAAATGATCAACAAAATGCGTTTGTGTATGTGCGTTACGCTCGTTCACCCTACAAAATTTTGGCTTGTTTTTACCATCAGGTCCCCTCAATGCCTCTCACTCTTCTTGCCCACATAACCTGTTTAACGCTCACTTTTAACGCTGCGTCTGAAAAAGCCCAATGATACGACCACCTTCTGAGCATGATTGTCATTTCATTTCCAATAATTTCCACAATTTCTCCTCTCGAGAGCCAGATTGTCAATTTGACGACTAAACATTGACGCGAAATTTACCTGGCGCGCGAGATACGATTCGGAATTTACTCGTTTTTTCGGTTCGAGAACGTGTCCGGAGGTACATATTGGCTGTAGTGAAAGTAATATTACACCTGGTTTAGGGATAACAACATTTTAAGGAGTGACATTGTAAATCGGAGCGAGGAACTCAATTAAAAGTGTAATGTGCGTTATTGCTAGAAAACGATGGGTTATCGATGCGAAAGTGTTTTCTATCCTAAGTGGCCATAATGCTTTATTTGTATTCAATGCTATTTTCTTGTTCTGTGAAGTGTTATTTGCAATAAAACTATATTTACGAGTGCATAAGCGTTTGTTTACTTTCTTGTGACAACCCATTGGGTTCCCCTTAACTAGCTTTAGAATCACGGTCGCAGGGGTAGGTGCCAAAAGACACGTAGTTAGGCAGGCGGTCGCAGGGGTAGTTGCGACAACGTGTACACATGGATGTCCACTCCGGTTTTATCTTGTTCCTCAAAGGTCTAAAATGAAAATTTTATTGTCCGCAGATGGCTCGAATGCTCGCACATGAAGCAGAAGCCAGCGTTGCTCTGTTGCTACGACAACGATGCGCCTGTGTGGTTAGTCGTGTTTTAGCTCTTTTTTCAGTGCAGCGTTTAGTTTATTTCGATAGTTTCGGAAATTTTCTTTTAGTGCTGTAAAACGAAACAAAGTTGTGTTAATCACTATTGCAGAAAAACTTTAAATGATTTCGAAAATAGAAAATGGCGCTTCAAAGAATCAGATGTGTTTGAACTGCGCGATCGGGGAAACAATCGTGCGAGACGTACTGAAGCAAAAAGACCAACTGTTGGCACTTACATCAGCATCGGAAAGTGCTTCTGGGATGAAAAACAAGGAAAACCAGGGTTGATTGATTTAAATCATTTGATTTAAATCATGATTTAAATCAAGTGTTTTTTTTTATAAAAATCATGATTTAAATCAAATTTGATTTTTTTCATAAAAGTTCATTGATTTCTTAGAATCATAATTAACAAATCAGTTACATAAAAAAAAAATACTTTTTGAAACACAGTTTTTATTTATTGATGTAAAGTAAGTAATTATGGTTAACTATAAATGAATAAGAAATCATCCAAATAACTATTTATTGTAATATTTAAAAAGGAACACCAATTTTGCTGCCTTTTCATTTCCGAGCCTATTCCGAAGTTTCGATTGGACTAAGCCAAATGTGGAAAAAATCCTTTCTATAGATGCAGAGGAGGCCGCAGCTGTGAACAACTGGTACAAGATAGGAGTTAGTTGACCATGTTTATCTATGGTGCTCAACTGCGATTTCCACCATTGTAATGGTTTTACACTTTTTATTATTTCCTCTGCAAACATAACTTGTTTAAATGGATCAGTTCTAGCTTTGAACTTTATTATTAAAGGCATTAGGCCTGTTCCGGTATACTCACTCTGAGCATATTCTAAAGCTTTTGCCTCTTCTTCAGCTGTTAACTGGAATTTTGTTTTTGAAGGGTCCAGCAAATAAGTCAAAAAATGAGCAGGCGTTAGGGCCATTTTATATCTTCTTTTAAGTGCAGATAACTGATTTATATTAGCATCCTGTTCTTCAAAGGTTGTCTCCAGCTTTTTGAAGACTTCAACAACGTCGGATAATGATGCGTTTGATTTTTGTAATGTATCTATCGCTATCGCAATTGGCTTGTAGATTTTTAACAAATCTTCGGCTGACCTCTTTAGTACCATGTTTGTGACTTTCTGGTATATGACGCTATCTATGCAATTTCTGTTATCTTCACATATCTTCAGAATTTTTTGCCATTCTGACAAATATATTTCGAAGCAATCTGATAGGGTGTTCCACCTGACTTCCTGCGGGACAATAAGGGATCTGCCACATTCTGCTTTATATTTTGCGGCAGCGAAGTGATTATTTCGAAAATATTTCACAATTTGTACGACATGTTCACGCACCTCTTTAATATCCAAATCCTTAGAGAGTAAATTTAGAATATGAGCAGCGCAGCCATACGTCAATATACCTTCTTCATTCTCATTATCAGCTCTTAAGTCTAATCGCATTTTCGTCATGGCTGATGCGTTATCCGTCACGAAACTTGCAACTCTACATTTGTATTCAGTCTTGCATTTTTTTATAACACCCTTTGATATTTCAGTTAGATAATCAGCTGTGTGAGGTTTCCCGGATGTGTCGATGCTTTCCAATTAATACACCTCTCCAGATTCAGTTGTAACACAGCTGCAAATGATGGGCTCCATATGAACATTAGACCACCCATCTATTGACAAATTCACTGTCTGATCTTTCACAGTAGAAAAACATTTCTGCTTCTCTTCATTATAAATTTCATTGAGGAATCTGTTTCCCAAATCAAATCGCGATGGTGGTTGATAACCCGGTCGCAGCATTTCTATTATTTTTAAAACCTGAGGATGTTCAATACACCGAAAACTGCTGTTTGTAGCGTATACAGCTTTCGCAATTTGCTTGTCTAACTGTTGCTTCAGCTCTTCTGAAGTCCTTACAAGAAATGTTGACAATTTTCGAGGTTTGCACTTGTTCTTCGAAGGTGATGAAGGTGTTGAAATGTCTTCTACTCTGCTTTTACTGGGTCTGAATCTTACAGCACATGCTCCAATTGAAGGTTCCTGAATTTCCGGATTGCCAGTTGATGAGGAATTCGAGGATCTAAGACCTTAAACGATACAAAAAAAGATAATTGTAATATTTTTTAATGAAACAGTAATGCTTGTTATTGATTCCATTTTCGCAAAATTATTCTAATTGTAAAGAGAAAAAGAGAAACTTTCCTTTTAATTTTGCTAAGTATATATTGATCGTATGTAATCGATTTTCGGCCTTTATCGTTCGATCTTCTTCAACGGTTCGACCGAACTTTAATGGTCGAAAACCGATTAAGATCGAGTAAACTTAAACGTAAAATTTAAAGGAAGGGTTTTTTTATTTTCAAAACAAGTGTTTTATTTTACTTAATTATATCAAAAAATACTTACTTCGAGTGCTACACGATTTCCAATGGTCTTTTAATCGCTGCGATATTCCCTGTATCTCTTTATGGCATTCATTGCACACTGCCCTAGATCCCTTTTTATTTACATCACGAACTTCCGTATAATTCTGCCAAATAGGATCTTTTTTTCGTCCAGTCATTTTCGCAAACCAAATCAGTATCACTATTATAGCACAATTTCACGACGCGCTACTCACTATTCACTAGACGAATAATATGTATAACAATTTAGGGGAACCCCGGAAATATAGTAATTTTTCGTAGAGAGTTGGTGAGCGATTTCGGGGAAATCCCAGTTTTTCTTTACGTGCTAGGCCGACATCCCATGCAACGCGTTCGCGGCAGAGCAAATGATGTCGCAAATGAAATATTTTGAATTTAACCCGTATTGGTGGTATTCAACGCGTGAGAACTTTTGCGCTCCGCTGCGAACACATTGCAGATGGGACGACGGCCTAAGTGTTGCTAATGTAAAAGGTTGTGGTTTTCTTAGCAAGTTTGCAGTTGAAGTATAATTCTACCATTTACGATGAAAATTGAGACAGAGAAGAAAGCCCAAAATTATATACATATATGAAAGCGACTATGTATGCAAAGGAGTGGATTTTTATAAGTAAAATCCATCACCGTTATACACTATCGTGATTGGCTCAGAAAAAAAGGTTTATACTCGTACTGCTTGTCATTGGCCGATTTTTTTAAGCCTACTTTACATATATGCTCTACTTTTGTAGATATGATTGGTATAAAACCTTTTTTTATGGCGCCAACCACTTTTGAGTATATGTCATTTATTATAGACTATTGATCAGCTTTAACTCCACATATGTTTTTTTCTAATCGACTCTGGGGGGTTTGGGCTTTTTCTTTTATAATAAAAATCATTAAAATCAATAAAAATCAAAAAATTTTGGTATCGGGCCTTCTCTTTTACAATAAAAATCAAAAAAATCAATAAAAATAAAAAAAATCATGATTTTTTTAAAAAAATCAAAAAAATCTGTCAAAAATAAAAAAATCATGATTTTTATCCACCCTGAGGAAAACCATAAAAAATCGACATATGATGATCTAGACTCAGCATTAACAGATTGGGCCTCTCAGTTGCGAAGCGAGGGCACTTATGTATCTGGTCCTATCATTACAGCTAAGGCAAAAATATTTTTTAATTTATTGGGCCTGGAGGGAGATTTTGATGCATCGTCCGGTTGGTAACATCGATTTAAAAAACTTCATGGATTCAGAGAGATTGGGCTACACATAGAGAAACTGAGTGGTGATCAACAAGCAGCTGATGATTTTCAATGTGATTTTGAAGAGTTTGTGTTATCTGAGGGTCTGTCATATGACCAAATTTATAACGCTGATGAATCAGGACTTTTTTGGAAGTGTCTTCCTGCTCGTATATTAGCATTTGAAAGTGAACAGAAAGCGGCAGGTCACAAAGGAGCAAAGAGAGAATTACAATCATGTCATGCAACAACGCTGCGGGCACTCACAAATTAAGGCATCTTACAATCGATAAACCTAAAACACCGAGGTCTTTTAAGGGGATTCGAGCAGAAAATTTACCGGTTGATTATTTCAACTAAAAAACAAAAAATGTTGGATGAACCAGCAGATTTTTCAAAAATGGTTTGAAACGATTTTTGTACCTGAAGTACGTAAACATCTTGACAAACTTGCTAAAGAAGGCAGTTTTGTTAATTAACAACGCACCTCCACACCTAGCTACAAGTTATTTTAAATCTTCCGATGACCAAATCTTCGGAAAGTTTTTGCCCCCAAATGATACTGCGCTTATACAGCCTATGGACCAGGGAGTAATTGCATCCATAAAGAGAACATACAGGAAAAAATTGAAGGAGGCTGTGATTTCAAACAATTTTGGCGGAATTATACCATTTTGCATAGCATTTACGATATTGCGTCCGCATGGGATGACATCAAATCATGGAGAAAATTGTTTCCGAGTATCCAAATAACTTTCAACCAAAACATTTGTGAAGAAGAGGATAACAAAAGAGTAAATAAGTAAACTTTATTGAGACTTTTTATAACTTGACATTACGGAGTATGCTTCATGACTATGTGACATTTGACAGTATACGGATGTCAAATAAACTTTGACGGTTAGAATATATGTATACTTATATTACATCAGTGTTTTAAGATCTATAGACTCGGCCATTTGCTCTTATGGCTTGCGACTTGAATAGTTTGACAAAGAAATACGTTAAAACTTCATCTAAATCTAATCTTAATATAAATTAAATCTATTCCTACATCTAACCTAAAACTATTAGCTGTTTAGTACAGCACTCGAATTTACATCTATATTTATCTTGAGTTTTTATTTTATTACACTTATGAACTAACCAAATTTACAAATATTTTGTTTAAACACGGTATGTGTTTGGTTCGCATGAAACGTAAAACGCGGGTTTATTGGTAGTTACGCAATTATTGGGATCGTGATGGTATTGTTCAAGGATTTTAAAGGGACATAGGTAGTAGGGATTATTTGCAGTGGTAGGTTCGAAAAGTGCACGAATACATCGAAGAGGGTTTTCCCACCACTTCTCTAGGCGTTTCTTAGTCATGGCCAACATGTAGTGCAGAATCGGTTCTATCTCCGTATCTTTGTAAAGGATAGAGTTCCTGTAGTACTTCTTATTTGGACAGGCATTTCCTAAGGATCTTCTTCTCGAAGATTTGGATTTCTTCGGCGCCAGTAGGCGAGATTGTTAGCCATGTCGTTAACACGTAGGTAATGATCGGCCTAATATGTTAAGCGTTTTGTACATTAGACCTTAACTTTTGGGCAGACTGATATCGAGGAAAAGAAAGACGAAATAATTGCGGACGCTGCTTTCGCGTTATTGAGGGTTTTCCTGGTGTGTCTATTCACTTTAAGTCGATTGTTAAAATGGACTCCAGGGTATTTGATATTTTCCTTGAGAGGAATGATTTCACCAGCAATATGTGCTTTCACATTCCTACTTTTAGACACGGCAAGGCGGTGCCCTCTCCCGCTGGCATTTCTAAAGCAGATCAGCTCCGATTTGCTGGCATTTTTTTTCGAGCCCCCAATCCTTTAGATATTGAACGATGTTGTGGACAGAGCGGTGCAGCTTTATTTGGGCCATCACTGGGAGGCTATGGGTGACAGTGAGGGGGATATCATCTGCATACATTGCTATATCGATAGTCGAGCAGTTTGGGCATGGGATATCATGAAGGAAAAAGTTGAACAGGGCGGGACCGAGGATAGAGCCTTTTGGGACTCCCGATTTGATAGGGATAGGATTTGAAATGAGGTCCTCCAGTTTAATTTGGGATGTTCTATTCGAAAGGAAGCTGCATAGGATTCTGAGGATTGCGACCGGACAGGATGACATTTTCAATTTGTACTTGAGACCGTTGATCCAAACTGAGTGGAACGCTTTTTTCAGGTCTAGAGCACAGGCCACTGTGCACTCTTTCCGCCGAAGATTGCGGGTGACTCTATTGTGCAATAGCATTATTGCATGCCCCGTAGATCGTTCACGTTCAAACCCAAACTGAAAATCGGGGATCAGGGGACTAGTAAATTCGTTCAAGTTTCGCAGAATAACTTTTTCAAGGGGTTTACCCATGTTAGGCAAAGGGGAAATTGGCCGAAAATTATTAATGTTACCTTCGCAGCTTGGTTTTGGTATTGGTATTAGTTTGCTAACTTTCCAAGGTTTTGGAAAGTATCCATTATTAATACAATTATTGTATAATATCGTCAAGAAAGAGGAGATGCTCTTTCTGCACTTCTTGAGTATTCTGCTCGGGATACCATCAATGCCGTAAGATAGCTTGCTATTTAAGGCATTCAGGAGATCTTCTACTTCCGTTTTCGAGGTGAAAAATCCGGCAAAGACTGGATGTTGTGGAGAGGATGCTTTATTATAACTAGAGAATATAGTTAAATAAGATCCCTCGTACACTTCCGTCGTTAGTAGAACCTCTGCTTTAACGTTGTTGTTCAAAGCTATGTTGGATGGCTTACGGCGACAATACAGGTGTTTGATGTATTCCTCACATGCAACGATCTTTTCAGATTGTGCAGTGAAGACTTCGTTCCCTCGCTTTATAGGATCTTTCTCAATGTCAAATTTGGAACTTTTACGACCTGTGAGTTGATTTATAGTTTTAAAAACATCTGAAGATGGTCGCAGTAATATCAGTCTGCTTTTATAGAAGTTGTTAATTTTGGATCTGATGTGGTTTTTGGATTTCACGGGAAATGCTCGTTATTTGCGTTTTAAATTCCAAATAGTCCTGATTGAATCGGTTAAAGCTTCGATGATAAATACGCTTAAGCCGTTGGAGCATATGCTTCCGAGTTTTTATTAATTGAAGAGTCTCCTGAGTTAGACATCTGTTAAGCGGGCTGCGTGGTTTCTGGAAGAGGACATGCTGGTCTAGACACTCTATAATAGCAGATGTTAGTGCCGATATATGAGAGTCTATTTTTGCGTTCGAGAGAATGATATTTTCCGGTGGGAGATTCGAAAGGAGTTCTTTGAGGTCTTTTCTGAAATTTGGCCAGTCTTTGGAATTAAACGGTCTATAGTGAGGTGGGCAAGTGGGAACTGGTATGTGTGATCTAAGGGTTATGTTGAGATAAGGGCCCTGATGACCCGATAACGAGCTAAATGTGGAACAAGTAAAGGGAATTGTGGGATCATTGAGGTCAGAGGATATTATGAAGTTATCTAAAAATGAATTCCCTCTGGGAAATGTTGGGACCCCAGCATTTGCTATGGATGCTGAGAAGAGGGCGTTCGCATGGAGCCATTCGAACAGGTAGTCCCGTTGGTATTCCTTGTGGAGTCCCCCCAGTGTTCGTGTCTGGCATTAAGGTCTCCTCCTAGTATAAATGAGTCGTGGGATGAGACTGTTGCGAAGATTTGGTTAAGTGTAAAGGGATCTGGGGACCTAGATTGCACGGGAGGTATAGGGAGCCAATAAGAATTTTGGCTGGGTTTCTCTTGGGTCGCTTGGTGTTGACAGTTGCTTGCGTACATGAGAAATTGAAGAGAATAACATCATGCCGACATCTAGTGACATCTGTTCCGGGAGGTGAGAATGTCGATGAAAATAATATAGAATGGCTGGAATGCGATGCGGTAGAGCCGGGATTCGAACGACTGACCGACATAGAGATATCAAACAAAACAATGGGAGTGCACGAGAATGAAGAACAAAATGAAATTCAAAAAGAAGACGAGGTACTTGAGTGGATGACACACGATACTGCATTGCAGCACGTAGACGGGTTGCTTCAATATTTAGAGGAACAAGACGATACACAGCTGGCAGAAAAACTAATGTTAAGGAAAGTACAACTTTGAATAAAGAAAAAGTCTTTCCAAAGAAGCAAAAACTTTTTTTAAAAAGGCTTAACAGAACACATTAGTCATTATGTTAGTCATAGAGCAAAGGTTTATGCTGAACTGAATTACATAGTATGTATTTTTGAATGTTTTGTGTTTTTTGTACAATGAAACATGGTTTCTATGTAAAGATATTTATTCATATTTGCACCTAATTTTTAATCTCATGTCAGGTTATCCGCGGTGCCCTTGCCACTCAATTCCGCGGATAATCGAGGCTCTACTGAATTAAAAGACCCTTACAAACGTCTTTCTATCGGTAAAAGAGAATTGGAATGATTTTGGGACTAACATTAAACACAACATTTTTTCCCAGTTAGAGGTATGATATACCTCACAAAGTAATCGTGATCTACCGTGAAGTGAAAACTGCCCTGGTTTTTGGTCTTGGGCATCTGGCAACCCTACCATCACTGATCCTCAAATCTGAACACAAACTTATCCTACTAACCAACAACCCAACGGGACAAAAGTTTGTTCTTAATCTAATGAGGGGCTGCAGTCACCTTAAATTAGTTAAATCCTAAAATATTAACAAATATCGATCACGCTGGTTTGTGAGAATTAAAGCCAAGGCCATTTAAATTGTTAACCACTGTTGGTTCAACTATAATGTTATGATTCCGCTGAACTGATTCGGAAAGCATGAAGGTGACTATATAAGATATTAAATAACTTTTTTACAGCTTTAAATTATTTAAATAAAGAAACCTCGTCTTTTTTTATGTATATCGCACATGAATCTTTCAATTGTAATTGTGTAAATTATAAATACTCATACACATGTCACTTTTCTTTTCCACGACCTTCATTGGAATCGATTTGGTTACCGTTGTCATTAGCCTCATGATTCCTAAGTTACTTGTGGCGAACTTGGCTAGTGTGATAACAGAAAGCAAACTTTTCGCGACGTCTGGCTGCTCTTCGTATTTGATAGTGGACAGCATATACAAATATTTTTGTTTGTCGTCGATCGGAACATTGAATCAATTTGCTTAACTTAGGTTGCTTAAAAGTTTTAATTGCCTTTGGAAACATTTTGAATCGTGAGAAATATAAGAAATGGGTCAACAAGATCCGGATGACGTTGCAACATCGTCTAAAACCATACGCCAATGTCAACCGGAATGTGTGGCGTACGAGCCTAACCAAACGTCTGCTGGGAGCCAAATGCAAACGGGTTTTCCAAAGTTAAGCCGTTTGCTGACTCCTTGAATAACAATACCCATTTGACCGTTTCGTAGCGCTTAGAATGTCACACATTTTGGACTCGTCAGCAGTAAACAGTCGTTTATTTTGATGCAGTTGCCACCATCGCAGCTGAACATTTGACCGCATTCGAATTAACGCGTTTAAGCTGTAACGTATTTTCTACCACGTCAAGATTTTAGCCAAAATCCAACTGCTGCGATGGAACAACGAAGCATACCGAACGCTTGGACGGTGAGTTCCTATCTTATGCACTACGTCCACGTTATTTTGATCGATGGCGGGAGTTCCGTGGATTGTTGACATTCTGCCAGAAAATGCTCACAACCAAGTAGTTGGCTACGTCGTTTTGAATTTACATTTGTTCAAGGTGGCAGTTAACTGGGCGGCCAATAGATTAGATGGGAAACGGAATATAATGGAGCTGTTCAAGAATATCAAAGATATACGAGTGAAAAGAGCTCTCAGACACGGTAGACTACCATGTGGTCGTGGCAATACTTCTTGGGGCGTAACTTCATTACGGAAGACGCTTGGTCACATGGGATTTCGTCTGATTAATTTCTGATAACGAAGCATCAATGTTGCACGGCCCCGTGTGTGCTTTCCCCAATAAGCGATTACCACCATGCGAGTGAAAGGTCTAACTGAAGTATTTTATAGGTTAAGTGTTTAGTGCGCACCTTGCGGGCACTTCTACGTTGCGGACAGGCTTTTGTTAAATGGCCAGTTGCCGATTGTTGTGAAATGAAAGGCGTCGGGGAAAAAACAGTGTAGATGCGATTGCCCTCATGTCCCGAAGGACCGGGCGCTCATTTGTCTGCATGCCGATGAAATCAATTTTCGTACACTTGAACCAAATTCTTTCTAAAAACGAAAATTGAAGAATGTTTCATTTGGTCAGTTGTGTACTAGACAAAGCTTCGCAGCTCAGATATTGTGCACAACGATATAATTATAAAACACATGACGCTATTTTTAAACCTGCTTACAGACGAATGCGTGTGGCGAGTGGACTTACCGAATTTCAATTGTCTTTTTGATCAGCACCAGTGGCAGCCAAGTCGCCCCAACGGACGAATTGGATAACAGTCCCCGAGTCTTTTGCACCAGGAAATTCGCAGAAAAACGTCCTTTTGCCAATGGCTCACAAGTTTAAGCACTCAATTCACGTTCGAAACGTGTTACATGATAACCTCACAAATTTTCAGAACTCGTTTTGTCACTGACACTTAGTTTAATTCACACGTTTTTCACGTTCAGGACATCGATTTTGGTCCTTTGCTGTTTCGCCACTAGTTAAGCACACTTTAAATCACTTTTATCACGAGTTTTCGACCGAAAATTCCCACAAGACCGTCGAACTTGTCACATGGGCACAGCTACACTTTCAAGTCGGTGGGAAATTCACCGAAACCGCAAAGTTACCTAATGACGAAAATGATCTCGGAATGTGATGGCGGCGAAACGGCTCTCTCCGAATAGTAGAATAGTGTGTGCAGTTGTGCGTCGATATACAAAGAAATGACATTTGGCACCAACATTTACATGAAAAAGAGCGCGAGAGAGCAACGCGTCTACAAGTAGTTGTTGCACAGCTGACATTTGCTTAGCGGCCAGCCGGTATTTGTCGGCATTTTCTACGACTCAATGCGAAAACTTTACTGAGTGCAAAAACGAACGCGCGTGTGTGAATTTCATTATTTGGTTTGCTCTCAGTTCTTGTAGTCTAGTTAGGACTGTTCGTTGATTTCCGAAATATGCTTCACCACATAAACGCATTTATTTTGAGAATTGATGACTCCTCTCAAATGTACGCACATGACGGAGAAATGTCAGTCAAAAAACACGTGAGAAATTATTGCAAACTGTCAAGGTGACATTTGCTCGCATCTCGTATATTTGAAAATCATATGGTCGCCGAATTTTCACTTCCGGTAATAGAGCGGAAATGAAAACAAGCAATTGATACTTAATTGAAAAGATTAATTGAACAAATTTTTGTTCGTAAATTGCCGTTTTGTTTTAGCTCGAGCATTTTTGAACAACCTTAAGAATCAAGATATTTCTGTCATCTTAATCTATATGAAGCGTATCTACATTTTCGAGTAAGTAATTAGTTAAGGATATTCAAACTATATCAGCCCGTATAGGCACCTATAGAGTAAATCGATTTTAATTTGGAATAAAAATGGCACGATCAAAAGTTAATTGAATCATTGAACTAATACTACCCAGTTTAAAAGACACCTTGTCATACCTCGGCAACATTAACGTACATGGAGCAATGGAAGAATACAGAAATATTATTAATAATTTTTGAATACTGTTGGTTGTTTTTTTCTCCTTTTTCCGATTGAATAATGCAACATGTAATAAGTTTTTTTGATTAAATGTTTTTGATTGATAGCATATAATTTTAGAGCCATTTGGGCCATTAACTTTTAGTATTTTCATTGTTTGGAATTTACTTTATATTCTTTGAAAATTTATAAGGATTAGTATTGAATAAAGCGCTTTTGACTTTGAAGAAAGCAGAAACAATTTAATTGAATGCGAAAAGAACATGATTAATACCTAAATACAAGCAAATGCTCATTTTTTCAAATTCAGATTAAATATCTTAGTCTCGTTATTCAATACAAAAAAATCCAAAAACACCAGCGAAGTTCAAGCAATAGTCAGTCCGCAGCATTTGAGTTGTAAGAAACCAACTCGCGAAAATTAACCTTACCGTATTGTTGTATCATTAAAAGTAACAGTAACAGCAGAGACAACATTTTTGCTAAACTAAGACTTCTGGCCATCGGGTATCCTGGTGAAGCGCTTTGAACATTCTCCGCGGAATGATATGGCTAGATGTTTTTTATTTGAATGAAAAACTCATGCAAACATAGTTCGCATGGAAACCATCAACGTTGCAAATTTATGTTTTAGTCTTATGTGATGGAATCACACAATACTATACCATAAATGAGCACGCGAGCGGAAGGCTACTCTACCCTGCAAGAGCACCTGTAACGTCAGAGTAAGTGTTGAGCTCACCCGATGGCTAGCTCATGAGTGGAGGGGCCAGCCAACGTGGCGGGTCCCTGTAGTCATAGAGAAGTTACCCTATCAAACTGCTCTAAAACTTTCCTATCTCCTTCATCCCTACAGCATGGTAATCAAGTAGACATTAATGACTATGCAGTTTAGAATTTTTTTAAAATATCCAATGTCTTCTTTAAAATAATCAATAACTAAAAAACACCTTGCATATCAATTTTGTTTCAAATCAACGTGACATTCCAAAGAAAAAAAAAACTAAACTTAATTTAAAATGCTATTAATTAATATACGTGAGACATCAAAACATTAATATAAATTCAATTTTTCAACAACCAAAAATGTGGCTATAAATAAAAATGCTCGATTCGAATTCGGCGCGGGCAAAGGGTTAAAGAAAATTCATGCATACTATAGACCAGATCTACTAATTCACTACACAACCAGCAAATCATTTCCATCTAGAAAATCCTACTATGACTTGAAAGCATTTAAAACAGACATTTTCTCACTCAGCTCGTCGTAGTCCTAGACATACAAAATATACATTTACACTCATAGAAATGTTAGTAACAAATCTTATGAGTTAACAATCTACTCAACGCAACTTCGTATTCCATGCATTCCATCTGTGGATGCACATTCACATTCAGGCGCGTTGCACAAATCATGTACGCTCAAAACATGAAACCACAGCAACAATTCCAAAAACCTGATTTGCACTTACACCACAATAGGATAAGCGAATTAAGAGGGAATGGCAAAGCATGAGTGCTCGAGATGGGGAGTCTTGTGAGGGAGTTGGCCGTTGCGGGCGTAGACGCTCTGTCGTTATTCCGGACGCCTTTAAATTTTCAGTTGTAATTCTACACAAAAATGTTAATTCGTACATGTTTTAATTCTAAGATTTGAAAAGTACAAAAGCGGCGCAAAGTAATATGACCTAGAGTTCGCGCATGAAAAAATTGAACCGTTTGCGATTGTGCTTTGTTTTGCTGAAAGGAAAAATATTCATTGCATGCAGAATTGGAAGTGAAATTTTCAGATTAAAACTCAATTAGTGTACAGTGCTCGGCAATTGATGCTGTAAGTTTTTGTCATTTTTCCGTGTCCAGATTTGCCCTTCGTGCTTCCCCCTGACCGAGATCCGACCCATTCAGGAGCACTTAACGAAACACCTGTACTGCTGTTTGTTGGAACTACACAGATCTCGAAGTCACCATATACTTCGAGGACAGAACAGACAAAACAAGTGCATAGAATGGTGAAAAGGTTCTAGATACATTTCATAAAGTAAAGAGCGAATCACAGTTACATTTCAACGCATGTACACTTCATCAAGGTTGTCAATGATGTATAGATATTTGGTTTTGATGTTAGCCTATGGAACAAAACATACACCTGGATTGCGTATTGGTATTTTCGAAGCGGTTTTTAATTTAGTCAAAGATGATTTTGGAACGGAACAATTGGAAAGTTAAAAACATGAACATAAACTTGTCTTGAGAAGCATATGAACTGCAACCGATAGAAGTGTTTTTCTGACCCGGGTCACAATTGGTGACGGAATTTTGTAAATACAAATATAAGTATAATTATGCTAGAGTAGTTTGATTCAAAACTGCCTGTCATTGATGACAAGAGAATTAAACCATAATTTTGAACTGAAATCATATGATGTATGGCGGGTGATTCACTAATACATGAAGGTGATTTGAATCCCAACAAGTATGAACAGTGCAGTGGACAGAATAAATAAAACTACATACTTTATACAAGAAGTTTGTAAAATTTTGTTGCTGTAACTATACTACCAGGAATTCGTTTATGAACGAAGCTTTTGTTGAAGCTCGAATTGCAAGGTCAACAGGACAGCTGCTACCCGGCGGTGTCATATTGGAAGTGAATGTAATTAGCCTCACAGGACTCACGAATTATCTTAGTGTTGCCAGAGAAGAATTGATACGAATGCTGGCAGAAGATGAACGGGCAGATGCAGCTTTACTTGTCTTCGCAAACAAACAAAATTTGGCAAATGCAATGAATACAGCAGAAGTAAACGACAGGCCAGGTTTGCACTCGCTACGAAATCGCAACTCGCATATACTAGTGACATACGCAACAAGTGGTGATGGTTTATATGAAGGTCTCGACTATTGGTCCAATCAACTACAATATTTAAAGATTTAATTTAAACATAATTTCAATATAACACAAAAAAATATAAAAAATTAAATAGAAAAATAAAAAGGAACAATAATTAAAGTAGTAGTCTAAAAGAATGAATCTCAGATGAATTTGTTTTTGACAGAATCGATTGTCGTCCACCGCCACATCGTTCTCGAGTGCTCGACGGACCATGTGGGTAAATACCCTTTTAAGTTCATTTCTTTTCTTTAGATATGTTGTTTTTATAAATTTGTTTTATTCTATATTGGTTACATGCTAATAGCAATTACAGCTACAAATAATTTATTTAATTTTCATGGTCAATTTTAGCTAAAAGTGTTATTATTATTAATGTTAACTTCTCTTTAAATCACACATACAAATCTGTTCAATTACCATTCGGTCATTTTGTTTAGTTGCCAAGAATTAATTAATCAGCATAATAAAATGAATTGTTAGAGTACAACCTTCGGTCTTTCCTTTCCTTCCCCTCTGACCGGGTATAGGACCCGGTACGATGGTAGGCTCTCCACGCCAGACATGAGCCAACCATCGGGCACCAACTAACCTCCTTTTGTTTCAGGTGACTTCGCGGGTTGAGTGGCCCGAGCAAGGTACCTCTTTATGGCATAGGGTAATGTAATCAAATTCCATAGCTCTGTGACATAAATTGGTCACCGGGGTACTTCTCCTCTGGTGGGAGGGCTCATGCAGGTTATGTTGTATGAGTTTTCCACTCAGAAGAGGAATACCTGGCCACTACAACATATATGGATTTTGATCCGGTTGGGTGGGTGCGCGGGGGCTCCATCACCACCCGGCTGCCCCTCTCTTATTTGTGGGCGATGAGCCTCTTTGGGTAAAGACGAAGTTACCCTAAGTCCGCCCATTTTTACTTTTTTCACTTGTTCTCTGAACAAGTCATTTTTTCTCGGTATGGTTGCCTACAATTTTTGCGACTTCAGTCACCTTTCTTTTTTTGACCCCAGAAATTCGTGGATGCAAAATTCTTTGTAGTGGGTCCTTGTGCTGGGGGAATGAACCCGCCCCACGACACCGCAATGCTAGTCTGCCAGCGCATTCACGCGTCCCCAGACAAGAGCATTCTTGGCGGATATCTTCACCTTCCTCTGCCGAGGAGGCAGACCATCGCTGCAGTCCTTACGGACTTTTGAATTTACCTATTCGCTACATCCCGTACCCGGCCAGGTTTTGTAATGCAATGGAAATACCGAGTTTTTCTTTTAATTTATCTATACATATTTACCCAACCTCCGATAAGTGCTCGTAGATGGTGGGGTAAGGAGCCTCACTAAAAACGGTGCTAAATTCGTATGGAGATAGACATTTAGAAATATTACACTCACAATTTCGTTAAATACTTAAAAAGCACCAATAATTCGTTTTAAAAACAAACAAGAATTTCAATAACCATCATCAGAAGTTTCAATCTCGTAGTTGGAATTTTTTTCTTTCAGAATTTCTCTCGTTTTCGAGTGGTGAGCTCTTCCAAATCCCTGCGAGTAACCATAAACTTTAACTTTGTTATTATCAGACATTCAGTGTTCAATCCTCATGCTTCCACTGCAGAACGCACTTCATACATCAGAATGCCACTGTACACGATAACACGTAAGATAAGTTTGCTTTGTTCCGAGCCATCAGATTGCTAATAGCCGATTGGATTGTGGGACTATTCCTTCTAATCGGTGAAGACAAATGAGCTCTTTGCAGTACGGGCATACCGCAGATTCCGTTAAAAGTCATATAAAATATCGTTTCCCTCCAAGGTGCAGTAAATTTCCACAGAAAGACAAGAATCGCGGCAATTCAATAAGCCAAACGAGGAAAACTTCCACTGTGCAAGCGAGAGCGAAGCGTGCTTTGCACGCAAATTGACGCGAGTTTCCTTCACTTATGTCTGGGGTAAGGTGCTTGGTGGCTAATTGAGGAGTCTCACACTGCGTTCGATTTCCCGGCTGTTGCACTGAACTTTTTTTTTAACACTCAACAATTGGTAAAACGAGGTGTCATCCAATTTTGCCACTTTTTCACGAAAAATTTAATAATAATTTCAGTCTAACAGTCTAACTTTCTGATTACGCAACCCAAACAAAACGTCAACTTTGCATTGACCAGCTCTTCAATATCTGGCGATTTCTTTGCATCGACCAATATCTGGTGATTCCTGTAGGCTATCTCGACTCCACAATGTCACATACAAATGCACTTAATGGTGTACACGAAAAATATTATGAAAATGTGCTATTTTCTGGTTACCGTACTCAATTTCATTATTGACAATTTACACAATTCGATTTTAAATCCATTCCATGTTGGATCTAGTGTTGATTTAACTGTTTCAAATATGTTGGCTTGAACAATTTACAATTGAATGCTGTCGAATTATTATGGCGATTTTACACAAGACTCAGATACGTTCAAGCAGAAGTCATTTTGGTACCGTACTTCCAGCGTACCACATAAATCTACTGAATACTGATTGCATCCCATTCTTATTTATATATTCCGTTGATTATGAATTTTTATTACATTAATTTCTCGTTTTTCTACTCCCAAAATTTTCTAAAAACGAAAACGAAGCACACTCGACAGGCAGCACCATTGCTGGATAATTATTTTCTGTTAAATGCCCCGAGTTCCCAGCCTAACACTAGCCGAACTGACTACCGAGAATGGAAATGTCGAAAACGGCTGTCTCCCCAACCACACTACACTAGTCCCATCGTCAGCTTTTCCACACTTGCGCCCGGAAATTCCCCACGTGAAAATTTTCTTAGTATTCCAAATTGCCGTGTAGAAAAATTCAATTTTATGACAAACTTTTGCATATGATCGGCGCTTTTTACACTTTGCCGCCCGACCTCAGAATACTTTTCATTGTTTTTCACTGCTAATTTCTCTGTTTCACTGTTGTGATTGCCGTCGTGTGGCTTTTTCAAAATTACGATCCCTCTGCAACTCTACTAAATTTCACGTTCGCCACACGAAGTAAAGGCTTTCTTGGGTTGGCTTCTTCCGAGACGTCTACCACAGGAAAATCGCACCGACTAATCCTTTCGTAAATCGCTCGCAACCCGCCAGTAAAATGTTCTTATCATCCTAGGATATGTGATTTTTGCTTCCGCCTCGACAAATATCAATCTTTCGACTCCGAAAACGATTTCAAAAATCCATCTTTCGACTAATCTTCGCTTGCCGGCGCGATTCTCGCGGCGTACGCTCTATGTGGCGATCCATAACAGACTCCCTTCTGTCTGCCCAACAGTGGTTACTGCATTGCGGGAAAATGCGATTCGTTGGGAAGTTGCGTTACAAAGGGGTTGCCGTGTCTAAATTTTAATCGTAAATTTAAATACAATATTTATATACAATATCTTTTTTTAAATTTACAATTAAAATTGGATCAGCATGTTGGACAGAGGGATAATAGGTTTGAAGAGAAAGATAACTTTGAATATATATGAGTACGCTTTATTTGTTTTACATAAAGGAATTTCTTATTGCACACGTCTCTCGTGGGTAACAGTCACAGACCAACTAACGAAAAATTACTGGTTACGCAAGTAGTGCGCTCCGGCACCTTAATACTAGGTTTCGCTCACGCGCACGCGGTGAGCCTATCGACGTACGATAACTTGGCTTCTCAACAAAATGAAATGTCCTTGCCGTAGAATCTGATCTACATCGCCTGCCAATTGGATTGCCTTCTCAGTTGATTCAGCACTTGCCAAGTAGTCATCGACGTAGAAATTGTACAAAATACTTCTTCGAGCTGCCTCTAACCGGGAGTTATCTATTATTTGCCCGTGGTTGTCACGTGCACATTGTTGTAATGCACGGATTGCATTATAAGGGCCACATGCCATTGCATAGGTAACAGAAGTTAACTCGAATGTGCGCAATGGCTCGCTTGCCGCTTCTTGCCACAGAATTCTTTGCCAAGGCTGATCCCGCTCATTGACACGCACCCGTCGGAACATCTTCTCTATATCCGCTGATAAAGCCACATGGAATAATCGGAACCGAAGGATAATGTTCACCAATGGTAGTTGTAGCATTGGTTCAACCAATTGAGTGTCATTCAATGAAATGCCATTCAAAAATTTTGCCGATGTATTGAATACCACATGAAACTACGTAGGCACTGCATGATGAGGTATGTAGTATGCCTATGATTCATCGCCCATTGTTTCCTCCATTTCACGCATGTACCCAAGAGCAATGTACTCTACCATAAATGCCGCGTATTTAGCATTCAATTCTGCATCTGCTGCCAATCTCCGCTCGAGCTGATGGAATTGGCGCAAAGCCAACGCATGGAAGTTACCCAATGCTGGAGCATCTGGTCGAAACGGGATCTGCACGACATAACGGCCATCACTGTCGCGTCGATGCGTTGCCAAAAACAGCTTCTCGCAAATATTCACCTCCATAATCATATCTGACGCAGCTGTGGCCTCTTCGATCTCCCAAAAATTACGGAGAAGATCGTCGAGGCGTTGATCACCGTCGCCAGCCTGTACATGCAATGAAAAGACAGGTGCGAAAGAGTTCGAATCGGTTGAAGCTGGACCGAACACTACCCAGCCCAGCAGCGTTGCCTGCGCAAAAGGTTCATCGGGTGAACCGCGTACTATGCCATCTTGAATGATTGAGCCTCAAACATCAGTACCAATCAATACGTCTATTCTGCCAGGAATTCCAAATGCTGGATCAGCCAATGGTAGCGAACGCAAATGATTCCAACATGAATTCGCTATCGGAACCACTAGTATAGGAAATGTTATTGAGTTCGGAATGTGAAATTCGACCTCTAATGCGACCGCCGATTGAGTGGTCGATGGTAGTTGCAACTTGGATCTGTCGTGTATGTTGGAGACGATGAGCCAACGCCATCCACTTAAATCTCGTATCGTCTCTTACGGACTGCCAAGTTATTGAAGAATTGTGAAGTTATAAAGCTGACTTGAGATCCAGGATCACATAATAACCGACATTGGTGTCGATTGTCAAAGCCATCAGTAATGTATCCAAGTGCTGCTGCTAAAAGAACAATCTGGTTGCTGACGAGCATTAATGTCTTCACTGCGTTGGCCAGTCACGCAAAATGATTCCGTGGTGGGTTGCTAGAAACCGTCAGTGGGTTCACATTATCCGATGCAACTGGTTTTGTCGGAACCAAGTCAGAGCCTGATGCCACGATGAAGTTGAAGCCAACTTCCTACACATCAAAGTGTGATGTCGAATGACCTTGTCTCAAGCAATAGAAACATAAATTCGAGCCTTTGATACGCTGAAAATGTTCTGCCACTGAAAGCGCTAGCAATTGAAGACATTTTTCAATTTAATGATTTGCATTATTGCAGTAGTCACATTGGTCAAATTGGCTTTAATCAATCTCGGCGACTGATTGGGTGGAAACGAAGGTCATCGAGTGCCTACCTGTGGAGTGCTGCTGGTGGCTGGCAAAAACAACCCATCCACTGCCAAACTGTGTGCACGCTTCTCGACGCAGGTCAGCAATTCCTCCAAAATGGGTATATCATTCGAGGTAAGACTCATACCCCATGCCTGTTGATAGTTTTGATGTGACAATTGGCACTGTTAACGCATCCCATTGATCCACCGGAAGCTTCATAACCATTAATGCTCGCAGAGATTCTCGAACCGCGTCAACGATGGTCAGCAAATTTGAAGTTGACTCCTGTACTTGTGCCTTCATCGTGAGCAACTGTGAGATATGAATCTCTGCCAATTGTTTCGGGCTGTAGTATCTCACCTTCAATGCCTTCCATACTTTGCCATAACTGCCTGTATACACGCAATCTACCAGTAACATTGCATCGCCCTTGACCGCCGCACGCAACTTCGCCAATTTATACGCCTCTGGATAATCTGGTTCGTGGACCAGAGTCACGAATGAGTCTTTGATTAATTACGTAATGTCCCATCGAAAATGTGCACAGCCTATCGCCCCAATCGCAAATTGGCTACGTTTGACCGTAAGGAGCTAGCCGCCTCCTCTAAAGCCAGTGTCGCCACCATCCGACGGACTTTCGCCACCGCCAAGTTATATTTCACTTCGACTACCGCAAAGAGCTCATTATGGGCATCCATCTCCGCTTGGTCAGCACTCGCCAACAAGCCATCATGTCCCAGCATAAACCTGTCAAAGTGCATTCGCAAAGAATCTAGCTCTTGAATCAATTCCTGTTCAGGCTGATTATAAGTGTCGGCTAGTACCGCCAATGCTTTCTCCCAACTAGCAGCCATTGCCGCTGTACGCTTATACAAGCCCGCCATCTCTCTCTCTCTCTCCCTGAGTGATTTGCCTGAAAACAAAAAACATAAAATGCTGCCTACAACTTGATGCTAGCCCATAAACGCCACTCCAGCCAATAAATGACACAATCACACGATTTAAAGCGTGTAAAGGGTGGTCCAACCAAAACGCACAATGTTAATTGTAAATAAAACAAAAAGTTTTCAGAGAATTATGCTAATATTCTTTATTATAATAGAAGGATCTATGACAATTATGTGCAAAACAAAATATTTCCCAAATGCTCGCCACGGCTACGGTGGCATACTTCTATCCGATGGTCCATATTTTTAATGACACTGAGACATAATTGAGGTTCAATGTTGTTAATGTGCTGAATTATCTCATACTTTAGCTCTTGAATTATTCTTGACTTATTGATTATCCTCAGAGAAAGTAGTCGGACGATGTCAAATCATATGATCGTGACGGCCAATTAACATCGCCACAACGTGAGATAATACGGCCGTTGAATTTCTCGCGCAAAAGAGCCATTGTTTCATTGGCTGTGTGGCAAGTGGCACCATCCTGTTGGAACCACATATCGTTCAGGTCCATAACCTCAATTTCTGCCCACTAGAAGTCCGTTATCATCTCGCAATAGTGAACACCATTCACGGTGACTGCTTGGTTGTCCTCATTTTCAAAGAAATACGGCCCGATGAGCCCCGAGCCCATAAACCGCACCAAACAGTGGATCTTTGTGGACGCATCGGCTTTTCAACAATCACTCATGGACTCTCATTTGCCCAAATGTGGCAATTCTGCCTGTCAACGAATCCACTGGGGTGAAAGTGTGGCCCATCGCTGAAGATGATTTTCTTTATAAAGTCACCATTGCCTTCTGTCTGTTCAACCAACCATTCGGCGTATTGCCGACGCTTGAAATGGTCTGTAGGCATAGATATAGAGAGTACTGGATCCACAACCGGTCGCGAGAGCCGAAGCAATTAGCAACCTTCGCTAAAGTTGTGTGAAGTTGAGGTTTGAAGTGATTTGTTTTTGTTCTTGCACTTAATTCACTCCGAAACACGTTCCCGTTTATAAAGTTTTTAGTTTTGAAGATCGCGTGTATGAAATCAGCACTTCAGTTCTCTGTTTTTGTTAAAAACTTACGAATTTTCCATCGGCTTTGACATATGAGTTTTCTCGCCGTTTTCTCGCCTCTACAAATTTCATTAGCTTTGACGTTCGAGTTTTTTGTGAGAGAACGTTTGTTGTGTTGTACCAATGCCTCCTCACACATACCCAAAAGCGGAAGCATGACGTCATAATGCGTACAACGTGTTAGACCTATTGACCTGTTTTTTTAGACCAATTGAACAGCTTTTGACAGTTCCCGCTGTGACATCGTGCTCCTTAATTGCTTTTCTTTCGGGCCTGTGTAAGCAGGCGTTGGTTGTATTCAAACTATTCAACGAATTATAACGAAGGCGCGATCGTGTGCACGTGAAATGAAATTTTGTCGGTGTGCGCGGGTGTCAGTGGGGGAAGTGATTCTTCTGAAGAGAGGAAAGAAAAACCTGTCTGGAATCAAGGGGAAAGAGTGTAATGATTTTCTACCTTCAACTCGAACGCGGAACCGACCTCTCATCGGTTCTAGACGTTAAGTCTGAGTAGTGCCAACGGATGGTACCAACAGGTCAACCAATCCGTGCACCGTAACCCATTCATGCGGTGACTGCTTGTCGGCCAGCTAGTTCGGAGAGGATTTCGGTCGCGGGTCTCCGAATGGATTACGCTCAATTACAATATTTCAGTCACCTGAACTTGCCCGTTTTCCAAACGCGTCAACAATTACTCATCCAGAACGAGAAACCTACATTACGTTAGTTCTGGATGCGATCTATCCACAGATCTCAAATCAAAAAAAAACGCTACAAAATCCCATAGGCGCGTTACCGATTCACCGACGCGGTACCGAAAAATATACTACTCGAACTTAAACCGAAGAAAACTACTCTAAGGAAATGGCGAAACAAGCAAAGGTACCGCGTACCGCGCGCGACGCGAAACCGACTTCAGCGGATTTGCAGAAACCCTACCCTCGCGACGGCATACTTACCCTACACTCTCTGTTCCCACTGAAAAAGAAAAGTCACTGAAAAGGAAAGTCGTGGGTTAACTTAGCAATTCATGTTATTTTTATTTAGTTCCAAAAAAAAAATGTATATAATTTTTCTATTATATTTTCTATTTTTATCTATCCTTATCCTGTAAGCTACTTTTCGTTCCAGCTTGCCGTTTACGCGTTCTCTTGACATTTGTTCAGGTTGTTAATTCTGTTGTGTTAATGTAATAATCGATACATAAACTAAAGTTAAATCTTTACATGCTTTTAAATCCTGCAATACATTTGAATTGATGTTATTAACTTAAGTCTGAAATTCTACCGTTTTGTTTGTTTTTATCTAGGGTAATTAAATTTAAGTGGCATATGTTGTATCGTTATCCTTTATTTGATTCTTATTTACTTTTTTAAGACTTCAGACCGTAAACTGCCTGATAAATTTGAACACTGGATCTTTTGTTATAAAAATTTATACTAATTTTTTTTTTCTGAACAAATCAAAAAAAAAATCCAAATCACAACATTTATTGCTATAAACGATACATTTCGTTTCTAATAATCTACGTTTTATAAAATTTTCGGCAAGACTGGTTTTTGAATTTTTGTATAAATAGCCCCGATTAAAATTATCGAATCGAATTTGAATATTTCTATTTCAGAGCTTTATCCTTAACATATTATAAAGTCATGGCATGGTTATCATAAAAAGTCCATTTCTACTTCTATTCTTCTTGTATGGAATTTTTCTTTTCTATATTATTATCGGCGCTCGAAGTTAAATTATAATTTAACGACTAGATCCCAAAATAATACATAGGAAACCATAATTATGTACAAACTTAAGAATAACTGTATGTTTGTTGCAATAAAATTATTAAATAAGTGATTGTTTTCGTATTAAAAACATTTTGCATTTTAAATAAAATTCAATCTTTAAAAATAAAATACAATCAATGAAGAGAAATACTAGGATCCGATGATTGTTGTGTAAGCTTAGCTTACACTTGATCTGATTTTTAAATGCGTTTTAAACTATTCTTATGAAAATATAAATATAGAGTGGTGATAATATTGTTAAAATCAGTAAACAACATGTACAATTGAAATTTATGAAAATACATAAATAAGAAAGTAAACTAATTAAGAATTGCTTAGATCATGCAATTTCACGCACAAAAATAATTATTTGACAATTACAAATGAAATCCAGTTCATGTGCCTTTTCTTCTGATCTAATGATAATGTTGATCTGATTCTGCTTAGATTTTTTTTTTGTTTTATATCTACATATTTAAGTTGCATAATTGATGACGGCTTGCTTATTCCTTTTTCAAGCGAACATACAGAAAAATGTTTATCGTCGGCTAGACTTCAAATTATTCAAAACAGAATTTTATCGAGTCAAAACATTTTTTTCTCGTTACGTTCTATGCAAGGTAGTGCTTTTAAATTGTGAGGAATTCACTTTATTTCATCGGATTGGAAACTATTTTTGACTTTTTAGTATCTTTTGATCGTTTTCATCGAAACGTGCTGGTCGGTTTCTTTGTATCCAAATTTCAAAAAGGAATTTTGGCTGTTAGAGATTACTTACGAGTACATAAATATTATTGTTTCGATGTACTCGTATTACTATTGTCTTTTCATAGAGACACTAAAAAGGACTTTTGAAATAGTTTTGCACTGGGGCATCCAAATTAAAATGCTAAATATGAGACTCGAAAGCGTTTAGAGCCTGGCAGCATTACAAATAAAAACATGCTTAAAATTTGTGCAATTGTATTCTTACAGGGAGACATGCCGTCCCGCAGAAAAGGAAGTTTGTTATACAAAACAATTCCAGGAGTTAAAATCAACTTTCAACTACCTCAGACGGGGAATCTCATAATTTTGATGGTCAGGCTTTGGCGTTGTATTTGAACCCAATTTTTATCGATAACTCTACCATTAACCAACATGGTGTCATGCTTGACCTTTCACTTTTCTAGATATTAAATGTAAAAAATTTATCCTCGCATACGAGATCGCAATCTAAAAAATCTATTCAGTTGCATTCTACTTGCTAATTACCGATTTTAATTCCACGTGCGCGACGTGATTGTGAGTCAATTCTAACTTTCTGTAATTTCAAGGTGAGTTGTTTTTTTTACATACTTTGTGGAAGTCTTTAGCGGGAATCCTTACTTTTACTCCGTTAACAATAACATTCGCTATAATGTTGTCCAAGCTTGTATATTCGGACGTATTTTCGTGGGAACTGGAAGAAGGTGCGGGGTCGACGGCTTCGGCGGGACTGGTATTCTTCTCTTTGGTTATTTTAGCAGAAGTGTCCCCGGTATTTTCAGTATCGGCTGGTTTCGATTCAGTTCACACTGCCTTCCGCTGCAGACCAGACAAAATATTGCTAACCTTTCTATTTAGTTATTAACTAAACTAACCTCTTTCCTAATGTTTCTGCTCCGGTGAATGTCACTGCCTCACGAATAACGTTTTCCAAAAACTCTTTAAGCACACCACGCGTTTCTTCACAGATTACACAGGGAATACGTTTCACTCCACCACGTCGCGCCAAACGACGTATAGCTGGTTTTGTAATACCTTGGATATTCTCACGAAGAACTTTACGATGACGTTTAGCGCCTCCATGTGGCTGTCAAAATTTCCGGTTGTCACCTCGGACAAAACATATGTGCGTGGAATGGCACTTCATATGGCGGAAATGTGCTTCTTCAGATGTCGCCAGTGGCATAGTTTTCTCGATGGCCACGGTGGAGGGGCATTTCCAGATGGCTATGTCTCGAAATGTGCCGGGGTTGGATTAATTCTATATTTCGAATATTTATATCCACGGATCTAAATATTTGGACAGAAAAAAAAATATTTTCTGCACAACGATATCCGCACAACAGATGAAGTCCGCTGGCAATTCGAGGACATATCCATCTGGCAGGTTACAAGGGTTCGGGATCGAAATCACTTCGATTCCTGGGCGTAGGCGTCACATTACACATTCCCCCCCCCAAAATCGAAGTAATTACGATCCCGTCTCCTTGGTAAAAGGTCTTGGTTAGGGACGTGGCGGGTCGAAGATCCGTTTCGAAGGATAGGCTACAACCCTGTTCGTGAAGACTCGGCAGTGACTATATAGTAGGAAGTCAGGTGTTATTCGGAGGCCTTCGTCTAGGCAGAGATTTGGGATAAGCCAAGGGTTCTCGTGGGAATTAGTTGCACTTCATCGTCTAAGGTCTTTTGCGTGGTAAATTCCCAGGGTCTTACCAGTCATGTCCGCGATGAGGTATCGGGTGGGGCTTATGACTTGTATGACTCGACACTTCACGAATTTCTTGTCTAGTTTGGCATTGTAATGTCGGGTGGCATCGCTCTGTCGGAAGTTTCGACGATATATTTCGTCGCCGGCCTTAAAGCCAGAAGGATGAGATCGCAAGTTGTACCGCTCCTCTCCCATCCGTCTACTTTCTTCAATCTTCTCCCGCAGTTGATCTCGCAGAAGTTGGAGCTTTTCGTGCGGTTCTAGAACCACGATTGGGTCCTCTAGCGATTTCAGTTGCCGCAATAGCCGGTAAGCGCTCCCATGACAGATCATGTACTGGCCGAACACTGCGAAATACGGCGAAATGCCGGTAGTGGCGTGGTACGACGAGCGCAGCGCACTAGTGATGGCGGACAATTTGCGATCCCAGTCCTTCTGATTCGGGTGGACATAGGCACGAATGGCCGCTATGAGCGTACGATTCAGTCGTTCGGATGCGTTGGCTTGTGGTGAATAGACGGCAGTTCGTTGGTGGATGATGCCGTATTTGGACATTAGGTCTCGGAACTTGCTGGAGGTGAACTGGACCCCATTGTCGGAGACAAGTTTCTCCGGAACTCCAAACATGTGAAAGACTCGGTTCTCCAAAAAGCTGATTATTGGTCCAGTGTGCATGTTACGTAGTGGTTCTATGATAGGGAATTTGGAGAGCTGGTCCAGGACCACGACAGCTCCCGTGTGACCAGAAGCAGATCGAGGGTAAGGACCGATAAGATCAATGTACAAGCGCTGGAACACGCGTTCGGGGACCTCAACCTTACCCATGGGTGGCCGAAGGATGGTGTTGGGCGCTTTAGTGCACTTGCATAGCTCACAAGAGGCTACGTACGCTTTTATCTGTTGTGCCATCTTAGGCCAAAAGAAACAGGTTTTCAACCGCCTAAGTGTACGACCGTATCCGCCGTGCGCACTTGATGGGTGGTCATGAGCCCGCCTGATAAGATCAGTGGTTAATTCTTCGGGCACCCACAACTTCCACTGTTCTTCTTCTTGTATGGGATCTCCGGAGGCGTGTCCCATCCGTTTGTAAATAAATCCATCCGTCAACCGCAGTTCAGGAAGCTGGGACAGTTGATTCTGGATAGTGTGAATCAGTTGGGTGTAGCTGGCTGACTTGAAGGCAGGATGGTCCAAATCGATCAATTGGGGGCTGTCGTCCTCCTGGACCAACTCGGCTCCTTCAGGGGCGAACATTCTGGATAGGGTGTCGGGGACTACATGCTGGCTTCCTTTTCGGTGGCGAATTGTGAAGTCAAATGCCTGTAGTTTCAGTGCCCACCTGGCCAATCTGCCGTTGAGATCAGTCTGGCTCATTAGCCATTTCAGAGAAGCGTGATCCGTAACGATTTCAAAGGTGTGTCCCTCCACATAGGCTCGGAAGCGTTTCACTGCCAACACCGCGGCTAAACATTCTTGCTCGGAGACCGTGTAATTTCGCTGGGCTGGGTTCAGCTTGTGAGACATGAAGGCTATAGGTCTCTCCTCGCCGTCTTGTGCAACCTGGACTAAGACTGCTCCCACCCCATGTTGACTCGCGTCACAATGGATTGAGAACGGTTTGTCAAAGTCCGGGCTGTGCAGTACGGGGGCTGTAGTCAGACTCTTCTTTAGCTCTTCAAAGGCTCGCAAGCTGGGCTCTTCCCAGACGAATTTACGTCCCTTACGCAGCATGTCGGTCAAAGGAGTGGTTATGGTGGCATAGTCACGTACAAAACGCTGGTACCATCCGCATAAACCTAAGAATCGGCGTAATTGTTTGGTGGTCTTGGGTAATGGAAAAACGTCAATCGCTTGAGTCTTTTCCGGATCGGTCTTGATATGGCCATGCCCAATGATGTGACCTAAATACTTCACCTCCGTCATCACGAACTGGCTCTTCCTTATGTTGATGGTTAATCTTGCCCTCCGGATGTGTAGAGCCACCTCCTGAAGCAGGTCGATGTGTTCATCGAAGGTCTCGGTTATAAGCAACAGATCGTCCAAGTAAACGAAAACTTGGTGCCGCAAATGAGGTGGTATCACCTTATCCATAAGGCGCGTCATTGTTTGGGGGGCATTACACAATCCGAATGGCATGGTCACGAATTGATATAAGGGCCGGCCTGGGACTGTGAAGGCTGTTTTCTCCTTTGAACCGGGGTCTAAAGGAATTTGCCAGAAGGCGTCCTTGAGGTCTAAGCTCGTGATGAAATGGGCTTTAGGCAATCGACTCAAAATGCCTTCGATCAACGGTAGAGGATATGCGTCCTTGACTGTGACGGCGTTCAAGCGTCTGGCATCTAAGCATAACCGGACCTTGTTCGGCTTGACCACTAAGGTGACTGGGGAAGCCCACGCGCTCTGTGATTCTTCGATTACGCCTAATGCTAGCATTCGATCCACTTCGGCATATAACGATTTTTCCTTCGCCGGAGATATGGCGAAATGTCTCTGTTTTATGGGTTTAGCATCCCCCACATCTATAGTGTGGAACACCAGGGCAGTCCGCCCGAGACCTTCCTTCTCGTGTGAGGGAAAAGCCGATATAGCCGAGTCGAGACGCAGTTGCTGAGTTACATCCAGTGTATGCCGTACTAAGTTAGTGGGTTGAGATTGGTCAGGAACGGTGGTGACGGACTCCAGGGTCGAACCGGAAAATAGTGCCGGGGCCAAGTTAAATTTTCGAACGAAATCCACTCCTAGGTAAAGATTCTGGGTTAACTGAGGTATAATGAAAAATTCCATAGGTTTAGTTACCCCTTTAAAGGTGACATCCGTCATAATTTTTCCCACTACAGAGTGACGAGTTCCGTCCGCCGTGCTTAACCAGGAGGTGAAATGACGGATTTGGTCCGCGTGCTTTGCCAGTACCTCCCCTGCAAACTCGGCAGAGATGCAATTCACACTGGCTCCCGTATCTACTAAGCCTGACACTCGTTTTTGCAGGAGGTGTACTGACGCATATGGCCGAACATCATCCCTCAATAATTCGTCTAAGTATATGTCCTTCAACACTTTCCTCGACTGCCTGACTTTTCTCCAGAAGCTCCGCATCCGACGCGTGGCTCGCTTGCTTCGCGGTGGGACATTTGTGGCCAATTCCTCATGGAAGATGCGCTGTCGAGTAGCCAAATAATTCCGCAACCTGACATGAAAAGGTTTTACATGCCAAGGAACCTTCGTCTCGCTATCATTTCCCTGCGCATTGGCCTCGGCGAAGGACGGCGTCGGTTGTGGAACTTCGGGAGAACTGTGTTTAGCGGTGCGAGTCAGCAGAGTTGGAGTCATGTTGGGAGCTGGGTCATAGCTGGTGATGGGGTCTGGATTGGTTCGTCCGGGGTCTAGGAGTGCCGACGGGTGGTCGCGGCACTCGGTGGCAAGTTTTTTCGCCCTTTGCAATTTGCACAGTCAGGTGCGTATGTGTCGGCCTTCCCGCAGCGGTAGCAGAAAAGCGTCGGCTCCGCTGGACATGCGTAGAACCGATGTCCCGGTTGTCGGCAGTTCCAACAGACCGTCGGGCTTGTAAGTGCTTCAAGGGAGGGTCGATCAATCAATGCTGGGTCCTCAAGCTCCGGTGGTGCTCCGCTCCTCGGTACTGGTACTGGATCAGCAAGCAGGTGGTCCGCTGCCATCAACTCCGCGGTGTGATGATTTCGGGGATTTGGTCCCGTTATGCGAGGTTGTGGGCGGAAGGTACCTCGTCGCTCATCCAAGTGTTCTTGTCTACGCGCATGGAGGCGCAATCCCTGTATGGTGTTGATGGGAAAATGTAGCAGGCTGTTCTGGAGATCCCAGCGCATGTTCTCTCTGATAATTTCTACTAATTCGTCCTCGGGCATGGTATTTCGCAGGCGAGTGCTCAATCTCACTATACTGGTGTAGTACTGGTCGAACGGTTCGTGAGCGCCTTGTTTCCGTTTCTTTATTTGCTCTCTTAGCTCTCTCTCAGTGAAGCCATCCTCAAATCGATTGCGGAAGGCTGCACTGAAAGAGTGCCAAGTGGGACGTGGCGTTGACTCTTTAAAGCTCCAGTACCAGTCGGCAGCGTCGCCGCTGAACAAAAGATGTGCATGCCGGAGGAAGGCCGAGGAATCCCCTCCCAGGGTGCTGGATACCAACGCCTGAATCCGGAAAAGGAACCGGTCCGCCGATATCATATCGTTGAACCCTGTAAAGTTCAGGCGCCAACTCTCCATGATACGAGGCGTCGGGTCTCGAAAAGGTGCCAATGCGTTCCCGGGGGGAATCACATCCTCGATTGACCTGTGGTACTGAACTGCCTCGGGGGCTGGAGGTACCAACGGAGGTCCGGTACTGTGTCGCGGTCTGTATTCGGGAGCTCTGGGATCCATTCCCGAGTTCCTTGGGGGTGGGACCCATTGCTCGGATTGTCGGGAGTGGGGTATCGCCACACTGGGATTTGGCTCCCAGCCAAGCGGAGTTCTCACGCGGCTGGGTGGTTGGCTCAACGGGAGATTCTGGATCTTTCCCTCCAGGTTGCCAATCCTCTCCGACATATCCCTCATCAACGCCACGAGGGTGTCAATGGAGTGGGCGGAAGGCATGGTTGTCACCTCGGACACGACACTCGCAGCCAGAACTTCACCGCCTACTGCTCCTTGCAGGTCTAAGAGTGGTTGTGACGGTTCGGCTTCTGGAGCTCCTTTCGCCACTGCTCCACGCGTCGGTAGGGGCGTTCCGATGGGGACGTCTAGGGCGGTCCGCTCGATGGGTCGCCGACATAATGGGCAACTCTCTGACGTGAGGAGGAGCTGTTGTACACAGGCACGATGGAATAGATGTCCACAATCCAATCGCACACTGTGTACCCCCTCCACTACGTCCTCGAAGCAGATCCCGCAGTTAGCTGGTTGGACCGTTTTGGATCTGGTCCAACGCTTGTCTGGGGTCCGCTTCGTTGCCATCTTTGATTTTTGCTGATTTTGGGGTGGTTGCTATGTCTTAGTGACGAAAAAAAAAAGAAAAATGTAATTATATACTACGACTAAGGACTTAAGTATAATATGACTAAAGGCTTAAAAATACTTTAGTGGCCGATAGTGGCGAGCTATTTATGTAAAATTGAAAAAAAAAATTTAATTAGTATATACTTTCCTTTTCAGTGGTCGAACTCTTCAGCGGGAAATGAGAGTGCGTGGTAATCTGCCGAAGAAAGGGTGCTTCGGTCGATTTACGAAATTTATCCCCATACCCACATACATTACAAACCGTTTCTAATCTACGTTAAATGACTCGACGAGACAAGTGGTAGAGCTACCGTAACGACTTTGTACGCGGTCAAAATTCCCGACGCGTGGAAGCATTCCGGGCTTCACAACTCCAGCATACGCCATCGAACGTTGAACCGATACCACTCGTCTAACACGCATAAGAAATAGTTAGAATCCTTCCGCGACATAAAGGCAAGGTAGCCTTCTATTTTCTTGAGAGTCCATGCTGATAGGTAAACCCATCAGACTGGCAGTTCCATCAAGAAAATAGAAGGTCCTTACAGGGGTTAACCTGGGACAACACATCGGAAGGATTCTGTCGCGAAAGCAAAATCAAACAAAGGAGAGCGGAAGCTACAACTCACGTGAAGCGACCTCTAATGTGTATCACACAATTCCACTGCTCCTGATAGTGGGACTCGAGTACCAAAGTACCTTACATCCTCCGTAAAGGACCAACTCGTCAGAAGACGCGAAGTTCTTTCCCCCTTAGGATGTTGTTTGGCCCCACGTTGGGCGCCATTTGTAATGATTTTCTACCTTCAACTCGAACGCGGAACCGACCTCTCATCGGTTCTAGACGTTAAGTCTGAGTAGTGCCAACGGATGGTACCAACAGGTCAACCAATCCGTGCACCGTAACCCATTCATGCGGTGACTGCTTGTCGGCCAGCTAGTTCGGAGAGGATTTCGGTCGCGGGTCTCCGAATGGATTACGCTCAATTACAATATTTCAGTCACCTGAACTTGCCCGTTTTCCAAACGCGTCAACAATTACTCATCCAGAACGAGAAACCTACATTACGTTAGTTCTGGATGCGATCTATCCACAGATCTCAAATCAAAAAAAAACGCTACAAAATCCCATAGGCGCGTTACCGATTCACCGACGCGGTACCGAAAAATATACTACTCGAACTTAAACCGAAGAAAACTACTCTAAGGAAATGGCGAAACAAGCAAAGGTACCGCGTACCGCGCGCGACGCGAAACCGACTTCAGCGGATTTGCAGAAACCCTACCCTCGCGACGGCATACTTACCCTACACTCTCTGTTCCCACTGAAAAAGAAAAGTCACTGAAAAGGAAAGTCGTGGGTTAACTTAGCAATTCATGTTATTTTTATTTAGTTCCAAAAAAAAAATGTATATAATTTTTCTATTATATTTTCTATTTTTATCTATCCTTATCCTGTAAGCTACTTTTCGTTCCAGCTTGCCGTTTACGCGTTCTCTTGACATTTGTTCAGGTTGTTAATTCTGTTGTGTTAATGTAATAATCGATACATAAACTAAAGTTAAATCTTTACATGCTTTTAAATCCTGCAATACATTTGAATTGATGTTATTAACTTAAGTCTGAAATTCTACCGTTTTGTTTGTTTTTATCTAGGGTAATTAAATTTAAGTGGCATATGTTGTATCGTTATCCTTTATTTGATTCTTATTTACTTTTTTAAGACTTCAGACCGTAAACTGCCTGATAAATTTGAACACTGGATCTTTTGTTATAAAAATTTATACTAATTTTTTTTTTCTGAACAAATCAAAAAAAAAATCCAAATCACAACATTTATTGCTATAAACGATACATTTCGTTTCTAATAATCTACGTTTTATAAAATTTTCGGCAAGACTGGTTTTTGAATTTTTGTATAAATAGCCCCGATTAAAATTATCGAATCGAATTTGAATATTTCTATTTCAGAGCTTTATCCTTAACATATTATAAAGTCATGGCATGGTTATCATAAAAAGTCCATTTCTACTTCTATTCTTCTTGTATGGAATTTTTCTTTTCTATATTATTATCGGCGCTCGAAGTTAAATTATAATTTAACGACTAGATCCCAAAATAATACATAGGAAACCATAATTATGTACAAACTTAAGAATAACTGTATGTTTGTTGCAATAAAATTATTAAATAAGTGATTGTTTTCGTATTAAAAACATTTTGCATTTTAAATAAAATTCAATCTTTAAAAATAAAATACAATCAATGAAGAGAAATACTAGGATCCGATGATTGTTGTGTAAGCTTAGCTTACACTTGATCTGATTTTTAAATGCGTTTTAAACTATTCTTATGAAAATATAAATATAGAGTGGTGATAATATTGTTAAAATCAGTAAACAACATGTACAATTGAAATTTATGAAAATACATAAATAAGAAAGTAAACTAATTAAGAATTGCTTAGATCATGCAATTTCACGCACAAAAATAATTATTTGACAATTACAAATGAAATCCAGTTCATGTGCCTTTTCTTCTGATCTAATGATAATGTTGATCTGATTCTGCTTAGATTTTTTTTTTGTTTTATATCTACATATTTAAGTTGCATAATTGATGACGGCTTGCTTATTCCTTTTTCAAGCGAACATACAGAAAAATGTTTATCGTCGGCTAGACTTCAAATTATTCAAAACAGAATTTTATCGAGTCAAAACATTTTTTTCTCGTTACGTTCTATGCAAGGTAGTGCTTTTAAATTGTGAGGAATTCACTTTATTTCATCGGATTGGAAACTATTTTTGACTTTTTAGTATCTTTTGATCGTTTTCATCGAAACGTGCTGGTCGGTTTCTTTGTATCCAAATTTCAAAAAGGAATTTTGGCTGTTAGAGATTACTTACGAGTACATAAATATTATTGTTTCGATGTACTCGTATTACTATTGTCTTTTCATAGAGACACTAAAAAGGACTTTTGAAATAGTTTTGCACTGGGGCATCCAAATTAAAATGCTAAATATGAGACTCGAAAGCGTTTAGAGCCTGGCAGCATTACAAATAAAAACATGCTTAAAATTTGTGCAATTGTATTCTTACAGGGAGACATGCCGTCCCGCAGAAAAGGAAGTTTGTTATACAAAACAATTCCAGGAGTTAAAATCAACTTTCAACTACCTCAGACGGGGAATCTCATAATTTTGATGGTCAGGCTTTGGCGTTGTATTTGAACCCAATTTTTATCGATAACTCTACCATTAACCAACATGGTGTCATGCTTGACCTTTCACTTTTCTAGATATTAAATGTAAAAAATTTATCCTCGCATACGAGATCGCAATCTAAAAAATCTATTCAGTTGCATTCTACTTGCTAATTACCGATTTTAATTCCACGTGCGCGACGTGATTGTGAGTCAATTCTAACTTTCTGTAATTTCAAGGTGAGTTGTTTTTTTTACATACTTTGTGGAAGTCTTTAGCGGGAATCCTTACTTTTACTCCGTTAACAATAACATTCGCTATAATGTTGTCCAAGCTTGTATATTCGGACGTATTTTCGTGGGAACTGGAAGAAGGTGCGGGGTCGACGGCTTCGGCGGGACTGGTATTCTTCTCTTTGGTTATTTTAGCAGAAGTGTCCCCGGTATTTTCAGTATCGGCTGGTTTCGATTCAGTTCACACTGCCTTCCGCTGCAGACCAGACAAAATATTGCTAACCTTTCTATTTAGTTATTAACTAAACTAACCTCTTTCCTAATGTTTCTGCTCCGGTGAATGTCACTGCCTCACGAATAACGTTTTCCAAAAACTCTTTAAGCACACCACGCGTTTCTTCACAGATTACACAGGGAATACGTTTCACTCCACCACGTCGCGCCAAACGACGTATAGCTGGTTTTGTAATACCTTGGATATTCTCACGAAGAACTTTACGATGACGTTTAGCGCCTCCATGTGGCTGTCAAAATTTCCGGTTGTCACCTCGGACAAAACATATGTGCGTGGAATGGCACTTCATATGGCGGAAATGTGCTTCTTCAGATGTCGCCAGTGGCATAGTTTTCTCGATGGCCACGGTGGAGGGGCATTTCCAGATGGCTATGTCTCGAAATGTGCCGGGGTTGGATTAATTCTATATTTCGAATATTTATATCCACGGATCTAAATATTTGGACAGAAAAAAAAATATTTTCTGCACAACGATATCCGCACAACAGATGAAGTCCGCTGGCAATTCGAGGACATATCCCTCTGGCAGGTTACAAGGGTTCGGGATCGAAATCACTTCGATTCCTGGGCGTAGGCGTCACATTACAAGAGAAGCAGAGGGATCATATAGTTTCGAGAGATTAAGTTATTTATAACTTATTTATGTGTTAAATTTGCTTCCCAAATGGACGAGTACACAGATTCTTGTTGCTCGTCCATTTATTTATACCTGTATGCCTTTGTCTGTAGGCTTCAGCTCTTGAGTCAATTAAACCTTGTAAGCGTGTAAATTCAAATCTTTATTCAAAATTCGCATCAGTGATGTTCAATTATTGGGCACGACAACGAGTCGATGTTGACGGCTCTTTTGCCACACTATCGCAGAATGAACTGGACGAGCATGCACAAGTGATTTCACATTTTCTACAGACCCGGTTTGCTGAAATTTGCGCACAATTCTCCCAATTGTGGACATATTTGGTCGATTAAGTTGACCAAAAAAATCATGAAGTGCACGAAATGCATTTTGATTTGAACGCCCGTTTTCGTTAAAAGCTTCAACAACCTCAATTGTGTACCTCTCCATGGTTAAATTTGTCAAAAACTAAAACAAGGAAATGTCAAATTGAGTTGGGCGAAAAACTTGACGTTAAGGTATGACTTACAATTAACATCGTTCATTATGGTTGGATCACCCTTTATAAGTATGTGAATACGAGTCACGAAAAACAACCCGAATGCAAAAAATGCCACTGGGATATATGACGCAAACTGTTCGGGGAAACCCACATACGCACGTACACAATATGTGCAAGTATGTCAATACGAGCCACGAACAACAATCAGAATGCAAAAAATGCTACTAGAATATATGACGTCACAATCCGAAAACTTGCAAAAGACTGTGCCAAGCAAAATGCAAGCACACACAATCACGGAAATGTCTGTATGTGTGCATAACAAAAGCCCAAGCGCCATCAAGCCAACCACTGCACAACACGCGCTTTGTCCGGAAAAAACAGCCACTGGTGTCTTAAATTCAATTTCTCACAGCAGGCACCAACATTGTTAGGAAAAAAACTATGCCACGTATCCCAAACATCGAATTTGAATGAAACGCACTTTATCAATCTTAAATGTACTTTCTGTTATTCGCCATCCAAGTACCAGCCACACTCAACGCTCCCAATTTACAGACTGTCCCCACTCGATTCACCGAACGTTGTATAGAAGAAACAGTGCTGCCACTACCACTCGTTTCATTTGATATTTATCCCAAGCAACCATCTTCAAATAGAGAAATCGGATCTGGTGCCAATTCATAATTCATACAGGGGAATTAAATGTTATCCAAAGCGTATTTTTTTTAGTTGAAGGTTTTCCATTTAGAAATATGGATCGTTTAACAGTCGAAGAACGCGTTAAAATCATTAAATTTTATTATTTATTTATTATGTATTAACATTTAACATTTAGGGCTTTACGAGCCGATTACGGTCGACATAATCGACCTACACAGCAACGAATTTCGAACACAGTGAGAAAATTTGAAGAGACTGGATCGTTTATTTATATTGCAAGGCCTGTGCATCATCGCAACGTTCGTTCTGCTGAAAATATCGCTGTCATTGCTCAAAGTGTGGAGGAAGACCCGAGTTTGTCGATTCCTCGACGTGCTCAACATTTGGGCTTGTCTTACGGCTCATTGTGGCGGATTTTGCATTAGGATTTGCATCTCCATCTATACAAAATCCAACTCACTCAAGAACTTAAGCCTCAAGACCATATACAACGCAGAATGTATACGAATTGGGTGATTGAACAACAAGCCATAGATAACGATTTTTCGAACAAAATTTTCTTTAGTGATGGGGCTCATTTTCCGCTCAGTGGTTACGTAAATAAACAGAATTGCCGCATATGGGGCTCTCAAAATCTTCAGGTGATCGCAGAAAGGCCTTTGCATCCGAAAAAAGTGACCGTTTGGTGTGCATTATGGTCTGGTGGTGTTATTGGCCCGTATTTTTTTGAAAGCGATCAAGGAAGAGCCATTACAGTCAATTCTGACCGCTATGGACGGATGTTAACCGATTATTTTTGGAGAGAAATTGAAGATTATGATCTGGAGAACATGTGGTTTATTGTGAATCATTATTTTCTATGTGCCGTTCCTTTGACAGTCAGTCTCGTATCGGCCTTTCCCGATGTAACATGTCTATTGTGTTCAATACAAATATGTATCAATTAACGTGTGTATTGTTATTGTCTCATCATACCAACTAGTCACTTTCATCACCCAGTCACAATTAGTTGGCGACGAGGATTAAAACGTTTGCAACTGCCAGTGAAAACCAGTGTGTCACAGTGAAACAGTTAGATTCCGCCGTGTAGCCGCTACGTTTTCAGCCGCCATTATTTTCGTGTCGTTTCCGAGACCGCTCCAGCTGGGAAAATGGATCAACAACAATTCGAACAATTTCTCTCAGTCTTCACTGCCGCATTGGGGACAAGTGGATCCGGTTCAGCTCCCCAAGTCTCACCATTCGAATCATATAACGCCAAGAAGGAAAGATTTACTTCTTATTTAGAACGTTTTGACAATTACTGTAGTCTCAAAAATGTGGATTCCCCTATCACAATGTCTCAATTGTTGTGTGCATCAATTGGCTCTACGCATTATAACAACTTAGCTGCATTATTGGGTCCTGAGAAACCCATGAAAGATATTCCATTTGTTAAGCTAATCAAACTTTTCAAAAATATGTTGTCACCGCCTGTCTCAACTGTAGTCGCTCAGCATTATTTCCTAAATGTTACTCAGCAGCCAACACAATCAATCTCAGAATTCGTTGCATCCCTGAAGGAAAAATCGAAAGATTGTAATTTTTATGTTGAATGTAAATGCAAATCAGTGATTTCCATTGCTGACACCTTTTTATGTGCCCAATTTGTTAGAGGAGTAAAAGACAACTGGATTCGAGAACAGCTCTCACAACACTATGCATTCAAAAATTTCGATGAGCTGCTCAACAAAGCCACAGCATTGGAAGCATCACATTTTGAAAGCAACCAGTTTACCAAAATCCCAGATAATTTCACCAATCTCAGTAGTGACACAAACAATGTCTCAAGGGTCAACAGGTCACATAGGAAATCACAACCCAACCAAAGTCGAAATACAAGTCCTAGTTCACACCAACGCTCACAGTCCCAACACATGACACGGGTTGACTATCGTTCTTTGGGCGTTGATGGACTCTGTCTCAAATGTGGTAGGGCAAACCACAAGGCAAATCAATGCAAAATCGACCGCAACGCGCTTAAATGCACTTCCTGCAAGAAAATTGGTCATGTGTCCAAGGTCTGTATCACCACTATTCTTCGAAATTCAAAGACACATGCCATCGCAACACAGTCTTCTCAGAATGATCAAAACTCTGACTCAGAATATGGTATTGGTCACATTCACTGCACTGAAGACTTATACGAGCTCAGCCCAGGTTCTGATAAATTTATCGTCAAAGTGTTTCTCAATGGCAAGCCACAGGCATTTGAAGTCGATTCAAGAGCCAAATTCTCACTTCTATCAGAGACAGCATGCAAACGTCTTGGTCTCAATGCTACACTACAACCAACACAGGTATCATTCCGCTCTTACTCAGCTCATATAATAAAGCCCTTAGGGAAACTCTCACTGTCGGTAAAATATAAAAATAGACAAATTGATGCGGACCTATTCATTGTTCCTGTAGGATGTGATGCACTTCTGGGTCGAATATGGATTCGCACTCTCGGAATTGATCTCAAAGAAATCGATAAAGAACGGCTCACTTCGGATCATGTAGTTACAATCAACGCTGTCACTCCTCTTCAAGACATACTCAGACAATACGCAACTATTTTCGAAGAACGCATAGGTTGTGTGCCAAACCTAGAAATAAAACTTCAGCTCAGGGAAGGAGTAAAACCCATCTTTACTAGGGAACGCGATGTCCCTTTTGCACTGCGCCAGGGAGTTGAGGAAGAACTTGCAACTCTTGAGTCACAAGGTATTATTACTCCAGTATCCTCAAGCGACTGGGGATCACCTCTCGTCGTAATACCTAAACCTGATGGAGGAGTTCGTTTATGTGTTGATTACAAATGTGGAGTAAATGCAAAATTAGTCTCAGCTAATCATCCAATTCGTCGCATTGATGAAGTCTTGCACAGCCTCAGAAATTCAAAGTACTTCTGCAAACTCGACCTGTACAAGGCATATTTACACTTCAAAGTGGATGCGGAAGGACAGAAAATCCAAACAATCACGACACACAAGGGCACATTTCAAATGAATCGTCTCAGTTTTGGTATCAAAACAGCACCATCTGAATTCAATAGAATACTCTCACAAATTCTCAATGGCCTATCAAACGTTGAAGCATATTTTGATGACATTATCTGGCATAGCTCATCAATGGAAGAATGTACAAGAAACCTGATTGCTTGTTTAGAACGACTCAAGGAAAACGATCTCCATCTAAATAAAAATAAGTGTTCCTTCTTCAAAGAAAGTATCAGCTATCTTGGTCACATAGTCTCATTTAATAAAGTTGAAATGTCACCTGTGAAAATTCAAGCCGTCTTCAACATGCCACGTCCTAAAAATGTAGAGAAATTAAGACGATTCTTGGGTATGGTGACATATTATGCAAAATTCATTCCTGATTTCTCCACAAAATCTTTTCATCTACGACGCCTACTCAAAAAAGATGGAAAATTCGTTTGGTCAGCCTCCACTGAAGCTGCTTTCCTAAACCTAAAGTCGGAGTTGTGTAGCGAAAGGGTATTAACACCTTTTGATCCAGCAAAACCCTTGATCCTCACAACAGACGCCAGCCCGACCGGTATTGCAGCTGTTTTGAGTCATGAAGTGGAAGGTCATGAAAAGCCTATTGCTTATGCCCCTCGAGCTTTGACCCAAGCTGAATGCAATTACAGTCAACTTGATAGAGAAGCCTTGGCTATCATTTACGCAGCCACACACTTCTACAACTATGTTTATGCCAGAAACTTCACCCTTGTCACCGATAACGAGCCGCTGTCTCATACGAGTATCTTTCATCCACATCGAGCATTACCTCAGATGACATCTGCCCGTCTTTTACGCTATGCCTCCTTTCTAAGCGGATTGGACTTCACGGTACGCTGTAAAAAAGGAAAAGACAACGAGAAAGTAGATTGTCTTTCTCGGGCTCCAATTCCCCAACTGCTCAGAACATCTGAAACATCAATGAATGAAGAAGTCAATGCGTTGTATGCTGAAACTATACTTCAAATCTCCAGCCCAGCTATAACTTCAGAAACTATTATTGAAGAAACAGCCAAAGATGAAAACCTTCAAACCCTGATGACCAGCCTCAGAACCAGTCAAAGAGATGAACTGTAATGATTTTAAACATTTTAAGTCCAACGCGGAACCGACCTCTCATCGGTTCTAGACGTTAAGTCTGAGTAGTGCCAACGGATGGTACCAACCGGTCAACCAACCCGTGCACCGTAACCCATTCACGCGGTGGCTGCTTGTCGGCCAGCTAGTTCGGAGAGGATTTCGGTCGCGGGTCTCCGAATGGGTTACGCTCAATTACAATATTCAGCCACCTATACACGCCCGTTTTTAAACGCGTTACAAAAACAAAACCATACGGAGAGGGAACCTATTCTACGTTACTCCGTATTTCTTCATTATCCAGTCAAAAGTACCAAAGCTAATTTTTATTTCGCGTTCCCGAATTTCCGACGCGGTACCGAAAAGTATGCTACGCTAACTCAACCCGGCGAAAACTACGTTAAAGAAAACTCAAAGTCAACTAAGGTACCGCGTACCGCGCACGACGCGAAACCGACCTCAGCGGATTTTTCGAAACCCTACCCTCGCGACGGCATACCTACCCTGCACTTCCTTTCCCGCTGAAAAAAGAAGAACCACTGAAAAGGAAAGTCGTGATTAAGTTTATCAATTCATTTTAATTTTTATATCTTTCATTCCTTTTTTTTTTTACGGTTTACTAATGTTTTACATTTCTCATTATTTTACAAAGTTTTGGCCCATATATGAAAAAAAATTGGCAATACTCTTATCATTTTCATTATTCTCGTTATAGGTCAAAAACTACCACTTCCTAATGAGTTCAGGCACCATGCATAACATCATCATGTTTTTAGTATTTCCTACCGTCTTATGTTAGGGATATATTCAAAAAAAAAGTTATACTTAACATCCAATTATCGTTATTTAAGCTTAGTTATAGTTACATAAAAAAATGGTTTTCATAAATATAACGCTTTTTCCCTTACTTGAAGAATATTCGACATATTTTCGTTATTTCCTGTTGTATATGTAGCAAATAAACAAACATTTTACGTATGTGCTCATAATCAAAGTTTATACTGTAAAAGATATGAATGCGGTAGAAAAATAAATCTTTTGGTAGTTTCTTCTCCCGTCTAATCCTCAATATACTTTTGTAATTTCATCTAACCGTGGTACTCATTCATATGTATTTTGCCATTAAGGCCAGTCTACTTATTACTACTTCATTAATAAGCTGAGTCATTACATAAATAAATTAGTTTATAAAATTAATCAGGTCTAGGGAAAATTGCAATTTGCTTTAACTTTCGTGCTTGGCTTATTGTTTTTTTATTGCTGGAGGCGTACGAAAGTTTTGATATCAAGAATTTCATTCGGCTCCAATTTGTTTTGTTTTTATTTTTCTAGATTGTAATTTTTTTTTTTTTTTCAAAAGTTATTGCCTGATCGCTGTTTACAATGTTATTAAAATAAACATCAAGTTTTCCAAAAAGAAATCAATTCAAAACAGTCCACTCGTCAAATTAAATTTTGTTTTTGTCTCATTTAAATGTTATTTTGAACGCGATATTCTACTGTCCACTGTAAAAACTTCCTACACTCTATAACGTTTAACTGTTACCCTTTTCTTCTGAAAAGATTTTTTTATAATTACGATTGTGACCTCGGTTATCCGGGATCAGTTTTATCTTTACTTTAGCGTTCATCTCCCCTATGACAGCGATTCTCAATTATCAGTTTAATTAAAATGATTCAAAATCAAACCTCACTTTTATATACAAGAAAAATTAACTAAAACATTCTATGTAAGGCCCCGTAGACGGAATTAACATTGGAAAGAACAAATAACTTAAACTTCTCTATGTGCATGCTAATAAAATAAAGTTACAACAACTGATAAAATTTTCAATGGGCTGGCAGTCTTTCTGCGAATTGAAGTTTAGAATTTGGGTTGTGAAGAACGAGACAGATATGGACAATTTGGGTGGCATTGAAATTTACGTCATTAGTGTACCGACGAACTGAAGCGCAAATTTAATGGAGACAGTTTTAAGTTTATGATATTTTTACCGTATGCGATCGAGCTTACCGCTTCCACCGATACAGATTTCGACTTAAAAGCGTATCCGTATCTCATCGAAAATACCAGTAAAAGGTACATTCTCCTGACGAGAATTATCCGCCAAATTTTAAATGAGTAATTAAGTACATTCTATTTATATCTTATATCTTCTTAGTACTGGAAGAAGATTAATGGCCAATTATCAAATAATAAGCTTGAAGTCTATTTCAACCGTCCAATTGGAATCGCTTAATGAAATTCAGCGGATTTTCTAAAAGTTTCTTTTTTTTTTCTTGTGTCAGTTAAATTGATTTAAACTATCTGCCCAAGACAAACTCACTTCCTCTTCTAACACCACTCAACGTTGAGGCGGCACTGGTCATTCAATTTTCCCTTGGTGTCGATTCAGCTACACTCATAGCAGATGCGAAAGGAGTTCCATTGTTTGAAGCTTCACAGTCGTCCATTGGTAACATGGCATCCATACAGCTTTTTCTATCGTTGTATTTTCATCAACATCGCTAAAAGCCGTTCCGTCGTTTGGTTGTGCTGTATCCAAGGGGTTTTGTAATCACAAATTCCTCCGGAACAAAAATTTCAGCCCAATTGGTCCAGCAGTAAAAAGTTGAGAAACCATTGCTTCAACCTACGAGTAATTTCATTAGTCGATACAAAATAGCTGCATCAATTCTGATGTCATTGTACCTATCAACGAAGCTCTACCATGCCTTCGCCAATTATATGTAACACACTCACTATATCCAGAATATGTCTTGGAACAGGACCGGAACTTTTGCAACTTCTTCCGTGTCAATGCCGTCTCTGTCTTTACTACAAATGGACGGTGGCAACGAACAGCCACTTAGAACACGGATATAAAGCAAAAAGATGACACTGGAACTAAAATGCCTCGTGTGGTTTGTTGATGGCGCACTTTCTGTCGAAATACAATTCACATCCGCATTCGATCGAAGTTCATTCGTCCGAAAAGGTAGCATGCGCGCAGTTCAATCGGCTTGCAATATTTTATTGGGTGTTGAACGGTTTGATATAAATATTCGCTCTCACTTTCTTAAGCTAACCGTATCTGCGACATTTTTCCTCCGGATCGGATGATGTACTCTACGCCGACGACACTAGTCGGCCAGTTTGCACGTTTCTGTCTATTCGACGTTTTGATGGCAACTGTGGGAGGCATTGCCAGATAGATATGCTTCGAAATGTATCGGTGTTTACTTAATATTATTTTTTAAATATTTATATCCACAGATATAAATATTTGAAAAAAAAAAATATTTTCTGCGCAATGATATCCGCACGAAAGATGAAGTCCGCTTACACTTCGAAGTCATACCTATCTGGCCGGTTGCCAGGGTTCGGGATCGGAATCACTTCGATTCCCGGGCGTAGGCGTCCCATTACAGAACCATTCACCATCTTTAACGGTATGCTTTTCCGATTGGACCGCCTAGTCATACCAAAATCTCTACAACGCCAAATCCTGGAAGAACTGCATGTCTCACACTTGGGCATTCCAAAAATGAAACAACTCTCCAGACGATATGTATATTGGGAACGTTTAGACAGGGACATCGAGCAAATTGTTAATACCTGTGAATCCTGTGCCCAAGTCCGACACAATCCACAGAAAGCCGCTATTCATCCATGGGACCCACCAGATGACAACTGGGAGAGGGTACATATTGACTATGCAGGCCCCCTTGACAACCATTATTTCTTAATGTGTGTCGATGCAAAATCCAAGTGGGCTGAAGTTCGAATACTCAAAGAAGCACCATCATCAGCATCAACTATCACACTCCTAGAAGCCATATTCTCTGTGCATGGCTACCCATCTGTCCTAGTATCAGATAATGCTGCCATATTTAAAAGTGAAGAGTTCCAGACACACTGTAAAGAAAGGGGAATGTTTCAGAAGTTTATTGCGCCAGGTCACCCATCAACTAATGGCCTTGCAGAAAGAAATATACAAACCCTGAAAAGAAGATTGAAAGCTGCAGCTGAAGACTCATCACCAATAGCCACAAAAGTATAAAATATCCTTTTTCGATACCGTGCCACACCATTAGCCTCCGGACGGTTACCAGCAGAACTTTACCTGAAAAGGAAAATTAGAATACGCCTTGATGCTCTCCTGCCTAACAGAAAAGCAGTAATGCCAACGAGCCGAAGCAGCTGTCACATCCGCTCATTCCAAATGGGAGAGAGATTTCAGGCAAGAATGCACCTGAACAATCAAGATAGCTGGCAATTTGGGACTGTCGAACAAAAACTGGGTCAGTACCATTATATCATTGACTTAGACTCAGGCCGAACTATAAAATGGCACATCGACCAACTAATTTCAACAATCGTCCCGAAGAAACAAGTCACCTTTTCATCTCAGCAAAGACCAGCCCCAACCCCAGGTGTTCCATATCGACACATGCCAGCTGATGACTTACCACCAATGGACACACAGCCTACGCCATTGACTGCGCCAGGTGTCAATCAGCCAGAAACACTTACTGGCACTCCTGACCAACAGACACCAGCAGACGGGAACACAAACAACTCGACGCTACCACCACGCAGATCGGCTCGTCAACGATGTCCTCCAAACTTCTTGAAAGACTATGTCACCGAAGAATAGAATTAAAATTATATTTCTATATGTTTTAATTAAGTGGGGGAGACTATTGTGAATCGTTATTTTCTATGTGCCGTTGCTTTGACAGTCAGTCTCGTATCGGCCTTTCCCGATGTAACATGTCTATTGTGTTCAATACAAATATGTATCAATTAACGTGTGTATTATTATTGTCTCATCATACCAACTAGTCACTTTCATCACCCAGTCACAATATGATTCCAACAGGACGGAGCCACAAGCCACACAACACAAGGCCAATCGAGCACTTTTGCAAGAGAAATTTCCAGGACGCGTAATTTCGAGATTGAGTGATGTCAATTGGCCCGCAAGATCCTGCAACCTAACACCTTTGGATTTTTTTTATGGGGCTATGCAAAAGATCGTGTTGACGCAAACAATCCTCAAAATCTTGAGCAATTGAAAATCAACATTCGTGAGGTTATGGCCGAGATATTGCCGGAAATGTGCCGAAAAGTCATTGAAAACTATGTCAAAAGGATTGAGGCCTGTAAGAGGTCCTGTGGAGGAGATTTGAATAATGTTGTATAATCACGTATAATGGCAAAGTTCAATCTTTATACTGAATAAAAAGTTTTGTTTCTATTTGAATATTTTATGTGTTTTGTTTAGCTTTACTTTCCCAAGCGTAAAATGGATAACGCTATATAATTTTAAAGCTCTCGTTCGATTTTTTTCAACACAATTTGTTGAAACGGCAGCAATGGATCAATCACATCTTCATGAATTTTAATTTTGTTATTTTTCGCCAGCAGAGGATTTATTTTATCTTTCCTTGATAACTTCAATTCACGTCAATTTTGATCCTTTATTTCCTCCATTACCTTCAAACCTTTTTCAAAAGAATCGTAACAATTTAAATCTTTATCTCCAGTAGCAATAGTCATTTACTAAAAAGTAGCTAGAAAAATTTCTTCTAGTTGTGGATTGCAGCTGCGTTGCCACGGTTTACTACCTGTCCAAAGTTGCGATGACGGTTCATACACTCCAGTATTTTAAAACAAATTTTCTTTTATGTCTATTCAGACAATATTCAATGTATAAGTACAAAAAAAAAAAACATATTTAAAATAAAATTTTTTGCTCAAGAATTAATTTTATACTTTATAGTATGAAAAACAAGACCCCTCCCCGACTATATAAATTCATTCACTGCAACAAAAGCCCCAGGTCGAGAAAAAGAAACCACTTCGAATATTTTTTTACTGACCTATTTTGTAGTGAAGTAGGTATATACATATTTATGTCCGTGAAGGACTGTGGCGATGGTCTGCTGCCTCGGCGGAAGAGGATGGTAGTATCCGCTGAGATTTGCCCTTGTCTGGGGACGCGTGAATGCGCTGGCAGGCTAGCGTTGCGGTGTCGTGGGGCGGCTTCTTCCCCCCCCCCCCCCTCCAGCACAAGACCCACAACAAAAACATTTCTTCGCATCCACAAATTTTGAAAAGGTTCTATCATTATCGACCAGAATCGAGACAGGAGGTAACCTGCTAAGGGCTATGAAGTTGCTGGTTCGGGGAACAAATTGGCCCTGGAGAAAACAGACGGACTTAGAGAGACCTTCGTCGTTACCGACGAAACTTATGGCCCACAAATAAGAGTGGGGTATCCAGGTGGAAGCGGTGGCCATATACTTCCCATTTGAGTGAAAAATTCAAAACTCCAAATACACTTTTGCACTGAACACAATTTAATGTCTTTGATACGATAAGATGTCGAGACAAGCATCCATATAAAAACACGAAGAACATCGCTCCACTAATTAACTTTTCTCCTCCTTATCCTGACGATTCAATTGCAGCTGTGAACAAAGTTTCACGATCTAGAAACATCATCTCGTTTCTCTTTAGCCATTTATCTCTTGCGAACCCAACGTATCCAACATTGATTCGTAAAATAAACAGTATCCCAATCATTCAGATGGTATATTAGCTTCTCAATCCCATCCATCCGATTGTTTCTTGGACGCCAAAGTGATTCAAGTTACCCGTACACAGCCTTCTACTGGCACTAGCGCTGGCGACAGTACTTGGTCGGGCTCCCTCGGTGACACACCGAAAATCTCTTCACACCTTTCCACCAATTTCGTGCGAATTCCCACTTCTTCCTGCTTTTCCGGCGAATACACTTCAGCAGCAACGCACCACCAAGTATTTCGCAATCGCCAATACTTCGCCGAAACAGCACAACGACCGCGCAAAGAGAAATCTGAACTTTCACCGCCAAATCACCAACTTCGAATTTTTCTTTTTCACTTGGCTACAACTCGAACTACTACTGGAAAACTCTTCCTTTCGGCTCTTATCAGCGATTTATGGTTGTTTCGAACGTTTCACTCGTATCTTGTATCGCATGCAAAACTCTCCGTCTGATTCCCGACGACGCATGTAATCGCACTTCTCCCTGATAAAGGGAGAAGGTTGCACAGCCAGAATCAATTGCACTCATATAATTTCGATCGCGATTCGTCGATATGCTTGGGTTAGGGCGAATTGCAATGCACTTTTTGTTCGCGTGACCACACGGGATCAACAACTTCTGTCTGTCTCAAGTACTTTTCCGTGCAAAATCAAAAATGTAATCCCTGTACAGACAATTAGCGACGTCCGTCACGTCTCGCGATAACACAAAAACTCCCCTGTTATCCGTCGTCACCTTGCGGGACTCCATACAACGGCAGTTGATGAGCCTTCCATCCACTTTCCATTGTATTGTGGAAGCGCAACTCGTGGATAAGCTCCGTTGTAATGGGGGCTGCCGTGTCCAGATTTCAATTGCAAATTTAAATCATTTTTTTTTTTAAATTTACAATTGAAATTTGGATCAGCATTATGGCTTTCGGGTAGTTTGCTTAGGCGACTGCTCGATTACTACAATTTTGATAATTCATTTTACACATTTCATAAAAAATTAGTTGATTTTAAAAAGAGTTTTATTTCCTCAACTTCAAGTTACACCAAAAGCCCAAATCAATCGAATCAAGAAATTCAACTGAAATGGCACTTTCCGATTTTTTTTGTATTTTTTCTAACTTCCGCATTTGAACTATGCCCCACCCAGCACTTTTCACAGGCATCAAAGTAATGAATGGGGCGCGCGCACCAGCCTAGTTCAACTCACGATTTATATTAGTTTTTTTGCAGGATTTTACATTGGCTTGTTATATATTTGTGTGGCATAATAGGCACAAAAAACAAAAATATTTCGTATTCAACATAAATCAAAATAATAAAAAAGAAATAGCTAAATAATTGCCGCCTGGTTCTCAATGATCGTGTGGGCAATTTTCTTAAATGTTGGTTAGTATTAATTTTATATATTTATGTGTATGTTAGGAAGTAAATATGTAACTGGAGACAATAGTGCTACGTTTGCTGACTGAACTGAAAATTAGCGGCGCTTGACGCTCATCCATTCGCCGTCGTCTCGATCGCGATTATCTGTGCAGGGGAAAAATGATAACATCAGATATAGATATAATGAAGAGGCGGATATCACAATTTACCTCGTTCTTGACGTGGGGGAGGACGTTCCTTTCGATCATCGTCACGATTCTGTTGTCGTTCGGTTCGCCAACTACCGTCCTTGGTTGGTGGTCCTCGTGCGGATGGCCGATCGCGGTCACGATCACGGTCTCCCCTATCGCCGGCTGGAGGTCGTCTTCCGCCATCCCGGTCACGGTCGTCCTCCCGCGGTGCAGGTCTTGCTCTCCAATTATCACCACCACGGCTATCACCACCACGACTATCTCCACCTCGCGGTCCATCTCTGGGGCCGTCGCGTCTAGGAGGTCCATAACGATCATCACGACGATCCTTATCACGATCATCTCTGCGGTCTCGTCCTCCATCACGGTCGCGATCTCTGTCACGGTCGTCGCCTCCGCGACGGAAATCATCACGTGGTGGTCTATCATCACGTCGTGGAGGGCGATCTCCTTCTGGGCGTCGCCATTTGTCCCCACCACCTGCAGGTGCTTGTGGTCGTCCACCTTGATCATCACGACGGACGCGCCAGGAATCGTTGCCGCCGCCGCCACCGCCACCACCACCACCAGACTCTCCGCCTGCAGCAGCTGTTGGTGCTGGACGTGGTGGACCCTTGCGCCAGTCATCGCGTTCGCCACGCTCTGGGCGTTCTTCACGTTCACCACCTCGGTCTCCTCCGCGTTCACCCCGAGCTCCACCACGTTCTCCTCGATCACCTCCACGCTCTTGTGGTGGTCGCCATGAATCACGTTCTTTGTCCTTAGCAGCCAATTTGGCGAGTTGTTCGCGTTCCTCTTGAATGCGACGCTCCGTTTCCTCTTCCTTTTGACGTTGTTTCTCGAACATGACGCGACGTTTTTCTTCTTCCGCTTCGCGCTCCTTTCGTCGCTTCTCTGCTTCTTGCCGTTCCTTCTCCTCTTGAATTTTCCGCACTTCCTCCTCTCGACGACGCTTCTCTTCTTCCTTCTCCTTGATCCACGCCTGACGACGAGCTTCACGACGATCAATGATGCGCTGCGCAAGACGCAGTTTACGCTCCTCTTCCAACATGACGTTAAACTTCTTCAATTTCTCAACGTAGAGTGATTGGCGTTCCGCACGGAGTTTCTCTAGGAATGCTTCGCGATCGGGTTGCATTCGCTTCAGCCTTTCCTGTTGCGACACGGCATTCTTACGCTCGGCAATAGCATTTTCAATCCGAGCCTGTTCCTGTTTCTCCCAGAATTCCATGTCCTGTACGCGTTTATCAGCCAGGAACTTCTCGGTGAGTGGAATTTCCTCCAAGCGCTTGGCTCGTTCGTAGTAGTCGACCTTCTTTTCTTGCGATTTCAGTTTCATTTGCAATTCTTTTCGTTCCTTGATCAATTCCTCCGTTTCGCGAGCTGCGATCTGTTCGGCGTCGAGCTTCTTAAGTCCTTCTTCATCCAATTTCGAAAGCATCTTCTTACCATGAGTGGTTTGTGAGATCTGCTGCATTTTCTCCTTCAAGTTTTTGTCTTTGATGGCTTGGATCTCGTTGGTGCGGCGCTTGCGTTCGCGTTCCTCAATTTCTTGCTCAATACGTTTTTGTTCAGCGAGTTTATGCTGGCGTGCCAGCTCCTCTTGGCGACGCAACTCCTCTTCTTCGCGAGCAATATTAAGTTTTTCAATGAACTCCTTGCGGTCCTCGATGATCTTCTGTCGCTGAAGAATGCGATGATGTTCCTTATCTTTGATTTCGTGATAGTTCTCGACCATTTGCATGCGCAACTTCTCTCGCTCGGCCTTCTTGCGATTCGGATAGACAGCGGCGATCGCCCTATGGAGCACGACTGACATGTTGACAAGCTGTGAACGAACTTGCTCCGATGGCATGGATTGCAATGTGGGGCCGTCGGGATGGTCTTCCCGTTGGCTTTCAGTTAGATCTGTACCAAAGTGGACACAGCGGCGCTTATGATCAATTGTAATTTGTAGATCATTATGACGAACGCAGTCAACAAGGATGCGCTCCAGATAGAAGCAATCAGTGAAGTGGGCCAACTCCAGGAGGCGTGTGAACTCGATGGATTGGTAGACCTGTGAAACTTGACGGATCAGCCGCATCAATGTCACGTCCTGGAGCGATTGGGTGTATTGATTAAGCAAGCCGTTTTCATCCTTCTCAATAAAGTCGATAACAGACTGGACACGCTTGCACAGATTCAAGGGATCGAAGTCAACCTCGAGCCAAGTGTAGAGATTGGTGAATTGTTCCGAAGCCAGATTGACGACATTCAAACGTACCTGCGAAGAATAATCGGAACTTACTCATTGACAAGTTGAATAATCGCAAAAGTTACATACCACATCCTTTAGAAGCGATATTCTAGTAGGTGGTTGGTTAAGTCCTAATAGAACTGCCAGCTTCTGAGCCTTTTCCAATGGGCTCTTGTCCGTTTCAATGAAACGATCGAATTCAGGATGTGCTGATGGCAGTGGAATCGAAAGAGTAGCCACCAATACATGCGAAGCCATACGCGACATCTCGTCTTGCGTGATGTTCTTCTTCATCTCACGCGTCAATTGGAACAACTTGAGCAAAGCTGCAGCATGGAACAGTTGATTTCCCGCTTTCCAGAATACCATGGCGAGTTTCTGATAATAATTGGCCATGGTTTTGGCAACCGGCGTTTTCTTCGAGAGTGCCATCAAGCCGTGGATGTCCTCAATGGCTTTGTAGGCCTCCTGCCACAGTTCCATTTGGATGGCACTGTCTAATTGATGGAGCCTTGTATCCAAGTTCAATTGTTGAGTCTCCAATTTGGTAATGCTTACACCAGCCTGGTTGTTGGTTCCCTTGCAGATATCCTCTAAATGCTTACGGAGCTTGTCGCACAAACGACGGAATTCACTTTTACGGCCATACTTCAAGCAGAATTGGAATGCCATGCGAGCGATGTCGTGGTAAAGTGTTTCGCAGTGAGTGTTCACACGCAACAGCTCCAGACATTGGCAATAGGACTCCCATAGGAACTTGACCCACGGCAAGAGAATAGTCCGATCAGATCGGTCTTGGGCATCCTCGCCACAAACGGCGCTCATAAGGATGCTCTCCGGGGTTGCAATGTTGTCCAAGTCGTCAACATCTAATACAGCTTGAGATGATTGTTGCTGAGCAGCTTCAGCTCGCTCCTCAGCCATGCGAAGATATCCTCGAATAACATTCTCCAAGGACCCAACATTAACCTATAAGAACAAATCACAAAATCATCAATAGTTCTCTTTTGCCAAGGTAAATAGAATATTACCAACTGAAACATGTTACGATACTGAAAAAGCCCCTCCTTGGCGATGTGGGATTTCTTCAGCTCCACACACAAATATAAATACTTGAACATGATCGGCTCAATCACCGATTCCGAGAACGTGTATGTCCATTTCTTGGTTCGGAAGACATCCTGAAGTGTGTCCAACGCCCTTGCTGGCTTGCCGACCTCGATAAATTCTACAAAGGAACACAAATTTAGTCCACATATTCCAATCCAGTAAGAGTCGACGAATTTCAAATGACATGTGAAACGTGTCCAGGTGCCGTCAGAGCGGCATCCATATTGCGTTGCACTTTCCCGGCGCCGTACAAATTTTCACTCACCATTAGCTCGTTTAAGAGCATTTTCCGGTCTTGGTACGAACCGCGACATATTGAATTTCACTTGATTGTGCACTCGATTCACATATGATTTAATTAGAGCCTATTTTGTGTGAAAGGATCACTTCGCGGCCCTTATATTTGTGGGATAATCACAAACCTCGCGGCTTATACCCCGAACAATTTTTGGCAAAATGGCTGAGCAATGCGCTGAATGATGAGATGACGGCTGAATGCATTTGACATAAATGTCAAACAGGGAATTTCAGACACTGAACTGAATTTGAATGAAAAAGATGTATGTGTTAGGTTTGTGTATTGGATAGGAAAAGATTTTAAAGGGGATACCCCATCCGTTATGAAAAATTAATTTTGAATTCGAAATATTATCAAGATTTAATTGTATAATTTACAAATACAAATAATCTAAATACATGTGGACTAACGACCCAGTTCTACAAAACTGCCTCCGAGAATACTATCAACGAAGATCTAGGAAAATTTCACGAGTGGTTAATCGAAAACAAATTGGTACTGAACACTGCAAAGATAAAATATATTGTTTTTAAGCAACAAACAAAGAAGACATAGACATCGACTTAAATTTAAATAGTGTATCTTTTTTTTAAATACCTCCATTCCCTACCACTCTCTCCATCACTCTTTCTTCGTCGCACAACGCTCGTGCGATCTGCATTCACATTACGTCGCTTGGTCCTTTGTGCCACCCAGACAATGTTTAACCCATCGGTATAAGGGGGCCCACAATATAATGTGAACTAGTCCTTTTCATGAACATCTAGTCCAGAAAAATCATGATCAGCTCTCAGAGATAAAAAAAAATTCAATATAATACGACGCATTCAAAAAAAAACTCTGAGTAACTGTCACTTCAGTATCTTGCCGATAGGGTCAAAAAGAACGCCCTAAGATACTGGGCTCATAAAAGCAGGATTACAGGTCCACGCTTCAATCTCGTTAAATGCTCCCTTAGTGAGTTTGCTTCCTTAACAATCGATGGTAGATTGTTATATATACGCAGAGCATCATTCGTTGCGTCGTTCTTTAGACGATCCGTCCTGGCAAAAGGTATTACGAATTGATCTGCATTCCTCGCATTATATGGGTTGATCTGTGATACCTTAATTAATGGCGCTCGTTCCGATCCATTAGTTCTTAAATTTCTGTAGATAAACTTAGCTTTCTCCATAATAATAATTTGACTAAAGGTTAATGATTTTGCCAATTGGTAAACCAAACTAGTTTGAGTAAGCATTGGCAGCTTCAGAATGTTTTTATACGCTTTGGTCAGCAGCCTGGATATACTGTTTAAATGTTGCTTCGCTGATTGACTCCAAATAAGTACTCCATAATGCAATTTCGCCAGGACAAACGCATTTAGAACAAGTTTCTTGGTGTGCATTGGAAAATGCTCATATCTTCTTAACAATCCTATTATTGGGGCTAATTGCCTCCTTAAGCTATTTATGTGTGGTAACCAGGTCATACGATAGTCTTAGATAAGACCAAGATATTTCATTTATAGCACTCTTTGCAATTTTTCGCCATTAATATTTAGGTTGACATCTATGTCTCCTTTGTTCTTTTGCTTAAAAATAATATATTTTGTCTTTGAAGTGTTCAATACTAGTTTGTTTCCAATTAACCACTGATGGAATTTTCCTAGATCCTCGATGATAGTGTTCTCAATGGCAGTTTTGTCTCGTCCTGAATAAAGTAGAACTGTGGCATCAGCATATAATGTGTGATATCCCGTCAGCCCACATGTATTTAGATTATTTGTGTATAGCAGGAACAAAGTTGGGCCCAGTATTGAACCTTGGGGAACTCCTATTTCCGTAGGTGCATGATCGCTCAGGACATTGTTGATTATAGTTCTCTGCGATCTTCCCTCCTAGTAACTCTTAAACAACTGCTTAGGACTACCCTGAATACCGTGCGATTCAAGTTTACGAAGCAAGAGGTCATGATCAACAGAATCAAATGCTTTTTTCAAATCCACAAAAATTGCAATGACATAATCACCCCTGTCAAGTTGTAGTAATCTAGGAGCTATGGCTCTAAAAGCAGCGCTGACACAGGCACACAGCACGAACGCAATTTAACAAGGATTCAGTCGATTCAGTCACCTCCCCCATCGCAACACTCGCTCTTTTTTTTTCGCATGAAAAATAAGTGAAAAATTTCTTTTGTACTTAACACCCGGGAAACAAAATTCTAAAACTGCTTAAAATTTTTAATGTGTAGTGATTTTATTTCAATATCTTTTGTATATAATTTAACTAATTGCGGTGTAACGCGGTATGCAAATGCTTAGAACGAAACGGTTAACCTCTTAAATTATATGAACGATAAAATCATTGTATCATTTAAACTCTTATTCACTACAATGGCGCCCAACGTGGGGCCCGAAATGCCCGGCTGTATCATCAGTCGTGAGCACGAGACAGTCCATCGTCTCTAGGTGTCCCCACTAGGTGTAAGAATTTTGGCGGGTAGATAACTCCCGAGGGTTTTTGCACTAGTCGTGCCCCAGCAATTTAATAACTTTCGAACTTGTGTTGTCTTCGGACATCAATATCGTTTGGTCCTGCTTTTGAATTATACGTTGGTGGTTTACCACCATTGTATAACTAGTAAGGCCAAATGATATTAGAGTCCCTTTTTGTGTTCGGAAGTTATTATCCCAACATCTATTTTGCAGAGGATTCTGATCCGCTCCCCAAACCAGCGGTGCCTAAGTGTCTTAAATTACATGGATTTTGATTTCATGTGATTGGCTGATTAGCTAATCCATGACTATCCATGACAAGACACGCGCTGCTTGTGGATTAGAATCCCACCCTGGGCTGACAAGTTGTAACTTGAGAAGTTTGCTAATGAGGGATCACTTCTGAACCCTGATTTTCTTGGTGCCACAAGAGAGTGTCCCTGAAACGTTTTAGAAGGATTGTGCCTTGGTGTCCTTACTTGGGAGGAGAGACGGAAAGGAAAGACAGAGTATTTTTTTTGATAACGATTAAAACTTTTCATACACTTTGGGTTTTTTTGTGAGGATTGAGTATAGCTCGCCACTTTCGGCCACTTTTTGTGTTTTGTCATAATAATAGTTAATTATTTCTTTTATAGGATTTTTTACTATTTTATTATTAGCGTCAACATTGTTAGGATAATGGAATTTCTAAACACATGTAGACTTTGCCTACAGAGCAGCAAAGAAATGTATCCACTCTGTGATAGTTTCGTCGATGAAGCGAGGAGGATTTTTATTGTCGACTTCCTGAAGGAGTCCCTCAACATCAACATCACATTGGAAGATGGCTCACCAGACCACATCTGTGGTGAGTGTTACACTGAAGTGGAACGTATATACTCTTTCATACGTCGCTGCAAAGAGACCGAGACAGCCCTACAACGACACAGATCGGCACGACGTCCTCAGGAACCAACCATACACCAGGCAAACAAGATTCGGAGAACTGATTACTATCCGTCTGAGGATCCGGATCCACCATCTCGATACCAACCTTGGAACGCTTGGGATCTTCCGCCACGACTCAACCAAGTACCACCACCGACTCTAGGTTCAGTGGCTCCGCAGGAGCAACCCTATATGCTGAAGCCGAAGCATATTCCCAGCATCGTCCAGGGGTGGAATCTACATTTTAGCGGGGAGCCAAACGACCTGAACGTGGAAGTCTTCATTGGTCGCGTGGAGTCCTTAGTCGAAGAGATGTTGGCCGGCGACTACACGGTGCTGGCAGAATACTTACCAATGCTGTTCAGGGGAGCAGCACTCGAGACGTACTGGCGGATTCATTCGGCCCCACCATCAATACGCTGGACACGGCTGAAGGAGGTACTCCGCATGGAATACTCGACGGTCAACATGGATGAGAGCGTCCTGGACGAGATCCATGCCAAATGGCAACGTCCGGACGAGCCCTTTCATCGATATCGAGCCGATATCCTTCGGTTGAATGACCAGTTGTCAGAGCCTTTGTCTTCCACTCAACTGCTGCGGGTGTTGAAACGGAATCTAAAGCCGGAACTTCGTTGCCATGTTGTAAACTCGGACCCGCAGAACATGGAAGCACTACTGAGGTTCGTGAGTCGATTGGAGAGGCTTGAAGAAGACCTCCAAGAACGGCCTTACCTACATGCGAGGTCGGGTCCGCGACGTGAAATTGCCGAAGTGGCACTAAATTGCAACAACCCAGATCGGGAAGAAGGCACGGAGTCAAACACCTATGTTCCGGACTACCCAGATGATGCCACTCCAAAAAACGGACGAGCGAGTACCCTACCACCTCAATGGTACTCGAAGCCCCCGCAGTAGCTCCTCAGCCAGCTGCTAACCCTAATAACCCTGACGTTAACCCACCAGCCATGACCACTACGACTGCGGATGTTCACTCTCTTCCGGAGACCTCGCCAACAACAATCTTGAAGCGGCCATCGCAGTTACTGCCAGAAGAACCGCGGGAGCCTCAAATACGCACTCTAAAACCTTATCATGTTAGACTGCAGGAATATCGGGTGGCTCGAGAGCGAATATTTGCTTCTGAAGTAGTCACTTCCCGCCCGCGCACGACAAAATGGTCAACCCGTCGTTGGCGGAATTTCCGCAAGAGAGTGCGCATCTGCCGTCAAACCCTAAACTCTTGTAACATCTCGGAGGTTGCTGAGAATGAGATCAGACCTTATCATCCAATTAAAGTGTTGGGCGAGACCGTGTTTGCATTGATCGACACGGGTGCCAGTATCAGTTGTCTTGCCGCGAGCTTTGGCTCGAAGGTGCTCCAAGACTATCCGAACTTGATTAAATCCTGGCGCACTGAAATCAGTACAGCTGATGGCACCAAACACCCTATAAGAGGTAAACTAACCACACCCGTGACGTTCAGGGGTCAGACGAAGGATATTACGTTCTACATTATCCCGTCTTTGACTCAGAATGTATACCTTGGCGTCGATTTCGTCCTTCGCTTTGGACTGGCCTCAGATTTATTCACAGATTTGTCTTTAAAAACCAGAAATGTCAACGAAATCACTTCTACTCCCGGTAGGCATGACCTGACGCCTAACCAACGGCAACGCCTGGAAGCATCCATTGCTGCTTTCCCATCTTACGCTATCCAAGGCCTCGGCCGCACCACTCTAGTCTCACACGCCATCGACGTTGGCGATAGTAAACCGATTAAACAGAGACACTACGCCATCTCACCGGCCATGGAGAAATTGGTGTATGCGGAGCTAGATAGGATGCTCGAGTTAGGGGTCATAGAGGAGTCCCAAAGTGCCTGGTCCTCACCGGTAACCTTGGTTGTAAAGCCAGGTAAAGTTCGCCTCTGTCTTGATGCCCGTAAGGTAAACGCGGTTACCATCAAGGACGCGTACCCTCTTCCACTCATCGATGGAATACTAGGGAGACTGCCGAAAGCCAATTATATCACCAGTCTCGACCTAAAAGATGCCTTCTGGCAAATTCCACTCGATGAGGGCTCGAGGGACAAGAACGCCTTCACAGTGCCTGGACGACCATTATATCAGTTCGTCACAATGCCCTTTGGCCTGTGTAACGCGCCGCAAACGATGACTCGGTTGATGGACAAGGTCATCCCACCTCACCTAAAACACCAAGTGTTCGTGTACCTTGATGATCTGTTACTCATCACGGAAACGTTCGATCAACACCTCCTACTTCTACAAGAAGTAGCCCTGCACATCAGTAAGGCGGGACTCACCATCAACGTACAGAAAAGTAAGTTTGTCATGAAAGAAGTCCGATATCTAGGACATGTCATAGGACATGGCACTAGCAAAACGGATCCAGACAAAACTCGTGCGATTGATGAGTTCCCCTTACCAAAAACTGTGAAGCAGCTACGACGTTTCCTTGGTGTGTGCGGTTGGTACCGAAGGTTTGTTCGGAATTATGCAACAGTTTCAGCGCCCCTGTCAGACATGTTGCGGAAAGGGAAGTTCGTTTGGACCGAACTCAGCCGAAAGGCATTTGAAGAGCTTAAACAAGCCCTCACATCAGCTCCTGTCTTGCACAGCCCCGACTTCACGAAGCCCTTCTCCATTCATTGTGACGCAAGTCAACATGGAGTAGGAGCCGTGCTGGTGCAATTGACCGACGAAGGAGAGGAAGCTCCCATCGCCTTCATGTCCAATAAGCTGAATTCGGCCCAAAGAAACTACACTGTTTCCGAGCAAGAATGTTTGGCAGCGGTAATGGCTGTGAAGAAATTCCGAGCTTATATCGAGGGCTACCAATTCGAGATCATCACGGACCACGCGTCACTACAATGGTTAATGAACCAGGCAGATTTAAGTGGACGCCTAGCCAGATGGGCTCTTAAACTGCAAGGGTTCAAGTTCTCCATCAAACATCGGAAAGGAACCCAGAACATCGTACCCGACACTCTCTCACGGATGTTTTCCCCAGAGGGAGCCGAAATAACAATAAATGACGAGGACCCCATCGAAATAGATTTTGACAGCCCACATTTCGAATCAGATAGCTACAAAGAGTTGAGGCAAACCATAGCGACCCAACAGACACAGCTGCCTGATTTGAAGGTAATAGACGGCTATGTGTATAGACGAAATGAATACGCCACTGGTGATCCATGGCAGGAAGAAGAGTCTTGGAAACTCTGGGTACCGGAGGAAATGACACAACATCTGATCTTCCGCGCACATGACCATCCTTTAAGTGCCCACGGAGGTTACGGTCGAACACTACGGCGACTAAAAAAATACTTCTTTTGGCCTAAAATGGCATCCCAGGTCAAAGACTACGTGAGCGCCTGTGAGACCTGTAAAGGCACCAAAGCGCCCAACCAGCCTCTTCGACCTCCTATGGGTCAACTCAACGTTCCAGAACGCGTGTTCCAGCGTCTATACATCGATCTACTCGGTCCATATCCTCGGTCTTCCATGGGACACATCGGAGCTATAGTCGTTCTAGATCAGCTCTAAAAATTCCCAATGGTGGAACCTATCCGTAAGTTTACAACTCCATCGATCGTGAAATTCTTAGAGAACCGGGTATTCCATGTGTTCGGTGTTCCAGAGAGTGTGTACTCAGATAATGGAGTACAGTTCCGGTCTCGGCAGCTTAAGAGCCTACTTGAGCAGTATGGCGTTGAACACCAACTGACGCCCATATACTCTCCTCAGTCCAACGCATCAGAACGGTTGAACCGCACCCTATTGGCCGCGATCCGTTCCTACGTCCACCCATCTCAAAAGGATTGGGATCGGCGATTGTCTGCCATCACATGCGCCCTGCGATCCTCGTATCATTCTGTCACCGGTGTCGCCCCTTACTTTGCCGCCTTTGGACAGCACATGATTTGCCACGGTAAATCATACCGACTGTTACGGCAATTAAAGTGTTTGGGAGACCCCGTCGTTGCGCTGGAGCCCCACGAACGTTTAGGAGACCTCCGCCAACAGATCGGACGGAAGATTAAGGCCGCAGGTAGTGCAAACGAAGCACAGTACAATCTCCGGTCACGACCTGCTAATTTCAAAGAAGGAGATGAAGTTTTCCGGCGAAATTTCCGCCAAAGTGACGCCGCGGGGCATTACAACGCCAAGCTGGACAGGCGATTCTTGAAAAGCCGCATAAAGAAGGTAATGGGACCTAACCGTTACTTGATAACGGATCCATCGGGAAAAGAAGTGGGGATATACCACGCGAAAGACCTGCGCCGATAGATAATTAGTCACGTCTGTTTGTCCGTCCGCATATATTTTCAAAAAAAAAAAACGCACAAGGGTTGTATACTTCCCGGCAAACATAAACATCAGTCAGTCCGTCCGTCTGTCAATTGTGGTTTTCTTTTATCGTCCGTCATCTCTAGTCCCGACGCCGAAGCCAACCCATGATACACAGAAATATCCTTCAGCTCCTTTTTCGCAATCCGCATTGCCTTGGGATCACGAGAAAATTAGCTGCCCTGTAGTAATCTAGGAGCTATGGCTCTAAAAGCAGCGCTGACACAGGCACACAGCACGAACGCAATTTAACAAGGATTCAGTCGATTCAGTCACCTCCCCCATCGCAACACTCGCTCTTTTTTTTTCGCATGAAAAATAAGTGAAAAATTTCTTTTGTACTTAACACCCGGGAAACAAAATTCTAAAACTGTTTAAAATTTTTAATGTGTAGTGATTTTATTTCAATATCTTTTGTATATAATTTAACTAATTGCGGTGTAACGCGGTATGCAAATGCTTAGAACGAAACGGTTAACCTCTTAAATTATATGAACGATAAAATCATTGTATCATTTAAACTCTTATTCACTACAAAGTCCTAGATTGATAAAACGTGTGACAGAATGTAGGGCATCCAAAGTACTCTTGTTCTTTTGAAAACCAAACTGATGTTGGCTTATGATAGAGTTTTCAACTAAGAATGATGTTAATCGATTGTTTAGTATTTTTTTCAAATATCTTACTAAATCCCGTCAGCAGCGCAATCGGGCGATAGTTATCTGGGTCAAGATGATCACCACCCTTAAATATAGGAACTATTTTTGCAAGTTTTTCTTCTTCCGGAAAAGTCCCATTCCTAATATCCACGTTTATAAAATTTGACATAATCTGGGCTATGTCCTCCTTTATTATACTAATCTCATTCATCGTGATGCTATCGATGCATGGCGCCGTATTCTTTTTCAATTCATTGATTATATTTAAAACTTCCCTTTTATTTGTTTGATGAATGTGAAGGATGGAATTTATGCGATATTTGTAGTGTTTAAATTGCCTGCTGAACTGGCAACGATTTATTTAGTGATTCTTCCACCAATTGTTGAAAAAAAGTTATTTAATGAGTTCGCCGCGTTACGTGGACACGATGTGTTAGATAGCCCATCAGGATTCAGTTGAAAGTTTTGTGATTTACCCTGGGTTGAAGAGTTATCGTTTACCTCATTTATTATTTTCCATATTTCGCGGGAGTTGTCAGCCACTGTTTCCATTCTTCTTGAGAAATATAAGAAATATAAGAATTTAGCCTCTTTCACCAGTCGTTTCGATTCTTTTTTCGCTTGCATGTATACAAACTTGAAAGCCTGGTTTCCACTGTTCTTCCTGTAGTCCATGTATGCCTTCCTTTTTTAAATACTTGCATCAATTACTTTTTTCGTTATCCAAGTCCGTTGTCGACACCTGATTTTTTTCTCAATTGTAGAACTTTGCTTAGCAGATATGATGATATTTTTGAGTTCAATAATACTATTTGGTTTCCGCTTTTCCAGTAACTCTCGTTTGTTTGATTTAAAGAGCTCCTTGTCTAGAAATCTGAACGTTTTGTATTTCGGCTTCTGTTTGTTCAGGGTTCGGTCTTGAATAGCAATTTTTAACACACGATGATCTAGTTCCGGCCAAGCCTCAAATATGTATGTCATGCTTTCAGCGACTTTTAAATCATTGGTTACTATATGATCCAGACAGGTATTTGACACCGGGCGAGTAATTTGGTTGTTGTTTATGATTACCGTTCCATTCGTTTCTAGCTTATCCTTATAAATCCGTGTTTCTGGTGATTCCGTTAGTACATCAATGTTTGTGTCCGCTACTGTGATTAAATTTTTTTCAGTTGAGAATAAAGTATCTATTACTGTGCAAAAATCTTGCGCATTCATACGATTGGGATTGTAGTACGTCCCTAATTTTATTTTTTTACCTGCATGGCGTACTTCAATTATTATAACGTTACACTTATCAGGCGTCACTCTCTTGGTAATGAAATTGATTGTGTTTTTTACGTACATTGCTGTGCCTCCACCTCTTCCAGGTCTGCAGGAGAATACCGCATTATATCCTTCAATATTGTAAAACCGTGCTTCTTATGGGTAAATCCAGATTTCATTGAGAATAATCAAATCGATGTCAGGATTTTGCTGCATGTAAATCTGAATATCACTTAGCTTATGTCTTAAGCTTCTTTTATTAGCATACATGAGTGCTAAATTTGTTCCACATGATTGATTAGAAAGATTAGCAATCATCAAAGTTGTAGTCGGTGCTCCTTCTGGCGATCAATATTCTGCGTTGAAACTCCGGACACTCTACAGAGTCAGCTCTGTGAGAATGATCAGCATTATTACTGTTACCAATACAGTTTGAGCACTTCTCAATTGTGCTTTTGCAGTCCTTTAGGTCATGCTTTCCTCCACATTTTACACATATTTGCTCCCCTTCATATTTTGATGTTTTGTGATTGTATTTTTGACACTTATAACACCTCGTTACGTTGAAGTCCTCCTTCACAAAATACGATCCATAATCTATATTAATGTATCTATTTGCAAGCCTCTTATACATGCTTCCGTTTACCTGGATGATGTGCAACCACCTTCCATTTCTTGTCTGCCTAGCATGTACAAGTTCCATAGAATCTAACTCCTCTATATTGGGATTTAATGACTGGATTTCATTTCTTAATTCATTATTTCAGTATTGCTTTTCTAGTCCATTGATGATAAGTCTACGTTGTCGCAATCTGGTCTCAGCGTTTTCATTTGTCGATATTTTGATAATCGCCCCACACTTACGAATAGGCCTCATTAGCTGTAGAGGAATTTTACATTTTGATGGCCTGATCCTTGATTTAAAATCAATCAGTGTTTTTTCTGATGAAGTGTGATTTCTAGGCTTAGTTATAATCCCTTTTTGCGATATTATGTTTGATCGATGCTCTGTTGGAGAAGTAGAATTTTTAATAATTTCGGCATATGAGGGCTTGCTCGCTGACGTAGATTTATCTATTAATAAGGTGACATTGGAGCTCATCTCTTCAATTTGGCTTTGCAAATTTTTCATTTGTTGGAAGAGTTGGTCTTCTTTAGACTTACGGTGCTGAGCTCCTCATCTGGCACACATCCAAATCACATCTTCGATGATGTCCATTATAGCCCGATATCTCTCCTCCGACATTTTGATACACATCAAATGAAACCACTTGAGGCAGAAGCCATCACAACCCATAGCCGAGTGGATAACCTCCACGGGTTTCCTACACTTCCCACCCTTATCATTGGCTGGTTTAGTAGCCATTATATTTTTAACTTTTTTTATTATTTGCTTTTTATAAATTTTTTATTTTCCTTGATTTATTTAATATAGTTAGTGAAAAACGTAGATATCCGCACTTGCAATAAAAAAAAAAATAATTTGAAATATTAAAAATAAATTTAAAATTAAATTCAAAAATTTTTAGAATAAATTTAGCTACACGGAAGTCCCACTCCTAAACCAAAGCAGAGCATATCTACTAAATAGCAGCTGCAATTAGAACAAATTTTCTTTCTTACGGTACTTATGGAGTAGAGAGAATTAGACTAAAAGTGCGTATGTATGGTAAACAAAAACTTGAATTTGCATGCAATTTTACCAACACAAGGTAAACTTTAATCCATCTTTTACACGTTTATTTTCATCTCTTTTCATTTTGACAGCTCCTCGATTGCAGGTGCTAGTTAGTATATATGCTCTGACCAAAGCAAGAATTCCCGGTTCCGTTAATTTTCGTTCGCCTAAGTAAAAATTGAAACAATGAAATTGATGACTTAAAAGATCGCTACTTATCTCGGACTTGAAAGAGTGACACTAGTAACCACTTCACTTATTTCACACAGCTGATTATAATTTATGACAGTATTTATTACTTCACTTAAGTCAAGAAATTCAAAGAGCTGAAACTGACACTTCTTTGTTTTGACAATTCGAAAGTCATTTGTTCTTCTATGCTGCTGATCAAAGCATATAAAAACATTCTGTATCTTCCAATGCTTACTCAAACTAGTTTGGTTTGCCAATTAGCAAGATTAACGTTTAGTTAAATTATTATTATGGAGAAAGCTAAGTCCATCTACAAAAATTTAAAAATTAATGTCTCGGAATATACACCAATAATTAAGGTATCGCAAAGCAACCCATATAAAGCGAGGGATGCAGATCAATTTGTTATACGTCCAAAGAACTCTGCGTACATATAGTATAACAATCTACCAGAAATGGTTAAGAAAGCAAACTCACTTTTGGTATTTAAGAAAAGACTTAGGGATCATTTAATGAAAACTAATTGAATTGTGGAGCGGCAGATCTGCTTTTAAAATTCAGCATCTTGGGGCATTTTTGACTCTATCGGCGAAATACTGAAGAGACAGTAACTCAAAGTTTTTTTTTTGAATGCGTCGTATTATATTGAATTTTTTTTATCTCTGAGAGCTGGTTGTGAATTTGGACTAGATATTCATGAAAGGATTAATTCACATTATTTTGTGTGCTCCCTTATGCCGATGGATTAAACATTGTCTGACACTTGACAAAGTGACGAGATGTGCATCCAGATCGCACGAGGCTTGTACGACGAAGAAAGAGTGACGGAGAGAGTGGTACGGAGTGGAGGTATTAAAAACAAAATTCCAGAGTGTTAGAAAATCTCAAAAGATGTAGTAATCGAGCGGCCTACCTAGCCAAACTGCTCGAGGGACCTTCACGAAAAGGAGCAATTCCATAAGTGACGCAATAAGTGCGGAACAATTTGACATGCAACTTAATAATATTATTAGTATTAGCCCGAAATAAATATTGTGATTATCACCGCTACCATCATCGATAAAAATTTTCTCTGATCCCTACTCGATGAGCATATAAGAAAATTTCAATTAACTAACAATAATGATGAAATTAACAAAATAACAAATTTACTTGTCCCAGTTAGTATTAAAGGCGGTAATAATAAGCCTGGAATTGAATTTCTAAATCAGTTTAGGAAACCCTTAACAAGTTAAGTATTTGAAGCTATTTTGTCGTCTTCACGCTACATTTGGTTGAAAGGAAGATGAAGATGAGTCTTGAACTACGTTTGCGATGCTACTAGTGTTGATACCACTGTCATCGATATGTAAAAGTTTCAGTTTCCGTCAAGAGTTTCACAAATCCATAGCCAAAGCATGATTGGACTGATAACTTCTAACTCTTGTTTATATTTAAGCCTTTCAACCTAAGAATTTAATAGTGTCAGATGATTCAAATCTTGACTTACACAAAATTGTGTTTCAATCTGACAATTTGACTCAAAATAAGTGCTTTTGCTGGGAATGACATCAATATAAGTTATTCGCATATACTTCGATCTCTAACCCTGAAATAGTGCGAGGCTCCGGTTCTGCCCAAGTTTACTGTGACAGGGTTTATCTGGGTTTTATGACCAAAGGAAAATCTTAAAAAATTACTACGCTGAGTATTTTATGATAGGGAAATTGTGAGAATTTTCCTGCCTGATATTTCATTGCCTTTGATAGCTCAGGACAGTATTCAAGGCAATAGCAATATGCTCATCAGTGTTGCGAAAACATCTGTTTTTGCTTATCACTAAAGATAATATTCCAGATTTTCATTGTAATGTTACTTGTATGCACGTAAATGTCGTAACTGATATGTTCAAAGTACTGGTAGCTTGACATTCATATTCAATCGAGTGCATGCGAATCAAAACTGACGTAAAAATGGAACCCATATGGTAGCAGCGCTTACTACCACACACATGACCATTAATAGGCCGACTTTGCTAGCTAACTTACATGGCGGTATATGAAGAATTGTGGAGGTGCCAACGATAGTTCGAGGTTTTGTACGGTTCCGAGACGGATTTCTAAAGTAAAATTTAGATGGTCCACGAAGAACACAATTTTTTTGTGGTAGAGAGGTGAGTGCCATTTATGCACAGAGTGTGGGACTCCCGTGCTCGCAAGAAGGCGACTGGACTATCCACAAAACACCTCCTCTGTCAACCTGAGAACCCAGCCTGGAACCGTTTGACTCATTACTTTGGGTCAGGTCTCGTTTTGTTACGCGGTTAGGCGCCTTCAAGCTGGGGATCCCTTTCCTAGCGGGAGGGGAGAGGGGAAGAGGAAGTGCTAGAAAAGTGATCCCCCTGCTCCAACGCCCCGGCTGCTGTGATTCCCTTTTATATTTTAGGACTGCCCGAGCATACTCGGCCACCTGGTTCCATTTGTCAACCGATTCGAGCATTACCGCAACTATATTATCCAGGGTGAGCTCTCCCGTCTCCCTGTAGAGTTCCCTTCGCAGCCTGACTGGTTTTATACATGCGAAAAATGTGTGGCAGACAGTGTCCTCTTCTCCTGGGCAAAACCGACAATCGGGGGACCGTCGCTTACCAATCTTGTGCAAAATAGACTAAAAACACCCATACTCGCTCAAAAGCTGGGTCGGATAGAAGTCAATCTCACCATGCCTTCGATTGCGCCACGGTCTCACATCCAGGATGAGGTGCGCAGTCCACCTTCCCTTCGTGCAATTCACCCAAGACTGCTGCCAATCGTTGAGCGAGCGCTGTCTCTCCTCGCGGACAACCATTTCCCTCGTATCCTCATTTCAGAGCAGGTAAATGGCGCGGCGCTCTCTAGCAAGGTGGGCGACAGGTATCACGCCTGCAATAACTCTCAACGCCAGATCAGAGATCCCGCTTTTCGGAATAGCCTTTCTTCTTCGTACCGCCGGGCGGTAATTGTACTTTGCAACCCTCCTTGGGAGAGGTTATCGCGTTCCGTTTCCAAATGCAGTACTTCCGCCACATTTTCAACATTGACGGTGCAATCGCACAACGTCGCTTTATTTGTCTGGTCACTCGTTGTTTTTCGTGCCGTAATCTCCTCGTTGGCTTCAGGATGTTTGTTTATTATGTCGGGATTTGCGATCCCTGCTTCGGTCGCTTCGGTAATGATCGCAGCAGTGACCATCGAATTTTCGATGCTCTTTATATTATCTTCCACCTCTCGAACACCTGAAGCGTCTTGCAGAGGATACGGGGTGTTCGCAAGAGTTAATTGGCTAAAAGAAAATGGGATGATGTTTCGAGGTGGTGAAACATTTTTAATAAACTGTCAAAACACTAGTTAAAGTCAACATTTTCATTATGGTAAAGTTCACAAACCAGCAAATTATTAAAAATTCGGTTTCGTCGAAAAATTATCTTCAGCGATGAAGCTCATTTCTGGCTCAATGGCTTTGTTAATAAGCAAAATATGCATTATTGGTCAGCAACAAACCCACATGTGCATCTTGAGACATCATTGCATCGGCAAAAAATTACTGTTTGGTGCAGTTTTCATGTCGAGGTGTGATTAGGTCGTATTTTTTCGTGGACGAAAATGACCGTCATGTTACCGTCAATGGAGAGGGCTATCGTGTTATGTTGGGAGATTATTTGTGGCCAGAATTCGATGAATTTGACATCACCGATATGTGGTTTCAACAAAACAGTGCCACTAGCTACACAGAAGGCCTCACAATCGATTTGTTATGTTCTTAATGGAAAACCCTATAAATTTTGGGAGTAATAATGCTCCCTTCTCCATTGTTTTTAGGTGTGGTTTAGTTATTAAATTATTTTTCAGTTTTTATGCCCTCCCATGGTTAGGTCGCTCCTAGCCTCGGGTGGGATCCCAAACCCGTAAAAAACCTTTCAGCGAACTTAGGCACAAATTTCCTGACATCGGTGATTCCAGGGCCACCATCGGACTTTCGGATCTTCGACTGAAAAAGAGGTAGAATTGTGAAGGGTGTAAATAGAAAAATAATTTTGTAACTAAACCATATCTAAAAACACTGAAGAAGGGAGCACTATTACTCCCGAAGTTGTAAAGGCGCAAAATCATCGGGAAAACAAAGATTTTGTTTTTAATATTTTTCACTTTTGAATATTCTAAAACGTTAAAGAAAATCTGAAAAAGATAAAAAATGTTCTAACCAAACTCCAATGAACTAGTTATGCAATGTGAAAACAAAAGTTTCTACAGTTTAAATCATTTTAAACTCTTTCTACCCATTTTTTGAGGTAAAAGTTTACGAGTACCACAGGCAATCAGAAGCAGTGCCTGGCTGGACAGCAAAAGTGTCTTTGTGTGAGCTTTTATTTTTCACATAGCTAGGCTAGCCAGATGTACTTGCTTTGTGGTTACCGTGTAGTTCAGTCTAAGGAAAAATGTTAAAGGATTAATTAATTCTGGGTCGAAGAGGGAAATGTAAGACAAGGGATGGAGAAAGAATTACCCTCAGCTTTTTTTCCTATTAAGCTGGTCCTTATAAACTTTTCAGTATGAAGAGTGCTAAAACTGCCTTTAAGTTGATAAAAAAGGTATTCATTTTGCATTTTTTACCTGAGTGCAGTAATTAATTTGCATTTTCAGCTGCTCCTTTCATAAAGACTAGTGAAGTTTGTTGAAATTGTTTTAAGTTATCTTCTTTTCTTCAACAGTTTAATATAATGGCATTTGTTGAGAGGAACCAAGGAGGAAACGTGGTACTACAGTAGATATTTTTTTTTTGGAAATTCGCTCTATCCTTTGATCATTTTCAGCTTTAATTCAGGAAATCGGAATTTACACGATACTTTCATCGCAAAAGGTAATTGAAACTTACGCCTTTCATTAATATAAATAGTTTGAATGATTTGAAATTGATTCGAAAATAAATTTCAATAATATAATACTGTAAAATAAAATAAAAGATACAAAAACAATTAAAACGGAAATTGAAAACATAAATTTTGCGATTCGCTTCTAAGTAAAAGTACTTTATAGGCCATGCGCAAGCATACGAGTATGTTTTCGCTACAATAGATTTTGCGTCTATGAGGATCACATGGCCAAATTTTTCTAATAAAAAATTGTTCAATAGGTAAGTATGTGTAGTAAACGTTACTGCTATCAGCTTCTACTTCAGTAGGCTTTGAACGGAAAGCAGAGAGGATGTATGCAAACGGAGCGGATGACAGTTGGCAGCGTCAACTTGTTGGCATAAGCCCGTGACTTCAAGTAGCCCTAATGAAAGAAGTCTGAGATAATTAAATCGGGCGATCCTGCTGGCCATGCCAAATCACCAAATCGGGAGATAACGTGACCAGGAAACGCTTCCTTCAAAATATCCTTTGTGGCCCGTTCTGTGTGTGAGGTTGCACCATCCTCTTGAAACCACATGTTCATCAAGCTCCGCTCATACAATTCCAGCAGTAAGAAGTCGTTTATCGTGGCTCTGTAGCATTTGCCAGTAACAGTGACCATATTGCGGATGGCGTCCTCAAAAAATCACTCCTTCTCGTGAGCGCCGCACTACACAGTGGCTTTGTGCATATGTAATGTCTGTTGGTAGATGACATGCAGAGTTTCGTTGCCCCAGAAATGAAGATTTTGCTTATTCACGTAACCGCTTAAACGGAAATGCGCCTCGTCGCTCATGATGAATTTCGATACAAAATCGACACCTTTGTTGTTGAGATTGAGGATGGCTTGTCATTAATTCACATGTGACTGACGGTCAGCAGACATTAATTGATGCACTATTTGCTGTTTTTACAGGAACATGTGTAAGTCTTTCACTAAAATTTGCTGCAAGGTCCGTCTGGTGATGCTCAATTGCGTGGCCCGTCGTGTGGTTGATGTTTCATTGTTCTCCGTCACATCGGCAGCCACAGACACGATATTCTCATTCGAATGACCAGTCTGGTGGTGGCCACGCCCTGTAAGGTCTCGTGTAGTTCCAGCCTGTTCGGAGTATAGCGGAGTACAGCACACCATTGCTTGTATGTTTGTATACTACAGCTGTTTAGTTTACAAATCTCAAACATGATTCACGTTCGACGCTATTCGCAAAAGTTATATCATCTTCCAATAGGGTAATTCATTTTGCGCCACCCTGTAGAACTCGGTTTTGAAGTCTATATTTCTATTAATGTTTTACGTTGTGTTCAATTGAATATAAGAAGTGCATCGTGAACTTTTTTCTATTATGCATATGGATTATTTGATTGTGGTATGTATTTCGTTGTACTATTTCTCGAATTTTCTTTTACTACTACTAATCACCAAGAAAATTTTAAATATCCCATATAGGGGATGACTCGGTTAAAACTCTAGGAAAATTTCTGATCTTTCCACAAAGTTTCATGTCTGTAGCTTTTATAGTTCCTGAGGAAAATTGCTGTGGAATACAGACGGATGGATGGACAGACGGGTAGACATAATATGACGTGATTTCACTAGGGTTTTGTATTTTAGCACAAAAAAACTTAAAAATAACAAATATAATCGATATAGTGATGAGCAATGGATTTCCAAAGAATGTAATGAACGTGTTCATAGAAAAGTACTATGCGAACGATGAAGAACAAGTGCGGAAAGAAAACATAGAAAATCAAGCAATCTCCATGGAGATAAAATATATCTAATGCCTATCGGAGAAATTCAGTGGGATCGCCAAGTGGTCTAGAAACTTTAGAAGCCGATATAAAGTAAGAAACTCGCTTGGCGCATTACACACATCCAGGAAAGACCAAACACCCCAGGACTGCAAATCGAACATTATCTACAGTATCCCCTGCGACGGTGACAAAGTAATGGCTTAAGAACAGCATATCGGCACATCAATCGGACAGCATATCGACAACAACCGAACGGCACTAGGAATGCACTGCACAAAAACGGGATACAGCCCTAACTTTATGCAAACAAAAGTGGCGGGGAGAATCACAATTATAATAAGAGGCTAGTATTGGAGGCACTTAAAATAATGTCAACGTAATGAAAAATAAAAAGAAAGACAAAAAAAGAAGTTTATTGCTGGGCTACTAAAAATTAATTATGGTAAAAGTTACAATAATTGCGTGGTGTAGTGGTTAGAGCACTCAACTGTAAGCCGAAAGTCTTTGGTTCACTTCAAATGGTGATTAGCTCTATAATTTACAGTCATTGAATCCTTATTTTATCTTGGGGGAATTTTGCAATCCCTACGTAAAACATCTTCATCTAAGGATGAATGAAGGACGTTTTAATAAGTTTATCAGTAAAGCCTCATTTACACGATGATAGTACTCTCGCGATAGTACTACTCGATAGTCTGACATGATAGTTTAGTGTTTACACGCGGACTAGAATAGAGCGATAGTTTATCACGAGAATTATCATGGATAACAACTTGTGTCCCGCGGTGCTTGCCGTAATTGGTGAGATTTTAAAAATAAAACATAAAAATGAAAAACAAAAGAAGAGAATATGGATCAGGCAGTGGATTCAGAAAAGGAAGGAGCTAGGTGCATCTGAAAAATTGGTTAAGGAGCTCGCTGTTGAGGATCTAGCAAGCTTTTGCAATTTTCTACGTATGAACGAGGATATGTTCAATACATTACTTAAAAAGGTAAATATCTGGCTATAAGGCTACTGTTTATTATAGAAACGGAAATTCAATTCAGTTTTTTTTTTCATTTTATTTTTAAGGTAGAAGAAAGGATACAAAAAGCAAACACCATAATGCGAGATCCACTCTCAGCAAAACTGAAATTAGAAGTCGCTTGCAGATATTTAGCTACTGGAGATTCACTGGGATCATTGCAGTATCTATATCGAGCGCAAAAGTGCTCAATCAGTAAATTTCTGCCAGATCTTTTTGATGCCATATATGATGCACTGGAAGAATATATGAAGGTAATTATTAAAACACAAATTACAATATTAATTTCGTGTATTATTTTGGGCTTAAAATTTCGTATACACGATCTCTCTCATTCCTCCCAGTTCTCAAACAAGTGTACTGCAGTTTCTTCAAAAGATTCAGTGTGATGAGGTAGGACATTTGAAGTGGTAGAAGAATCTTCAAAAGATTCAGTGTGATGAGGTAGCACATTTGAAGTGTTGGAAGAATCAATGCCTGACGTACATCTGTTGGCAGATGTGGCGGTTGATGAATAAAGATTCTTACATTGTTCGCTGCCACTCGTTGTAGCTATTGCTGAGCTAGACAATTGAAAATCAGTATTTCTTAAATGCCGAAGACGGGCAACCGTAATTAATTTTTGTATCGCTTCTTGAAGTAAAACTGCTTTCTCCAATGGTAGGCAGCTCAACTGAACAGCAACGTGTGTTCCAAAACTCGCAAACTCATTTGTTCCGGGCTGTGGTCGAGCTGCTACTTACTTTAGCACTTCAACAGCATTGTCCAATGCGACATCTACTTTTGCTGTTTTTTATCCGGCCAAAAGTTGTAGGTCTTTTACGGGATAGCTGGAACCTTCCCGGTGAAGAAGCTGAGACTGAGGTTGTTCGTCGATGGTTGGCTGGTTCAATTTCCCCATTTTCTGCTTCTCTTTCTGTTAATGTCTGAAATAAAAACGAAAAAATAATGACTTATTTCTTTATTTCAGGTTCCTCTGAGTGAAAACGAGTGGAAGAAAATTATACATGGGTTTGAAACTTCATGGAATTTTCCAAACTGCGTAGGAGCGATCGATGGGAAGCATATTGTGATACAATGTCCATCACATTCAGGTTCACAATACTTCAACTTCAAAGGATTATTCAGTCTTGTTTTATTGGCCTTAGTAGACCACAATTATAATTTCATCTTTATCGACATTGGGAAATATGGCAGCTGTTCAGATGGTGGAGTTTTTGGAAATTCATCCCTACAGACTGCCATTGAGAACAACATATTAAAAATTCCCAATGAATCTCTCATATTAGGCGACGAGGCATTCCCACTTAAACCATACTTAATGAAGCCGTATCCTCGACGAAACCAATTAAGTGTGGAGCAAAAAGTATTCAACTATAGACACTCTAGAGCAAGGCGAATAGTGGAAAATGGCTTTGGGATACTGTCTTCTCGTTTTCGAGTATTCCGAACAACAATATTACTTGCTCCTCAAACAGCTGTCAAGTTAGTCAAAGCTGCATGCGCCTTGCATAACTGGATAAGAAGAGCGAGGAAGGACAGTACGATAACTGTTGATATCGAAGACCATGAAACTGGGCGAATAATTCCTGGTTCTTGGCGAAATTATCCCCAACCAGGAGGTCTGACTGATTTGAGTAGAACTTTGCAGCGAAACTATTTGCCAGAGGCAAGGCAAAAAAGAGATGACTTAGCCAATTACTTCATGGAAGAAGGAGCAATCGATTGGCAGTTTAGGATGCTAGAATAATCCATGTATACCTAGAAAGAGCTTGATATTTTTTATGTTGAAAATTATAAATGAATAAAAGTTTAGTAAAATGAAATCTGGGAAAGAATAAATAAATATAAACAAAACTTACCAAATTGGATTCACTTTCATTTTCCTCCATGTTTTGCTTGAGGAATCGATCCGCAATTTCAAACCATGCTAGCTTGAGATGACACATTTCGCTGGTAGCTGATCCGGTTACTTTTGATTTTTTGACTTTCGAAACTTCCTGATTGTAGGTGCATCTTAAATTCCTTATTTTTTGGCGAAGCAGCTTGATAGTTGGCAGTCCAGACAATGGCAGCAGCACCTGCTCTGCATGGTCCCGTTTCAAACGGTTTTTAAATTCTGGGCATCGTTTTTGCTACAAGCATGGAAATTTCTCATACTCTTCGAGAAAACTGATTGTATCAAAACATGACATAGTGAACACACCACAACTTTTGAAATTTATTATTAACACCACCGCGAACAAATATTTTATAAAAACAAAGCCAATTCAATCAGAGTGGCTTCGAGAGTAGCACTCTCACTCTCAGAAACCTGTTTCCACGCGAGAGTTGATGTGATAGTGCTATGACTATCGTGGGAGCACTATCAACTATCTAGCAGAGCTAGATAGTGTGATAGCGCTGTCGTGATAGTGTGATAGTAACTATCAAGCTATTTACACGATGATAGTATCCGTGAGAGTTGCTATCATGACAGCTACTATAATACCAACTATCGTCGTGTCAATGGGGCTTAAGCGATGGATGAATTTGAATATGAATATGAAAGCAATTATGAAATGTCATCCAATGATATTGCTCTAAAGTATATTGTATTGTCGCATTTATGCTGCACTAAGAATTAATTTATTGGATATTTTCGGTAGGAATGATTGACTAAAATGTATTATGGGAAAGTCAGGACACTGATCATTTTTATCATCCGGGACCAAACGTCAGGGCACTGATCATTTTTATCATCCATAACCAAAAGATTCGGTATCTCCATCAAATCCTTGAAGAGTCGCAAAATAATTGACATATTTAGTACAAAAGAACATTAAAATCCAGTTTCTTGACATCAATGTACCACATTGAACTATTAATAACTACAGAGCCCTTGAAAGGACGACGATTCTATACCGATGCGTATTGGTCCAATATGTTATCGTTAATTTGATATCCCTATAATCAAAATCCTTAAACGCATCCATCAATTATGCTGAAAAATCGGGATGAAAGTCGGATTTTTTTTTTGTTTTAACAGTAAAAGTCCTTAACCGCTATTTGATTCTCTTGGCCTTTAAATGAAACCTAATAGAAGCAAAGACGTATAATTTACCGAAAACAGGACCCTTCTATCCATCCCCGTTCAAAAGCCATACGTGAACATACATAAAAACAAGTTGAGTAAGCAGGAGAGTGCTCCTACCAGAAGGTCTTTGTAAACATCCTAGGGTTAGAAGCAAGTTTTCTAATAGCGTGAATCGATAACTTGAATTATTCATCCAAAACTTAGATATGAAATCGTTCAAATTTATACAAAAGATGCACAGTTTCTTTCATAAGCACAGTGCAGCCGCCATTTTAATCTAGCTTAAATGATTTTTCTGAGTGCTCGGCCGATTGAACATGTTCAAATTAAACACTATTCCTTAAATTTTCATGAAAATTGAAAGAAATTAAAAGTGCCTAAGTAAATTTTAAATTTATATAGGGTTTTCCAATAAGAGGTGTTATTTTGAATAGATCTTCTGATTTAACACCTTGCGACTTCTTCCTTTGGAGCCACGTGATAGAGAAGGCCTATGCCAATAGCCCAGCGTCGATTCAAGATCTCAAAGATGAAATTCGTGAGGCTATCGAGGACATAGGGCAACCACTTTGCGATTTGGTTATGGAAAATTTTATGAAGCGGATATGGTCCTGTAAGCGTGGCGTAGTGGTTATTTGCTCAATGCTAGTTATTGCTTTTAACGGCAATATCTTCTTCTTTATAATGAAATAAACAATCGATCATTTGTATTAAAAATGGCATTTTTCTTTTAATATCAAAATAACACCTCTTATTGGAAAACCCTATATCAACCATAAACACGTGTTATTGTTGGTGTAATTCCATATAATTGAAATGGCTATAACTCACTTGATTATGATTCGATCTCAATTAAATTTTGTGAACATATATATCTTATGTCAGTCTATATAATTGCAAAATTTTAAGAAGTTTGAAGGTACCGTTTTGATTTTATGGGCAAAAATATAAAATCTACGAATCATACTATTTTTAACAAAGTTGAGCAAATTTCGATTTCTGAGGTATTTGTTGCCCTTGTACTCACAAAGGTCCACGTTCGTGATAATTTTCAGATTTTTCGGCTGAAAGGTGTCCAATCGGGAGGGGGGGGGGACACAAATTTTGGGTACATTTTGCCTTCCCCTGGACCCCCTAGTTCACAAAATGATTTTTTTATTTCAGATTCTAAAAGATCTAATCAAGACCTTTCATTTGATACCCCACTTAACTACCTTTGATGAAAAAAAATTTTTAAGGGCCAATTCGTTATTAGGGGGGACCCCCCTTAAACATTTTTTAAATTTTTGTTAAGGCCTTAACTTTTGAGAGATCATCACTTTTGACCTTTTCACAAAGTTTGAGCATTCTAGCTTCTATAGTTTCTGAGGAAATCAGCTGTGACGCATGGACAGACGCACAGACGGACAGACAGGTCGCGAAACTAGTAGGTCTTTGTAAAAAATTTTTTTACAAAGACCTAAAAAGCAAAAAAAATATACGCGACAAATTCATAACCTTTCTTCCTTTGGAAGTCGGTTAAAAAGAGACATATACAAACTGACATGCAAGGACTGCAAAAAAGTATGTATAGGAGGGGTTATACGGAAACGACCGGATACAAGGAGCACTTTCGATATTTCTTACACAAAAATACAGACTTCGACTACGCAATGCATCTGCAAAACCACGAACATGAGCATGATGCTGTGATCAACCACCCGAGCCGTATGAACAACAACACTACGCACACGTCATTATTGCCACCATATTTCACATACAAGGTGGCGGAACGATCGACGATGGCATGCGGTAGCCGTTGACATAGCCACCGTGCATGCTAGTGCCTCACGAGTTAGGCAATCCTAAGGGGACGATATTTATCTACCATGGGTTCCCGCTAGCCCATGGTTCAGATCTTAGCTCTGCTCAGCTTTTCGTTACATTCTGCCTGAGTGACACAGCCTAAATAGCTCCACGTACGTCAGACACTGAAATGTGCACCAGCATAAAATGTAATCTCGTTACGGGCGCGTAACTATGTTCCACCTGAAAACATAGGAGAGCGGTGCGTTCGCTGACAGTGCCCATTATGACGAGGCGGGCACTGGACTGCCACTGGCGAGGCATCGGATATGCGTCAGCATTTTCGAAATATTCAAGCGGCTGGCCTAACGTATCTTGTTTGCTCTTAACATTGTACTCGTATCTTAGCAGTAATCAACAAGTTGCCACGATGGCGTGACTTCGGTCTTGTATTGTTATATACTAGTTAAATAAATATCTTTATATTGTAGGATACGACCCTGTTAGTTTCACTTATCCTATAGTGGCAATTCGGACTAACCAAAAAGTGCTTTTAGGCCTACGAAAATGGGTTCCCGCTGACGATCCACCAATGGGCAACTTGTAAACACTGGTTCTCAAAGGAGATGTTACGAACACGTTAGTGGTTAATTCTGTTGCAAATTCAGAGTTCGAAAATCAAATTACCGTTAATACTTGCGTTGTGCATAAGTTCCCTTGCCCTTGCCTACAAGCTGAACTGTAGCCACGTACTAGGAGTCAAACGTCCCGTGGTCCAGACCATCCTCTAAAATGGCCACATTAGTACCGTCACCAACGCCGATACCCACACTTCCAGCCAGACATGCACCAAATAAAGAGGTTCATGACACGGATCGGATGACACGTATTGTCTTCTGAGTTCTGCTCTTGTGGCATGAAGACATGGAGCTTTAGTTCATCCAGGTCCATGCAAATTGCGCTACAAGCCAAGGCATCAAAGATACGACCAAATTCAACCTGTTGGTGGTAAGCCTCAACACAGAGGCGATGCAGCAGGTGCATAGTACCGTGACTAATTCTCCATTCGAAAATAAGTATAGTACCCCAAAAAACGCTCTATTGGCCCATCTACGCAGACTATGCTCCACAACGTATTCAAAAGTTCCTTTCGGAGATGTGACTGAACCGCCTCGATGTCACGCTGAGGAGTATCTTATCGGCCAACGATGTCCCATTATTGGATCTCGCAGGGATCACTAATCGTCTGCACAAGGTCATTAGGTGGCCAATAGCAGCGGTTACGAAGGATGACAAGTTGCAGTACAGCATCCCACTAACATCGCCAAACTCTAGCGAGCTAAACGACTTCTCCTTCGAGGTCTGAGACCTCAGCCATTGCATGACGAATATAGAAGACACGTTCAAGACGCTGTGCAATAGGCAGCGGTCAAATTCGCGACACGGCGTGCATCGCACACAGCCGGCATCACAGCAAAGGTCGCTAACACACTGTACCAGAACGACTGACGAGCAACTTTGCTGGTACCATCGGCGTTATGGGCCTGAAGCCAGAAACTGCCGACAACTCTGCTGCCAACCAAAAAACTACAGAACTACAATCACAATTTAACGATTAAGAATTCGCAATAACATCTGCAGAAGTGCCTACTTCATTGGCACTGGCAAAGATGTTTCAGTTATCCCACCAACCACCTGAGATCTCAGTTCTTCCACCACGGCTTCGATATCAATGGCTGACATTGGTTTACAATTTCGAACATTCAGAAAAAGGGAGACGAAATTGAGTATGGGATTTGCAACGCTATTTAAGTGGACCTTCACGATAGCCGATGCAAGTCCTCCAATCATCAAAGCTGAAATCATCGAGTATGATGCCCTCCTCATCGACATAAAAGAGAGACGGCTCATCAAGCGTGCTTGCCTCAAAACGATTCTAGCGCACAAATTATCTTTGAGTCGATCAGTAGCCCCACATACTTCACCGCCGGCTTCGATTTGATTATTATGTCTCCAACACTGATCATCCTTTCTAAAGAGATCTTCTTGTTTGTCAAAATGACCCCTTTGGTTTTTTTCAGAGCTAGACTGAACTTGCAAGCAATCATCCAGTCTCTCACTCGGTCAACTAGCACACCTAGCCTAGGTTGCACTTGTCCAACGATGCGTCCAGTATCTAGAGCCGAAACTTCATCCACATAGTCGATCAAGCGCGATTTATCTGGCATCTCTAATCTCAGTAGCCCACCATAAGCCACGATCCACAGGTCTAGACCAAAATCAGATCCCTGGGAAATACCCGATGTATTGTAACATACATCGTTTGTTTGCCCTGGGTTGTATCATGAAGCATGCTTCAAACGACCTCAAAAGCTGCATAAGATATTTTGGCGCTTGGAAAGGGGTTGCCAGCGTAACTAGAATATCCACCCAGCTAGCGCTGAGTGTCACCAACAAAATGATCCGTGGCTTGGTGTGGCTTGCTCAATACCTCTGCAATCACATCAATTATGGAACGACCTGTTCTAAGGCTACACTGCCGCAGAGATAGGTCCCAAGTTGCACGAATTGTGTCAATGAGTCTTCCTTGATAAGTTTCTATAGTACATTTTCAGCCGTGTCTTACATGCATAACGGGTGGTATGCAGATGGCAATTCGAAAATTCCCATCCATTTGCTGCTTAGCATAAGCCTCGTCTCCTCAGATCGCATGCATGCGTTGAATGTGCTGAGCAGCAAGTCAGGACAATGGTGATGGACAAGTTGCAACACCTCAGCTGGAACGTCATCTGGATCTGGAGCCTTTCTTGTATTTAATGATAGGGAAGCCTCCTCCAGCTACAACTTTGTGACAAGTGGGCACTCAATTGCTGTTTTACCGTGAATAGCGCCAAAAAAGACGGGATATGCGGGGAAAAGTGCTCACACTATCTCATCAATCTTGTTCACTCTATGTATGCAAGGCATTGGTAGGGCCCCAAGCAGCCGCATAAAAAGCTTGTAGCCTAGTCCCTGCCCAATCTTGTTCACATTGTAGACTAGATCTTGCCAGCAGCGAATCTTACTACTGTTAATCATTTTGAGAGCGCATTTTCTAGCCAATTTATTTGCTCCTTTCCGGCTGCATGCCTCGTGATGGCTCCGTATCCATTGAGTTGCTGAAGCTTGTGACACTCCCTTCACTTTTCAGTGCTTTTAGTCAACCATCAGTACGCCGGGGGCTTGCCGTACCGGGCTTTTTGACGGGGCAAAGAAGCACGGCAAATAGTCGTGATGATGCTTGCAGGGGAGTTCACCACGTCTCGAGCTGCCAGTTCTTCTATCCCCTGTGGCTAACCTTGCAGCGGAGCACCTCAACCAACCTTTCGACCATAGTATACTCACATAGTATCCACACTCAATATAGCCTCCGGAAAAATCCGAACACAAGCCGAAGAGCCAACCATAAATCTGTGGTAGCAGGTAGGTAGTTAGATACTGACGCGAGGATTGCTTCAATGAGATATTTCAGGATTACCAGGTCTCAAAAAATCAATAACTTTGCAGAAAAACAAATCTGTTCCATGCAATCTTTTAGTTTTTTATTAGGACCTGGCAGCTCCACCATGTTCTGAAATGCGTAAAAGAACACGTGCGTTGGAAATTTTATTTGTTTTCATTTTGTTTTTTTTGAATACGACAAGCCTCGGCTCAGCTGACACGCTCTGGCTCAGCTGACTAGCCCCTGAGAATATTCAGAAAGTGTGCAACACAGGGTAAATGGAAGGTGTGGATACTATGTGAATGTACTATGTGAATATACTATGCTCTCGACGACCATCCTTCTGATGTTCCACTCTATTGTAAACGATCGAGAGCGTGGGTGTAGGGAGACAGCATCAGGTACTGGTGATCACTGACTGTATATCCTCCATACTAAGGACTCCAAGGTGAATGTCACGTCCGGAATGGTTCCTTCACAGACAGTACGGCAAAAAGTCGGCGTATTTCCGGGATTTAGTATGACAAGTACCGTCCTTGTCACCATTTCTAGGATCTGTTGAAGGTATGCCCCATTCGATTGCTTTGCGTTGAAATCTCACCCACCGAGATCGTTGCCATCTGCATTCAAGATAGTGCCCGCCAAAACATCAAGCTTGACATGGAAAGATGATATCTGTTTGTTTGGCGTTAGGTCCCTGAGCACTAAACTTACACGAAATCATCCCCTCCCTCCGCCCTTCGCCTGAAAGCCACTATTGCGAGCCCGGATGGTGGCAGTACCAGTTTCCTTAGGACACTCTGATCACGCACTTTTATCATGGTATTGCTCACTCAGCAACAAAAACTCGGCTTTCATGTCCCTCGCAAACTACTCAAGCTAGATTGAGTGGTTGAACTGCAGTATAGGTTTATCTGCAGAATATGAGTCATCGGAGTTTTAATTTTATCTTGGCTAGGGCTTCGTATAAAACGCGATATATTCTCACCCCAAGATGTATCCAATATCCATTCTTGGCTCAGCATTCACAGTGTGCCTCCATTGTTCACTCTTTTCTTTTATGTCCCATTTGCACTATAGGGAATCCCTATTGGATCCTTTGCATACTTATGTATTGTGACCATAGCCAAGGCATTTGAATCATTAAAGTGGCGCTACTATTCATCTTCAATCTTGTGCAAGGAAAATTTTTTTGTGTCATTACTGACCTCATAGCTCTGATAATGTTTACTGAATTTTTTGACATTTATTTTTTCACAAAGAACAAAAAACCTTTTTTCTTTTGTAACTAAAAGTTCCACCATTTTATACCAATTAATTCCGTCATTTATTTCTTCACATACATATGTGTTCTTAATGTACTTGGTTCCTTTGTAGATAACAGTTTCGTGTTGTTCACAAAGCAAATAATTGAAGTCTTCTATTTGAGGTAAATTTTTATGTCTTAAAAAATTCTTCTGAACAAACGTTACCGGCGCAAGAAGTTACTACCAATTGAATATTAGAAAATTGACAATTTAGTAAAAAGTTAGAAAATGCCAATGATGATTATAGAGCTAGAGAGTATGCAATATTCTTTCTACTTGTTATAACGCGTGCATATTTTTTAAGATCTTTATGTTTTGCTTCAAATCGAAAACACCATATAAATTATAATGGCCCACTGTTTAATACAATTGTTGGGTAGTGAAGCAAAAAATGATGCTTCGGTTTTAATGGGCCTATTAGCTCAATGTACAATCTGTGATGATCTAATAATTTCATTGCTAATATCCAAAATTTATTGTCACAGGGAACAATATCTCCTAATAAAAACGGGAAAAAGTGCATGAATTCCCACATTTCCCTAGCAGACATTTTGAGGTTATTTGATTTTAAACGTGATATTGTTATTGGTATTTATTCTTATTTTCTAATGGCCCATAGCAAAAAAAACTGTTTCCTTTTGTGAAGAATTTCTAAGGATACTAAATTTTCACTTATCAAATGCAGTATGATAGGAGATAAATCATGAATTATATCCGCCACCAAATTTTTAGTAACGTGGAAAGAAGGAATGTTATTAAATGGACTAGTTTCTTTGATTCCAGTAACACGACAATAATTTTGCCTTAAATCCTGATCGTATTTCTCTTCGGTCTTAATGGCGCTGATTTCTTCCTCAATATTGGTTTTTAAGTCAGTTTTAATTTTATTGCATATTCGACAAAATCGCATGGAATTAAATGAGGCACCAAATCCTAGCATTTGTTTAAGTCCAAGATTGTCACCAAGAATCGCAAGAAGAACAAAGTGTATTTGGTATGTTTGATTAGGTGTTGATATTTCGATTCCTTCTTTTTCCAAAGCCTTTATTTCTTCAATCAATACATATAAACATGATTCAATACCGTGCGCTGATAAAAAAAGTTTTCGAATGAACCCAGCTACAAATATAAAATTAAGTTGGGAGTTAACAAATGTGGGAAGGTTTGGAGAAGAGTAATAGATTCCACACAAAGTATCTTGAGAAGCATGACTTCCTAAAGGGTTATTAACTTCAAAGTCGTCGGTGTACAATAAAAGTGGTATTGTAATTTTATTCTTTCCTATAAGAAGCTCTTTTTCTTTAAATAATGTCCCATTTACTACATTACAAATGTTAACAGTGTCTTTTTTAATAGCTATGTTTTTTGAAGTCATTTCAAGTAACCCTTGAGTTTCAAAAATTTTTCTAAACTGAAATCGCAGTGATATGTAGTAGGCTTTGTGTGGACTTTTATCTATTGTAGGTACACCTTTAACAATAACTGGTTGCAATTCGTTGTTTATAGTATGTACTGTACGGGTTGTGTACAAACCTTTTCTTTGGAAAGTGCGAAGAAATAAAAACTCACTGTCAATACTTTCAAAGGGGTTTGAACATATTTGAGGAATGTTAAACTTAGTACTATCATCGTTTGCAAAATTAAAGCTTCCTAAATTTGTTAAAGCACTCACTATGCAAGTAGTTAGCTCAGTGACATTTTTTTGGATTGTTATAACATCATTTCTCGCTAAATTGCTCTTTGAATATACATCTAGAGAAAAATTCAGAGCACGATTACTAATGGAAAGTAGGCTTTGGGTAACATACTCGTATGTATTAATACAAGGTTTGGAAACTGTCAAATTTTCACTTATACTAGATTGTGGCAAAATACACATATTTGTTTTAATCTGTTCATATTCCTGACTTTCATTTGATAGTGAACATTTCTTCTTAGGTGTTTCTTCCGAAACAAAAATTTCGGAATCATTTTCACTAAGTTCATGACAATTGATTTAATGTTTTTTGAAGGTTTTCCTATTAGAAAATATTTGCCAGCATTTAATTTGACCACATTTATAGACATCAAAAGTTTGCTTGTTATCTCTTTATTCAAATGATTTATCAAATCATTCACACATGAGTATTGATTTTTACAAATGGAACAATTATACATATTATTAGTTCTAATGAAGTTTTACGTTTATCTAATGAATGATGAGTTTTTTTTTACAGTTGGTGGATATGAAAATTTAGTTGTATCCATACGCAAGTTTCCAACTTATAATACTAAAAATGGAAACTTCTTTTAAAAAGTTATTGTTCTTTCACAAATTCCAAAAGATTAGGAATGTTTTAGGTCATTGCTCTTTAGATATGATATTAAGCCTAGTATTTGTGGGTTTATCTTCTGACCTGCTATTGAAATATCGTAAATATATTTTTGTAAAAATAACCAGACATCTGAGTATTCTGGATATTCTAAATTGAAAACATGATAAAGCTTAAAGCACAGATCTAGCCCAGGCAAGAAACTGGTAAATTTGAACCGTACCTCGTTGAAATAAACGTAGAATTCCTTTGATGTAGATTCACCGATTGCGATCAGAAATGGTTGCAATGTTGAATTTGTTGCATAAAAACGAGACTGCAGATCACTTATGGCTTTAGGATTATCACCAATGCTGGCCAATTGCAGGACAAAACAATCACGTGCCTCTTTTATTGTTGTTTTGCGGAATTTTTTCCCATAGGAATTAGTCACTCGGTGAGATGGAAGAATCACGGCATTCAATAAAGTCGCAACGCTTAGATCAACTGAGTCTATGCATAATTAAAAATGTGAAAATGCATTATATAAGTTTTAATTATTTACCTTTGTCTGTGATCGTTTCAATAAATTTTGAATTATCGATTGACCCCTTGTCATGAATGTTTGCTTTCAAGTAAGGTATGATTAGGGATTCAAAGTTTTCCCACTTATTGAAAAGATAATTTTCTTTTCCTTCAAATATTTTTTTAAAGTCGGAGTGAATCTTAAAAAAAATGTTTAATAATGTAGGCGTATAGATTAACGGTATTACCAAATGAGTACCGAATTCAATATTCGTGTACAGTGGCCAATTTTTTAGAAAACCCTCAATATCTTGCGAATTAAGGAGTTGTTTGCGACGAAAATCATAACTTTGCTTCCACTTTAGCATCACTTGATCAAATGGAGAATCATTATGGCGCAGCCATGACATAATACTTGTAGACAAAACAATGTCCGTTTCGGCAACATCATTTGCATTAACTGGGCTATTCGTGGTACTATTTTTTGTACGCTTCGTTTTGGATTATTTATATACCTACTGTACAGCTTCTCGCTTGGACATTTCCTGTTTTTTGATCTTTTTATAAAGTATGTTTCTTGGATATACAAACGTGTTAACAACTGAAAAATTTGCCTGTTTGTATATTGTCGCGTGTTATTTGGTTCGCGGCCTATAATTTTAATGTTTCGGGAAAGTGAAAACGCAATGTCTTTTAATTTAAGTTAAAAGAGTTTATTTAATTAACTAAAATGCACAATAATCCGTTAACACTTTCACTAATTTTAATTTTCACTATTAAAATTAAAATTTAACACTTGTCCATAAATTTTTTATCGCAATTGTCTTCTAAATTACTCCACTATTACGAAACACACTTTGCACTCAAATAATCAATTGTCTTTACTTCGCGTTCCACTTTATCGCAGTTTTCTTATCGCGGTCGAATGAATGATCATCTCCCCATTCATTCAGCTCGCCTTTATATAGGGTCTCTACCTATTCACCCATTTCTCGCACATTGGCGAATGTTCTACCGAAGGTACCTGGTAGGTTCGAGTGACGTCACTTGCAGATGTTGATCATGCTTGTTGGATTCTCGTGGGTTCGAGTAATGATGATGAAAACAATTGCGACAGTAGCTCGCAGAATTATTTGTACATGTAATTATTTGTACATGTAACACTGCCCCCACCTCAGTTCTTTTCGCCCCGAAAAGATGTATCGCTATTTGTAGTCAATTCTCCCTGGGTGTAATATGGGGCAAGACGGTCCAGATGCACGATTTTCATTTTAGCTCTCGGCTTACGATGTTCCTGTATTCGGTATACGACGTCGTTGATTCGCTTTGTAACTCGGTATGGTCCCTCCCAATTATGTTGCAACTTTGGAGACCTACCCTTTCGCCGTTGCGGGTTATAAAGCCACACCAAGTCATCTTGCTGGAAGCCAGTAGAATTAGCCTTTAGATCATACCTGGTCTTCATGCGGTCAGTAGCCGATTCGAGGTGTTTTCGCACTGTCCGATGTATCTGGTTCAACCGTTGTCTTAGATCGCTTGCGTACTCCGAGACCGTTTGGGGTTTCTCAGGGGGTGTTCCGAACTTTATATCGGCTGGCAAACGAATAGTCTTTCCAAAAATGACTTTGGCTGGGGCTTGGCCCGTCGATGCATGTTCAGCGGCTCTATACGCCATTAAAAATAGTGGGATATGTCGGTCCCAGTCCCTTTGGTTCTCGTCAACCATTTTGGCCAAGTGTTTATTGAGCGTGCCGTTGAAACGTTCGACCATTCCATCGGATTGGGGATGCAGCGGTGTTGTCCTCGTTTTCCGTATTCCCAGCTGCTCGCACATTTCGCTAAAAACTAGTGACTCAAAGTTTCGGCCTTGATCCGAATGTAGTTCACAAGGCACGCCGTACCTGCTGACCCAATTTAACACTAGCTGTTCGGCTACAGTAGTTGCTTCCTGGTTGGGAATGGGTTAGACCTCGGGCCACTTGCTGAAATAATCAGCTACAACCAGCGTGTATCGATTTCCCCATTTAGATTCAGGAAAGGGTCCAGCGATGTCAACAGCAATCCTTTCGAATGGCACGCCTACGTTATAGGTTTGCATTTGTCCTCTCAGTCGTCGCTTTGGGCCTTTGACGGAAGCGCAAATTGTGCATCTGCGGCACCAGTCCTCTACGTCTTCTCGAGCGTGGAGCCAGTAGAATCTTTCCCGCAATTTCGCTAAGGTTTTGTTAACACCAAGATGGCCTCCCGAGGATCCTTCATGCATTTCCTTTACCACATCGTGGATTCGGCTTTTGGGTAGTATAGTTTGCATCCTATAGGAGCTGCCATCCACCGTTTCCCATTTCCGCTTGAGTACGCCACCCTCCACCTGTAGGGAGTTCCATTGTGCCCAATAGCTTTTCAGGGTTGCGCCATGCATCGAAACGTCCTTCCACTCCGGTCGCCCAGTCGTCTCCTTCCATACGAGCAATGGTCCGATGTCTTCATCGGCTAGCTGGGCATTTCGAATCTCCTCCGATGACCAGCCTTCATCGAATTCCACCGTTATCAGGCGCAGATCAACGGGCGGTTCCTTTTCCTCAATCCGTCGGCAATGCTTGCAGTAAGCTGGACATGGGCGACGAGATAGGGCGTCAGCATTTCCATGAACTCCGCCCTTTCGATGAACAATTTCGTAGTCGTATGACTGCAATCTTTCGATCCATCTCGCAACTTGTCCCTCGGGGTTTTTGAAGTTAAGTAGCCATCTCAATGATGCATGGTCCGTTCGAAGAACAAATTTCTGGCCATATAGGTACTTGTGGAACTGCTTGGTGGCCTCTTTTATAGCCAATAGCTCCTTCCTGGTCACACAGTAGTTCCTCTCACTTTTTGAAAGAACTCGACTGTAATACGAGAGGACTCTTTCTTCGCCATTGATCTGCTGGGAGAGTACAGCTCCAATACCGCCGTTGCTTGCATCGGTGTCAACCACAAACATTTTTCCGGGTTTCGGATACGCCAGTACGGGTGATTCACATAGCTTTTCCTTCAGAGTCTCAAAGGCTGTCTGGCATTGTTCATTCCAGACATACGGACGATTTTTCTCGGTTAGCTGATGAAGACACTTAGCTATTTTGGCAAAGTCTTTGACGAATCTTCGATAGTAGGTTGCCAGGCCCAGGAAACTTCGTAGTTAGCGCTTGTTGTTTGGCGTTGGCCAGCTTTTCACGGCTTCAATTTTCTCAGGGTCTGTTTTGACCCCTTGTGCTGATACGACATGTCCCAGGTATTTTACTTCAGCTGCGAAAAGGGTACACTTGTCGGGACTAAGTTTCAAATTTGCCAGTCGCAGTCGGGAGAAAACCTCTTCTAAGTTCCGCACATGCTCTTCGAACGTTCTCCCGATGACGATGATGTCATCTAGGTACACCAAGCAGGTTTTTCAGGTTAGACCACGTATTACGTATTCCATCAAGCGTTCGAAAGTGGCTGGGGCATTGCAAAGCCCAAACGGCATCACCACAAATTGCCACAATCCGGTCCCAACTGAAAATGCGGTCTTCTCTCGGTCCTTCTTGTCAATTTCTACCTGTCAGTAGCCACTCTTGAGATCGAGTGTAGAAAACCATTTTGCGTCGGCTAAAGTGTCCATGATGTCATCGATGCGTGGGAGCGGGTAACTATCTTTCTTGGTGACGTCGTTAAGCTGCCTATAGTCGACACAAAAGCGAGTGCTACCATCCTTTTTCTTTACTAGAACTACAGGCGCGGCCCATGGACTTACAGAAGGTTCAATAATGCCTTGTTTTTCCATGTCCGAGATCAGCACGCTCACTTCTCCTTGTTTGGCTATAGGGAGACGTCTTGGTGCTTGTCGAATCGGCTTGGCTCCCTGTGTGTCTATGACGTGAGTTACCAAACTCGTTCGGCCTTGGTCATCCGGGCTTGTTGAGAAGATGTCACTGTACTTGGTGACCAGATCAGAGGCTCGTTTGAATAGCTGCACCGGCAATTTGACTTGCTTCAATATTGCAGACGTGGATTCCCTGGCTTTTTCTGTGTCTTGCCTCCTTTTCCAATGATGGTTGTGAGTAGCTTCCAAAGAGGTGATGGTGGAAACAGGCTGGCAGCTGCCGATGACTTCTCCCGCTTTGATGCTCGTGGTTGAATCTGCGGTGTTAAGGACTCTAACCGGCACATATCCGTTCCTTAAAGATCTTACAAGGCTTCGTCCTACAATCAAACTGCGCAATGCGGACGTCTTCGTTGGCTCTATCAGGTAAGATCGGTGGTCTCCAGAATCACCATCAAGCTTGGCCCATACAATGCTTTCGGAAGAATTCGGTACATCAGTGTCGGTACATACCACTACATTCATCTTGGGGATTTGGACGCTGGGATCCTCCATCAGAACTTCGACATTCTGCCATTTCAAGACACGTTTTCCCAAGTCCAACGTGATTCCATGTGGTTGCAGAAAATCCATTCCGAGAATGCAGTCATCCATAATGTTCGCGACCAGAAAATTATGTCGGAACACAAGGTCTCCCAACTGTATCTGGAGGTTGACCTCTCCATGAACAGGTGCAGTTTCTCCCGTAGCTGTCCGTAGTGAGAAAATTCTGCCCTTGTGAAGTTGTTGCTGTCTAACTAGGTCTGGTCGGATAATCGATCGGGTTGCACCAGTGTCGATTGTTATGGTGCAGTGTTCTCCGTCAATTTGACCCGGAAGGCATAAGTCCGCTTCTCCACGATGTAGTCTTGACACGGTGATGGTGGTGCTGGGGACGTCGATCCTCCTAGCCAACCTCTGCCCCACGAAGTTGGCTCTTACATGTTTCCCGACCCCTCTGTTTGAAGGGCTTCCATTCTGGGCTCCTGACTCGGTCTGGATCTCCTCCTAGCTGCACACCCTGGACAATAGCTCGGTTTTCTTCGCTTCTTGCAGTCTCTTTGCAAGTGCCCCTTCTCTCCGCAATTCCAGCATCTAGGCGCACCATTTACATGCGGGTCTCGCTCAATTTCCACGCGTTCACACCTGCACTCGTCTGTCACTACTTCACGAACCCGGGCAGTGGTACGAGTCACATTTTTCGCTGCCTCAAAGTTCAGACTGTAAGCCAATGCGTCCTTAACCGTTTGCTTTTGAGCTAAACGCACGGCTTGTTGCAATTCCGGGTCCTTTAGTGCGCTGATGAATGCCTCTGTCGCTGCATCATCTCGATGTTCTGGGTCGTAGGCTGGCTAAGCCAAAAGTGCTAGTCGCTCAATGTCTTGGGCTAGCTGCTGTAGGGTCTCACCAGACTTCTGCACCCGATGCCTTAGCTGTGACCGATAAATCTGCTTTAGATGATCGTCTCCATAACGCATGTCGAGCGCATTCATTATAGCATTCGGGTTTGAGTGCAAGTCATCGGGGATCGTCTGCAAAAGCTCGGCAGCTGGGCCTCTTAGAGCAAGAATCAGTGCAGTTGCTCGTTCCTGCTCATTCCAGTGATTTGCCCTTGCGGCAGCTTCAAACTGAGTCTTGTAAATACTCCAGACCGTTTGCCCATCGAATATTGGTGCTGGCACATTTCTGAATGTGCTTTGCGCTGCGGTTACAAGCGGGGCTGGTGGGGCGGTTACTACTGCCTTTGCTACTTCCAATTCTTTTTTCACTTTTTCCATCTCATGGTTCATTCTCGCTTCGACCTGGCTGATCTCATAGTTAATTTTCTCCTCAACCTGGCTGACCTTCTCCTCGACCTGGTAAACCTTTTCCTCGACGCATTTAATTTGATTGTTCAGGCTACCGAGCTCCACTTTTATTTCGGTTGACTGTTTTTGCACTTCCTTGATTACGATCGCTTGTTGGTCCAGCTTCACTGATTGTTCATTTAACTTCGCTGATTGTTCATTTAACTTCGCTGATTGTTCATTTAACTTCGCTGATTGTTCATCTAGCTTCGTCGTTAAGTTGGATGACTGTTCATTGAGCTTCGCAGTTAAATTGGATGACTGTTCATTGAGCTTCGCAGTTAAATTGGATGACTGTTGTCGCTGCTCTTGCTGCATCAGCATCAACATTTGCATCAGCGCATTTTCTGGTTCCTTTGGTTTTGGTGTGTCTACTTCTCCACCTTCTGCGCCTTTTTCCGCATCTGAGAGCTCACCCGAATCCAGATTCACGCCTTCCGACTCGATCGCGTCACGCAAGCGTGCAATCAGTATGGCCTTTGTACCTTGTGTGGCCAGATTCCGCTGTTCCAACTCCTCCTTGAGCTCCGATATGGTCAATTCATTAATTTTTAAGTTTAAGCTTCGTGGCATTTTTAATGTTTCTTTAAATTTTACTATTGTGCACTATAAAATTGTTCAAATTTTCACTTTCAAAATTTTTCTTTCGCACTTCTTGACACCACTGTCGCGTGTTATTTGGTTCGCGGCCTATAATTTTAATGTTCCGGGAAAGTGAAAACGCAATGTCTTTTAATTTAAGTTAAAAGAGTTTATTTAATTAACTAAAATGCACAATAATCCGTTAACACTTTCACTAATTTTAATTTTCACTATTAAAATTAAAATCTAACACTTGTCCATAAATTTTTTATCGCAATTGTCTTCTAAATTACTCCACTATTACGAAACACACTTTGCACTCAAACAATCAATTGTCTTTACTTCGCGTTCCACTATATCGCAGTTTTCTTATCGCGGTCGAATGAATGATCATCTCCCCATTCATTCAGCTCGCCTTTATATAGGGTCTCTACCTATTCACCCATTTCTCGCACATTGGCGAATGTTCTACCGAAGGTACCTGGTAGGTTCGAGTGACGTCACTTGCAGATGTTGATCATGCTTGTTGGATTCTCGTGGGTTCGAGTAATGATGATGAAAACAATTGCGACAGTAGCTCGCAGAATTATTTGTACATGTAATTATTTGTACATGTAACAATATTTTATACGGGATTTTCTCCTGGAAACTCGTCCGCAAATTTTTGACTTAAAAGTTGGAAGTCATTGCTGGAGAGTGTTTGTTTTGCTGAAAGAAAGTCGACCACTGCGTTCGATATAATTTGTTGGTGATTAGGTAAGAGATGCTTGTTGTCTTCGTAATATGTTACGACCGATTTTCCTTTATAACATATCTTCAGAATTGATTTGATGTCAATTAAAAAAATATAAACTAAAATTCTTATATTACCACACACTTTATCTTACCTCAGGCCTAATAAATGGCTTTGGTGTTGTGGATGTTGACGATGATAAGTCATTAACCCACGATGAAACATTTGCTAAGGTGTCAGCACAATGCAGCTGCAAGATTAAAATCATAATTTGAAGTTAAATGGTGAACATATCTTTATCTACTCTACCTGTTCTTTGTTTTTCCACTCCCTTAATTTGAATCGAAATTTGGCTTTAATTCCTATTTGTTCGAAGTTAGGGAAAAGCTTGTCCAAGTCTTCATTCTCTAAGTAGCCAAGCTCTTGTTTTGTTATACCGGCTCCTTGAATTTATGAATATTTACATATAACTTGCGTACATCAAACTTCATCCACACCTTTTAAAATCAAAAATACCGTTTCATTTGGATCGAAACTTTTTATTAATTCTAATAGCTCACTATCATCGTTCGATGAAATGAAATCTGCTATTTCCAAAATTATATTTTCTGCAGAATTAGTCATTTTTCACATCGATTCTGCCACCACTTAAACACTTTGCACGCTTGGACCAACACTGAATTGACAACCGCGTCGTGATTGCGTTTGATAGATAACATTGACTATTTTCATAGTCGTTTTCAACATATTTATCATAAACAATAGTCAAAACCACAGTGAACCTTTTCATTTTGACTAATTCTAATAGTCACATTGGCCTCTTTCACACGGGAATGGTAAAAACCCATATCCAAACAGGTTTCGCGCTTACGCCCTTACGTTTACACGTTGCATAGTTCAGCCAACCTATTTTTGTATACGATACACGTCTTGCGAGTGTATGTGTTAAAAGGATCATTTGATCGTTAAACGTCGTGCGGACAACATGAAAGCGAAGACAGAGAGATAAGCGATTGAGAATTGATGTTTTAGCCTTGAATTGTGCACGAGGTAACAAAAACTGGAATGCAAAATGTATTTTTTGATTGTTGAAGTTTGTCGATTCAAACTTCTATTGGATTTATTAGAACCTCCGTGTTTTTCCGCTTTCTGAAAAATATATTCCAAAGTTGAATATCCTTTTAAGTCGCATATTTTTCTTGTTGTGTTGTCAACTGGCATATTATAATGCGATTCTATAAAGATTATGCGTACTGTTAATTTTCTATGGATTTACAATAGGCAATTTAACTTTATTGAAATCGAGATATTCGTCGTGTTGTTTCCTGAAATTGAACATGGCCTCCGCTTTTATAAATTTATTGAATAACGCGTAGCTTCTCGCGTCCACGCATCCATTTTTGCACGCAAATTAAAGAAAGGCAATCGTTTCATGACGACTACCTTCTTCACCGAATGTTCAATTCGGAATGATTACCGGCGTTTGTATAAATTTCCCCCACCAAATGATCAACAAAATGCGTTTGTGTATGTGCGTTACGCTCGTTCACCCTACAAAATGTTGGCTTGTTTTTACCATCAGGTCCCCTCAATGCCTCTCATTCTTCTTGCCCATATAACCTGTTTAACGCTCACTTTTAACGCTGCGTCTGAAAAAGCCCATTGAGACCATTTAATACTTTATTATCGAATGAAAGTTCTTCGTATTAGTTCGTCCCTACGGAGGAATATAGCAAGAGTTTGCTGTAACTATGAAATAGTTGGCCTTACTATATAAAGTCAAGTCGACTATATTAATTTTCAAAATGAAAATATTGAGTATCAAATTACACGCCCGTTCAACTTACTGTTTTGACTATGATTTTTGAGTTTGCTGATAGTTGAGAAAATAATCAATATGAACAAAATTGAAGTCAATCTGGCAAAATTTAGTCAAAATGACTATGTTTTACGTGACTATCAAACTGAGTATGAAATTTATTTGATATCACTATTCAAAATTCTTTCAGTGTAGACGCCATTCTGTTATTGATGTTTGATGGTGGAGCTATCTGCGCGTGCCTTTTACGTTTAGATATTAGCACTTCTTAAGCCTTCCGATCTTCTTAGGCCTTCGGGTCCTCTTTTGCTTTCAACCAGCTCCTCCGGTAATGCCCTATGTGGTCTAGGAGCTCCTCTAGCTCAAGGAGCCCATTTATTACACCTTTGCATTTTTTTGGTGAGTTGCGTGCGGATTTTATTTTTTTAGAACATCTCTTGCTTTTCGGATTAACCTTTCTTCTTGGTATTGCTGAACGGCAATTGTTTTTTGCGCCCTGCTTTCTTGAGACAGGTTATCGGCTTCTATTTTCGAGTACAGTACTTCACCCACATCCTCGAGTTGACGATGAAATTACACAATGGCGCTTGGTTTGTCTGATCCCTCCTTTCTTCCTCTATCGTGATTACTTTGCGGACCTCAGTTGTTCATTATAATTTCGGCATTTAAGACCCTTGATTCAGTCGCTTGGGTATCGGTTATATTTTTTTCTGCTGTGCCAACATCTAGCGCGTCCCGCAGAATTTCCCACTCTTCTTTTTTAGGACGCTTTGGCGTTCGCATCGCTTTTTTTGCTGCGCCTGAACACCACAGGAATCTCAGTTTGAGCAAGGCTGTTTGTTATTCTCTATTTTGTCCCTGGATTTTTAGCTGACGTTGCCGCGGCTAAAGATGATGCAAGGGTTGTTGATTTTCCTATCGGAACCTGGGTTTTCTATGAAGACATTTGCTGTGGCTTAATTTTTGGGATTCGCTAGTTTTCTCTACATTCAGTTTCTTGTTTTGACGGTGTTCGCCCTAACATGAGTCTACGCTTGAATGGATTTTCTCTGTCTGGCCCGAGTTTGCTTGTAGATATATCTGTTTTAGTAGCCAAGTTCACTAATTCTATAACTTTGCAGTCGCTGGATGATGATTGGTGGGAGTATGTTCACTCACTACCCTCTGCCGCTATTACTGGGGATCCGACCCCCTGTACCGTAAGTTTTTTCTCCTTCTCAACTTTCATTGTAGTTTTTTTCTAGATTCATTTCCATAGCGTTTTACTTACCTTCAGGGGCATTTGCATACTCAAACGTTCGCCAAGCTTCGAGGCTCCGTTCGAGACAGCCGTTTTTGTCCCTGACTGCCTTCCCTTGAAGGACATGGGTTGCTTAACACCCCGAGGATCTGGGGCAACGTATCATTTTCGCTCCCGCCTGAAATTACATCAAAAGTAAGACGTTGGTAGTCAGATGCTGTCTGCAGAGGAACTTTACGGCAACCTGTACTTTCTCAGGTACGTGAGGCGGCACTTCCCGAAAAATGCAAGTGTCCAAGAGTACTCCTGTGGATGAGCAATTTCCATGCAGGAACGCATTTTGACGCTTTACAGTAATAAATTGAGTAAATAAAATTATTCCGGTAAGCATATTCATTACAACATTACGATACCGGAATTTCAATAAAAGTATTCAATAAAGCAAACATTTTAAATTTATTCCAATAATTGATGTCATGAATGCTCAGCTGGTGATTGAAATTGCATAGCCATTTCCAGGGATTTATATGCATATGAAATCAAATATTTGATGATAATACGTTTAATATGTGGTTGATATTCCAAATATTTATTATAAACATTCAAAGTGTTTCCGAGGGAATCAAACACAAAATAAATAAAGAGTGGAAGTTTATACATTTTAATTTGAATTATTTTCAATATGCATTGAATTGAATTGTAAATAGAATTTAAAGCCTTCAACCTAAAGTTGTTAGGAACAAGTTAAATTACTGATGTTAAGTTCAACATATTTCTACTTGCATTGTTACTTCGTGGAACAATGCAACTTTTGAATTCTCTTTATCTTTAAACGCCTTAAGCGTTAACTTTAACATTACGATATCTTTCCTTTTATTGCCATGGATATGTGACGATCCGATTCAGTAAGGATCTCTACCACACAGCAAATACGTGCCCATTTTACAACTTCATAAGTATGTACCCTGGGAACATTTCCGGGAAACGTGATGGGATTAAAAAGAAATGATTCTTCCTTGCCTGTACCTTCCCTGGCAGGATATCTCCCAGAATTTACTTCTAATTGCTAGAAGTGGGGAATAAGAACTGAACTGATATGAAATTGCTGAAAGGGTAAAGTGAACAGGAAGGTGGAATAGAAATAGAAAACTTTATAACCAATTAGATATGGGTTTATAATTGAATTTCCCAACGATTTCTCCTATTATCCCTTTTGCATAAATTGTAAAATAGTTTTCCTCTTTGTTCTTTGGTGTATGCAAGGTATACACCAAAGATTTTTTGTATGCTGTTGAAGTTACACATTGCTGTTTTCACTTTTTCTGCCAACAATGAAGCGGAAAAGTTGTGAGTGCATTAATTTTCATACGAGAGCATGGCAGTCTTAAGCTCTAGTCTAGAGGAAAAAATCAATATGCCTTGCAAGCGGGTGCATCCTGGGACGACGAAGGAAACTTTTTAATATGTTTTCGTGACAGGAATTGAAGTGTGAATTAAATTATTCACTAAGAGATGCGAAAACTTCGTCGTGGAAAGTTTGCTTGCATCATCACTATTACTGGTCACGTTTATTCCCTCGCCCAATGTGGTTTACGTCAGCTTTTACCCTTTTGATGGTTGAGCTTACAGCCTTAAGGTGTTCTATAAAATTTTATAGAATTACTTTTCTTAGTAATATTAAAATTTCCAGAATATTTGAAAGATTCTCGGATAAATCTTTATCAAAAATAAAAAAAACTGAAATTAATTTAAAATTCTTTCAAAGAACAACGAATGTCATTTTTTGTCTTGCAGGAGTTTTTAAGTAAGGATATTGTCACTATCTGTGCCTTAACTAATAGCTGCCACGGTAAACTCCATCTAAGGAATATGCAATGTTAACGGACAGCACTAATTACTTCTCGGAAAAGTTTTAACAGACACTAGTTCAGGGCGATTGCTTCTACTTGTCTGGGAAAAAAACTATCATTTGTTATTAAAACTCGTACATTTAGCAAATCGTTCTATTTTCCTGGATGTAACCGATATAATAGACGTCATTTGTCACCATTTAGAGCTTTATCGCTTCTATCTGTGAAACTTCTAGTCCAGGAAGAGCTTATTAAAAATTGTGTAACTGTGTCAGATAGCTCCATTTCATTAGAAGTTAAATTGATTTTTAAGTGCCGCTCCATACTGCATTATCATAAGTAGTTATTTTCTTTTGTGATCATTTAAAGAATTTTTATATAAATATAAAACGTAAAAAATGTCTTAAGAATTTTTTTTAATATATTGGATATTCTAAAAAGTATTGAGCTTTTTTTTGTCATTTTTCGATTGAATATTTATTTTATTTAAAATGAATTTTATTTAAGTACAGTTTGTCCGTTATTATCTATAATCTTTTGCCATTTTTTGGAAGTAGCCATTATTCCATCTGTGCAGAACTTTTCTGGTTTATCGGTGAAAAACTTGGCCAAGTGATTTTCACAGTCCCTTTTAAAAGTGAATTTCTTTTCATTATGAAACTTTTGCAGAGACCGAAACAAATTGTAGTCTGATGGTGCAAGGTCTATACGGTGGATGCATCAAAACTTCCCAACCAAGCTCTGTCAATTTTTGCCGCGTCATCAAAGGTGTATGTGGTCTGGCATTGTAATGATGGAAGACAACGCCCTTTCTATTGATCAATTTTGGCCGATTTTTTTGAATTGCTTGTTGCAGTCTGGTTAATTGCTGACAGAACAGAGCCGAATTGAGTGTTTGGCCAGGTTCTAGTACCTCATTATAAACAATTCCCTTCGAATCCCATCATACACACAGCATAACCTTACATTGTGTCAATCCTGGCAATAGTTTGTGATGATGCATCTTTTTTGACCATGATCTTTTTTGAACGAAATTCTTGTATCTTACCCATTTTTTATCGCTCGTCATGATTTGCTTCAAAAATGGCTCGATTTTGTTGCGATTTATTAGCATGTCACAAATGGAAATTCGGTCGATAAAATTTTTTTTGTGTTAATTCATGCGGCATCCAAACGTATCCAGTCTTATGCAAATGGTTCAAATCTGTTTGGTGATGAATATTCAGTTCCTTAGCAATGTCATGGCCGCTTATGTGTCGGTCTTCTTCAATTGTAAGATTTCATCGACTTTTGCAGTCGACCTGAGCGAGGTGCATCTTTGACATCAAAATTTTCAGAACGAAAGCGAGCGTACCATCTCTTGGCTATGGCTTTTGATAAAGCATCTTGACTGTAAACACCAAAAAGTTTTTCACGGGCCTGCGATGCATTCTCACCTTAATCGTAGTGATATTGTAAAATATAACGAATTTTTTTCAGAGAATTCACTCATTTTTAAAAGAATACAACTTTTGACACGAATGACGAAATGTAAAACTGTCCACATCTTTGAGAATGGAACACTGGAGTGGAACATCAACTCAAATTTTGTCATCATTTCCCGATGCGCCACGAACGTTGGTCTTCGGATTTAATTTTGGAAGGGTGTAGTCGAAAAAGGGAGCTACAGTTTAGAAATATTTGAAAATGTAAAAGTTAACTGCCATTGCATAATCGATTGATAATGTTCCTATTTCAGACTTAAATAGTTTGTAAAACTTTATTTAGATAAAAAGAAACTCATAGTGACATTTAATAAGCAAAAACTAAATCTGTTCCTTAGATAATTACAAATTCAACCACTATTAAAACTATAATCGTTCATTCTTTTATACTTTTTCACCTCCCTTTTCCTTTCATAATCGTCTTCAGTGGAATTAAGGTGAAATGTATAATCATTTTGCTTGACCTTCGCTATAAGTGAGAGAACTACATGCCTTTAAGGTGTACTAATTTGTTAAGATTTCGCCTAACAGAAATTTATTCTGATTTTAATTTCACAATAAAATAGTATTTTGTGTTGATGTATTTTACTGCTATAAGCTTAACTAACAAGCTGAAATGTCGATTGTTGTTCATGTGCTCACCATATGCAACAAAGAGTTGCTTTCCGATGCATGCCACTTTAACATTTTTAGGTATACTATTTAGAGTAAATAAGTTTCTCGTAGCTGGCAGGAAATTGCCTTACAGTCAGTATATTGCTAAAGGCGAGACTTGATCGAATGGATCAAAAATAGCTTAATGATATCTTGATTCAATTTATATGAGGAAACAAATTTGAGCATATATTGGTTATGAGTACGTCGTCTATTACTGCTGAATTTCTCAAACCTGTGATTCGTCCCAAAATGAACTATCCTTTGCCCCGATAGTAAATTTATTTCTTTGAAATAGGCTATAAAATTGATCAAAAGTTATAATACAAAATTCGAACTATTTATCCAAAGTATATTTTTGAAGAGTTCATATATCCTTCTGCTTGTTAATATAAAGACTAATTATTTCGAAATTACTTTTATTCATTTTAAAATTCAATAATATAATAAATGGAATTCATTCTATATTTGCCTACAGTTAAAAGCATAATACTAAGAACTCCGGAATTCTGCTTTCCGCTTTCGAGGATGAAATTACTTCCACATCCAGAGAGGCGCTTGAAATCAATACTGTCGCTAAGCTCGTTGCATTTGCCTGCAAAAATAAAAATATATCTGAGATCCAAATGAGATTTATAAAAGTAAACAGTTTACCAATTGTTGTCCATTAATTATTCTTTCATCTCCATATATTCGTATGTCCAGTATCATTTAGCAGACTCCTGGAAAAAAAAATAAAATTGATTTCATCAATAAAATTATTCAAGCAATATGCTAGCAAAACTTGCCCCCAAAATGCAGGCGCTACTACGCGAAAACTAATCGAATAAAATGGTCGCCAACGAAATGTAAACATAATCATGCATGAATTGGAAGCAGTGATTTTGAGTGAAAAAACACTTCTAAATATTGTATTCTGCTTTCTACATTTTATGTTGTTACTTACCTATGAAATGATACTCCTGTGGGCTGACGGTTCGTTCTATTATTGCATATTTTCACAATGCACATGATTTTAGAAACTTTGTTCGTATTTTCCTTCTTTTCCGTCGAAATATATAGTTTTCTCACTTGCAATCTTACCGAAAGATTGTCTCTTATTGTCTTGTTCATGAACAGCACACAAATCACAAATTTTCACTGATTTTAACTAAAAATCCCACGGCGAACGAGTTTGTTTACGCGGATTCACAGCCGAATTTGACAGCGAATGCAAAAAAATCATATGATAATATGAAGATTTCTCCTTATCGACAGCGAGAATTGATGACAAGAAAAATCAGTGTTCCATTAGCATCGGGCCGTTCCTGTTAGCTACCTGTTCCAATGTCCACATGAAAATTGTAGATTGGAATGTCACTTCATTAATAATTTACAATTATAAAGGCTTATTCGCATAGAGCGCAGTTTAATGCTGCGCTAAGCCTAACTGTAGCGTAGCGTTACGGTAATACGTTTGTATGATACAAGTTTGCATCAATCCTGTCACACTAATGGCGTTATGACTCAGCTCTGCTTTCAGGAATGTCGCGTTATATATTTGTTTTGGATAAAATTACAAAAGTAACGCGCGTTACTGAATTTCCACGAGCAAAGATGTGTGAAGAAACCGAGAAATTAATAGAAGAAGTTAGAAACCTTGTTTATTTATATGACACAAGTAATAATTTATAAAAAAATTATGTGAAGAAAGCGGTAGCATGGAATATTATTGCTGAAGAGCTGCGAATTACAAATAAGTACGATGTGATGTCTTATAAGGGTTATATAAAAGAAAATTTTCAAAAGCGTATTGAAATTGGGTCAATCTGTTCGTCTGTAAGTAAAATACAAGGAACCATAATTAAAAATTATCTTTTTTTTTATTCGCTCAATTAAAGTCCAGTATCATTACTACGCATCATAACTTTATATAAATAATCCCTTATAAAATTATTATCTACTGCCAAAGCAATCAGCAAAACTTTCACGGACTTGAACCCCAGCATTTGTTGGTACGAGCGCTTGTGTGGGCTCAATGACATCAATGTCATTGGCTGAATATTGTATGTTAACATCCTTTTTAATTATAATATAGCTATGCAAACAGGTAGCAGCTTTAACTACGCAATCTGCAGTAGTGGCACATATTTCCATTGGTCTCAAAAATATGCGCCATTTCATGGCCAATATACCAAATGCATTTTCCACGACACGACGGGCTCGGCTGACTTGTGCATTGAAAATTTTTTTTTGCATTGGTCATTCCAGCTTCGGGATATGGCCTCATTAGGTACGTTTGAAGTGCGAATCTTTCATCACCGACAATGACATGAGGAGTTGGAGTATTCATGCCAGGTAGTTGCTTTGGAGCGAGAACATTCTTTCCATCAATGTACTGCCGGTAGAAAGCGGAATTCTTAGATATAGCACTGTCACTATGTCGTCCATAACTTCCAATATCAACTACTATGAACTTGTAGAATGGGTCCACCACGGCCAGAAGGATGAGAGAGAAAAAATGTTTGCAGCAGTAATATTCAGGTCCACTCTTGTTGAGGCATTTTAATTTAATGTGTCTTCCATCACTGCTTCCAACTAAGAAAAAAATAGTGCTGAAAAACCTTCCTCAGGTTCTTTGTCGTGGTAAGGGGCATATATTTGGCTTCCAAACGTTCCAATTTCGCTACAAACGTCTCTTACAATGTAATAAACAGTTGAATGTCCCGAACGAAAAAAGGGATGATTTGGTAACTGTCACCATTAGCCGAATATCTGCAAAATGAAGATACCTATTAAATATGTATTATTTTTTAATTTTGAAGTAATGTAAGCTTGGAATTTATAAATTATTTTTTTAATTGGGTGATGCAGCCAAAACTAAATCGGAAAGTTTACGGGACAATTATATGAGGTACAAGGAAAGTGTCAAATGTATAACGGGGCAGGCAGAGAAGTGTCAAAAGTGTCAATGGAGTCAACAAATGCAATGTTTGGATGATACTCTTCGAATCCGTCACACTGAAAGCAATATATCAAGTAACGCAATCGAAGATTCAACATTTATTGATATTCCTGAACCTCAAAATGATACTCCTGAGCCTCAAAATGATACTCTTGAACCTCAAAATGATACTCCTGAACCTCAAAATGAAGCTAAGGAACATGAAGCACTAATATTTTCAGCATCTACACAAACATCAATGCCACCTGCCGTCCACCAAAAAAAGTTGAACTTACGGCCTAACATGATGCAGCCCCGATAATGGCTGTGGACAAAGTCCTTCATTATTTGCAAAATAAGCCTGCAAGATGCGAGTTTGATGGCATAGACCACTTGTTTTTGAGTTGTGGTGACACGTTCAGAAAGTTCTAGCCAGCGACATAAGCACTGATGAAGATGGAAGTTGCTGCTCTCCCGTAAAAGTAGAAATGAAGGAACTGGATGCACCATTTCCCCCACCTGGGCTAACAGCCATGCATTGCGATTTACCATCTCCATCTGGAAATTATAAATCTTCGTCCCCAGTTCACCACAACATGAGTCCAATGGACTCATCAAGCAATGATTCATTCGAAGGAACACATAATTTTTATGAAAATTGTGGTGGGTTGTCTCATTTTTAGGTCTTTGTAAAAAATTTTTTTTACAAAGACTTACTAGTTTCACGATCTGTCTGTCCGTCTGTCCTAGGCACTTTTATTTTCTTCCAGTTTTCATAAAAATTTAAGGAATAGTGTCTGATCTTAATATGTTCAGTCGGCTAAGCTCCCTCAAAATGGCGGCTACAATGTGCTTATGAAAGAAACTCTGTATCTTTTGCATAAATTGGAACGATGTTTTTTCCAAGTATTGGATGAATAGTTCAAATTATCGATTCACACAACTAGAACATTTGTTCCAACCCTAGGATGTTTACAAAGACCTTCTGGTAAGAGCACTTTTCTGCTTACTCAACTTGTTTTGAATCAAATTAGCATCCCTCTGATAACTATTTTATTGTTAATTATATCAAACTTATTATTATAAATAATTTTGTAAAAATGCAACCAGGTATTTTTCATCAAATTATCTCAAACAAACAGCTAGTCTTTCCCTTATCCCAACGGGTCTCCTCTAGTTCGTGACTATCTTCTCAATATTTGGCTGCAATAGATCATGTAAATCCTCAAAATTTTGTCACGACATGCGCAAATATACAAAAAACGATCTTCAATGTGAGCGCAGCTCTCAACACAGGCGGTGGTATTCACTTACTTTTTCTCTCTTTTTATTGATAGGGTGCACCCAACACCGTTTCTTTCTTTCACTACGAATCAAGCTATAAGAAGCAGAACTGCCTCCTCATTAGAACTACTCATTGTTTTAAATTCGGTCAACCTACTACTGAAACACAACGTATAATGTATCGCCCGCACAAATGACGCTGTGTGTGCGATGTAGCTATATCGCTGAGCACTGAGAAGAACGCGTGTTCCTTGAGCGCCATTTTAGCGGTTGTTTTTATTCCCTTTCTCCGGGATGAAAAGATGTAGTTCAGAGTAGAGTCGATGGTAATCGTTCGACGCGTTTTAAATCGGGTATGTGAACCGGTGGCTGAGTGTTTGCATTTCGGACTTAGTCTGCTCGCTTAACGCCCGCGATCGAAACTCCTCTCCAAACTAGCTAAGTAGCCAACAGCCACCTCGGAGTGTCCTGACATATCGACCTGATGGGTACAGTCCGTTGTCACGTTCCAAGACTTCACGTTGAGAACCGATGAGAGGTCGGCTTAGATTTCCTTCGGGAAATCTCGAACGAAAGACATGTTTGATAAACCATTATAAATGTTTCAATTGCGTTAAATATATCTTCTTCTGAAACTGAGACTTCTTGAAGCACTGTTGTAAAATTTGGGTCTAAGTCATGTATAGATGAGCTGGAGTGCTTGGCAAACAATACACAGATTCCTTGGAATAGCCGTGAGCTTTGTGCTTTATATTCAAAAAATCAAAGAATTTTTTCGGGTTAGCGATTGTGTTTTCGCCAATTACATTCACATAGGTTTCATATGCCTCGGACGACTTTAATTTAAATTCTTTTGCCAACACATCATATTCTCCTTTAGTATTTTCGCTCACTTTAGAACTATTGTTCATAACATTATACAATTTATTCCTTTTGTCTCAAATTATGAAGATTACTATCCAGCCAAGGCTCAGATAATTTGTCCTTTTTCTTGATTAGAAATAATTTAGTAAAATAAATTTACTGCATTAGCTTTATCCACGCTGAAAGTCTACCACTCCAATCAATACTAGAAATGTGCTTATTAATGCTTTCGTAGTCAGCATTGCGAAAATCATATACAATTGAGTTCTTATATGAAAGACTGATTTGCGCTTCAGCAGTGGAAAATTCAACCGAAAGCGCGGAATGAAGAAGACTATTTGAGAAAAGGTTATCCGCATCACTAGTTGGATTAACCACTACTTCGTCATATGCATTAGTATAACTGAGATCTAAGCAGTTACCATTTTAATTGTGCGTCGCCGCAAGTAGGGTGAAGAAAAAAGGGAGGAAAAATAACTTTATGTCAGCAGTAGCGGAACATATCGTAACCAAAGGACACAGAATCACAATGGAAGCCGTAACGCAAATACAAGAAGCAAGAGATAAGAGCGAATTGGATGCAATGGAAAGCCTAGTCATCCGAGTAGAAATTATTTTAGGCATGCCTAAACAGGCATAAGGGCCTAGTGCGACAACAGTGGCGGTTGCCTTAGTTAGACATGTCTAATGTGGGCCTAATTAGGTATGCCTAACTATCGCATTTTTGAAATCGAAAGACAAAAGTAATCAAATTAAAATTTTGTAATTTAAAGTGTGATTAGCGATTTTTTTTCAGTTTAGGTATGCCTAATGTGGACCTAATGGGGCATACCTAAGTTAATTATGCCTAATGTGAGCCTAATGAGGGCCTTATTCTTCTTCTTCTTCTTCGTAGCCCTCCAGCCCCTTTCGGGCCTTGACTTAGAGATAGTTAGAGTATTTCATTGTCATGATCTAATGTATCGGCACTCCACAAGGTGATATAATCATTATCATGCTTTGGCCGTGTGTCCGTCCATCCAGCTGCGATACGTTCTGATTTTAAACCAGCACTTATCATAACTGAACAGGCTTGTAGTCCGTCCAAAGAACCACTCGAACTAAATCTCGTTGAGGCCAACGAAACTTGAACCAGAGACCTTTAGCTTACGGGATTAGTGCTCTAACCACTAAGCCACGCGGACTACCAAGGGACTGATTAGACATGCCTAAATTTGTTCAGTTTAGGATTTGCTTAGGAAAACCCCCATAAGGCCTTAATGCCGAACGTAGCTCATCACTCCATTAATTCCTAAACACAACGTCTTCAGGCACTGATGGGCCTCTCTGTATTAGGGCCTAATAGGACTTTCTTAAACAGTTCTTGAACAGAAAAACCTTTGAAAAAATGCGAGCAACTTTTAAAAACTCTAAAAACTTCCTAAAAACGGTAGTTTTACGAATATTTGTCAAAAACGCTACTTTTACGATAATTTCATGAGAGTTCTCTAGTCTTTCTATGGTTTGGTAACAAAGAATCCGTTTGCTGGACAACCATTTACTTTACAGATAAAGTTCCAATTTAGGCAGTGATGAGGGTTGCCTAAAGAGTTCCATATTTAGGCAGTGATGGGCTTGCCTAAACAGAAAATTTCTTGTTGTGTAAAATTGAAGAAAAATGAAATTTTTAAAAGATAAATTACAATTATAACTCCGCCATAGACGGTTCCAAGCTCATTTGAGAAAGGAGGAGGGAACCCCTTGTTTGCCTAACCCACAGATTCCATAATTTCTCATCCTAAGCCCCCTGACTAAATGGTAGTAAATGATGTTGGGGTCGCACATTGGGTTTATTGGTTCGCCAATGATGTGATATTAAATGCCGAGAAATTTCAATGACTGTAAATACATCTACAGCTTTGCCACTAAATCCCATTTACACCCCCTTTGTGGGAACGTAAGAGGGTGGAGGCAAGTCTTCCGCGCCTGATAACGGAATCGAAGTAATAACCATGCCAATGGAATGGAGGTTGGGCGACGGGCTAACTCCCGGTCCCTGGGAAGCCCTGAAATGTTTCGAAACCTGCAGGAGGGCCTCAGAATCGATTGAACTCACGGTAACAACCTTGGGAATAGAAAAAGGACTATGGCATTGGATCCTAGAATGTAAGATCACTCAATTACCCTGGCGCTATTAAGAAATTTTTACAACAGGCTAGTTAATATAAATGAAACATACTGGCAATTCAGGAAACGAACTGGACTGGAAATGACATTCAAGACATGAGATCCCACACAATATTCAAAAATGGGAAGCTTACTGGAAAACGAGACTTTGGAGTGGCCTTTATTGTGGATAGGGAGTTCAAATCGCACGTTATTGATTTAAAAGCAGTGAATGAATGGTTATGTGCGATCCGTATAAAAGCGAAATTCTTCAAAATTTGGCTGGTCAAGGTACATGCCCCGACCGAAGAAAAGGACGAAGAAACGGAGAAAACGTTCTACAATCACATAGAAAGATTAGTCGACTCATTGCCTACAAATGATACAAAACTAATTCTGGGTGAACTCACGCTAAGGTTGGCAATGAGCTATCTCATCGGGTAATGACTGGAAACATCACCAGATTGTAACACACAATACCAGATCGATATTGTTCTGATCTAACAACGTTGAGGCTTGTGCATACTTGATGTCCATACATACCGAGGAGCCAGTTGTAACTCAGATTATTACTTGATCAAATTCACCCATCGATGTCGTATGTCAAAGCCGTATATTCCTTGAAGACCAGCTTCCTACAAAAATTTGACATCGAAAGACTCCAAACAGCGTCTGTGGCAAAAAATTCACGGAGATCCTCGACAATCAGCTGACCCCCATCTTATTAGACGCATCGCTGGAAACAAGCAACGAGTTGTGGATGGAAGTGAAAACGGTTATAAAGACCGTGGCAGAGCACACAATCGGAAATTAAGCCCGTCGCAAATGAAATGATTGGTTCGATGATGAGTGTCAGGATGCTTTCAACAAAAAGAATCAGGTGCACAAAGAATACATAGGTAGGCAAACCAGGACGAAGAAAGATCATTATGAAAATGGCAGAAGAGTAGCGAATAGGATGATTCAAATCAGGAAAAGAAAATACTATCGATGTAAGTTTAGCATACAAAGTAGTGAAAAGCCTGAAACGTGGTTATCAGCCCAAAACCGCGCTCTGTCGTGATGTCATCGGCAATATCAACGCTGATAAAAACAAGACCAAGGAGAGATGGTTATCTTATTTCAAGAGCTTCCTTGATCTTCCGCACAGCCCCAGAATATTGGAGCCAATACATATTCCCGGAGAGCTTCCACTGGCCCCACTAACTCTGGATGATACTTGCTCTACCATTAACGCCCAAAAAAATAATGAAGCGCCAGTTATCAATGAGATTCCAGTGGAGCTCATCAAATATGGTGGCAGCAGTGCTATTCACAAAGTCATCCAGCATTTTTTGCAGCAGGAACATATGCTGAAACAGTGGAGCTAATTGATTTTTTTCCCTATTCACGAAAAAAAGACAAGCTACAGTGCGAAAATTATAGCGGCATATCACTGCTTTGTACGGCGTACAAAATATTTTCAAAGATCATAGAAAATAAAATTGGATCATACACCAACAGGATTATTGGGAAATATCAAGTTGGTTTTAGAGCAGGTAGATTGCAATAGACCAATTCACTGTCAAGCAGGTACTTGAAAATTGCTCGAAGTTCAGCATATCCGAGCACCAAATTTTCGTACCATTCCAAATAATGCGTTGCTTTGTCATCCCAGCCAAATTAGTCCATCTTACTAAAATGACAATGACGTCGACGGCCCTACTTCTATTCAATCTTGCTTTGTTGTACGTTCTAAGGAAGCTACCTATCGAAACATGAGGAACATTACTATACAAGTCAAGCCACATGGCCTATGCGGATTACATCAGCATTTTGTTACGGTCATTTGAAACTGACAGTGAAGCAAAACTAGTAGGGCTACAAACCAATGAGAATGAAACAAAAAGTTGAAGGAAAATACCTCAAGTACATAAAATACACTTGTCGAATACAATATGGAAAATTTGTGTAAATTCGGGCGCCAAAAATTAACGAGAACCAGTAATGAAAGAGACGAAATACGCCGAAGAATACAGCTTGCATGTGAAATATTTTATTCAGTTTTTACAATCTTGAAGACCAGCTGTATACACAGGAATACAAAGCTCCAAGTATACGAATCTGTGATAAGACCTGTGTTATGCTATGAGTGTGAAACATGGACCCTAACTCAAGCATCCACAAATATACAGGTACAGTATTAACGCCTTTGAGCGACGGGTCCTGAGATGAATAAGCGAAGCGAAGCTGACGGGGACAAATGTTGAATTCGATACGACCATGAGCTGTATGAAATTTTTGACAAGCCGATGGTCTCAACGATTTCAAACGATTTCAAAACTGCCGACGCTAGGCTAGACACATGAATTGTATGGACGAATAACGGATACCCAAAAAGGTATTCGTTGGGAGAACTGAAGGCTGCAGATCAGTGGGAAAACCCAGGAAATGCTGGTCTGACTCGGTCGACGAAGACAGTTCATCGCTGCTTGGATTTCGAAATTGGAGGATGTGGTTAAAGGACTGAGACAGTTGGAGGCGCTGTCTGCAGGGAGCGAAGGCTCAAGAGGGGCTGTAGTGCTACGAAGAAGATAGTTCACTGAAATGAACATTCTATACGGACCTTGTGTGCTTGTCAAGTGCAAATTCATTGAGAAGAACAATATCTGGTTTTATAGATTTTGTTGAATAGTTAATAAAACTTCTTTCACTATGATATTCTAGTGAATTTATGTTAAGGCAGACGATCACAAGCTTATTTGACCCATATAAATTGAGATATAATTGTTTTAGGACAATTGGATTTTGTACTTATGTATTGTTATATTTTCGTCAAAACAGTTTAGACAGTTTGGATGGTTTCTTGGTATTGATGAAGTTGCTAACGGGCTTATGGGACTGAAACGGTGGTCAAAGGGGGGAGGAGTGTGGAAAGATTGTTTTCTTACTCATGATGACTTTTTTTTCAATAGCCTTTTCCTTTGCGGACCGATAGAATAATCTGTTGGGTGACTTATACCTTTGCAAAGAACGCAGAAGTATGGGATGCTATGCTTTCTGGCGTTTGACATTCCTAAGATTTGTGGTTACCTCCACATGCGACACATCTTGTCTGGAAAGCACAATGAGTCACACCAATGTTTTTTGTTGTCAGCAGATCTAAAAAATAGGTATCTTCAGAAAAAAGAATCTGTTTTTATTTTTTTTTCTATCTTCAAAAACCACTGAGATATTAAACGTTAAAGTACGTCCTCCGCGGCAAAAGCCGATCAAGTGAACGCGCTAAGTGTGACGTCACACTGCGAGTCGGCGCTTGCTTATATCTACATGTATGTACTTTTTCTCGTCGCGCTCTTGTGGTTTTGCTTTAAATTTAATTGTTTTTCATATTGTGGATCGCTAAAATGGTGAAAAAATATTGTATTGTGCCTATGTGTAGCAACTCCAGTGAAAAAACACCCCAAAAATTGTTTTTTTCTGTACCATATGACAGTAACATTCGGAAAAAGTGGTTAAAAGTGATGAAAAGAGCAGCTCCTCTCACAGCATCTAGTCACGTACATTGCTGTGAAGATCATTTCGACGTAAGTTTTGTGTTTATTATGTATAAATCCAAAAGTGTCTTTAATTTTAGTTATTAGTACCTATTACGTACCTTAGCCACACATGACTAGACTACAGTAGTAGTTAGGGTGAAACCTCGATTAACCATGTGCAAATTAACCGGCTTGCAGATTATCCGTGCTATGTGGCCCGAATTATTTTGAAGAAAAATCACCAAGTTGGAGGATTTTGTAAAAAAATTCTTTTACAAAATCCTACTAGTTTTTGTACCTGTCTATCCGTCCGTCCATTTATTCATCCGACCATGTGTCAAGCAATTTTTCTCAAAAACTATAGAAGGTAGAAAGATGAAATTTTGTGGGGAGGTCAAAAGAACTTTGAAAAATTACTAAAAACATAAAAACATTTAGAAAACCCCTAAATCTGTAGAATCTGATTGCAAAATTGGTGGTTGTGCAAAAAAGAACCGTAAGATAAGATGTAACGTAGCGTTTTAATCAACTTTACTCTAAGCGATAAATTGTTTTGTTCGGTTAAACCTGTTTTTCGATTAACAGATTTTCTCATCCAACTGTCCGCAGAGATAATCGAGGTTTCACTGTACTTGATAAAAGTGGATATGCATGTTGATAGTCAGGGGTAAGGAGCAAGCTATTACTATGTTGTTTGTAATAGATAGTTATTTTAAAAGTATGTGTACCAAGATCAAACCTGGTATCGATAATACTGACTGTAATGTGAAGTGTAACAAACTTTTAGTTTTATTGATAAATAAAAATATAACAAAACCAAAAGCAAATATGATTTATTTTTTTCTAGTAGATGATTTAAAACTTTCTTTTTCTGGGTCTGAGCGTTTTTTGTGTGTGCTTTTTATGTATGACCATGGCATGTCGATACTGGGTATCTAAGTGGAGGCTCATCATTACAAAAACAGTAGTGCGACTGCATTATTTTAAGCACATGGTTTTATGTTGCAGATTGAAAATGATATGGAAAATTATGTCAAATATAAATTAGTTGGAGGAATACTGAAGCTTAAAAAAGACGTTGTGGCACATAAATTTTTATGTCAAAAACAACGAAGTGAAGTAAAGGAACGACTTGTTATTCAGAAGCGCCGTAAAAATGAAATAGTTAATAAAATACTTCATGGTGATTTACCATCTACGTCGAACAGTAATATTGAAGAAGTTTCTGTTGTTCAATCTGGTCTACATAAAGCCGTCAACACGGATCCTTTTGATGCATTGGAAACAAATCACGAAATCAATCCAGAACCAGTTCATATTGAAAAATGTGGCAAGAAAATACAAGTTTGTATAAAAAAAAAAACTCATAACAAAAGCACAATGACTGATGAAAAAATTTTGAACAGAACAAGCCGAGCAAATGCAACAAGAAAACGAGAAGTAAATGACAATTTTGAGATATCTTCAAACGAGATTTCTTTTAAATCTGCTAGCATTACTTCTCAAGATTGTATTGTGCTTACGCCAAAAACCCGTGACAGTTCACAAGATACGGATTGTGAGGATCTCGCATTTAAAAATCATATGCAAAAAACTGCGGTTTTATGCATATCTCGGGAGCCTCAGTTACTATTAAGTCTTCCTAAACAATGCTACTTCACTATAGACTTACTTAATGAATATTGTAAATGCTCACATAGAGATATAATGATAACTTTAAAAAAAATACGATTGTATCAGTGTAATGCCCTTCTTGTCTTAGATTTTGGTCTTACAAGCAACGCGATCGGGATGATATTTAGAAAAACTTTGCCAGCAGTGGCGACTTGCATGAAACGGTTGATATTTTTTCCAGATTCCCAAGATGTAATGGGTAACTTACCAATGGCATTCAGAAAGAGATACAGTAAAGTACAAAGTATAATAGATTGCCTGGAGATTCAAATTGAAAAGCCAGCCATTAAGTATCTCATATCCATTACTCCAGACGGTCTGATAAATTATATATCGGAAGGTTACGGTGGTAGGACATCCGACTCCTTAATATTTGAGGATTGCGGAATACTCGAAACACTACCGAGAAATGCAGCTATTCTCGTCGATCGGGGATTTAAAAACATAGCTCATCTGACATTCCCAAAAGGATTTACATTGAGAAGACCACCCAGCGTCTTCAGTAATGTGACTCTTACAAAAGATGAAGTGATCGAGACTAAAAAAATTGCTGCTTTACGTATTCACGTCGAGAGGTCTATTGGTAGAATAAGGCACTTTGGATTTTTGATGCCACATGCTTGTGTTGACTATAAACAAGTCAATTTATTAGAATCTATTATTGTTACAGCATGTGGCATCATCAACTTACAAAGCCCTCTATTTGATCAGAGTTACGATACACATTTTTAAGTTTTAGTGTTATTTTATGTTCGGTTTATAAACATAGGAAGACATTCTAAATGTACCTACTCATCGCATTATATTTGAAAAATGTAAAACGGACCATATAGAATGGTGTTCTTTATTTCAAGCATGATATAATATGTACATACTATTATTTTTCTTAAAAAAACATGACATGTCAAAGATAAGCTTACTAATAGTTATATAATAATAATAATAATAATAATAATAAAAAAACAGTGAGTTTTATTGTGTCTCAGGATTGATTAATTTTTTGTAAATGTACTTCTCCCAAAAGGTTGTTATCTTTGAAAATAGTTCATCGCAGTAAGTCTCATCGAAAGGAACTTCATAAATCTGAATATTTTTGGATACTTCGAAATCAGGCAGTGCTATACAAAATAAACTCTTTTTTTTCTTTGTTACATACATCTGTGACTGAATTTGTGCATAATATTTTTTCCCAATATTTCCATCATCAAAGTAAGAAGTGATTGTTGAGGATTTTGAAGGGCATTTGATTTCTATTACGTAATCTTCAGTTAAACCATCTGGCGATGCTCCAAAGAACGGCACATCAGGATTTAGTACGAGTCCAGAGTGTTTTATTTTAATATCTTTAAGTCTAGCAAGTTCATTTCTTACTGATTCTTCAAGTGCTTTTCCCCTTTCTACAGCTTTTGCCTTAAGCAGGATCTTGGCTCCAAATATTTGCTCGACCAGGGATCCATCCTCTGTTTGGCAGTGTGCTGCTTCATAGGCTTTTGACCCAGTAACTCTTCCATAACGCATTTCATACCATAGAGTTGATTCGGATTGCGCCGTAGTTGCGCTTTGTACCATTTTACAGCGTTCTTTTGTGAATATGGTTTTGCAAAAAGCAATAAAATGGTGAAAGTCTTGGCTTGCATTTTTTTCAAAAAACCACATATAATGTAATGCATAGATAGCTCGAGTATTTCCGGTGTGTCATTAACATATGCAGCCAGTTGACATTTCACTGGAGATTCACGCAGCTTTTCCTTTACCTTCTCATAAAACATGTCACCATCACATTTTATTTTTGTTTCTGGTTGTTGAGAACCAAAATCTTTTGCTTTTAAAACTTTAAAGATGTCCCAACACCTGCAATAAAACGAGTGCTTTAGTCATGAGGAAATAAAGCAAATAAACAGCGTTACTTTGTCAAATAGAGTAATAATAAAAAATATATGCACGAGTATATATAGATATTTTACCCGAAAGAGTCGATTTTTTCCAGTAACATTTTACTGAAGTCGATGCAGGCTCGTCGGTTCGTCGATGCAGCCACATGAGAAATGCGATCGAATGCTTGCAACCACCTCTAGACGCAGCGCAATCTTCGCATGTTACGCTTAGTACTTGGCTGTCGACTTCATTCCATTTTAAAGTGCAATGATACGGCTTAACGCGCACTCGATGCTCCGGAGTAATACGGTATTTCACGGTCCATACATTGCCTTCCCTTTTAACCTGCACATATCCTATGGCTTCATCGCCATAACTTTCTCTTCCTGATCTGTAATGAATTAACTTTTATTATTTTTACATAGAAGATACGCAATACTTTAAATTCTAAAGACATATTTCACATGGATCCCACCAAAACTAAATAACATCACCCAGTTGATTTGCTCTAAAGGATAAAATTAACTTTTTGTCTGTAAATGTAATATCTAACAAGTCGGGTGGACAGACTTAAAAAATGTTTGTAACCAGTGCCATTTTAACCAAAAACAAATAGTTGCCTTCTAATAAAACTTGATTGAAATACTAACATACATGACTAGCCAGACATGTACCTACTTATTCAGTTTTATTCCTCGCATTTCAGCGGCTACATAATCGCCATTCTCGGTCAAATATCGTGCAACCATAAAAATGTCGACTTTTGGCAGGTTATCCGACTGTCCTGTCACGAAACCCTCTTCCATCACTATTTCAATTTAATAAAAATAATAATAATCACTAACACAAACACTTAAACACACTTAAAACCACTTTACAAATCAGATTTTATGATAAACACTCCGTATCACTCGCAATCAGAAATCACACTCGCAGTGTGACGTCATTGTAGAAGCGCGCGAAGGAACGCAAATTTAAAAAAGCGGAGAAACTTTACAACGTTGTAACATTGGAGATCCTGGCCCGATTTCAATGAAACAAAAATTATTATTGTTTTCGCGATTACGCGCATTAAACGCATTAACTTTTAAAGTAATATTTCGATGTGTTGGTGTTCTCCATTAGCAAAAGCATGTCTGTACAATAACAATACATATATATATATATATATATATATATATATATATATATATATATATATATATATATATATATATTGTTACATGTACAAATAATTTTGCGAGCTACTGTCGCAATTGTTTTCACAACAATGAAGAACACGAATTCACTCGAAGCCACGAGAACGCAACAAGCATGATCAACATCTGCAAGTGACGTCACTCCATTCATTAAATTTTCTCGAATCTACCAGCTACCTCTCGGTAGAACATTCGCCAATAAACGTGGCCCAGTCATATTAGGTAAAAAAAGGGGTCAACCTCGGAATGAAAGATAATAAGCTGCAAATTGGTATGAACCTTTGTTTTGTCATTCTAAATGTTGTCTCAAAAGCCACAATTGTTATCGTGTTCGCGTCTTAAGATATTCAAGGTCAAAGGTCACAAAAATCGGTTTTTCGCGAATATCTGGCTTCCTATCGGTTAAATGAGATTTGCAAATTCCCTACAACTTTTGTTTAAACTTTTTTTTCATACGACCAACCGTTTTGAAGGTAGAGCGCGAAGAGTGCACATCGTACAGTCATATACGGCCTAATGCAAGGTCAAGCGTGAGTTATGGTTATCAGTACGTTATAAAGTCAATTATTTACTTGGAAATTATAATTATTAAAGATAATGCCTATTATTTATGTACTAACTATTAATTATTTATATTTAATTAAAGTTGCAACGGTACAATTTCAAACTAACGAATAATCTTGACTCATACAAAGTGGAGAGAGTGGCCTTGAATACTATAGAACATCTGTCCCGGCAATGAATAGAAAAGGGCATAGGGTAGGGACAAGTATTTCCAGGTATATAAGTATTGAGAAATTTACGCGTTTTAAAGAAAAGATATATAATGTCGTGTTAACTTAAAATAAAACTAAAATATATAATCCAGAATTAATAATATTTTATACCAGTACGTTATCAGTACGTTATAAAGTCAATTATTTACTTGGAAATTATAATTATTAAACAATGCCTGTTATTTATGTACTAACTATTAATTATTTATATTTAATTAAAGTAAGTAACTTGATTATTTATATATAATTATTCATATTTAACTATTTAAGTATAAAATATTATTAATTCTGGATTATATATTTTAGTTTTATTTTAAGTTAACACGACATTATATATCTTTTCTTTAAAACGCGTAAATTTCTCAATACTTATATACCTGGAAATACTTGTCCCTACCCTATGCCCTTTTCTATTCATTGCCGGGACAGATGTTCTATAGTATTCAAGGCCACTCTCTCCACTTTGTATGAGTCAAGATTATTCGTTAGTTTGAAATTGTACCGTTGCAACTTTAATTAAATATAAATAATTAATAGTTAGTACATAAATAATAGGCATTATGTTTAATAATTATAATTTCCAAGTAAATAATTGACTTTATAACGTACTGATAACCATAACTCACGCTTGACCTTACATTAGGCCGTATATGACTGTACGATGTGCACTCTTCGCGCTCTACCTTCAAAACGGTTGGTCGTATGAAAAAAAAGTTTCAACAAAAGTTGTAGGGAATTTTATAGCCTACAACTTTTATAATAAATGCAAATCTCATTTAACCGATAGGAAGCCAGATATTGGCGAAAAACCGATTTTTGTGACCTTTGACCTTGAATATCTTGAGACGCGAACACGATAACGATTGTGACTTTTGAGACAACATTTAGAATGACAAAACAAAGGTTCATACCAATTTGCAGCTTATTATCTTTCATTCCGAGGTGAAAGCCCTAATATGACTGGGCTAAAATGGGTGAATAGGTAGAGACCCTATATAAAGGCGAGCTGAATGAATGGGGGGATCATCATTCATTCGACCGCGATAAGAACTGCGATTGTGTGTGGGAAGTGTGTTTCGTAATAGCGAAATAATTTAAAAAGACAATTGCGATAAGAAATTTATGGACAAGTGTTAGATTTTTTTGTAATAGTGAAAATTAAAATTAGTGAAAGTGTTAACTGATTATTGTGCATTTTATGTAATAAACTCTTTTAACTTAAATTAAAAGACATTGCGTTTTCACTTTCCCGGAACATTAAAATTATTGGCCGCGAACCAATAACACGCGACAGTGGTGTCGAGAAGTGCGATTGAAATTTTGAAGTGAAAACGTTTAAACAATTTTAAAGTGCACAATTGTGAAAAGTAACTTAAAAAATAGCCGAAACAATAAAAAATGCCAGGAAATTTACATCTTAAAATTAATCAATTGAGCATATCGGAGCTCAAAGAGGAGTTGGAACAACGAAATCTGGCTACACAAGGTACAAAGGCCATACTGATTGCACGCTTGCGTGATGCGATCGAGTCGGAAGGCGTGAATCTGGATTTGGGTGAGCTCTCAGATGCAGAAAAAGGCGCAGAAGGTGGTGAAGCCGGAACACCAAAACCAAAGGAACCAGAAAATGCGCTGATGCAGATGTTGATGCTGATGCAGCAAGAGCAGCGACAACAGTCATCCAATTTAACAGCGAAGTTAAATGAACAATCAGCGAAGCTAAGCGAACAATCAGCGCAGCTAAATGAACAATCAGCGAAGCTAGACCAACAAGCGTTCAAAATTCAAGGCGGACATCGCACAGAAGCTGGAAAAACAGTCAACCGAAATAAAAGCGGAGCTCAGTAGTCTCAACAGCCAAATTAAATGCGTCGAGGAGAAGGTATACCAGGTCGAGAAGAGAATCAACCTTGAGATCAGCCAGGTCAACCATGAGATGGAAAAAGTGAAAAAGGATTTGGAAGCAGCGAAGGCAATAGTAACCGCCTCACCAGCCCCAATTATAACAGCAGCGCAAAGCTCATCTAGAAATGTGCAAGCACCAATATTCGATGGGCAAACGGTCTGGACTATTTACAAAACCCAGTTCGAAGCAGCCGCTCGCATAAATCACTGGAATGAACAGGAACGAGCAACTGCATTGATTCTTGCTCTAAGAGGCCCAGCTGCCGAGCTGTTGCAGACGATCCCCGTTGAATTGCACTCAAACCCGAATGCTATAATGAATGCGCTCGACATGCGTTATGAAGACGATCATCTAAAGCAGATTTATCGGTCACAGCTAAGGCATCGAATGCAGAAGTCTGGTGAAACCCTACAGCAGCTAGCCCAAGACATTGAGCGACTGGCACTTTTGGCTTATCCAGCCTACGACCCAGAACATCGAGATGATGCAGCGACAGAGGCATTCATCAGCGCACTAAAAGACCCGGAATTGCAACAAGCCGTGCGTTTAGCTCAAAAGCAAACGGTTAAGGACGCATTGGCTTATAGTCTGAACTTTGAGGCAGCGAAAAATGTGACTCGTACCACTGCCCGGGTTCGTGAGGTAGTGACAGACGAGTGCAGGTGTGAGCGCGTGGAAATTGAGCGAGACCGGCATGTAAATGGTGCGCCTAGATGCTGGAATTGCGGAGAGAAGGAGCACTTGCAAAGAGACTGCAAGAAGCGAAGAAAACCGAGCTATTGTCCAGGGTGTGCAGCTAGGAGGAGATCCAGACCGAGTCAGGAGCCCAGAATGGAAGCCCTTCAAACAGAGGGGTCGGGAAACATGTAAGAGCCAACTTCGTGGGGCAGAGGTTGGCTAGGAGGATCGACGTCCCCAGCACCACCATCACCGTGTCAAGACTACATCGTGGAGAAGCGGACTTATGCCTTCCGGGTCAAGTTGACGGAGAACACTGCACCATAACAATCGACACTGGTGCAACCCGATCGATTATCCGACCAGACCTAGTTAGACAGCAACAACTTCACAAGGGCAGAATTTTCTCACTACGGACAGCTACGGGAGAAACTGCACCTGTTCATGGAGAGGTCAACCTCCAGATACAGTTGGGAGACCTTGTGTTCCGACATAATTTTCTGGTCGCGAACATTATGGATGACTGCATTCTCGGAATGGATTTTCTACGACCACATGGAATCACGTTGGACTTGGGAAAACGTGTCTTGAAATGGCAGAATGTCGAAGTACTGATGGAGGATCCCAGCGTCCAAATCCCCAAGATGAATGTAGTGGTATGTACTGACACTGATGTACCGAATTCTTCCGAAAGCATTGTATGGGCCAAGCTTGATGGTGATTCTGGAGACCACCGATCTTATCTGATAGAGCCAACGAAGACATCCGCATTGCGCAGTTTGATTGTAGGACGAAGCCTTGTAAAATCTTTAAGGAACGGATATGTGCCGGTTAGAGTCCTTAACACCGCAGACTCAACCACGAGCATCAAAGCGGGAGAAGTCATCGGCAGCTGCCAGCCTGTTTCCACCATCACCTCTTTGGAAGCTACTCACGACCATCATTGGAAAAGGATGCAAGACACAGACAAAGCCCGGGAATCCACGTCTGCAATATTGAAGCAAGTCAAATTGCCGGCGCAGCTATTCAAACGAGCCTCTGATCTGGTCACCAAGTACAGTGACATCTTCTCAACAAGCCCGGATGACCAAGGCCGAACGAGTTTGGTAGCTCACGTCATAGACACACAGGGAGCCAAGCCGATTCGACAAGCACCAAGACGTCTCCCTATAGCCAAACAAGGAGAAGTGAGCGCGCTGATCTCGGACATGGAAAAGCAAGGCATTATCGAACCTTCTGTAAGTCCATGGGCCGCGCCTGTAGTTCTAGTAAAGAAAAAGGATGGTAGCACTCGCTTTTGTGTCGACTATAGGCAGCTTAACGACGTCACTAAGAAAGATAGTTACCCGCTCCCACGCATCGATGACATCATGGACACTTTAGCCGACGAAAAATGGTTTTCTACACTCGATCTCAAGAGTGGCTACTGGCAGGTAGAAATTGACAAGAAGGACCGAGAGAAGACCGCATTTTCAGTTGGGACCGGATTGTGGCAATTTGTGGTGATGCCGTTTGGGCTTTGCAATGCTCCAGCCACTTTCGAACGCTTGATGGAATACGTGCTACGTGGTCTAACCTGGGAAACCTGCTTGGTGTACCTAGATGACATCATCGTCATCGGGAGAACGTTCGAAGAGCATGTACGGAACTTAGAAGAGGTCTTCTCCCGACTGCGACTGGCAAATTTGAAACTTAGTCCCGACAAGTGTACCCTTTTCGCAGCTGAAGTAAAATACCTGGGACATGTCGTATCAGCTGAAGGGGTCAAAACAGACCCTGTGAAAATTGAAGCCGTGAAAAGCTGGCCAACACCAAACAACAAGCGCCAACTACGAAGTTTCCTGGGCCTGGCAACCTACTATCGAAGATTCGTCAAAGACTTTGCCAAAAAAGCTAAGTGTCTTCATCAGCTAACCGAGAAAAATCGTCCGTATGTCTGGAATGAACAATGCCAGACAGCCTTTGAGACCCTGAAGGAAAAGCTATGTGAATCACCCGTACTGGCGTATCCGAAACCCGGAAAAATGTTTGTGGTTGACACCGATGCAAGCAACGGCGGTATTGGAGCTGTACTCTCCCAGCAGATCAATGGCGAAGAAAGAGTCCTCTCGTATTACAGTCGAGTTCTTTCAAAAAGTGAGAGGAACTACTGTGTGACCAGGAAGGAGCTATTGGCTATAATAGAGGCCACCAAGCAGTTCCACAAGTACCATATGGCCAGAAATTTGTTCTTCGAACGGACCATGCATCATTGAGATGGCTACTTAACTTCAAAAACCCCGAGGGACAAGTTGCGAGATGGATCGAAAGATTGCAGTCATACGACTACGAAATTGTTCATCGAAAGGGCGGAGTTCATGGAAATGCTGACGCCCTATCTCGTCGCCCATGTCCAGCTAACTGCAAGCATTGCCGACGGATTGAGGAAAAGGAACCGCCCGTTGATCTGCGACTGATAACGGCCGAATTCGATGAAGGTTGGTCATCGGAGGAGATTCGAAATGCCCAGCTAGCCGATGAAGACATCGGACCATTGCTCGTATGGAAGGAGACGACTGGGCGACCTGAGTGGAAGGACGTTTCAATGCATGGCGCAACCCTGAAAAGCTATTGGGCACAATGGAACTCCCTTCAGGTGGAGGGTGGTGTACTCAAGCGGAAATGGGAAACGGCGGATGGCAGCTCCTATAGGATGCAAACTATACTACCCAAAAGCCGAATCCACGATGTGGTAAAGGAAATGCATGAAGGATCCTCGGGAGGCCATCTTGGTGTTAACAAAACCTTAGCGAAATTGCGGGAAAGATTCTACTGGCTCCATGCTCGAGAAGACGTAGAGGACTGGTGTCGCAGATGCACCATTTGCGCTTCCGTCAAAGGCCCAAAACGACGACTGAGAGGACAAATGCAAACCTATAACGTAGGCGTGCCATTCGAAAGGATTGCTGTTGACATCGCTGGACCCTTTCCTGAATCTGAATGGGGAAATCGATACACGCTGGTTGTAGCTGATTATTTCAGCAAGTGGCCCGAGGTCTACCCCATTCCCAACCAGGAAGCAACTACTGTAGCCGAACAGCTAGTGTTAAATTGGGTCAGCAGGTACGGCGTGCCTTGTGAACTACATTCGGATCAAGGCCGAAACTTTGAGTCACTAGTTTTTAAGCGAAATGTGCGAGCAGCTGGGAATACGGAAAACGAGGACAACACCGCTGCATCCCCAATCCGATGGAATGGTCGAACGTTTCAACGGCACGCTCAATAAACACCTTGCCAAGATGGTTGACGAGAACCAAAGGGACTGGGACCGACATATCCCACTATTTTTAATGGCATATAGAGCCGCTGAACATGCGTCGACGGGAAAGACTATTCGTTTGCCAGCCGATATAAAGTTCGGAACACCCCCTGAGAAACCCCAAACGGTCTCGGAGTACGCAAGTGATCTAAGACAACGGTTGAACCAGATACATCGGACAGTGCGAAAACACCTCGAATCGGCTACTGACCGCATGAAGACCAGGTATGATCTAAAGGCTAATTCTACTGGCTTCCAGCAATATGACTTGGTGTGGCTTTATAACCCGCAACGGCGAAAGGGTAGGTCTCCAAAGTTGCAACATAATTGGGAGGGACCATACCGAGTTACAAAGCGAATCAACGACGTCGTATACCGAATACAGGAACATCGTAAGCCGAGAGCTAAAATGAAAATCGTGCATCTGGACCGTCTTGCCCCATATTACACCCAGGGAGAATTGACTACAACTGGCGACACATCTTTTCGGGGCGAAAAGAACTGAGGTGGGGGCAGTGTTACATGTACAAATAATTTTGCGAGCTACTGTCGCAATTGTTTTCACAACAATGAAGAACACGAATTCACTCGAAGCCACGAGAACGCAACAAGCATGATCAACATCTGCAAGTGACGTCACTCCATTCATTAAATTTTCTCGAATCTACCAGCTACCTCTCGGTAGAACATTCGCCAATAAACGAGAAATGGATGAATAGGTAGAGACCCTATATAAAGGCGAGCTGAATGAATGGGGGGATCATCATTCATTCGACCGCGATAAGAACTGCGATTGTGTGTGGGAAGTGTGTTTCGTAATAGCGAAATAATTTAAAAAGACAATTGCGATAAGAAATTTATGGACAAGTGTTAGATTTTTTGTAATAGTGAAAATTAAAATTAGTGAAAGTGTTAACTGATTATTGTGCATTTTATGTAATAAACTCTTTTAACTTAAATTAAAAGACATTGCGTTTTCACTTTCCCGGAACATTAAAATTATTGGCCGCGAACCAATAACACGCGACAATATATATATATATATATATATATATATATATATATATATATATATATATATATATATATATATCACACTCGCACATTAACTAGGTGATATCGCGCGGAGTAAATAGCAGGCACTTAAACCTGTAACTGTAACTATAAAATTGAATAAACTATTACCATATATGTATTACGCTAGCACATGCACTAGGTAATATCGCGCTAATTGTGATGAGTCAAACTCTAACTCCAATGGAACACGCTGACATCTTATCCTAGCACTTTAACTGGATAGATAGATGCGACTTAATTAGATCACAAACACTTGAACTTGGTCTACTTTGTATTTATGTTTCTTATTTTATCTTAGCATTCAAGCACTTGAACTTAAGCTAAATGTGATAATCGCAGCACGAAATGAAAAAAAAGGCGAATTGCCATATATGAAGATTTCAATTATTTGGTATTTCACCTGGTTGTGATCTTGAACTTAAAACTGATCACATTTCGTTTGGAATTTGTCGTGAGAATTAGAATGTGCCGACAAGTACGTACAAGTTTAAATTGATGTAATATGAATTCTTAAGTTAGTATCTTTTTGATGAAACTGAACAATGTCTAAAGCGTGAGCATTTAAAGCTTTGCTGCAATGCGCTTCATCTGGACTTTTCCCCAAGTCTCTTTTTCATGCAGAATAAAACGAAGTTTCAGGAGGTGGTCTCGGTATTCTCTCTATTTCAGATAAATTCTGCATAGGTCCAGGTTTTCACTATTTACTTTAGACCATCCAGTGGTGAGTGGCACAACTGAGTTAATGCTTATTCTCGGACATTGCATCTGAATGTTCGCCTTAATCTCCTTGCCGAGTCAACACCTCTGAGAACAGCTGTGTATTTCCCACGTTCTTCTGGCGTAAAAGAATAGCCTTCAGTGGTGGAGTTGCAGATCATGTCCAACCTTTCATCATTTACAGCCACAATTTTAAGTTTATATTCATGCAAATTGGTTACCCTGTATGTCGCTGCAGGACATTTCTCCATAAGTATCTTGACAGTCATTGCTAAAAGACTTTCAGCAAATATGGGAGGGTACCATGGTGTTTTGGCCAACACATTGTGGTTTCGAGCTGAGGGAGTCTGCCCTTCACTCGAAAGCGGTGCGTATGGGTTTTCATTACAAGGTGGGGGTTCTGTGACAGGGGTAGGTGACATGCGTTTAATTAAAAGTTCCCTATTGATTAAATCTACGTCTGCGCTGCATCTATAATGAATTTTGTTCTACTTCCACGGCTGTTGATGGTGAAAATTCCTTTCGAGCAGCTGTCATGCGTAGCTATAAAACTTTTTCTTCATTGTCCACTCTGGACCATCTGGGTTTGGTTGGAGTCTCACCCTGCCCCACAGCAGGTACCGATATCACCTAGTTAGCTAATTTTTTTGACAATTTGACTACGTTTTTTGATAACTATTTGATTGTGCGTTACCCACAATTTAATTACACCATTCACTCTGCTCACACTTTAATATTAACTTGAATTTCAAATAAGTATTTTGCTCACACGTGTTGTCACTTCGAAGATCCAAACGTCAATCCCAAACTAATGTTTGTTTTAGCAGATAACAACTGCCCTGCTGACTTTTGATGATTCACCTCTTCTCACCACACAGACGAACAGCAAGTCAAATTCGCTTTAGAGTTAAACACTAGTTGAAGCGTCCATGAAATGAAAACACTTTTAAGTGAAGATAAACAATAATTGAGTGAAACAAGAATGAACGAAGTTATGAAGATTTGTGAACGGTAAAGTCCCGAAAGAAGGAGCCACCTAAGATTAATAAGAACTGGATGGGCTAAGCTCATATAAAATGCATGAGAGAGCATGCGATCGGTTTCTGCTCTCTTCAAAAGTGAACAGTCTGTCATTTCCTCCCCGTCTGCCTCTTGCTGGTCATTTTCTTGTCCCAAAAGCTGACTAGGTGTGAACTGACTGGCAAGTTGACTGATGCAAATTGGGCGCCAAATTGGCCAATTTGCAAGTTTCGTCGCGAATTTTATCCGATATTAAAACTGTGGAAAGTGTTTGCGATCTAAATTCGTTCCAAGTGTTTAAAAATTCGCTTGGAGTTTGTGATTCAAGTAACTTTAACGTGTGACACTGTGTAATTAACTTAGAATTTCAAAATGAAATGTGTAGTGCATTCGTGAAAAAATCATAGTGGAAAAGGATCTGTAGGTGTTTCCTTTCAGAAGTGAGTAGTTATTATATTAATGTTTTGCATATTTTTCATACAATGCTGAAGGTTTTTCAAATAGAAAGCAAATTTTTGGTATTGTATGAAAATATGTTTACATTGAGCAGCAGCCATGTTTGCATGTGCAATTTGGCTCTCTCTAAGGTTGTAAACAAGAGCGTAGCAGTAGGAAAAGTGGTCGCAGGGGTTGTTGCAACCATATTGTCACGTGGTTGTCCACTCCAGTATTATTTAAATACTCAATGGGAGCCACTATGCAGAGGAAATGCAGCGTCTTGTGCACAACGCGCAATAAATAATCGCACGGTTAACAAAAACAATTGTATTTAACTTCGCACAAAGTGTACATTAAAATCATTTAAACTGAATGAAATACGGATCGCGCTAGCGAAGACATCTGGTCGCTTGAACATTCAGATGAAGAAGGGCCGATTTGTCTTCTTGTCTAGTTAACTCCCTCTACTGCTTACTAGGTGCGCTAGCATCGCTGTATGGTCCCTACAGGACCCCCTTCAAATGTGTGGATATTTGCTTACAGCTGATATTTTAAAATTTGCCAATGTGTGTAAATCGAAGTTTATTCCATGGGCCAGCGTAGGTTTTCGTGTTAAGTTGCGCCAAACTTGATATGTCCTCGTCGTTTTGTGTTATGATTGCTAGTTTCAGCCTTTCCGTTGATATTCTGCATTCGTTCCCATTGATAGACATAGTTGTTAATTCTGTCGATTACTTGGTGAGGTCCCGAGTAAGAGAATTTTTTCGGTTTCTCGTCGCCTAAGAATACGTGTGTGCAAGTATGCAAGCCGTTAAAGATGAACATACTATCTTCGCGGTTGTGTGCAACGGACGAGGTTTTAAGATGCTGCATGTCTTCCCTGGACTTTTAGATGAAAATTTGCGGTACCACGCCAGGATTCTCATCAAAAAAGAATTCTTCTGGCAATCGTTGGGTTACACCATGTACCATCTCTGCCGGGAAACATCCAAGATCCAATTTGATTGCAGTTTTTAGTCCCAATAATATGGTTGGTAAAACTTCTTTCCACCGCTGGGTTTCGTGACATTTGGTAGCGGCCTTTAAGGTTCTGTGCCATCTCTCTACCATTCCATTTGCGGCAGGATGATATGGTGACGTGTGAGTTCGCTTGCTCCCAGTGAGTTGCAAAAAGGCTCAAAACAGTGTGGACTCAAACTGAGATCCCTGATCGGTTGTTACTGTTACAGGTGAACCAAAATGTGAAATCCAGTGCTTGTAGAAAGCAGTTGCTACAGTGTCCACTGTGATGTTGCTAATGGATGCTGCCTCCGGCCACCAGGTGAATCGATCGATCGTCGTGAGCATGTGCGTTTGCTCCTTAGATGGTGGTAGCAATTCCACAATGTCAATATGGACATTTCCAAAATGTCGGGTTTTTTGCGTGAATTAATGTGGTACACTTTTCGTGTGACGATTGATTTTGGATGGCTGGCACTTTAAGCAAGATTTCGCCCAGTTGGTGATATTTTTGCCGGTTCCCGGCCAAGTGTACTCCGCGCGAATCTGTTTGCTGGTAGCTCTTCCTCCTGGATGTGTTGGCTGGTGAAATAGGTTGAATATCTTCTCTTTCAGTGACTTAGGGATGTACAGTTGGATTATTTCTGCCGATGTATCGCAGTAAAGGGGCTGCTTTGATGGGCCTGGTTGTAGTTGGTTAGCAATAATGATGAGTTTGAGCTTAGAAGCAGTTTGATTTTGCATCCTCTTCTTGTTTTCTGGCAGGCTCACCAAGACCTATTGCTGTTGGCATCGTGATTGCCTTAATTCTCGACAGTGTGTCTGTAACTATGTTCTTGGTCCCGCTAACGTGTTCAAATTGGACTGGAAATTGCGAAATGAATTGCAGTTGTCCTGCATTGGCCGGAAGATGCTTTGTATGCCTTTTGATAAAACGCAAAAGTCAATGGTTTGTGATCTGTTCGTATGATGAATTGTCGACCCTCCAGGAAGTGCTTTGCCGCCATGCAAACTGCCAGCAATTTGCGGTTATATGCACTATATTTCTGTTGGGCAGGGCTAAATTTACGTGAATAGCAAGCAAGAGACAACCAATATCCATCGGAGAATTATTCCAGTACCACTCCCGCTGCGATGTCTGAAGCGTCCGTGGGGTTTTTGAAATGGGATGTGCAGAATTCGTCATCTTTGAAATCATTTCCTTGCTTGCTTCAAATGCCTGAATTGCTTCGTTAGTCCAATTTAACCTTTCTTTTGTCATTTTTTTGGCAATCCTGAAGATAGTTGTTTAGCGGTCCTAGAGTGGATGCTTCATTTTTGATGGATCTTTTGTAAAAATTTAGGATTCTTAGGTGTCTGCAGAGTTCGATGATTGTTGCTGAAAGCTTTTAGTTCAATATGACATTGAATTTTTCCGTTAATGGTTCAATCCCTGCCGAGTCGATCCGGTGTTTCAAGTATTCTATTTCGGCTTGTCCAAATACACATTTGTCCAGATTGAGCTTTAGCTTGTTGGCTTTTAAACGTTGAAATACTTGTTTGAGATGTTTTTCATGCTCATCGATTGCAGACGATGCGATGAGGATATCATCCAAGTAAACGAAAGCGAAATCAGTTCCCTGGAGTACAGATTGAAACGTTTGGGCTACGTTTCGAAGTCCAAATGCCATCACGGATAATTTGAAGAGTCCGAATGGTGTTGTGACTGCTATTTTTGCTATGGCCTCTGGTGCTACTGATACTTGATGGTAGGCTTTTGCAAGGTCAAGTGTTGAGAATATTGACTTTCCCGTTAAGTGCTGAGTCATGTCACGTATATGGGGCACCGGGCAGCTGTTTGTAGTAGTTACGGCATTGAGACGTCTGTAATTGCCGCACGGGTGCTATTCCAAGTTTTTCTTTTGTTAGAGGTGTAGGGGGCTTGCCCAAGGACTAGTCGACGGTCTACGAATTCCCTTCTACATCATAAATTCAAAGTTTGCCTTGTCAATTTTATACTTGTCCAGCGGTAGTCGTCTGAGGCGTTCTTTGAACGGTGGGCCTTTGGTCAGGATGTGGAATACCTCGTGTTTCATGTTGCACGTTAACTTTGCACATAAACTGACATTGTTAATTCCGGAAAGTCACTCAAGATCTGGTGGAATTTATTGTTTGGATTTACGGCAACTATTATCTAATAAGTGTTATTGAAATTGAACGCGTCGACGTGTAGTTTGGTTTTCATATTAACAAGTTTCCCGTGAAAAATGTCCACAAGTGACTCAAACTGTTTTACGAAGTCCGTGCTTAATGTTAGGGTTGTTATTTTTGTAACATAAAATTCCTACTTAAACTATCTTCGAAGTCTGAGGCCGAGCGTTAACACTTTTTTGCAAACGTTTCTATTTTAGTTCGAAATAGTAGGGATTCTGATAACACTTTTTCATTCTCGCGTGAATGACGGATACTTCGGCACCAGGTTCAACAAGGAAAGAACAATTGAGCCTTCGATCACGTACTTTTAAGCGGTTTGTATTTATATTGTCGCCGCGAAACGTTTGAATCGGTGACGAGGAGCTCAGTTTCTTGTCACTTTTACGAAGTTGCACGGCATTCTCTCATTCGCAACTTCAAATTGCCGTCGTAACATCTTCACCTTCCTTTGGGCACTTATACCTTTTTCTCAGCATATTTATTTATTTTTATTCTAATTTAACAATTTCCTTACAATTTTTATTTTCCCATCATCTCAATTCTGCCCTCTTAACCTATCTTTAATTACAAAAACATAACATAATGATAATCTTAACTTTCCCACTGACAACACTCCATTCATTACTTCCCATTAACAAAATATTATTCGATAACTTTTCCTTAACAAAACCTAATTGCTTCCTCTATAATAAATAATTTTATTCATTAGCTCCCACTAACAAAATTTTACTTGTTATACTAACAAAATTCATCTTCGCTTCCCTACAAACAAATTTCATTTCCATGCCCATTAAGAAAGGTACATAGTTGAAGTTGCTTATTCGATGACTGCGAGATCAACAGAAGGTGGCTCCGTTGGTAGTGTCGTGGATTCTCGAACGGGAGTCGACTGGGACCATGGGTTCAAGTTTTCGCGAGCGCAGGAAAACACTCTTTTTGGGATATCGGCATAAGCAATTGTTTCCGTATACTCGTATATGACTATTTGCATATAACCAAACGCTATCATGGTTATGCAAATCTCCAGATATACAAAATTTAAATTGTTGCGTTTGTCGATATGGAAAAGACGTGTGAGTAGCGGAATCGAAGTGCATTGAACTTCGATTATATTGCTCGGCTGCGGCAGCGGTAATTGGGAAGGAAAGGATGGTGGGATTGATTCAGTGAAATTTTTGATTTGGGAAAGCATTCGGTATTTGGTTTGAAAAAGAAGAGGAAGTGCTTTGGTAGTGTCGGGATAAAGGTTAATTTTGAATTAGGGAAAAATATCAGTTTTCGTTTGGATTTGGTGACGACGGTGTGAATGGGAATAGCGAAAGTTGGTGGCAGAAGTCCGGAACGGAGAAAAGAATAGGCTCTCTGCGAATGGTAAAAATTAGTGAAATTTTGCTTGTGGCATATGTAAGTGGAAGTCAAGTGCGAGTTTTAGATGAAAAGTAAAGGCCAAAGGCCCTGAACATAACTCTAATTTTTTTAATTGAGTAAGAGAAAGAAAAACAGTTAAAGGTAGTGAACCAAGAATAAAAATGCTGGCTTATATATATTCCGGCATAACCTAAACCCAAAGATTGAGTTGAAAATAAAATTAACAAAGCTATATTGTGGATACGAATTTTAATTGACGCAGAGGACAGTTAAAAGGGAAACAGTAACGTATCATAATCTAGTAAACTAAAAACGAGAAGAAAAAGAGGCAGATGGAAGTTCAGTGTGAAGTATCTTGTCTTATCAATGAATTGGTGAAAAATTCAATTCTTGAGCTTGAATTATATTATTGGCTGAAATTGAAGGGATCGTTGATTAGTGAAGAGAGTATATCCAGCTTCCTGATGAAAGGTGGCCATTCCATGTTTTATTTTGATTTTTGTTAACATGAATTTTCACATTAAAGATTAGATTTCAGATGCTCTGAACTCCTTTTTTTATTCTTCCCCAAGCGCTCGGAGCTCAACAAGGAAAGTGTGAGTACTTATTTGGATTTGCTTTTTATATTGCCGTTAGTTTATGTTATTCAATTTATTTTTTGTTTTCTTTTTATAACATTTTTTCTTATTGGATTATCTTTACATAAAATTTTAAAGGGGAGTAAAAATTTGTTAATTTTTTTATAGATTTTTTTTGTGAATTAAATAAAACGGCCATGTCTCTTTAAGATAATAACTTTTCATTTCTTAAAATGACCTCCCCTTTCCCGTCCTCATCCCTTCGTGTTAGTTTTTTTTTTATGTGTAGGGTGGCTCAGCACGAGCAGAGGGTGTCCCGGAAGATCCACGAAACGACTGAGCGCTAGCCGGCCTCAGTATGCCTACCCGGGTTACTCACCCCTCTGCTGAAACATAATGTCTGCAACTGCGGTGACTTCTGTGGTTGCAAAAACTTCCTGGCCTTGTTTTCAAATCGTTGGTGATAAAAACAAAGCCCATCTGCTGATTGTGCATGTGTTCGTGACTTTGATCATGTACGCGTCGAGTGTCGTGATGTTCTTGACTCGAGACTTTCAACTATCAATGTCAGTTTTGTGACTTGTTCTGCCGGGTTCGAAGTTGGTTGCTGTTCCTGGCTTTTCTGGCTTATGCTATGTTTTTTCGTAGCAAAATCACGTTCATGTAAGTTTTTGTATGCCATTTCCATTAAGTTTTCTACTGCCTCTTGCTGCGCTACTACCAAGACATCACGTGTACAGACAGGGAGTTTTTTCATTCAGAAAAACTTTAGGGCCTCTTCACCCAATTGTTCGCCTGCGAGTACTTTCATTTTTCATCAGATCTGTGAGGGTTTGAGGTCTCCTAATTTAACTTCCAATAAAGCTTGGCTTAATTGACTTTCGAGAGAATCAGAAAATCGTGCGATCAACATATAATTGATTAAGAGGTATTTTTCGGTTAATGGCGGTTCCTCCACTAAATTTGTGATTTCTTCTATCACTGGCAAATCGAACGCGGCTATAATGGCGTGAAATTTTGCGTTGTCAGATGAACTTTATTGACCACTAATTAAAATTTGACACTTAAAAACCACAATTTCAGTTGCCGTTTCCAAAATGCCGGTATTTTAAGATAAATTTTAGCTTCCACTGCATCGGGTGCTAGCATGCGGTAGGGTTTTCTGATGGGGCGTTTTCGATGACGACGGTTGCGAGCCTTTCCACCATTTCTTCTTTCATGTGAAGCGCGTGAGTAAAGAGTTTGTCTAGAGTCTACCAATTATGCAGCGTCTTGTGCATGACGCGTGATAAATAAACGCAAGGTTAACAAACACAACTTGCATTCAATTTCACACAAAACGTACATTAAAATCATTTAAATTGATTGAAATGCGAAGCGCGCTGACGAAGACATCTGGTCGCTTGAACATTCAGATCGAGAAGGGTCAAAATGTCTTCTTGTCTGCTTAATCTCGACTACAACCAACTAGGTGCATTGGCGTCACTGTGTTGTCCCTACAGAGAATATAAGCCCAGGAATTTGGCGAGCGATCGGTTGGTTGGTACTGAACTGGAAGTGCAAATTCAAGTTGAGTTCTTGAAAAGTGAAAAGGATTTAACACTCCAATACACGCGCCCCCTAGTGAGACATAAATACACGCGATCACTTATTTGTCAAAAGTGAATAGTATAATTGTTTTTTCGCAATTTTGTAGGAATAATGGTGCATAGGTAAATGAAAAAGTTCATAAATGTCAATAAATTTGTATTTGAAAAAAATTATCTGTATATAAATCTTCAAAAATGTCAAATTTCGTAACACAGTTGCCACGCTAGCTTAGTTTCAATTTTATTCCTTATTACTGGCTTGCAAAAGGTAAATCAACTAGTAAACCTAGGAACACAACTCTTATCAGTCTTGTAAGATAGTTTGAGAGAACATAATAAAAATGTAAAATGTATGAACACATTGACAATTGAGTCTCATTTCTAGAACTTGGAAAGTTACACAAACAAATGGAAATGACCAATAAAAAAAAAAAATACTTAATAACCAACCCTTTGCTTTTAAAAAATTAAACTTAAATTTTACTCTGAATCACTTTCATTACCCACACCCATGTTACATCCATCAGCACAAGAAAAGGCACAGTGTTGCAGACATAAATATTGGCCACATTCCTTGCAAGAATATTTGGTGTATCGTTTTTGTTTTATTTTCCAAACAAAATCCGCAGCGCTGGCGTCCACCAGCATCAGTAGCTGCTGAGTTGCTTGAAGCTCGTGGTGGTATTTGATCTTTGCGAAGGAGTTCTCGAAGACGTGAGGTCATGGTGCGTGGCGAATTGCTGAGCTGCACCCGCAGAATCAACTGATCTCTGATGAGTTCATTCCCCAGTTCACGAAGAAAAAGTCGGCGAGTTGGCACATTTTGTCCATTTTCCAGACTGATGACTTGGCTGTTGATACCAGCCACATTTAAAATTGCGTAAAATACCACCATTGGCCACCTTCTTGTACCTCTTTGGACATTGTAGGCACCGGATATTTTATTCACTGTGTCCATACCAATTTTATGGTGATTATAATATGTAATCACCTCAGGTTTTCTTTTCTCTCCACTTTCTTCGTCGATTTCTCCATCCGTTTGTATGCTAGATATCAAAAGAACATTCTTTTTCTTTTCCTTATTTTGAGGTACATATGAAACCACAGTTCCATTTTTACTGAATGCAAAAATACTTGAGTACGGTTCTCTATTTTTCAAATCTTTCATCTCTTTTGGGATTTGCCATTTGTTTTTTTTTTGAGAGTCCCCACGTACGATAGCCCATAATTTCTTGACAGAGTGTGAAGGAGAGTAGTGTCGCTGAACCAATTGTTGGCAGTGATATTACGGCCTGAGTTACGGAGGGGGGTAACCATGCGTTGAACGACATCCACAGGTTTATTGCTGACTTGGAAAGGGCCCTCAGGTTGCTTGCCTGCGTAGATCTCCATGTTACACGTGTAAAAAACGCCAGGATCTACGGCTGCAAAAATTTTGATGCCTTTTTTTGCAGGCTTATAGGGAATGTATTGAACGAAGTTGCATCTACCCCTTAAGCCTTCCAGTTTTTCGTCAATGGTGACACCTTCTCCCACGTGATAACACACCTGACAGTTCTTGACAAAATTTTCAAAGATGTCTCTGATTGGGGCGAGTCGATCTTGTGCTTTTCACTCTGCTCTGGTTTGGCTGTCATCGAATCTTTCAGCCATAAGTAGGAAACGGAATCTGTTGACACCCATGGTGAGGCGGAATATCTCAATTTCAAAACCATTACTAGCCCATAAGTCTGCCAGGTTCAGCTTCTCGGATTTATGTATCCCAGCTATGTAGAGTAGGCCAATAAACGCTTTAATCTCTTTTTTGTTTGTCTTCTTAGCGTCTCTAGGTTGTGAATAATTGTGTAGGACGACCTCGATATATTGGTTTGTGAAAGATACAATAATTTTCAACATGTTCTCTTCAAATAAGCAAGCCTATGATTCGAAAAATGTTTCTGTGCCCTTTCCTTGGCCGATCGGGCCAGGGAGTCTTTTCAGTAAGCTGTGGGTCCCTCTCTTCTTACTGGGGAAAGAAGTTTTTTTCCGTATAATTGAATCAATTACCTTTTTTCCCTTCTTATGGTGACAAACAAAAACAGGCTCAGTGTCATCACAGTCAGTCGATGCTTCCGAATCACTTTGATTTGTATCTGAGTTCTCTTCCCGTTCTTCAATCTCTTCTTCTGCATCAGTGTCAAATTCCTCTTCAGGAACTTCAGCAACAAGGTTTGAGGGCCCTGAAGCTGGAGATACAGGGTCATCTTCTTGAAAGTGTTCATCATCACCCAGGTCGCAGCCATCAAGAAGAAGTTGATGAATTTGTAAGATGTCATCAGGGTTATTCAGATCAAAGAGTTGTTTCGTCGCCATATTGAATCTATGAAAAAGAAAACACACTTTCAGTCAACAAACATACCATTGTTCTCATTGTGAATAGCATGAATACACGCGTGTCATCTGTGAGATGATCATGTGCCTATCAGGTAGAAAATACACATTTCTAAAAAATATTGTTATCACAAGGTATCAAAAAATTGTAACAAAAACATGTGAGAGGTAGAAATCCGAAATCGGGCATTATGAAAAACTTACATTTTTACACGCGTGTCATCTGTGAGATTCCCTCGGCCAAAACACGCGCAAACTGCACTGGACGCACGCACACCGGCAACTGAACTGTCGAGCTAGGTGAGCTTGAGGAATACTAGGGCGGGGGACCAGGCTCCCCTCCCTCCATCAAACTTATGACGAAAAAACAGAACTGGTTATCTGTGAGATGACGCGCGTGTATTGGAGTGTTAATCAGCATCTGCTGCAAAAGGCCCGATTCATGAAATTAATGTGGGTAGTGGAATAATAACTTTAATTGAAAATTAAAAGAAAGCGTTAAAGATTGAGTGTATATTCCCTTGCATTGAAGATGTTTTTGGCGATTTGAAAATCGGGGTGGCTGTTCATTTGGCGTTACTGATTGTGTTCGTTCATTAATGTTGTTTTTCATTATTCATGTTTTGAATATGGAAAGTACTGGCAAGCTAAGTCCCCGGGCATGAAAGAAAGATTTCAATTTCCTCTCTGCTCTTAGAGCCATTCTTTGTTCCTTTAGTAAGTCTTAGGGAGGCTCGTAGGTTGTGAAAAAGGATTTCAGATCGGTAGATCTAGGCGACCCATAAGTGTATCGTGTCCTTTTTTTATTTTCTACTTTTTTTTACAACGGTATCATATAATTTTTCATGGCACGAGCGTGACGAAATAGCGACAGTAGATAAAACAAAAGAAGAATCTACGAGATTGAAGACTCCCATGAGCCGCAAACTAATTCCGCGGTTCTTCTATAGCCTGTCCTTTGAGGAGCTATTCGAGACCAAGCAGCCCTACCTAAGTATCTTCGTTTAAGGGAGGTGACAACGCTCTAAGTAATTTTTATATGCAGCTGGCACTCTGAACGCTAAATCGATCGCGACCATCATGACAAGGTGGCAGCCGTTAGATAGATTATATTCTAATTAGTTAATTTTTAATAAAGCCTTGAAATGATGATAAGCTGAAGATTATTAAAAAATTTCAAATTAAACCGATATCCACCTACAAAACCGTTCTATTTGTTATAGTTGAATAATAATCAAGTGGAACTCAAGGAGACTATTCATTTATTCATTTACCAATCAAATCATCCCAAAATATTACGAAATACATTTCAATTCAACACATTGTTCTCTTCGAAAATTCGTTGTAGCAAATCTAGAATTCATTTCTTTCCCTCCTCTCTCTCTCTTTTTAATTCAATTAATTTACTATTAGATCCAATAAGAATGCGATTTTCTATATCATCTGCCAGCATTTTCAATTTGAGCTGCAAAGTCCGCATGGAGCTTCAATGTTTGGTACACTTAAGATTCCTTAAGACTACGCTCGTTCGATATCCCAGTGGAATTCATTGTCATTTTTCCTTTTTCAATTTTCCCATTTCTATATTTTCGCTGAATTGAAATTTCCCGAAAACGCTACACTGGGTATCAGGTCTACTGTACAGCTTATTAATCCCATCCTGTCGATGGTATCCCTTATTCCCAGCTGTTGTTCAGCTGAATTGGGTCGAGGCAAGTCGAGTCGGGTTACCCTTCAAACAAGAACGAGTCCTTTTTCGAACTAAGTGGATTCGAAGGAGTGGAAAGCTGAGACCCGCATAGACAATGGACATTGCCAGCAACATCTCATGAATACCAAATTCTTGTGGAGTTTACTGGATAGTTTCTAGCCCAACGAGATAACTGGATCCTGTTTTCGGGGAAAAACTGGATGTGGAAGTCAAATGCAAATATAGTGGTCCATCCTGCTGTTTGGCTTCTTATTTGCCAGTGTCTCGACGTCGTCGGAGAATCTGTCGTTAATGGAAAGCAATTCGAATACATTTTATATGGATAACAATAACCCAAACAGGACGAATCAGAAAGTGAACATTGGATTGTCAAATGAAAATCAACAATACAAATGGGTAGCAAGGATAATGCGGGCCAGCATAGTACTCGATGCCATCGACGTATTGAAGGGAGTGGATGGGAGTAACAAAGAACGAAATTGCTTCTTGATATTCCTGCCATGAATAAACGTCAATGGATGAGAAGAGCTTAAGTGGATCTAATGTATTTCAGTTGGATTAGGTCAGTGCTGCCAATTTCATTTACTCTTTGATAGGATACCGTACAGCCAATCACATTACATTTCTTTTAGCAACCACAAGAGGAATGCAAATGCAACGAACGATATTTTAAAATATTTCAATTTGCAAAATCAGGACATCACTGTTGTGGAACTCAAATTCAGTTACGATTGCATAAATTACACAAAAGGATTTCCTAACAACCAGAGTAGTAGCGAAACAAACGCCAAGCCAGGAACATATACAATCCATAAGCTTTTGATGAAATATTATCTAGAGAATGTGAATAGCTGGACATTTCCATTTTCTTCGCAATCCTTGCCAATCGATCTTACTTGTTTTGTCAAGAGGAATTGAGCATTGTTCACTAATGCAAGGACATTCTCGATGGAAAGAATTGTAATAGAAAACATCCATCATGGGTTCATACGAACTGTATGATGGTTGAAAAAGACTTTTCACGGAATCAAAGTACCTATAATGATTGCCAAGATTGCCAATATCGAAATGAAAATAGAGAAAAGAGGAATATTAAATGCAATAAGCTCAAAGAAATGGTGATAGTAACGAGAACAAATATCAAAAAGGATATTATTTAAAACGATTTAGTATTTCAAAAAATCTTATAAAGATTGTTTCAAATATATTCAATATATCTGCAGCATTAATCTGTACTTTTCCAGAAACAGAATTTACGCTTGGTATTATCAGAAAATGCTTAAACAATAAAGATATCACAAGGGGGCAACGCATGGCTATTGTCGAACTAGCTGATAAAGACGCCCAGCAAATCCTGGCGAAGGGCAAATTTAAGATAGGTTGGGTGATCTGCAGGATACGGAGAAGAGCGATCCCTATCCGCTGCTTCAGATGCTTCGAATACGGACACACCGCGTATGGCTGTAGGGGACCCGACAGGAGATCTCTGTGCTACAAATGTGGTGAAACGGGGCACAAAAGGAAGGAGTGCACGAACGAGGAAAAATGCATTCTTTGCAAGGACGCTAAGCTAGCACCCGGCGACCTCAAACATGAGCCGGGGACAGGGATATGCTGGGTTTTCAAGGAGGCCCTAACTAAAGCCAAATCGATACTCAAATGATCCGTATCCTGCAGGTCAATTTGCACCGAAGCACAAACGCCCAGGACCTACTTGAGCAGTTTGCGAGGGATAAGAAAGCTGACCTACTGTTGCTGAGCGAGCAACATCATAACAAGGACTCGCAAGCGTGGTACCCTGACAAATCTGGTACCTCGGCCATCTGGGTTCGAGAAAGCGCCCGCCTTCAAGTGCAGGGCCATGGACGCGGGGATGGTTTTGTGTGGGTGCGGTGTTCAGGGATAACATATTTCAGTGTTTATCTGACGCCTAACGAGGCAATGCGATCTTTCCGAACCAAACTCGATGCCCTGGAGGACGCTGTCTCGAACACAGAGGGCCACATGCTGGTCGGGGGAGACTTCAACGGTAGAGCCATTGAATGGGGTATGCCACAATCCGACCAAAGGGGAAAGCAAATCTTGGACATGGCGGCCAGAACAGCGCTTTTTGTCCTAAATACTGGTAACACCCCTACTTTCCGCCGCTGGGGTTGCGTAGGAACCATACCCGATGTTACACTCGCTTCGGAGTCCCTGGTACCCAGAGTACACAACTGGCGAGTATTAGAGGACTACTCGGCTAGTGATCACCAGTATATAGCTGTTGAGATTCACGACGGTGCCACTCTGCGTGCATATGCCCAAACTTCAATCCTCGGATGGAGGACTGGGAGATTGGACGTTGAGAGGTTTGCTGGCGCGCTTACGGCAGGCGCACCGTTGCTGGGAGCTCCGCCAGGGAGTGGAGGGCCTACAGCCAAGGACTTGGTGAACTCAACTATGAGTACCATCATAGCTGCTTGCGAGTCTTCCATGCCCCGTCGGAGACCCCGACATGGTAAGCCTCCAGTATACTGGTGGTCAAACGAGATCGCCGAACAAAGAAGCGAGTGTCACAAACTTCGGCGAGAGGCCCAGCGGGCACGAACACGGGAGAAGGCAGACGCTAGGCTAGCAGCATACAGGTCCGGCAGGAAATATCTTCGCAGGCTTATTAACAAGAGCAAGGCCCGATGCTGGCAAGACCTCGTGGACGATGTAAATAGGGATCCGTGGGGCCTTGGCTACAAGCTGGTCATGGGGAAACTTGGTGCCCTACGGAAGCCTTGTATACATGACGCGGAAAAGATGGACGCGATAGTGCGGGGACTCTTCCCCGCCCATCCCGTCCGTGTTGACGCTGTCCATGGTGAAACAGCAGTCGAGTGCCCACTCTTCACACAGCTGGTCCAGGTCCAGGTCCAGATGGTGTTCCAGCTGAGGTTTTGCAGCTCGTCTATCACCATTGTCCTGACTTGCTGCTCAGCACATACAACGCTTGCCTACGGGACGGGGTTTTCCCGGTACGATGGAAGGTGGCGAGGCTCGTGCTGATCAGCAAGGGGAAGGGAAATCCCGAATCGCCGTCTGCATAACGCCCGTTACGCATGCTAGACACGGCTGGGAAAGTGCTAGAGAAACTCATCAAGGGAAGACTCACTGACTCGATTCGTGCTGCTGGGGACCTATCTCCTCGGCAGTACGGCTTTAGAGCAGGACGTTCTACCATTGATGCGATTGCAGAGGTGGTGAACGCAGTCCAAAAGGCAGAGGCATATAGCCGCACCAAGCGACGGATCATCCTGTTGGTGACACTCGACGTCAGGAATGCCTTCAACTCCACTAGATGGGTGGATATTCTGGACACGCTGGAAAACTCTTTTCAAGTTCCAGAATATCTAATGCGGCTTTTGAGGAACTACCTAAAGGACCGAAGCCTGCTCTACGACACGACACAGGGCCAACGAAGGATGGAAATTACATCGGGTGTTGCCCAGGGATCTATCCTTGGTCCGGACCTGTGGAACGTGTCTTACGACGGGCTACTGAGACTTGAGATGCCAGATGAGTCGCGCTTGGTCGGCTATGCGGATGATGTTGCGGCTCTGGTCGCCGGACGCACCGTTGAACAAGTGCAACTTAGGCTAGGTATGCTAATGCGCCGAGTGAGGGACTGGATGACTGCTCGCGGGCTCAGTTTAGCACTGGAGAAAACCGAAGTGGTCATCTTGACAAAAAGAGAATCCCTAGAGTAAGGATGATCAGTATTGGAGATATACAGATCGAATCGAAGCCAGCGGTGAAGTACCTGGGGCTACTGATCGACTCGAAGATGAGTTTCTCTGAGCAAATCAGGGCAACGGCTGAGAAGGCTGCTTCGGGAATATTGGCCCTGAGTCGACTTATGGCCAACGTAGGGGGACCCAGCCCATCAAGAAGACGCCTCTTGATGAGTGCTGTAGGGTCAGTGCTAATCTACGGAGCAGAGGTATGGGGCGACGCTCTCAGCAAGGAGGTATACCGAAAACGATTGGCACAGGTACAGAGAAGAGGAGCACTGAGAATTGCATCTTCGTATCCAACAGTCTCCGACTCGGCGGTGAGAGTGATTGCAGGTGTGATACCTGTCGCCCTCCTTGCTAGAGAGCGCCGCGCTATTTACCTGCGCCGAAACGAGGATGCGAGGGAGATGGTTGTCCGCGAGGAGAGACAACGCTCGCTCAACGATTGGCAGCAGTTTTAGGTGAGTTGCACGAAGGGAAGGTGGACTGCGCGCCTCACCCCGGATGTGAGACCGTGGCTAAATCGAAGGCATGATGAGACTGATTTCTATCTGACCCAGCTTTTGAGCGGGCACGGGTGTTTTCAGTCTTACCTGCACAAGATCGGCAAGTCACGGTCTCCCGATTGTCGTTTTTGCCCAGGAGAGGAGGACAATGCCTGTCACACATTTTTTGCGTGTACCAAATGGGCCAGGCTGCGAAGGGAACTTTACAGGGAGACGGGAGAGCTCACCCCGGATAATATAGTTGCGGCGATGCTCGAATCGGTTGACAAATGGAACCAGGTGGCACATTATGCTCGGGCAGTCCTAAAATATAAAAGGGACTCACAGCAGCCGGAGGCACTGGGGCTGGGGGATCGCTCTTCTGGCGATTCCTCTTCCCCTCTCCCCTCCCGCTAGGAAAGGGACTCCCCAGCCTGAAGGCGCCCCACGGCGTAACAAAACGAGACCTGGCCCGAAGTAATGTGTCAAACGGTTCCAGGCTAGGTTCTAAGATTGACAGGGGAGGTGTTTAGTGGGTAGTCCAAAGGTATCCTCCATGGGAGTCCCACACTGCCAGACTCGGCGGGCATAAATGCCTTCACCTCCCTTCCACAAAAAAAAAAAAACAATGAAGATATGAATTTTTATTGGTAACAAGGACACTGGTAATCTAAAAGCAAAAAATTTACATCAACCTCTAGCAAGTATAACCTCACTATTCTACATAGTAGTGAAGTAAAAGATATTTAAAACTTTCAAGACAATAAGTGAGACTTCGTTGTTGTAAACCGTAGGTTGATGTATTCAAAGAAGAGGTTTACAATTCAGTTTTATTTCAAAAAGCTTTCACTACAGTCTTTTAATATTAATTGTTGATAACACTTAACTAAATATAATATTCGTGATTGCTGCAACCAACCCGATGCACTCCGATCCGGTTTGACGGTTCAATCCCGCGCGCCCAAGCTTAGCTCGACCGTCCATGTAAAAGAAAGATAGGAATCCTCCGAGCTTTAAGAGCGGTTAGATCGAGCAGTCAGAGTAAAGAAAGATTGCACATAATACAAGCTTTCAGAGACGTTGTTTGAAGCAGTTCGGGTTTACCACATTCCTCCCCTCTTAAAATCTGACGAAGTCATTGAATTTTGATGTGACTCCCCGACTTGTTCGAATCGGGTAACGAGGCTCGACTTCAGCTTCAGGTTTTTCTTGAGTTTTATCCTCACTTCTGGCTTGTTCATCATTGTGAACGTCAGAGTGGTCGACATGTCGAGGATTGTTGCCAGGTGTGATAATCGGTTCAACTTCACCAACTGGCAGATTATTTTCGTCACTAAACTCGGGCAAGTCAAACAATTCAATCAATTCGTTTTTCATATATCGGCGTTTGAGCTGACTTCCTGACGGCGTTGTAATGTCAATCGAGTAATTGACAGCTCCATCTCGGCTTTTCACGAACCCGGCGTCCAGTTGCAGTTATCACTGGTTGTGTGGAGTTTGTAAAGGATTTCATCTCCGGGCGAAAACTCTCTCCACTTTGCGCCGTGATGCAAGTTAAATTGATTTTCCATTTTTGCTTTGTCTGAAGGAGTTTGATCGATTTGAGGCTTGAGCAAATCGAGTTTTGTGCGCATCTTACGGCCAGTCATCAATTCGAATGGTGATTTCATTCCGAGATTGTATGATGGTGTGTAGCGATATGTCATCAGAAATTCTCGCAATTTTTGTTCGATGGTTCCTTCGGCCTTCTGTAAGCCCTTTTTGAGAAGGTCAACGAATCGTTCCGCCTGACCGTTTGACTGAAGGCTGTAGTAGGCGGTCGTCTGTCCGTCCGTCCGTCTGTATGTCACAGCACTTTTTCTCCGAAACTATAGAGGCTACAGCCATGAAACTTTGTGGAAAGGTCAGAAGTGGTGACTTCTTGAAAGTTCAAGGGTGAAAAAATTTTTCAAAGGGGTTTAAGGGGGGTCTCCCCATATAGGGAGTTGACCCCTCAAAAAAATTTTTTCACCATTGGTGGTCGAGTAGGGTGTCATTGGAAAGGTCTCAATGAGATCTTTTCAAAACAAGTCTTAAAATTGCCTTATAAGTACCGAGGGGGGCAGGGGAAGGGGAAATGTACGAACTTTTCGCGTACCCCCCCTCGCGATTGGACTCCTTCCATCCGAAAAATCTGAAAGAAAACATGAATGTAGGCCTTAATGAGTACAACAACAACAAATATATGAAAAGTCGAAATTCACTCAACTTTGTTATTAATAGTATGATTTATCGATTTTATGTTTTCTTGAATAAAATCTAAACGGTACCCCTAAATATAATAAAAACAGATGACTATTTATAAGATTGATCTTTTCTGAAAGTTTCATAAAGATCGAATAGTATTTGACGAAGTTATAGCGATTTGAATTTTCCTGTATTACTATGGAACAATATGCCCTGTATTACTAAGGAAACATATTGCTGTGGAGCCATATGCGCTTTTTACCGACTTAGACACTACAGCTTTGCTAGGATTTGCATGAAAATTGCAGGAATGATAGGTATCATGAAGATGGGTACATATAATTGAAACAAGTTGAAGAGGCAGGAGAGAGCTCTTAGCAAAAGGGCTTTGTAACCATTCTAGGATTCGAAAAAATAGGCCATGAATCGATGATTACAGTACAGAGAAGTGGCCCCTGGAAAAAATTTCATGAAAGGTAGCCGATATGAGTATCAACTGAAAGTTCTCTATGAGAGCTTTTCAAAACAGTTCTTGAACTGACCGTTTTTGCTTCAGTGGGGGCACAGGGGGGGAAATACATGAAAAATGTGTTTCCTCCCTCGCGAATGGACACCCGTGATCTAAAAAATCTGAAAAAATTATCAAGGGAGATATTTATGGGTATGAGAACTCTAACAAATACCTCAGAAGTCAAAACTCTTTCAACTTTATTAATAATAGTATGATCCTCGAATTTCACATTTGCTCCAATAAAATCGTCTTTGACATGTTTCTTGATTTTATTCGTTGCTGGTTACTGCATTTTGTAAGTTGAGTACAAAACCCTTCTGACATGAGCATAGGTCTGTCTACCCAACTTGTTATAACTTCTGGCCACTTGCTATAGGCGTCAACAACCACTAGGAAGTAGGAGCCGCTGATGGGGCCGGCGTAATCAAGGTGAAGGCGCATCCATGGTTCCAATGGCATAGGCTAGGGCTGCACGGTACATTTGCGTGGTGCCTTTGATTCCCTTGCGCAACGTTCGCAAGTCTTAACGATTACTTCTATAGCTTTCCTTATGCCAGGCCAGAAGACTTTGTCGGCTGCCAATAGCTTCATTCGGCACTCACCTGGATGACCTTCATATAGGTTCTCAAGAATATATGCTCGCAGTTTTGATGGAATGATGATTTGTTCGCCACGGAAAATGCAATTTTGTACAAATTTTAGCTCATTGCGGTGTCCGAAAAAAGAAGCGACTTTGATTCCTTCGATCTGACTTTTGCGCTGGGGCCAGCTGTCAGTCACAATGAAGTTGATCACTTGCTGAAGATTTGGGCAGGCTTTCGTTTCTTCGTGTACTTGTTGGAAGCTTACAGGAAGCTCCTTTGCTGACTGTATTGCAAAACTTAACAACTGTTCGTCATTGTCGTCAATTCCCTTGACTTGTACCGCAGCAATAATTGCCTCTTCATCAGCTTTCATCTGTTTTGACATAAGGCGAGATACGACGTCAGCATATCCGAAGCTGTTGGTTCCAATAAATTCGAACTTAACATCATAAGCCATGATGATTAGTGCCCATCTCTGTAGTCTGTTCGCTGTATATACGGGAATTCCGTTTGTCGAACCAAAGATGGACAACAGAGGCTTGTGATCGACTTACGCGGTAATTTGTCGCCCAGCGATGTAGAAATGTGATCGCTTTAAGCCAAAGATGAGTGATCGCGCTTCTTTTTCAATTTGGAAATAATTTCTTTCCGCTGAATTGAATGTTGCGGCGATATGCATGATAGGATGCAGTGAATTGTCGTTGAAACGGTGCATGAGGGCAGCTCCCATGCCATCTTTTGATGCGTCTGTCGCTAGAACGATGGCCTTGTTGTGATCAAAGTGCGTTAGTACCAGATCTGATCCCAGGATCTTTTTGAGATTGTCAAAAGTTTCCTGGTGAACATCTTGCCATTCGTACTTCACATCTTTCTTGAGAAGTTCGTCCAGGGAACCCCTCAGCGTCTTCATTGACTTGATATACTTGCTATAGTAATTGACTGAACGTAAGAATGAACGGAGCTGACTGACATTAGCTGGCGGAGGTGCTGATGTGACTTCCCAAATTTTTTCAGGCTTTGGTCGGATGCCTTTCTCGTCGATGACATGTTCACAGAATTGCACAGATTTCTTACCGAACTGACACTTGTTGATGTTGAGCTTGAACCCGAATTCCTGCAGGCGTTGCAGTGTTTTCTTCAACTCCTGCTTGTGGTCATCAGCATTCTCACCGCTAGTAACCATGTCGTCGATGAAACCGAACGTTGAGATTCCACTGAGCATCATGTCGACAATTGCTTGAAATTCTCCTGGGGTTATTTTAACGCCTTGCTGGAGGCGATTGACCTGAAACAATCCGATGTGGGTGTTGATGGTCATCACTTTTTTGGATATATCGTCGACTTCCACTTGAAAGAAAGCGTCTGATAAGTCGATTGTGCTTAAAACTTTTTTTCCTGCGAAACTTGCAAAAATTTGATCGGGTGATGGCAAAGGATACTTGTTTGGATCAAGTGCTTCGTTAAGACCCGTCGAATAATCAGCACAAGTTCGAACTCTTCCATCCTTTCGTTTGACTACGACAATGGTTGCTGCCCACTGAGAATATTTGATCGGGCTGATAATGCCCAAGTGCTGCAACCGTTCTAGCTCAGTGACTATAGTAGAACGAGCTGCTTGTGGAACCGGACGAGCTTTTCGGAAGACTGGTTGAGCTCCCGGTTTTAGTTTGAGTTAGACTTTAGCTTTGTTATAACAACCAAGGCCATTTGAGAAGAGTTCATGAAACTCTGATTGTACTTCTGTGGTCAGGTCATCACAAGATGTTGACTTGACTTGATTGCAGACGTTGTCGATTGGAACACTCCAAAAATTGAACACATTGATCCAGGGAATGCCGAAAAGGTTGAGATTTAGCGGTGTAATGAAACAGCATCCCTGCTTTTGAATGCCATTCAGAGTAATGTTGCAACAGAAGTGTCCCAGTAATGGAATCACGTCTCCTGAAGCACTTGTTGCGTTCATCCTATTTGATGCAGTCAGTTTCGGACGTCCCGACGTCTCCAAATTTGCCTCAGAGATGATTGTCATGTCTGAACCTGTATCAAACTGCACCTTTAGCTGAGCACCGTTGACAATCGGCTTGAGAAACTTCCTGCTTGAAACCAAGTTGACTTCTGATTGTACTTGGTTCGCTTGCGGCTTGTTGTCGTCTTCTTGTTGTATTTTGTGTTGCGTTTCTCTCGGAAATCCTTGTAAATGTTACAGTAACCTGCCTTATGTGACTTCCCGTTGCATCTGCTGCAGGTCTTCTCCTTGAAGGGGCAATCTGCCAACCAATGCCTTTCGCCACAGCCGGGGCAAGCATACGGCGGATGACCGGTTTTATCACCCCAATGGCTCTTACCTGGTTTATCACTTTGACCCTTGAAATGATGAACAGCATGAACTTCAGAAAAACCCGACAATTCACCCACTTTTCCTTTATCGATCTTCAAACAGGTGATACGTTCAGCCTCATTCACCAAGTCCTGAACGTTCAACTTGTGGATTAGAGCTCTTGCCGCATCGTTTGCTGCTTTCTCGAGTTCGATGTGTTGATTGTCGACTTTTGTGAGAAGTTTTTCAAGAATCAGCGAGTCTTGTGATGACGTGAGACCACTCACAAATAACAAAACCTTGAAGTCGTCAGGCGAGCATCGAGCGATTTCGAATTTCTCAGCATTTTTGTTAATGCACGCTGCATACTCACTGAAATCTTCATGGTCGAATTTTTCAAGCTTGAAGCACTTGTGCCGCATTGCGAACTTTGTCGAACTGCACCATGGAATCGGCAAGACATTTCACTTTGAGAGCTGTTGAATCTTGTGCTGGCGCTTGGCCTGGTGCAGCCGCCGTGTTCTGTTGTCGAAGCAATTGTTGCATTTGCTGATTTTGTAGAGCCATTTGCTCTTGAAATAAGTCGCAGAAAACTTTGAATTAGTTTGAGTCCATTTCGAGGTTAGACACACGTGTTTTCGTAATTCCTCGTCGCCAATGTTGTAAACCGTGGGTTGATGTGTTCAAAGAAGAGGTTTACAATTCTGTTTTATTTCAAAAAGCTTTCACTACAGTCTTTTAATATTAATTGTTGATAACAATTAACTAAATATAATATTCGTGATTGCTGCAACCAACCCGATGAACTCCGATTCAGTTTGAAGGTTCAATCCCGCGCGCCCAAGCTCAGCTCGACCGTCCGTGTAGAAGAAAGATAGGAATCCTCCGAGCTTTAAGAGCGGTTAGATTGAGCAGTTAGAGTAAAGAAAGATTGCACATAATACGAGCTTTAAGAGATGTTGATTGAAGCAGTTCGGGTTTACCACATTCGTTTTTAATTTGAGGTTTGGATGCAACTCACATTTGAAGTTGAAAGTGATGGTTAAACCAATTAGGTTTGTGTGAATGGTGTTAACTAATTGGTGAGAACAATAAGCTTGTTTTTCCATTGATTGGCGACTGTAATATGAAAAAGTTGATTAGACACGAGTAATATCCGATCAAAAGGGTTTTTGACTTAAATTAGTGCTTTATGTCGAGACAATCTTTTACATGACCATCCCTTTTACCCACATTAACGTGTAAATAATAAATAATTTACAACGAATCACCGAAAAGTAATTATATCATCCAAAACTATCATGATGACTTATCCTGATCAACAATCATAACAAAACATCTCGCGCCGGGTAGAATGATCAAAGCAACCAAAACAATCATGATGTCATCATCAATAACAAATGACAATAAAGAGCACTACAAATTCATCCACACCCTGGAGAAGACGACTCTACGATCGAGACGATACTAAAATAGGGTAAGTCAATTCGAGTTGTATTGAATATACTGCGTTTATTCTGAATTAAGTGGAAACTGATACAAACTTTGTACAAGAGTAAGTACATTGTGCAGGAAGCATTAGAGCAAATTGTTATGCGGATTTAAGTGAGAGTAACTTCATCAAGAATGAAGTAGTGAAAGTCAAAGCAATTTCAACTACAATCAGTGATCAAAAAGTGAGGTTTTCACAGAGAAACAACTCTGTTAAAAGACACAACTGACTTTCCTGGGCTCATAATACTATAAGCTGGCACTAATGTATATCAGTGTGGAGTAAGATGGTGAAAGCGTGACGCAAAATTGCAAAGGGACTTCTGTGGTGATTCTAGGAGAACAATTGCAAAGATGAGGCCTAAACACAAGTGGTGTGAAGGTTAACATAATAGCCTGGGTATACAATCTCAATTCATGGGCCTAGTGAGTTTCGATTGCTAGCGATGACACCGTAAGAAATCAAGGCGATAATGAACAGAAAAACGCAGGAACAAGTGACGTCCCGTGCTAGCGAGTGACTGGACTACCCACTAAACATCTCCTCTGTTAACCTGAGAACCTAGCCTGGAACCGTTTAACACATTATTTCGGGCCAGTCTCGTTTTGCGACGCCATGAGGTGCCTTCAAGCTGGATGGTCCCTCCCCTGGCCGGAGGGGAGGGAAGAAGGTGAATTGCTAGAAAAGCAATCCCTCAGCCACGGCGTCCTCAAATGCTGTGGGAGCCTTTTCTCTTTTTGGACTGCCCGAACATAATGAGTCACCTGGTTCCATTTGTCAACTCATCCAAGCATCACCGCAACTATACTATCCGAGATGAGCTCTCCCGTGCTCCGATTGAGGGTTCTGCGGGATCCAGTTTTGCTCGTTAGAGACGGGCGTGGGTGCCACTCGCTTCAGCCCTCAACCCTCACGTTAACCGCCAAGCGAGCGAACGGTTTATAGGAGAAATTTCACCGCCGCACCTAAACTGGGAATTTCTAACGCACGAATTGAAACTACAACAGAAATCAACTGCTAAAGGAATCCCACCAACACAACCTATTCTCGAAGGCAATTCCCACTAAGCTGGGAAGCAGGAAAAATTATGAGGCGGTATCCCGAAATGTTATAGGGGATCACCTGGAACCGATATTGCTCACTTTTCAGCGTTACCCACGAACCAAGTTAACAACACCAGCCAAAACTAAAATCTTCCCCAAGTTCACTAAATTCACACAAATCTAGAACTTTTACATAATTCACTAAAAATTCACGCTTGAATTTAGAGGAAAATGTATTTATGCTTTAACAACAATTGAAATTATGTAATTTACTTACTAATGAATCCTCATACGTAGGGAGGCCCCCGGTTTTTCCGCCGTCGATCAAAAATTTTCCCTCGCCGCCTCCGGTGATCCAGCTACTTGTCGGCCGCCACCGATTTGAAACTTCTTTTGTTGTGGATCTGGTTCCGCACGCTGGCTTGCCGTCGCCAACATTAAACCTGCCTGTTGTTGTCGCTGAGAACTCAATCAATATTTTCCGGGTCTTCCTTTTTCTGCTTCCGTCGCCACCAATGGTCATTCCACTAAAAGAGAAAGACTTCATTCTTCCCGGGTCCCTCGTCGATTCGTTTCAAACGGGAACCCGTTAAGTTCTTTTCGGGGAAAAGGAACTTTGTTCTAGCGGCACTCAAACTGTGGTGATATTGGGAAATCGAAATATAAATTTCCCTTCATCTAGCACATTCGTGAATGTTGACTTATTTAAATACCGAAGATTTATTTTAAAGCAAAAACGAAAAACTAGTGGCATATTTCATCATACGCGGCTGTATTCGAAAGTTTGTCATATGTGAACAGAATATTTTCGATTGATAAGTGTTGAATGAGTTTGATCAGTGAGTAGAATGAGTGTATTTATTCCTTGAAGTCGTATTGATCCTAGCATCATTGCTAGTTGCAGTTGCTGTAGTTATCGTCACCCTAATCTATGCTGGTATGCCGAAATCGGTCAGTTTTGCATCTCCGTGCGCAGAGCGTTCGCTCGACTTATCTCTCTATGAATTTTTTTCATCCATTGTAACTACTCCAACCCCTTGTGCGCCTCACGGCACATATATGTGATTTGTCGTTCTGTTGGTGGACCCAATACTAGGTAAATATCCTGCAAACTGCCTTCACCACAATATTCCATCAGATTCAAAATTTCGTAGCACCGCAAAGCAACCATATGACAGTTTCTGTGTCCTGATGCTCAAAGGCGCTGTAAATTGAAGCTACAAAGTCGGAGGAATCGCAGTCGATGGCCATTTGTTCTTCTTTTTTTGGCGTACGGTGAGAGGAAACTTTTCCTTATGCTTGTTTGGTGTGGGAGTGGATTTATCTTGCAGACTTACGCAGTAGTTGTATACATCTGGTTGATTAGTTTACTTTCCACAGTGTTTTTTTTTACTTTCTGAATTTCAGCCGTGCAGTCTACCTTCCCTTCGTGCAACTCACCTAAAACTGCTGCCAATCGTTGAGTGAGGGCTGTCTCTCCTCGCGGGCATCCATCTCTCTCACATCTTCACTTTGACGCAAATAATAGCATGGCGCTCTCTAGCAAGGAGGGCGACAGGTATCATTCCTGCAACAACTCTCAGCGCCGAGTTGGAGATTGTCGGATACGAAGATGCAGTCCTCAGTGCTCCTCTTCTCTGTACATGTGCCAAGCGTTTTTGGTACAGCTCCTTACTGAGGGCGTCATGCCTTATTTCTGCTGCGTACAGTAGCACTCATCAAGAGGCGTATTTTTGATGGGTTGGGTTCCTCTTCGTTGGTCAAAACTCGACTCAGAGCCGATACGCCTGAAAAAGCCTTCTCAGTTATTGCCCTGATTTGCTCAGAAAAACTCATCTATGAGTCGACCAAGTAGCCTCAGGTACTTCATGCTGGCTATGATTCGATAAGTATTTCTCCAATACTAATCATCTTTACTCTAGGGATTCTCTTCTTAGTCAAGATACCACTTCGGTTTTCTCCAGTTCTAGGCTGAAAAGAAAGATGAGCATCATATTTCAAGAACCTCTTTAATCCTCCGCAGAGCTCCTAAATATGGGGGCTTATAGATGTTTCTGGAGAATTTCCATTGACTCCACCAACTCTGGATAATGTTTGTCTTAGCACCAAAGCCCAAAAGAATAATAAAGCGCCGAGCATTGATGAAGTTCTAGTGGAGCTCATCAAATATGGTGACAGCAGTGTTCATAAAGCTATTCACAAAGCTATCCAGCACATCTGGCTACAAAAACATAGCCCAAAGAGTGGAGCCAGTAAATTATACTCCCTATGCACAAAAAGGTGACAAGCTACAGTGCGAAAATTATAGCGGGATGTCACTACTGTGTATGGCGTACAAAATATTTTCAAAGATCTTAGAAAACTAAATCGGATCAGACGCCAACAGTATTATTGGGAAGTATCAAAGTAGTTTTAGAGCAGGTAGATCAACAATAGGCCAATTGATCACAGCCAAGCAGGTACTTGAAAAGTGCTGGGAGTTCAACATAGACGTACACCAAATTTTCGTTGACTTTAAGCAAGCATACAACAGAATGGATCGTAATGTATTGTACCCAATAATGCTATGCTTTGATACCCAAGCCAAATTAGTTCGTCTTACCAAAATAACAATAACGTCGCGAACCTCCCAAGTCTGCATCAGTAACCAACTCACCGATGCCTTTGACACAAATATCGGACGAAGCAGGGAGATGCTTTGGCCCCATTGCTATTCAATTTAGCTCTGAAATACGTCATAAGGAAGATAATTGTCGATGCATGAGGTACTTTATTATAAAAGTTGAGGTAAGCAGTAGCCTATGCGGACGACATCAACATTTTGTCACAGTCATTCACAACTGCCAAAAAAATCTTCCTGAAACTCGACAGCGAAGCAAAGTTAGAAGGGCTACAAATCAATGAGAACCAAATAAAGCTCAGGACGCGGTCAAGGAAAAATACCTCCATTGCACAAAATATCACACTTAGCGAATACAGTATCGAAAATGTGAGCAAATTTGTGTATTTAGGCACCAAAGTAACGAGAACTAATAATGAAAGAGACGAAATGCGCCAAAGAATACAGCTCGCAAATAAAATATTTTATTCAGTTTTGACGATCTTGAAGACCAGTTGCATACACAGGAAACCCCCGATAAAGCGCCACTCATCTGGCATCTCCAGTCCCAGTAGCCTATCGTGAGACATGTTCCACAGGCACGGGCAGCACACGATATAACTTCCATTCTTCATTGGCCCTATGTCATGTCATAAAGCAGGCTTCGGCCCTTCAGATAGCCCCTTAGGAGCCACATAATATATTCCAGCGTATCCAGAATATTCACCAATCGCTAGGTGTGGCTATGTGCTTCTGGCTTTTTGGCTGTGCAATCGCATCAACGGTGGAACGTCCTGCTCTAAAGCCATACTGTCGAGGAGATAGATCCCAAGCTCATAACGTAGTCATGAACAAGTTGAGTATGCAGAAGAGTGCTCCTACCAGAAGGTCTTTGTAAACATCCTAGAGTTAGAAACAAGTTTTCTAGTGGCATGAATCGATAATTTGAATTATTCGTCCAATACTTGGATATCAAATCGGTCAAATTTATGCAAAAGATGCACAGTTTCTTTCATAAGGACAGTGCACCCACCATTTTGATCTAGCTTAAATGATTTTTCTGAATGCTCGGCCGATTGAAAATGTTTAAGTTAAACACTATTCCTTAAATTTCCATGAAAATTGAAAGAAAATAAAAGTGCCTAGGTCAATTTTAAATATATATAGGGTTTTCCAATAAGAGGTGTTATTTTGAATAGATCTTGTGATTTAACACCTTGCGACTTCTTCCTTTTGGGCCACGTGAAAGAGGATGCCTACCCCAATAGCCCAGCGTCGATTCAAGACCTCAAAGATGGAATTCGTGAGGTTATTGAGGACAGAGGGCAGCCACTTTGCAATTTGGTCATGGAAAATTTCATGAAAAGGATATGGTCCTGTAATCGTGTCGTGGTGATTATTTGCCTGATGTTATTTTTTGCTGTTATCGGCATATCTTTTTCTTTATAATGAAATAAACATCCGGTCACTCGTATTAAAAACTGGAATTTTTCTTTTAATATCCAAAGAACACCTTTTATTGGAAAACCCTATATCAGCCATAAACACGTGTTATTGTTGTTGTAATTCCATACAATTGAAATGGCTATAACTCATTTGATTATGATTCGATCTCAATTAAATTATGTGAACATATATATCTTATATCAGTCTATATGATTGCAAAACTTCAAGACGTTTAAAGGTACCATTTAGATTTTATGGGCAAATATGTAAAATCTACGAATCATACTATTATTAACAAAGTTGAGCGAATTACGATTTCTGAGGTATTTGTTGCCCTTGTACTCATAAAGGTCCACGTTCACGATAATTTTCAGAGTTTTCGGCTGAAAGGTGTCCAATCGCGAGGGGGGGGACACAAATTTTGGGTACATTTTGCCTTCCCCTGAACTCCCGAATTCATAGAATTGCTTTTTTATTTCAGATTCTAAAAGTACTAATCAAGATCTTTCATTTGATACCCCACTCCACTACCTTTGATTAAAAAAAATTTTTAAGGGTTAATTCGTTATTAGGGGGGACCCCCCTTACAAATTTTTTAAATTTTTGTTAAGACCTTAACTTTTGAGAGACCATCGCTTCTGACCTTTTCACAAAGTTTGGGCATTCTAGCTTCATAGTTTCTGAGGAAATTAGCTGTGACGCACGGCCAGACGGACAGACGGACGGACGGACCGACGGACGGACAGACGAACAGAGAGGTCGCGAAAGTAGTAGGTCTCTGTAAAAAAATTTTTACAAAGACCTAAAAAATGCCTCAATACACAAAATGTCACACTTAGCGAATAGAATATCAAAAATATGAGTGAATTAGTGTATTGAAGCGCCACAATAATGAGAAACGGTTGTTTAGGGTTCAAACACAAAAAAAGGAATTGTTCGAATAAAAGAATGAAATTTAGATTTTGAATAACATCTTTATTCACCGACGGTTCGATTTCAAGTTCAAGCCAAAATAAAAATGAAAAGTGCAATATGTCATTAGAATGTAATCTAAAAATAGCACAAGCAAAGCAGCAAACATCATAAACTTCCTTGGCACAACAACAAATACAATCCAACATTCTGAATTGCAACCGCATGATCGTAAATGCCTAACGGATGGCAAAATATCCAAAACCGTTTAAATGCGAATTGTATTAGCTAGAATGTAATGTTGTTGCTATCGTTATCGGTTGAACAGCAATGCGGGGCTCGATGGGGTAATATTGGATAATAGTTTTTGATTGTACGGAAATGCAGCGTTCGATGGGCCGAGACTGAACACGGTATAAAAGAGGTGAAATATGGATACCCGGAAAGGTATTCGTTGGGAGAACTAAAGGAATGAGATCAGTGCGGAAACCGAGGAAACGCTGGTCTGACTCGGCCGACGAAGACAGTTTATCGCTGCTCGGATCTTAAAATTGAAGGATGTGGTCAATGGGTCGATATAATTGGAGGCGCTATTTGCAGGAAGCGAGGACTCAAGATGGGCTGTAGTGCTACAATGAAGAAAAAGAGAATCTGTACATTGGTTCCGAATTTTTACTAGATCTGTTTCTGCTTCTTTACTTCCTGAACAGGCCTCTTCTTCGAGAAACTCGACCAACTCAGGATCTTTTTCTTCAGCTTATAATACCTCAATTAGCCAGGTAACTAATGGCTTAGCTATCTTTGGTCGGAATCTTCTCCTTTTACAGTGAAATTCATTGAATTTTTGTATCATTAACACACTTAAGCTTTTTTTGTTGAAATTTACAATAGCGATAAGTTTCAAATATTTTAGCTTTAAACAATTTTGCACTACTCACTAAGACCCTATTGAATCCAGTTTGCCGGCTTGTCTATCCGTTTTTCCATCTGTGGGTCACTACAGTCTTTTCCCGGAATTCTAGCAAGTAACAGGCATCCAAATTGTTAAGTGATGTAGCGAATTCTGTACTGATCGCCCTGTAAGGTTGATTCGGGATATTCTCCAAACAGAAATATGGGTTCCAGAGGATCACCAACAGGCTCCTATAATAGGAGCTCATAATAATCCCCGGGGCTTGCATCGTGGAATTCATAAGAAAAGAGAGGTCTTACAAAGATATTACTATTATCCTCGTTTGCGTCAAGATGTGATTCCGCATATCCAAAGGTCCTCGGCATGCAAACAGGCCAAGCCTTCGAATTCCATTTTGAGACCCCTATGGGCACATCAAGAAACGCGGTGAGATCCATGCAACGCCTGTTTGTGGACTTCATGGGTCCATATGCCCCATTCAAAGTCAGGACATCCCCAATCGTTAATGGTATTGGATCATTATACCAAGTTCATATGGCTCAAGCCCATGGCCAAAGTCATTGCGGGATTAGTCGTCCAATATTTTGGAGAGCGAAATCTTTTTGCCCTTTGGAATTCCCGAATGGCTTCCCTCGGACAATGGTGTACAGTTCATCTCTAAGGTATTCACTAAGCTTATGAATCACAAGGCGGTGCAGCACTGCCTTACTTCATACCAGTCACCGTAAGCAAATGGCTCGGAGAGGTCAAACCAGTCAACACTGACCGCGATCAGGCCTACATAGGGTCCGATCATAGCAAGTGCGACGAGAATCTTCCAGAATCATGTTTTGTCTTCCGTAAGGGGATTCATGAATCCACGCGCCTCTCGCCCTTCTTCCTCAATTTTTTTTACAAAGACCTACTAGTTTCGCGACTTGTCTGTCCGTCCGTCTGTCCGTGCGTAACAGCTAGTTTCCTCAGAAACTATAGAAGCTAGAATATTCAAAATTTGTGGAAAGGTCAGAAGGGATGATCTCTCAAAAATTAAGGTCTTATTAATAATTTAAAAATTTTTAAGGGGGTCTCCCTAATAACAAAGTAGCTCTTAAAAAATTTTTGAATCCAAGGTAGTCGAATGGGGTATCAAATGAAAGGTCTTGACTAGAACTTTTAGAATCTGAATTTTATGAATTTGGGGGTCTAGGGGAAGGCAAAATGTACCAAGAATTTGTGTCCCCCCCTCGCGATTGGACAACTTTGAGCCGAAAAATCTGAAAATTTTCATGAATGTGGGTCTTTATGAGTACAAGGGCTACAAATACCTCAGAAATCGAAATTCACTCAACTTTGTTAATAATAGTATGATTTGTAGATTTTAAATTTTCTCCCTTAAAATCAAAAAAGTAACTTTAAACTTCTTGAAATTTTGCAATAATATAGGCTGATATAAGATATGTACGTTCACAAAATTTAATTGCGATTGAATCATAATCAAGTGAGTTATAGCCATTTTAATTGTATGGAATTACAACAAAAATAACACGTGTTTATGGTTGATACATATTTCAAATTGACCTTGGCACTTTTGTTTTCTTACAATTTTCATGAAAAATTAAGGAATTATGTTTAACTTGGATATGTTCAATCGGTCCAGCATTCGAAAAAACATTTAAGCTAGATCAAACTGGCGGCTGCACTGTGCTTATGAAAGAAATTCAGTATCTTTTCGATAAATTTGAATGATTTCTTATTCAAGTATTGGATGAATAGTTCAAGTTATCGATTCACGCTATAAGAAAACTTGTTTCTAGCCCTAGGATGTCTATAAAGACCTTCTGGTAGGAGCACTCTCCAGCTTACTCAACTTGTTATATAATAATTTTTGGAGGAGTCTGATTTGTTTTTTTATTGGAATTTTTGAATTCGTATTTAATTTTTTTTTTTTCATTTCTTCCAATTATTTGTTAGCATCCATGTGTTTATGTAAGGTGGGCCAGCACGGGCAGAAGATTTTGCAGAAACCCATGACCTGACTGAGCGTTAGCTGGCCTCAGAATCCCACGTTGGGTTAGAAATCCTCTGCCAAATATGAATGTCTGCAACTGCGGTGTCTTCCGTGGTTGCAACAGTAGATCGAAAATGATGACCTCTTGGAAGCTTGGGTATTGGAAAATTTGTCGAAGGTTTTTAAGGGGGGTCGACCATATCGTAGGCCCCCTTACGATTTTTTCACCAAAGGTAGTTATGTGGGGTGTCTTGGTCTTGATGAGAGATTTTAAAACAGGTCTTCAAACAGTGGTGCCATCTTTAGGAGATGTAGAGGGAGGAGAAATAAACGTTAAAATTTTTCCCCTCCCTCGGGACTAGACACCTGTGATCTGACTACAACAAGAACAAAAAATACCTTAAAAATCAAAATTCGCTCAGCATTTTAAATAATTTTAGGATTTATAAATTTCTGACTTTCCCGAATAAAATCATATAGAATTTAATATTTGTGTATTCTGATGGAAGATCCTTCTTGTCAAGAAATATGTAATCAAACAAAAAAAACCCCGGAGCCCTTCCTGGAAGGAAAGGATTCCTTGCATTCCCACATTTTAATCGGAATATTGTCAAAGAACTACTCTACGCGCTGAAGGACTAGTAAGAAGGGTTAATTGATCAAGTGGAGTTAATGTTAGTATAAACCATGTAACTATTAGCGATAAGTAAGGTTAGGAAGTAAGTTAAAAGGAAGCAGCTACTCTTCGCCACCGAAGTTCAACTCCACTCCCACGACGAGGTTTGGCAGGAAAATTCGGAGCTAGGGAAGTGCAGCCTCCCGGGGTGCACAAAGATATCCAATACAAAGGTGTCGAATACGATGCGAACGTTCTAACATATTTGTCTGGCGACAATCTAAATGAGAAACGTGTCCCAAAATTCAGCTTCATCGGCATTTTAGAAGCAATTCCAGTACGCTTTGATCACCGCTTTTGACCGGGATTCAATCTTATTAAAATTTTTACAAAAAAAAAAAAACATTGTGAAAATGGAGATTAACGTTTAGATACACCGAGAGCGACGCAATTTTTTGTGGCAAACGCGCTAGTTAAATCAAGTTATTACGAATGAGAATTAAAAATGGCGTGTACGTGAATTTAAACAAAAAAGAGCAACAACAACAATAAAAAAAACGATACAAAAGGAAGGAACAAGTAAACATGTTTCGCGGTAAAACTTCCTGTGTCGCTTCTTTTTTAAGCGGATTGAATGTTCTAAAAATAACACTCAAACAGCAAAACAACAAAATCAAATTCAAGCAGTATCGCCATACCACCATTTAATTTGAAAACTAGCATCGATCACAGTCTATCGCCTTGCCGAAATGTTCCTTCCTAAAATCCAGTCGAACTTATAATCTATGTAGATCCTTCATAGAGGACAAGTGTTCTGATAAGATGCTAAACAATCAGGACACAAACACAAATGTTTGCAAGGAAACAGTTCGATACATCATATCACACACTGAGATCCTTCTTCTTCCATATCGTTCTTGTTGCTGGCAGTTTTATTTTGAGTGGGGCTTGATTATCGTATTGCAGATTTATTGTCATTGGACTGTAAAGAGTAGCAATGAATTTGTTAAAAAGAGGAAGAGTGTTGTAGCTTCTCCAACTATCCTAACGGGCTTATTATTCTATCGAAATATGATCAACGTATACACTTTTACAGCTAAGGAGGTTAGCGTTGAACTTCCCAATAATATGCTGGATAAAAGTAGTTGTATCGCAGAGATTAAAGACGATATTAAAAACCAAATTATATTTGGCACAATGACTATAAAATGTAGTTACAAAATCCATGAACTTATCGTCCGATACACAGTCTATTGCCTTGCCGAAATATTCCTTCGCGGATACAATGATGGCACTGGCAATGAAGAGCGCCACTGTAACCTGACAGTGTAAACCAAATACGCCACCATAAACGCGTACCTTCTTTATCCTAGAATATTATGCGATGGGCTTAAATATTCGCAACATTTTCCTCGCGAGGACAACCAAATAAAAAACTAACTACTCAAATCAAAGTGACGATCGTGCACGTGAACACAAAGTATCAAAATAACAAATGACACTAAAACCAAAACATGGCGATATTGCTGTTATCGATAATGTAGATGATTGTGCGCGAAAGAAAGATGGCCACCAAGAAAAACTGGGTTCGAGTCCAAGGAAAACGCTATAAAGTTGAGCAGGCGTGGTGGTTGTTGTGGCCTTGACCTTGGGTTCTTCACCTCAAGAAAAAGAACCGTTGCGACAAGTTGATGAAATAGCCAACGAAAGTCGAAATGGCTTCTTTTATGGATTCTTTCAACGATGAGATGGATGAGCTTGCTGCAAATTGAGTTGAATCATAGCCACTAGGAGCAGTAATCGACAGGCGCGATTATTAGGAGAAAAAAATGGAAGATAATTGAATCGGACAGCGAACAGCGTTGGAGTTCCGTCGCAACAGTGCAAATTGGGCAGAAGCAGAAGAAGTGGAAGAATCAGAAGGCGTAAGGATTTTGTGAGCTGCGGCTAGACCATCAATGGGGCTCCCAACGTTCTTAAGGAAAATCGTACATTTGGGAATCTTTATCTTTGAGGGAAAATATTAAAAATAACTTTGGATTATAATTTGGAATTTTTTGCATGCGATAGTGTTTTCAGCTAGAGTATTCGCGTGTGGAGCATGTAATATTGGTGGAAGGTGTAAATTACGCCTGGAGTGGCAAGAATCCTTCCCGTCGGGGATTCCGATTTGCATAGGTGGTGATTGTGAAGAGGGGGTTCAAGTTGATTTTAGGTGGAAGTAATGATAGGTGGCTCAAGGAGCCGAGAAAGAATTTTTAGCGGTTCACGTTGATTTTTGGTGGAAGTGTTTATAGGCGGCTCAACGAGCCGAGAAAGAACTATTAGCGGTTCAAGTTGGTTTTTGTGGAAGTGTTGATAGGTGGCTCAACGAGCCGAGAATAGGTGGCTCAACGAGCTAGGGAATATGAGTCAGTCAGGACAAGGTGTAGGCCTAGTGTGTGTGACACAACACGGTGTCTTATAGTATCCAAATTATTTCAGGGAGCCTCAAGCTTGCCGATTGGCTCCTGGGGGCAGTTCAAGGGCTGGCAAGTGGCACCTTCCTACCCCGTCTTCATGGATTGGCTGAAGCTCTAAGGCCCCCAGCCGGAATCGCTTGGTGTAACGTAACATTCTTGTCAATAAGTTCATTAAAAATCGAATCACATTCACTAAAGGTATGGCCATTTGAATTTGCTCCGATTACAATAATATGACATATGATTTCCGTATTATATGAACTTTGCATCGATACAGACACTAAAGGTTCGATTGGACTTTCTCAAAATCCCCAAATGAGATGAAAAAGATAAATATTTTTAAGATGATAGCCACTTACACCTCACTTGTGGCACTAACGATTTTCTTTCTCAGAAAATTTGTATCACCCATTGTTCACGCCGCTTTCAATTAAATTCACATTATCGCTTTTGCTGCTTTTATCGCCTTCGTTTTCCGTATACTGTGACCGTTTATGTCACGAGTCTACTAACCATTATGTGTGTTTGTTTCGTGGCGCTTTATGTAGGGTAGTCAACATTGCGGCTAGTCTAAATCTGTCAAGAATATTTATGCTTGGTGTTATTGCTATTTCGTAGGCACCGATGACGTCATCAGTATTTTTAAGTACTATCCCCGCACTTGTTGTTGTTGTAATGACGTAAGTACTGTTGACATCATCTGTGTTTTAAGTGCTAGGCCCATAATTGTTTCAGTTGTAATGACATAATCAGTATTTCTGATTATAAATACCCTACGTGTTGTTGTTGTAACGTCTTTAATCACCAATTATTCAAGTTGGTACATGATCCTTCCAATGGTTATTTATTGTTTTCCACCAAATTTTTTATTTGGTGGTGATGCAATTATGATGTTGATACGGCTTGGCATCAGTAATTTGCGAGTTTATGCGAACATTTCACTATATTATTGTTCCCGTTGAATAGCTTTCGTCAACTAATTCACTCAAATTTAAAAAGTTTCCAATCCTCAAAAATGATAGGATTGTACACCTAAAGTGTTGATTTCCGGGTATTTATTTGTTGGCAATATTCCTTCAATCCTCTCCAGTTCAATTATATTTTAACAACTATTATTGCAATCATTTCATGGCTGAGCTATATTTTCTATTCATTACGTGTCTATCGTAAAGAAAATATTGATATATACAAACGCGTATTTGCATTCTCATTTCCCAATCATAATTGAATTCAAGCTAAACATTCAACTTTTACTGGTTAATTAAAAAATAACAAGCTTTAATTGAACAATAAATAGAACAGGATAACCGAAACAATGCCAAAAATAACAACATTTATCACATCTCCATTTCCAACCTCTCTCTCTCTCTCTCGCTTTACCTTAGAATTCTTCGACCAACCAATCCCTCTGTATTTCTATCGATTTTCTGGCTACCTCTTCTCGCACACCACGTGGGCTTCGAAAAACGCTAAATTAAATTTGGTTGTTTGCAGAAATTCAAGGGTGTGTGGTTTTCCGTCGAAACTCATGCTTACTCGTATACCTCGTGTGTATTTCGGGAAAATCTTGCAAAATCATTCTACGCTAGGGAATCCGTTTTCACCACAAGCAATCCTCAATCAACCATTGCCTTTGAGTGGCTTTCTATGGTCAAATTGAATTGGCCTTACTTGATTCCACTTGGTTTTAATCATTCTCGTTCCCTTGCGAAAACGATTGAAATGGAAAATAAACGCAAGCTTATATTCTACGGCTAAATTAAGGATTTGCCAGAATTAAATTTCAATATGTTATTTTTAGAGGTGGTTGTATGAGTAAGGAGAGGAGACTAAGGAATCATGGATAGGTAGTAGGATTTTCTTTTTTGCAAGCTTCAATTTTCAGTGGGTTGGGTGAAGCTTGAGGTTTGTGATTAGAGGATAAATGTCGATGCAACGCTTAAGGATCCCTTTTAGTAGATTTAACAAACAAAATAATTAAATTTCTTCTGACTTTGGCCAACAGAAATCAAATTTTAGGGGAAAGGTAGGTATCTGATAAAATCAATAACTACATTCATTCCCACCCTTGACACAAAGAGAACATTTTTTTGGTAAAGCCAATTAAATTCACATGGATAATTTTTTTCCATGGGAAAGATGAAAATCATGGTTGTTCGATAATTAAGGTCGTTTTTTTCACGTTTTCAAAAGTAAATTTATTTATATTAACAACAAACGTTAATCAATGATGTATTGACCATTTTGTTGGATGACCTCTTGCCATCTTTCAGTAAGTTGTAAAATTAAACGTTCGAAGAAGCCTTGGTTTTTAGCAGCGAAGAACTGGTCCGACTGATTTTTAACGGCCTGGTCGTAATCGAAAGTTTTACCATTCAAATATTTTTCAAGGGAGCGAAACAAATGATAGTCTGATGGTGCTAAGTCAGGGCTATAGGGTGGGTGTGGCATCAGTTCCCAAACGTGACTAACTGACAGTTTTCATGACGCCGAGATTTTTTGCAACCATTTTTTAATAAGGCAAGATCGCGATCGACAATTATCAAATAAAAGGGATGGTGGCGGTGTTCTTATTGCCTACCATAATTCCCTATCTGGCATTCCTCTCTCTGATCTTCACTTTTCTCCTCCTGTTGAATGCGTTGTCGCTAAGATATCTTTTTCACCTGCTCGTCCTCTCCTCGTGGCTTGTGTATATATTCCTTGTAGTTCTCCATATTCTGTCTACGACACTTTTTTTCTGAATTTTCCTCATATTATTTGACTCGTTTTTCTAGCTACCCTATTATACTGTGTGGTGACTTTAATCTTTCCTCTCTGTCCTGGGTTGGAAATCATGTTTCAGGTCCCTCACAAGTCTCGCTCTTAATTTCTTCCTTTATGTCTTTATGTTCTTTCTCTCAATTTGATAATTTATCCAATATTAATGATCGCTTCCTGGATTTAGTCCTTAGCAACCTAGATTCTTTCTCTCTGAAGCATTCTCCTGTTCTTTTTCCGTTTGTCCCCCTCGATCCTCATCACCCTCCGCTTCGGTATGAAGTGTCACTTGATCGAACCAATCCAAAGCGTATATCGAAAAAAATGCACTTTAACTTCTACAAGGCAAATTACTCCATAATTTCTAACTCTAGATCCGCTGTTAATTGGTATACCTTCTTTCATGGTCTTGATTCAAATGACGCCTGTGAAAAATTTTATGACTTCCTCAACTCTGTCATATCAGCAGCAACTCCCTTTACCTGTGCTCGTGACTCCCATGGTACACCCTGGTTGAATCACAATGTGATTTGTGCCCTGAAAGAAAAGGATTGGGCTCGTCGTATCTTTCTACGTACCAGGTCTTCTGAGGATCGTGTAAACTATACTCAGTTTAGATCTGCTGCAAAAAGGGAAGTAAGCTTGGTAAAAGCTTCCTACTTCAGGAGTATCGAGTCTTCGCTTAACTCTAACCAATCCAAGCTATTTTGGAAGTACATCCGTTCTCTTAAATCGTCGACTAAAAATCCCTCCTCATTAACCTTAAATGGGCAGCTCACGTCATCTCCTCAGGAAACGTGCGAACTTATCTGTAATTATTTTTCTTCACTTTTCAATCTCTCTACCACGCCTGCGCAAAGTTCACCCTTCCCTGTTTATCATCAACCCACTATTTCTTCTATCACTTGTTCTTCTGTAGAAATTGAAAATCTTATCAATAATCTTTATGTTTCTGTTGGTGCTGGTTCTGACGGCATTCCTAATTTCTTCGTTAAATCTTTATCATCCACTATATCTGTTCCTTTAGCTTTACTTTTCAATATAAGCCTATCTACTGGCCTATTCCCTTCTAACTGGAAAAGAGCTTTCCTCCTCCCTATTTTTAAGAAAGGTGACGCCTCTCTGGTTTCAAATTATCGCCCCATTTCTTTATTGTGTTGTTTTTCCAAATTACTGGAACGTTTTGTTTACTCCAAACTGCTTGCGGCTGTGGAGGATAAGCTGATTCCTGAACAGCATAGTTTCAACAAAGGTCGTTCTACTATGATCAACCTTATGGAATTTACTACGGTTGTTGCTGGAGCCTTTGAGAATTGATTTCAGGTAGAAACCCTGTATCTTGATTTTTCTAAGGCCTTTGATTCGGTCAATCCCCATATTTTGCTTCAAAAAATTCATGCACTTGGTGTCGTTGGCAATTTGTTCAAGTGGCACTCCTCCTACCTTTCGAATGGAATATGTCATGTTACTTTCAATGGTTTTACCTCTTCTCCTTTTGTCCCGTCTAGCAGCGTTTCCCAAGGGTCCATTCTCGGTCCGCCTTTATTTGTCATCTTTATCAATGATCTGCCTTCAGTCATTAACTCCTCCTGCCTTCTTTATGCAGACGATGTGAAATTATTCAAGGTCGTATCCTCTCAAAATGACCTTGACATACAGCAAGCTGATCTAAATTCCTTGGACCTTTGGTGTCAATCTAATCAGCTTCCTCTTAACGTTTCTAAATGTATACATGTATCCTTTTTCTCCAAACCTTATCCATTCATTGGTCATTTCTTCATAAAAAATAAACGTCTTAGCACCGTGACTCATATCAAAGATCTCGGAGTCACTTTTGACACCAAACTAAAATTCGATCTTCACGTCTATGATATTGTTTCCAGAGCATCACGTGTATCTGGATTAATTTTACGTCACTCCATCATATTTTCTGATCCCTTTTCTTGCATTAAGTTATTTGTAAGTTTAGTTCGTTCTATCCTTGAATACTGCTCCCCAGTCTGGTCCCCTCATTTCGTTTACCTTAAATCCTCGATCGAATCTGTTCAGCGTACGTTTACGAGAATTTTACTGTTAAAATTTCATATTTCTTATTGTTATTATCATGTTCGTTTGTCTATCCTTGGTATTCCTTCTTTAGAACACCGCCATATTTATCTGGATGAGTGTTTCCTTTATCGTCCCTCCCTTGGTTACCTTGACTCGAAGTTGGTAGCTGAACTCCCGGTCAGAAATGCTGTCCGTCCTACCAGAAGTTCCAAAATCTTTGATGTTCCGTTGCCAGGAGCGTGACTTACTTTCACTCTCCTCTACTAAGGATTACGCGTAAAAACGATGATCTTCAGCTTGGATCTTTCCCCACTTCTTATCTCCATTTTAAAAATAGAGTAACTTCTGCACTCGCTAAGCTTTGAATTTTTTCTTATATGTTTACTATGTCTCTCTATCTTTCACTATTATTACTATTTTTGTAATTGGATTATATCTGTAAAATAGCAATGAATAATTAAATAAATAAATAATTTGAGCTCCATTAATATTTAATGGGTTATCAAAGATGTGTGGAGTCTGGAGTTATCATAATGTAGCATCACGCCTTTGCGATCGGCCAGTTCAAGTTGTTTTTTCTTGATTTCTTCGTTCAATTTCGATAGTTGACTACAGTAGACATTAAAATCAATAGTTTGGTTTCTTGGAAGTAGCTCAAAATAGACTATACACATGTAATCCCACCACACAGAAAGCATAATCTTCTTTTGGTGAAAATTGGATTTGTATGTCGATTATGGAGGCACATCTTGCTTGGTTTTAGGTTTTCGGACTACGTTATCGTAAACAATCCATTTTTCATCACCCGCTATGATTCTTTTTAGAAATGTGTGGTTTTGGTTACGGCTTAGCAAAGAGTCGCATATGTTAAAGCGTTTGGTGCGGTGGATTTCGTTTAAATCGTGAGGAACCCAAACATCCAGTTTGTTTACGTAACCAAGCTGTTGTGAGTGCAAGTGAACAGTTGAATTCGATATGTCAAGCTTCTCTGCTATCTCTCAAGTTGTCATATGCTAGAAACTTGGGAAAATTATGCTAAGCTAAGAAGGCGACCAGCATTGCGCATAATAACCAGCACACAATCGAGCGCTCGAATGTATCTTAAGTAGATGATTAGTTTAGGATTTTTTGTAAATACTCTTGTTCATTGACTTGATTTTTATTAATATCAAGTTTCAAATTGAATGGTGCACGCATTCCCTTTAAAATATCTATTATTATTTAAGAATAGGAAAATAAACCTATTTCTTCTATCCTCTGCTATTCCCCATCCTCGAGGTATTTTTTCACCATGCGTCTCTGCAAGCATGTCTGCGTGGAGTTCATTATTGCAACTTCTTGTGTAAATAGGACTTACGCAAAGAGTTTAATCGTTGATGGAGCCAGTGTTAGTACCCTCAGAGCCGGTGCGTTAGACCTACTGTCAGACTTGGGCTTGTATATGCATACCATTGATGCCCATTGTAATGATTTTTATTACGTTCTCGTTCGTTTTGAGATTTCCCGAAGGAAATGAAATCTTTGATCGGTTATAGACGTCAAATCTTGGAATATGTCAACGAACTGTACCCATCTGGTCATTAAGTCCGGCACACTTGGTCTACTTCGAGGTGGCTGCTGGCAGGCTAGCTTGTTCGGTCGCAGGTTTTACGCGAGCAGACTAAGTCCGAATACAAATTTATCAGTCACCGATTCAAATGTTCGATTAAACCACGTCAAATCAGAACGAAAAATGTGCACGAACTTACCCCACTTCGCCAATATAAAATGTAATTGTAGGCAAATTCAGACATTGCAATTTAGTAATAATTAGGGCAATTTAGTAATTTAATAATTGTAGGACACGAGGCAGGATTTCGATTTATGATCTGCTGCTGTGGGCGTTAACATCCACCCCCCGTTGAACGATCCGTTCAACTTCGTCTATGGTGTGGGGAAGGCTGTGTTTCCTCGGGGTTGGAATAGGTCTTCTTGGTCATGGTTAGTAGCTCACATTCTTAGTCTTACACCAGAGAAAAACGATAAGTGTGATTACCCTAGAGCGTACTGGTGGACATCGTGTACATTTAGCTGGTCATTCCAGGAGAGGTCCTGTGCCTTGAGCTGCATTCGTAGGTCGTCCATCTCGGTGGCGTACGTCCTGAAGAGAGTGGGCATGCTGGGTGGTATGGCATACTCTGGATTGGTGTCTTTGATCGGGTAATGCGTCCTCCATGTGCCATTTGGATGGAGTTCTCATAAATGTGGTCACCTCGAATCGTCACTGCATTGGATTTGAGCGTGCAGGCAGGAGCCAGCCGCAGAATGCCGGAGCCCTGCAGTATCAGGATGGATGTGTTACCGCTGCACACAAGATGAGCCGACGTTAGACTTGTAAAGTCATAGATCCACACATTTGATTATGAAATATTCGTTAATGAGAAGGATGTAGGCAGCTCGATCAGAAGCAATCAGTTGGTCTGACGAGGATCACGATCACATAGTTGTTGCACCCAGATCTTACCATTCTGCAGCATGGCCAACTCCGTCCAATACGGTCCTAGTTAATAGTAGACGAAAATTTTCCACTCGCTTGTTTATATGAAGGCATTTCCCAGGGATTGAAAATGCAGCTCTGGCAGTTGACGATACCTTGATGGGAGTTGCTACTGCTAAAGGGAATAGCAGGCAAACCAGCAGGAGCGATAGAAGTAATGCGCTTATTCTTCCTGAATGAAGCCCACTGCGGCAATCGCTGGGCCCAATGCTTGATGCTGTACCTCAGGTGTAGCTTGGACATCCGGTTTGTAGTACTCTCGTGCACTGGTAGCGGAGCAAGCCAATGGGTAGGCCTTCTCACCAATTTCTGTAGTGGTCTTCCGTTGGTGACTCTAACGTAGCCACCAGCACCTTTGTGTGTGTGCACGATTCGTCCCAGGGGCCATTACAGGGTCGGCATGTTGTCCTCCTTGAGGATGACGATTGTTCCGGAGGTCACATTTGGTTGCGGCTGTCGCCATTGGACGTGATGTTGCAGCTGGGTTAAATATTCGCGTGACCGTCGACGCAAAAATCTGTTTTTCAAATAGTTTACCAGTTTACAGGGAGTGTCAAGCCCACCAGTGACAGACTCCGCCCGCCCATCCACTTTGGCTGTGAGGACTTCCCCAATGAGGAAGTGCCACAGTGTGAACGATGCCAGATCGTTAGGGTCATCTAGCGTTGGAGTCAATAGTCTGGAGCTGAGGATGGCTTCTACCTCGACCACCAGTGTGTGCAGCTCTTCATAGGTGAGTATGGGCGACGAAGTGCTTCGACGAAGCAAGTTCTTGGCTGACTCAATGGCCGCCTCCCACAGTCTGCCAAAGTGAGAGGCGCAAGGCAGGATGAAGTGGAACTCTATCCCTCGGATAATGCAGGAGTTTATCACCCTGTGTTACGCCTCTGCCGAATGAACATAATTCGCGCAGTTGATTGTGTGCATCCACAAAGTTGGTAGCATTATCGCAGTACAGATTCCTGCAGTTGCCCCGTCTCCCGATGAATCGCTTCAGAGCACTGATGAAAGCTTCAGCATTCAGGTCACTCACTATTTACAGATGTACGGCGTTGGTAGCAAAGTAGCAGAATATGGCAATGTACCCCTTCTGACACCGCACACCAGTGTAATAGCAACGGTACACAGAAATCAACGCCTGCATTAAAGAACGGGCATGCTGGCTGCACGCAAGTACCTGGTAGATTTCCCATAATCTGAGTGAACAGCTGGGGTTTGGCTCGCGCATATAGAATGCTTTGTTACGAAATCAATCTTGCCAGCTGTTCCCCCTGATTGACCAGAAACTTTGTCTTGTGATGACAGTTATCGTGATGAATGTCCATGATCAGCAATCTCATGAACGGGTGCGAATACGGCAGCAACATCGGATGTTTGGCTTCGAACGAGAGTTTTGAGGACTCCAGCCTCCCGCCAATGTGATAGGTTCCGTCCAAATCCAGGATAATAGCCAGCATTGTCAGAGGGCTGGTTTTGTGGATCTTGAATATTTCACAACTCTTTGTGGAAGTCGTCTTACTGCATTCCCCTTACGATGACCTCCAGTACTCTGGATAGTTTGTGGTGGGTGACTGCTCTGGTGCGCATTTGGGGAAGCTGGGAGCTTGGTGGCAACGATCGACAAAACGCAGTGCATAGGCTATTATTCGCTGCAATCTTCCAAAGCATCTCCAGTGCTGAACCTCATGCATAAATTGGCGGTCCCCCTCTATTGCTGTCAGTGTTGTTGCCTTTATTTGCCTTTATTTACTTTAAATTTGTACAAGAACCAGAGCTCTGCAGCCACAACTCACAGCCGTCGGCAGGATTGTCTCCTGAAGCAACATGTCTCCATTGCTTTGGCCTCGACAGCATTTGAAGAGTTGAAACTCGATTCGCCACAAAGGTATTGTAGGGGGACGTTAAGAACTGACCCAAACCAACACGAGTTCAGCATCAGACCACAAGACGTTGAAGATATCTGGCAAATTCAACGCAGTTTTGACCAGCTTGGTGAGCTCCGCTTCTAACTTGGCAGCACACGGTCCCATGCTAGGAGCTGTAAGAGTTTTGATTCGTGTTACCTGTGACTTAGCGCATAGTAGCCTGACTCCAACTTGACCGCTCCATGACGTAGACCGGACGCAGACTGCTGCACCATATGCCTTCTCTAAGGCATCACAAAACGTGTGCAATTGCACCTGCATGGGCTTCTCGTGAACGCTGACGTGTCGTGGAAAACGCACCCTCGACAACAATGGCAGGCCATTGCAGAACACGAACCATTGATTGTGCATTTTGGTCAGGAAGGCAGCATCCCAATCCGGCTCTATGCGCCATAACTCTTGCAGAAACAGCTTGGCCGTCACAAGAATCGAGGCCAAAATGCCCAACGAGGTAAACATCCGGGGAATGTCTGACGCGATCGTCCTTTTGGTTTGCTTGGACACGGTGAGATTCAAATTAATGTGGATCTAGAACTCCTCAGCCTGTGGGGGTCAAATCACTCCCAAAGTTTTAACATAGTCCGCCGATAGACTGCTGAAGTCCAAGTGGATTTTTTGGTCATTGACATCGATTTGCTGTAGAAGGCGAGAAGTATTTGCACACCATGTGCGCAAATGCATCCCCGCACCAGCGAGAGTCCTGCGTAGTTTCCCCTGTTTTTGGATGCCTTCATCCAAGTTGCCTGCCTCGGTCAGGACGTCATCTATTTAAAAGTCACGCTGTAACGCGCTGCTGACCAGGGGTGCTCAGTGTTAGTCTTCTTGTGCCAGAACCTGAAGATACTTGGTTGCCAAATACGGGGCACAAATTGTGCGATACTTCATGGTTGTTAAACGATAATACCGCAATGGATGTGATGGGCTGGCTCTCCAGACTAAAATCTGGAAGTTTTGATCATCTGGGTGAAGCATAACTTGCCGATACATTTTTTCGGCTGTGAAGACAAAGCGTGGCAGACGAAATCACATCAAGATGGCGAACAAGTCATCTTGGTTAGTGGGTCCGGTATGCAGGAGAACATTCAAGGAAATGTTCATGGAGGTCTTGCTGAAGGCGTCGAAGACCACTCTTAATCTGGTGGTACTACTGTCCGGCTTCAGCAGGCAATGATGCGGTAGAAAATAATGTGCTTCCTCGTTCGGCTGCCGATTGATCTCCTCCATGTGCCCCAGGCGTTCCTACTTATCCATGAAATCCGTGTACTCAAGCTTTAGTTTGGGCTTTCTCTCCAGCCTATGTTCGATTACGAAGAATCTGCGTGTGGCAACATCCTTCGATTCACCCAGCCTTCCAGTATCATGGCTGAAAGGAAGTCGAACTTCGAAACTATCATCATGGAGTCACTGCGTTGTCTGGCTAAACTGTTCTTCGCACGCTCTTTCCGTTAATGTCAAGGTGTTTGTTGAGTTTGAAACCTCTTCAACCTCCCGAAAACTCTTGATGGTCTCGTACAAATTGAAGTCCTCCGCCACGATTCCACAGGTCGCTGGAGCGGGTTGCGGAGTGCCCACCTTTCCTGCTACAATCCATCCTAGTAGCGCGTTCTGGAGCACTAGAAGTTCTGGACCCAACTTTATTTACCCAATGGCCAAAATCTCATAAAAATTTGCCGCCCTAAATAGAAGGTTGATCCGATCAGTTTTGTGAAAGTTGGGATCTGCAAACTTAATGTTTTTCAGGATGGCCCAGCACATCCAGCTCTTGAGCGGGTTGTGGTGAAATCATCTTATCCAACACGTGTACTCCCATTTGCGTGGCGTATCCAGTTATTTGAGGCTGTAGACCAATGGTCACTTTTCCTTGCACTCTCGATTTCGTTCCCCCCACCTTTTCGGAGAAGGTTGACACAGGCGTAGAATCCAGCTCCAGTTTGCGTACTGTATGCGTAGCTATCAAGCTAATTTGGGAGCCTGGATCTAGCTCAGCTCAGCACTCCATGGTCTTCCCCTTGCTGCTGGCCAACTTGACAACGGCTGTGCTCAGGAGTAAAAATCACCTTTGAAGTGCTTTGGATACTGAAGTCAGAGAGAGTGCTGGTGCTTTCTTTGGCCGTTCCTGACTCTGTTTGGATACGGTTGTACTCGGAGGTGTCTTTTTGGCCGGTTTTGACTTGGTCATTCCGCACATTTGTTCAATTGCCTGGGAGGTTACTCAGCGGCTTTGTGGCCATTTCGGAGGCAGTTGGCACATAGTCCCTTGGACTGATGAGCTGTAGGAAAGCTGGGCAAAAGTATAGTGGATGTGTCTACTTTCACATGATGCATGAAGATGTTGCAACTGTAGCCACGGTGATTTTGATCCTCGCTTCTCGATGATTCTCCTGTCCCTGTCTCCAAGCATTTCAAGGGCCTGGAAGCGCACTTCCAAGAAACGCAAGAAACCCTTCAGAGGGGGTAGCTTTCGTGGGCTAGCTAGCGTTTGTTCATTCAATTTGCGTGTGATTGCATCCACCTTTTTTAGCAATAAGTGCAAGAGCAATGGATTCTACTCACTTGCGGATACATGATGGTTCTCCAGGCCCCTAATCCACTCCTGAGTTATGTCGAGTATGGATTTTATGGCTGCGGCTGATGGCTTCTCGTTAGCGTGAGAGGGCTGTCCCAGCAGTTTTTCAATGAGTGTATCGACTAAGAGTCGTCGGTTATCGTACCATTCTTTCAGCGTAGTATGTGTGTGCGGTGTGCCGCTTCATAATTCTCCTCCGAGAGGCCAAAGTTGATGACTTGTCGTTCTGCTTCTCAAGTGATACTGGCTTTGAGGTGCCACAGCTTCTGGCATATCGAGATGGACTAATTCTGTACCACCTGTTTGAAGAAATCTCGAAAATGCTGCCACCGTAGGATGATTTTAGTCAGGCGTAGACTGGGGTTCGCTGAAGTTGTAGTGGGTGTAGAAGTTATGGCATCGGATTCCTCTAACGAAGTTTCCAGCTGGATCAGACAGTCTTGAACCATCTCCTCCGAATTGGTGTGTCGTTCTTGGCAGAATCCTAGTTGTTTTGGGTCGTCTTCAAACTCATACAGCTAGTAATATTGCTCTTTCAATTAAGCCCAACTTCTTTGAAGCGGCATGATTCTGGCCTTGCACCACTGGCGTAAGTGCAATCAATATGGAGCAAGGCATCTGTCATCACTATGTATCTTCGCAGTATCTTTTGATGGCCAAATCGCTGTGAGACGGAACATCTTAGATTGGCTGGCATCTCCCTAGAAGCGCGCATTCAAACGACCCGACAGAACCCCTGTGTCCTCCTTGGTATCTCTCAAAGCCAACATCTTCTCAGAAAAATGCCGCTGGAGGTCTGTGAAATTGAACTGCATGGTGTCGTACAGCTGGCTGGTGAAGTATGGGTAGGATGGTCACACCTCTGGTAATGCTCGGATTTGGCTGTCGACTCTTTCGAGCTCGTCCCACATGGACTAAAGCAGTCACAGCCACTCCTGATAATAATCAGCTCTTTGTTTCCCAGCCGCTAAGTACTTTTTGTAATTTACGATGATTTTGTCCAATTCTGTGGACAACGATTTTTTTCTCTGCCAACTTGTTCATTCTTAGATGATCGATTCACAGCACACGAGGCACAAGCACACACAGAGGGCACTGCACGACACCAATAGACGCGAACAAAAAACAACAGCAACACAGCCAGCAACCTAGCCAGTAACCTAGCCAGCATCCAACACACAATCACAGAACACACCAAACTTGCAGCGAATCTCACCTGGGTCTCAAAATTTTATGCGCCGGAACTCTTTTGTTCTGGCCTCGATAACCCTCTTCTTTCCTTATATACATTTTTTCAATGAAAGTACTATGTATTTATTTATTGAAACTTAAAGCGTGGACAAACATGTGGTGTTATAGACTTTCATTCATTAGTAAAGTAATTAAGTTATGTAGGGTGTTTGTTCCCTGTGATGTCTCCTAATGCACTGACTACTTACTTGCAAATTTCCTACTTCAATCGAAACGGATCTCCACTAACATAAGCGCATCCACTTCATGGCCAAGTGAACATGTACCGAAAAATGCTAATCGTAAGGCTGATACTAAATAATGCTTCATGGTCAACGAAAACTGCTGACGCTAGAGCGTCATGCGATCGAGTTTATCATCAGGCATATTTTTTGTGGTAGGGAGGTTTATGCGCATTTACGTACAGAGTATGGGACTATGTTCGCAAGAAGGTGACCAGACTACCCACTAAATACCTCCCTTGTCAACCTGAGAACCTAGCCTGGGACCGTTTGACACATTACTTCGGGCCAGGTCTCGTTTTGTTAGGCCATGAGGCACTTTTAAGCTGGGGATCCCTCTTCCAGCGGGAGTGTAGAGGGGAAGAGGAAGTGCTAGACAAGAAGTCCCCCTGCCCTAATACTCCCGGCTTCTGTGAGTCCCTTTTATATCTTAGGACTGCCCGAATATAATGTCACACCTGGTTCCATTTGTCAACCGATTCGAGTATCACCGCGACTATATTATCTGGGGAGAGCTCTTCCGTCTCCCTATTGAGGGCCCTTTGCAGCCTGTCCAATTTCCTGCACGCAGAAAATGTGTGGCAGGCATTGTCTTCCTCTCCTGGGCAAAACTGACAATCGGGGGACCGTGGCTTACCAATCTTGTGCAGGTAAGACTGTAAACACCCACGCCCACTCAAAAGCTGGGTCAGATAGAAGTCAGTCTCAGCATGCCACGGTCTAACATCTGGAATGAGGTGCACAGTCCGCCTTTCCTTCATGCAATTCATCCAAGACTCCTACCAATCGTTGAGTAAGCGCTGTCTCTCCTCGCGGACAACCATTTCCCTCTCATCCTCGTTTCGACGCAGATAAATAGCGCGGCGCTCTCTAACAAGGAGGCTAACAGGTATCGCGCCGACAGGTATCATCAGGAATATTAAACACATGACATGTATGGAATGTGTTTACGCACATGCGATTGGGGTAGAAAAGGTGTTTTTCGACAACAACTCGATTACAATCGCATAATTTTGCTAGTTTGTTCATGTTTTTGTAGATAATTAGAAAAGATACATGATGTGTATGGAATGTGTTTACATTTCATGTGTGTACGCACGTTCATCATACGATGGGTGAACAAACAAAGCACAGTAGAACTAAAAAACTTATCTCGCCTCGTCAATACAAAATGTAATTGTAGGGAAAGGAGGCAAATTCAGACATTATAATTTAGTAATAGTTAGGAAAATTTAGTAATTGTAGTACACGAGGCAGGCTTTTGGCCCGGAGTCTCCTGGTGCGGGCGTTGACATACTAGATTTCTGGTTGATTTTATGGTGACTCTAATTGTGTTTTCACCTTCGATGGATCAATCAACTTTAATTGATAGTTTGCATTCAAACAATAATATAACAATTTTCAGATGTGATCCCTATCATTCATATTGGCTATGCCATTAGAACATTGATTCAATTTCAGGATATCAGTATTTAAATTCAACCGTTTTCAAATCAAAATATTTCTTTTGCAGAAAATCTCTAATACCCATCAACAAACTTTGCCAAGTAAAGCTTTCTCTACTTAAAATCCATGGAACCGTATCATCCTTTACAGCGGACGCAAACATTCCACAAAATTAACACCATCCGTGCTAAGCTGACAAAATTAAAGGTACGTTATACGCAACAGTCAAACATCTAAGCTGCTTGGCGTATTTGTAAAAGGGATTTGATCCTAAAATCCTTTTTTCTTAGTCAAGTGAAAAATCATCAGTACAGCATTTCAGCTTTATACGTTCCAGAGGATTTGAAGAGAACCTTTTTCGGTATTACATCGTTTACCACACCAAAAGTAAAACCCTTTCCCGCGATATCAAGGAGGACAAGAATGAATTACCTTTTTCTTTGCAAACATTTTCATATAATGTGCAACCGTTTGCTCATTGATTTTTTTTTCGCTGACTTCCTTAGGGACTAAACTATACTCCCGCAGCTGATAAGAATGGGAATGGACATACCTTTTCTCTGTCAGTACCATACTCTGACTTTCCTTTCTTTGTATTTATATCAATTATCGGTGGCAAATAGAGCGGTCTGCAGTGAGTAAATTTAAAGGTTGAATTTAACAGAGGGTTTGGAGCTTAAATGCGACACGTAACGGTTTATTTTTTTCTCAATGGGCTGAGAAAAAAGGAAAGAATTTAAGCTAAGAAAGGGAGATTTTTTGGTGATTTACATTTTACGGGTCAGCTATGCAAGGTATTCCGTAAGGAATTTCGGCATGAACCTTGATAGATTGCGTTTTCAATTGACTTAGTTCCAGTTATCCAGTTGAAGCCAGCATAATTCCAAGAAAATATCAATAGTATTTTTAAGACGACTTTTCGAAAAACTGATACCTTTCGGTAACATTTTAACGGACAGTAAAGGGTGGTACGATGTTAATTGTGGGTCCCACGTTAACGTGAAGTTTTTTGCCCAACTTAAATCGACATTTCTTTGTTTCAGTGTTTGACAAATTCAACCGTGGAGGGGTACACAATTGAGCAGCGCGTTAAGGTTGTTGAAGCCTTTTACGAAAATGGGTGTTCAAATTAAAATGCAATTCGTGCACTTTGTGATTTTTTCAGCCAGCAAAATCGACCAAATGTGTCCACAATCGGGAGAATTTTGCGCAAATTTCAGCGAACCAGGTCTGTAGGAAATGTGAAATCACCTGTGAATGTTCGCTCAGTTCGTTCTGCGATAGTGTGGCTGTTGTTCGCGATAGTGTGGCAGAAGAGCCGTCAACCTCGACTCGTTGTCGTGCGCAACGATTGAACATCTCACGAGCATCACTGATGGAAATTTTGAATAACGATTTGAATTTACATGCTTACACGGTTCAATTGACTCAAGAGCTGAAACCTACTGACCATTTCAAATGTCGGCAATACGCCGAATGGTTGGTTGAACAGACAGAAGGGAATGGTGACTTCACAAAGAAAATCATCTTCAGCGACGAGGCACACTTTCACCTCAGTGGACTCGTTAACAAGCAGAATTGCCGCATTTGGGCAAATGAGAATCCACGAGTGATGGTTGAAAAGCATTAAATCCTCTAGTGAGTATTGAAAGTCATCATCCACCATTATCGCTCGATCTCTCCATTACACCTTTATCAAGTCGTACTTTTGCTTCTTCTCCAAAATTCAACTTCTTCAAAGTAAACTACGAAGCTTTAGCCTCCGAGTTGAGCTTGATTGACTGGCAGGAGTTTTTTGATAATTTGGAGTGTGAAGTAGCTCTGAATAAGTTTTATAATTACCTCTATGAGTTGATTAAACACTTCACACCTTTACAAGCTCTTCGCAAAGTAAAGCAGAAACCATGGCTAACCAAGCAAGTACTTAGTGCCTTGAATGCTAAAAATAAGGCACACCGCCGTTTCAAGCGTTGTGGTACTGAAGAATCCAGAGCCCGCTTTTATGATCAACGTCTTGTAGCAAAAAAAGGACTAAAGACTGCAATGAAAAACTACTGCAGTGGCTTGGAGAGTTCCCTCATGGTGAATAATGCGAAACCATTCTGGTCATACATTAGATCCTTCAAGTCCTCCTCTTCTGTCCCTCCTTCAGTCCGCTGGAATAATATAGTTCGCTCTTCTCCACAGGATATTTCCAACTTGTTCTCTCAGTTCTTCTCGTCAACTTTTATTCCTTCTTCTCATGTCTCCGATCCAGTTAATACACCCGTACCTCACTCCATTGATATTTCTTCACTTTTCACTGACCATATCGAAGTTGAATCCCTAATTAATTCACTTAATCCTAATATATCACTTGGTCCTGACGGCTTGCTGAATATTTTTGCCATGTCCTTAGCGTCTTCACTTTGTATCCCTCTGGCATTTCTCTTCAACCTCAGTCTAAAGACTGGTACTGGAAACGAGCAAACGTTGTTCCTCTTCTTAAAAGTGGTGATCCTTCTTTTGTGTCCAATTATCGTCCTATTTCCTTAATTTCCTGTTTCCCGAAATTAGTCGAGTGTCTGGTACACAACCGGTTTTCAGTTTCGTTGACCCCTATCTTGTCGAAGGAAAAACATGGGTTTCTAAAAGGTCGCTCTACGACCTCAAATTTAATTGAATTCACCGATTTCATTGCTAAGGCCCTAGACAATCGATTGCAGGTTGATGTAATCTTCACTGACTTTTCGAAGGCATTTGACACGGTCAACCATCAACTTCTCTGTTACAAACTGAAAACTTTTGGAGTTGTCGGCCCTCTTTTATCATGGATGGACTCCTACTTGTCTTCTCGTATATGTTGTTTTAGTTACTGTGGAACTACCTCTATTCCATTCTATCCGTCCCTTGGTGTTCCTCAAGGTTCCATTTTAGGTCCCCTCCTATTCCTATTGTTTATAAATGATCTTCCTTCGGCTATTGCTTCCAATTGCCTACTGTATGCCGATGGTTTTAAAGTCTTTCGAGCTATCAGGTCTGTACAAGATTGTCAATATCTTCAGATGGACCTGATTGCACTAAGTAACTGGTGTTCGTCTAACTACCTCTGTCTTAATGTTGCCAAATGCTATAAAATGACTTTCAATCTAAATTGTTCTTCACTGACTTTCACCTATATGTTGAATGAAGTCCCACTCGCTGCTGTGAGCTCTGCCAAGGACCTTGGCGTTACTTTTGATCCTAAGCTCAATTTTGATGCACACATTCTAATCGTGACTACTAGGGCCTCGAAAATATTGGGACTTATTTTCAGGCATGCTCATAAATTTAACAATATATCTACCCCCGTCCGCTTGTTTATCTGTCTTACCCATCCTATCCTCGAATATTGCTCTGTAGTTTGGTCTCCCCGACACTCCTACCTCATTGACTCGTTAGAGAATGTCCAGCGTAAATTTACTCGTGTCTTGTTTTACAAATTCAAAATTCCATATCAACCCTATGACTGCCGTTTACCCTTCCTACGTTTGTCTACTCTGTCATCCCGTCACATGTATCTAGATCAGTGTTTTCTGTATCAACTCTGCCACAATCAAATTTCATTAATATTGTTTGCAGACTTACGTCTTCGTCAATCATCGCATTCTGCCCGGGTAAACCATTTTTTCGTGCCACCGTATGCCCGTACAAATTTATATTTTCATTCTCCCACTATACGAATGGTAAGAAATCATGATAAGCTTGAGCGTGGTCCTTTTTCCGACTCATACCTAGTTTTTAAAGTGAGATTAAGAAGCCTGATTCTTAAAACTCAACTGGAGTAAATATATGACTTTATTTTCTTTTTTGTGTGCTTTAATTTAATTTTACATGCATATTTATTATTGTTAGTACCATTGAATTTCTTTTTTATATTAACCTTAAACTGAATTCTAATTTTCATTAATTTTCTTTTCTGTTTGTTTTGTTCCATTTTGTAATTGGATTTTGTTTTATCTGTTCAATGGAATTTAAATAAATAAATAAATAAGGGTCCGGTCCGGTGTTGACCTGGGACGATTCTCGTTGGGTTGGAGATAGCCTCGAGCTCAAATATCGTAAAACGGGGGTTTTCGATCTTGCACTTCGCGAGCCTTCCGACAAAACTTCCGTCATGAATCCGTCACTCTCGGGATAATATTTATTTTTTCCAAGCGCCCGCACTTTTTTGCGAAATCGTACCCCAAATGATCGAATTGGGACACCACAACTAATTTTCATATACGTACTTTAACGAAAGACCCGACAAGGCAAGCGCTATAAAATCAGTGAAAAATGATTGCTCACATCCCGTTCGCCGTATTTACCGTTTCGCAATCTTCCATGGACTCCCCGATCCGTCCAAGTCTTTTCTTTATTTTTCCCTGTCGCAACGGCACCTCCAATATAGGTGCTCTCTCAGCCGAGTTAGATTGCATTCAGCAATGGAATACACGGACGGGGTACACTAAATCACTGTTCCCATGTCCGAAATTTTACTTTTCATATTTAAAGTTTTTCAAAGAATTAACTGAAGTAAAGAAAAATGAAAAAGATTGTAAATAGCAATAAAATTTAAATCTCATGAAGAATATAATTAAAAGGAAACGTTTAAATTTAATGTGTAGGAAAATTGATATAAAATTACGTTTAATAATAATAATAATAATAATAAAAGGAAAAAAAAATTTTATGAGCTACAACTATGAATTTAAGTAATGAAATCTTGTTCTAACTCTGCAAATAAAATTTAGGATAAGGGTTAGGATGTTTTTGAGCAATTTGCTTGTGTGACTGCTCGATTACTATAGATGATTGGCCTTCCACTTCTCTCATGGGGAAGTCATCATATGGATCATTGATCCCGTTCAGAAGGTTGCGAGGGGCAACACTACCACCCGGATGCCCTACTCTTTTTGTGGGCCGTGAATATCCGTGGCAACAATGAATTCGTATGGTACCTTGCGCGCGGGTAGCTCGAAAAAGTTGTCACGTCTTGTTCGTTCGTTACATCAGTTGGCTGTCTCGGCTTTCGACACCTGTCGAATGTTCCTGATTTCCGCTTCCACGTAAAAATGTGAGTTTTTTTGTAGTGGATCCTTGCACTGGTGAAAAAAACCAGTCCCACGACATCGCAATGCTAGCTGCCAGCATGGTTAGACGTCGACAGGCAAGGCCGTTCCAGCTGAGCACTAATCTTTTGTTTGCTTAGGCAGTAGTCCACCGCTGCAGTCCTGAACGAATATCTAACATTCACTAAAACATTACAATTATATCGCGTTATTGGACAAACTGAACGATAAAATAAATACAACAGCCTAATATGGCGAAGAAAAAAGCTCTGTAAATGATGATAACGCACCCTTAGACAAGTCGTTGAAAGCGATATACAAATTGGAATTGATTGAAAATTATTGCCCGGACTTGACAAAGTTGCGGTGTACTTGCGTTTGTTTTAGAATAATTTTAACTTTTACCTTTTGATATCGGAGCATCCTCGATATGATGTTGGATGAACAAATACGCAGCAGTTGATACTCCGTCTGAGCCAATTCGCACTCGCCAGGGGCATGAAAATCTTTGGATTTTATGCACCAACAGTGCAAGGTGCAGTTGGCAGCTAAATGACCGAGTCTTCGATACCAATAACACTGGTTGATTTTTCTTTTCTGGAGACGTTTCCTCCTCACTACACTGAAATTCACGTAACTTATTTGTTGGAGGGCACTTGGACTGCTTTTGTTTGAAAAGTGTTCCAGACAAAGGGGTAAATTCTTCCTTCCTGCGGTCGGTCTTCTTTGAGGTCTTATAAATTATAAAATATTTTTTATTTTATTTGTTTTTACTTTGAATATAAATTTTATATTTCCCTTTATTTAATTTTTCTTTATATTAATATTTTTGTGTTTATGATATTTATCTTTTTTAATTATCATTTAAATTTATCTATATTATTTTTTTTTATTAATTTAATAATTCAAATCTCCAATTAAAATTTGGACCTGGCAACACCTTTTCCCGCTGCACATGGAAGTATTATTTGGCGAAGGCAAGTGTGCAGCAGAATGAACGGAGGCTCGTCGGATGCCGTTCCAACCTTTAGTAAGTGGACGATTGTCAATCAAAGGGGGAGTCTGTTTTGATCGTCACCGCAAACACATCGCGAGAACAGTGCCAGCTGTAGTAGAAGCAATCCAACAGCTTTAGCAGCGACCGTGGCGAGAGTATCTTCTGGCTTGTACTCGTATCTAGGTTTCGAGGTGTAATTGTAAGATTTCGGTGCTGGTAGCAAGTTTTTAAAAGATCCTGGATCTCGGATCGCGTACGCCCAAAAAGTATCCGACTTTCCTACTACTTTTGGAAACCGCTGTCAGGATCGAGCTGTTCGATTTTATTGCTTTTGCTATGTGCCTTGGATAGTTAACGAGCGGACATTCCACTTCAAGGCACCACGTGTGGGTCGGTTTGTGGTGTTGCACCTGAAGTATTGGTGTGTCGTAAAAACCACGGAAAATAAAACTTCTTTCAGAAGGTGACATCCTTTGCGGCATAACGGTTTGAGAATGTCCAGAATGTTAATGCGTGATAACCATGCGACCAATTTGAATGATGCAGAGAATCCCTGTAAGTGATCCACGGCTCAGTGAATACTCGTAATGAGGCAAAAATACCAATCTATTGTGATATGAAAATATCAAGAATATCTTCTAGTGACTTACTTTTTTGCGAATATATTGCAAACAAAACATTTTCATAGAACTGCAAATAAATTGTACACCTTCAATTTCTCCCTAATTATTGTAAACCAATTGCTGTGTTTTGTACAAGGTGTGACAATTAAGTAATAAGACTGATTTTATTGCCACGTTGGTGGTAAACTTTTAACCTTGAAATTCCCATCACCTTCTTCGGCATCCTTTCTCGCTCCATTGATATATTTATCATTGCTATAGCTTGTTTAGTTTGCCTGCTGTGTCGTATTGAGTAGATGTGTGTTGGTGGTGCTCGTCACGAAAATGGAGAAACGAAATCAAGGGCAACACGTCACGATAAAATTTTGTGCCAGGTTGGGCGAAACGGCTTCGGAAACGTACGCTAAAATTGTGAAAGTGCATGGTTATAGTGCTTTTAGTCGTACCCAGGTGTTTCGATAGCATAAAGAGTTTAAGGAGGGCGTGAAAGCGTGGAAGGCGATGCGCGGATCAGGAGACCAGTCGAGGTATGGAATGACGCGAATGCGCAGCGTGTGCGCACCTTAATCCGTGAAGATCGGCGTTTAAAAGTTCGAATGTTTGCCTCGGAACTGGGTATGAACCGTGAAACAGTCAGACAAATTTTAACTGACGATTTTAGGATTAAAAAGTTGTGCCCCAAGATGGTGTATGGGTGTAGCTGCCCAATCGGACTACTTTGAAGGGGATTGGAAAGTTGTAGAATAATTTTTAAATATACGGTTTTCATGGAATCAGTCTCATTACTTAATTGTCACACCTCGTAGAGGATTGAATCATAATCTCTTCACAACTGTTTAAACAATCTAGGAATATATATTTACCATTACTATAGCTTATTTAATTCGCCTGCTGTGTCATATTGAGCAGACCTGTGTTGGTGGTGCTCGTCACGAAAATGAAGAAACGAAATCAAGAGCAACGCGTCACGATAAAATTTTGCGCCAGATTGGGCGAAACAGCTTCGGAAACGTATGCTTAAATTGTAAAAGTGTATGGTGATAGTACTCTAAGTCGTGCCCAGGTATTTTGATGGCATAAAGAGTTTAAGGAGGGGCGTGAAAGCGTGGAAGGGGAGGCGTGGAACTGGAGACCAGTCAAGATGAGGACTGACGTGAATGCGCAGCGTGTGCGTACCCTAATCCACGAAGATCGGCGTTTAACAGTTCGAATGTTGGCCTCCGAACTGGGTATGAACCGTGAAATAGTCAGACAGATTTTAACTGATGGTTTTGGGATGAAAAAGTTGTGTGTAAAGATGGTTCAAAGGAACCTTTGGAGGAGCAAAGGCAGTATCGAATGACCGTCGCAGAAGACTGTTTGAAACAAATGGAAAACGATCCCACGCTGCTTAATCGAGCTATTACAGGTGATGAGAGCTGGTTTTTGTTCCCTAGCACAAAACCGGTGGTCAAAAGACCCCAGTTGAGTCGATTACGGTGGCCGTGATGAGGGTACCCGCGGACATCCCAGTCGAAGCGTTCCAAAAATGTTACGAAGCTTGGAAAACGCACTGGAATCGTTGTGTAGCTGTCCAAGGGGACTACTTTGAAGGAGATGGCAGAGTTGTAGAATAATTTTTAAATATACGGCTTTCATGGAATCAATCTCATTACTTAATTGTCACCCCTCGTAGATACAAATCACAGTTAAACTAGTTGTTTCTTCAATTTTTTTAAGATTTTGCAAACTTTTGGTATAATAGAAACTGATGACAATTCGCCGCGTGACTAGCAAAAGAATAGAGCAAATCAAAAGCTTCTTAGAGCATCTAAAGAATTATGTTGCAGTGAAGCAAGGCACCAAAAGGAACACTTTGATGTCTGACGTCGAATCTCGTCTGACAAAAAATCTATCGTCTCAATTTTTTATGGTGTCGATCATGAAACCTCCTTTCATTTATTCATCAAAAAACATACAGCCTGATGAGTTAAATAGTGCTTGCTTATTTATTGTCTATCTTTATCAGAGTCTTCATTTTGCTGAAGTGCGATCTTCACTGAGGAAATAGTTGCGACTGCCCAATTCCAGCCCAATTTTAAGGTTGAATCCGTTCATGGATGGTGATTTAATCAGAGTGGGAGGTCAATTAGTAAACTCTCAGCTACCACATGAAAATAAATTACCTTTTTAACTGCATCATAATGATGACTTCACTAAAATGCTAGTTCGTCAAACGTATTCAGACAGCTTTCACGGTGGAATCCAGTTTACCCTCGGCACATTGCGTTTACAATATTGGACGTGTAGCTGTGAAATAAGTGCATACTTTACTCAAAAAAGGTTGTGAGCAACTAATGGGAAATTTACCAATAAATCGTACATTACCATCCAAGCCCTTTAATATCTCTGGTATCGATTATGCTGGACCGATAAAGGTTCGCTTAGCTAAAGTTAGAGGCAATGTCACTCAAAAGAGCTGCATTGCTATTTTTGTCTGTTTCTCTACTCATGCCGTTCACATTGAAGCAGCCGAAGACTGCAGTAGTGCTGCATTCACTGCTGCATTTCATCGTTTCACATCTCGCAGAGGTCAATGCTCTGAATTTCATAGTGACCAGGGAACTACTTTAGTCGGTGCTGATTCAGAACTCACCAAGATGTTTCAAGGTGCCTTAGAATGGTCCGAAAGGGCAAAAAACCAACTATCCATAAGTGGCACTAAATGGCATTTCAACCCTCCAGGCGCACCTCACTTCGGTGGTTTGTGGGAAACTGTGGTGAAACCCATGAAGTACCATGTGTACCGAAGAATTGGAGATCAAGTTTTGACTTTAATCGAATACTCTACCTTTCTTTGTCGTATTGAGGCGATCTTGAATTCGAGACCTCTGTTACCACTCAGTGATGACATAAGCGATTTAAACCATTGACTCCAGCTCATTTTTTGATACAATGATCTTCATATCTTATCCCTGAACCTAACCGACGCAATGATATGATTCCAGTGAGTAAACGCTGGGAGTTGTTAGCTTAAATAACCCAACATTTCTGGAATAGATGGTCAACCGAGTATCTAATTTCACTTCAAAATCGTACCAAACGGACTCAAAGGCAAGATTCTAGTTCGTATGGAGAGCGATACAACCTTCACCAGGTAATGGCCTTTAGAAATCGTTAAAAAAGTACATCCTGGCACCGATGGCCTGGTTAGAACTGCTACAGTTAAGACCGCCGACACCAATCTTAAGCGCCCCATCGTCAAGCTCGTGTTACTGGAACGCGCAGTTTTGAGTACATAATGCACAAGTTCAATAATTATCTATAAACAATTTATGAATTTATCACACTAGTTAAGATATTCGAGAATTGAAACTATGAAATTAATTTATTTTAATGTACAATCGTCTTTATGTACTACAACTATTAGTCCTAATAGTCAAGTTCTCCCTCACCTATAGAATTTTAGAGCCTTTAATTTTTGTTTTTGTTCATCCTGAGACGGATGAAAAGGGGGAGACTGTTCGAGAGTTTTGCTTTTCAGTACTATTATTACTATTAGACATGAGGGATTTTTTATTACCGTGCCTGTAAATTATTTAAAAGAGAAAAGCCATCTGTACGACACCTCTATGTCAAGACAAGAATAACAGCTGTTTGACGTTTATCTAAGAAAAAACTTCGAATTGACCATTCCTGTACATATCAGTCTTGCTAAAACACCGTAACTACTCAGCACGTACTAAACTACATAAAAATACAGTCTACGTTTTTTCATTTGTATTAGTAATGTTTACTTCTTACCTTTTAATTTTAAACAACGAAAGAATGTAGAAAAAATAAGCTTAGTTGTAGATTTACAAAAGAAAGGGCAAAGAAAGATAGCCAAAAACCAAAAAATACATAAGTAAAAATAAAAAAAAACATAAATTTCAGGTAAGATTCGGATAAAAGATGGACATGCAGGATCTATCAGCTAATACTGGGTTATTACCGATTAAACTAGGAAACGCGAGATTAATAACAACCCAAAGTAATCTAATACACATAATAAAACTGGATAGTTACGAAAACAATATAAATAAAATATCTGATTCACTTCAAACTTTTGAAAACAACTCCGAATTGGTCGATTCTTAAGAAGTAATGAAAAACAAACTTAAAGAAGTTATTAACAATCTGTACTCGCTAATGCCTCAAAAACGCATGAAACGCATGAAAGGTATAACCGGCAACTTAGACGCAAATGATGCTGTTGAAATTATTAACGAAATAAATAAAATCATAAATAATTAAAATAAGCTTGACACAGAGATAATCCAACAATCTAAATTAAACGGGTAAATGATGGAAAGATTCGAGGATATAATAAACCATATAAACCAACAACGAACAGTTATAACAAGCTACCTTAATTACATAAATGAAAATTCTAAAAGCCAATTTAAAAATGAATATAAAAACCTAAAAAACGCTCAGCACCTAAGCCAATTAAATTATGTTATCGACTTATTGAGCGACCATTTAACAGAAATTTCTGAAGCTATCCTTTTGGCAAAATTAAACGTAATCTTGAAGATGATATTGAATCCACGAAAACTTACTGAATTACACCACATATTAGAAAGCCAAAGTATGAACATTTTTCAACTGAACAGATTTACGAGTTGTTACGCCTCCAAGTCTATTCCACCGGTACCAATATTATTTTTGACATTAAATTCCCATAATATCAGAAGAATCCTATTCTCTTTTCCATATCATTGCGCTACCATTTCAAAATACCAAAGCAATTCAGACCAAACCTTACCTTATCATGAATTCCCACCACATCCAAAATCTGGACGAAGAATCCCATAGCGTCGAAAGGACTTTCTACTGCCTATGAAACGAGCACTTGAAACCAATACAACAATCCAAGTGCATTGCAAGGATAATAAGGAATGAACCAGCTCTTCCAACCAGAGCCCAACCACCTTATCGTTTTCAACGTTCCAGAAACATACATCAACACAACATGCGAACCAAACAAGATCAAAATAAAAGGAACGATCCTTATTCGATTCGAAGACTACCGAATCACTGTAAACGAGATTATCTACAGTACCCAAAAACTTACCTACTGGGATGAAATAAATATATATCCTACAATATTCAACAAAATGAACCTTACATCCGCGGATGAGCACTCTATAAAACTGAAAAACCTTGGGAAACACCAGTTATTAAAAAATACCGCTGTTGGCATCAAAGGAACCTATTTTGGAGAACAATACTTACTTGAAATGGTGCTAGCAACAATTGGTGCAGTCATCATCACTATCACCATCCTTTGGCTATTATTTCATCAACGATCAAAATCATTCGTAATTTCGAAAAACAACATTCTACCTACCGACGAAGCAACCAGGATAAAACTCTTGTGGCCGACGCTTCAAACCAAGGGTCGAGTAGTTACAGACGGTTCCCATATGCAAACGTAATGCTTCCCACGTATAGCGCATTCACCTTAGACATCTCTGATGACACCTGCGAATTACCAGACGATATCCAATCGCATTAGACACTGACTAGCATAAGTAGGCCTTCTGGGACGTGTTGCTACACTTGCAATTTAAATCAACAATTCTTTGTTCAAATCATTTTTCAGTCAGTCATATTTGGGTTGTTAACGTGTTAAGTCCGACTAATAAAAATTATTTACTGAATTAATTCGTTTTTTTTCGTAGTAGATGTCTAGATACATGTAAATCGTGCCTATTTATGGCATAGTGTTATGTTTTTCCCTTATATAATACTATCACATAAATTTGCCACGTTTTTTTCCATTTAAAGGAAAAATTCATTCAAATTATGTTTGTTTGAGTTTTTCACCTAAGTGAAAAATATGGCCACTCTTACGCTTTGATATTGATCCGGTTGGGAGGGTACGAGGGGGTACCGCTTCCACCAGAACGCACCAATCTCATTTGGGAGCCATAAGTATCGTCTTTTAAATCCGTTTCTTTTCTCCAGACCCGGTTTGTCCTTTGAGTCAGCAATTGTTTTCTTTGACCCTTAGAAGGTTACCCCGTTCTCGACTTCGGTCAATATTTATTTGAACCGTGAAATTCGTCAATGCGATGCTCTAGTGGCACATTCAAGCCATGGTAACTGCGAATCACCAGCGCTGAAGATTAACACTGCAGAACTGTCTACTTTAGTACCTCTGTTTGACCCGGCCACAGGATTTTATGGTGCAGCCAGGTGGATTGAGAACCTAGATCGGCTGGCCGAAGTGTTCTCGTGGAATGAGCGTACAATTCTTTTATACACGTCATTACGTCTCGGTGGCGCTGCGAGATATTGGCATCAATCACGGACCGATATTACTACTTGGCCAGAATTTAAGAAGGAATTTGTGTGCAGTTTTTTTACCACTAAAAATGAATCTGACATACTTACGTAGATCATGCTTCGCAAAAAGAAAAACGAAGAATGTATAGAAGAGTATTTCTATCACATTGCAGCTATGGCCAAAAGCATCAATCTCGCAGAGAGAGAAACGATGACTTATATCATATCGGGCATGGAAGACAAGGGTATGATAAACATGCTAACCGTTGCCAATTGCGAGAATATGCAGCAACTGCTAGTATTTATCAAAAAAGTCAATGCAATGAGGCAACAGGATAGACATCGTCACTGGCTACTGAATCAAAGTAGTAACACCCTTCCCAAGAAAAGGAGCTATGAAACGGCCGACGGATCCACTCTACCGAAAAATCGACGCTATTGCATTCCCTTGCATTGCTGTGAAAAGAGAAGCAAGCCGCAGGGTGAATCAAATGCGGAAAATAAGGAGAAAAGTGGGTTAAAGTGTTTTAAGTGCAGTAAAACAGGGCATCGCTACCGAGACTGCCCACTCCGTATTACCAATTGTTTCAAATGTCATAAGCCGGGATATGTCGCAAAGAATTGTGATCAGACACAATGACAATTAGTGAACAACATGGAGCCAATTTACACCGATGAATATTACCCACTAACTTCAGTAGATGGAGTACGAAATAAGGTGTTTTTAGGGGATTGTAAAATTATTTTACAATACCCTATTAGTTTCGCGTCCTGTCTGTCCGTCTGTCCGTCCGTCCGTCCGTCCGTCCGTGTGTCACACCCCTTTTTCTCGCTACATAAGCTAGAAACATAAGATTTCGTACGTACGTGCAAAGTGACGCCCTCTTCAAAGTTTCAACACGAAAAAAAATTTATATGGTCTTTAAGGGGGGTCTCCCCATATAGGGGAGTTGCCCCAAAAAAAAAAAGTTTTCATCGCATGTAGGCAATATGGGTATCAAATGAAAGGTCTTGATGAGCACTTTTCAAAACAGGTCTTAAAATGACAAATTTTGCTTCGAGGGGTGCAGGGGAAGGGGAAATGTACGAAAATTTGGTGTCCCCCCCCCTCGCGATTGGACACCTTTGACCCGAAAAATCTGAAGAAAATCATGAATGTAGGCCTTTATGAGTACAACAACAACAAATACGTGAGAAGTCGAAATTCACTAAACTTTGTTAGTAATAGTATTATTTATCGATTTTATGTTTTCTTGAATAAAATCTTAACCGTACCCTTAAATTTAATAAAATTCAGTACACAGATGACTATTTATAAGATTAATCAGTCCTGAAAGTTTCATGAAGATCGAATGGTATTTAATGAAGTTATAGTGATTTGAATTTTCCTGTATTACTATGGAACAATATGCGCTGTATTACTATGGAAACATATCGCTATGGAACAATATGCGCTTTTTACTGACTCAGATACTACAGCTTTGCTAGGATTTGCATGAAAGTTTCAGGAATGATAGGTGTGATGAATTCCTTTGAGAATTGGCTCAGCTAGCGGTATTAGTAATCGTAAAGCAAAATAGTGGCTGTTTTAAATGCGAAGATTGAATAATTTTGAGTTATTTTGCCCCAACTTCAACGTTTAAGGTGCATGCCTTTAACACTTGATTCAATTTAATAAATGACTGAAGATGAGTACCTACAATTAATACTCATACGTGAAACAAGTCGAGGAGGCAGGAGAGAGCTTCCAGCGAAAGGGCTTTGTAACCATTCTAGGGTTCGAAAAAATAGGCCATGAATCGATGATTACAGTACAGGGGAGTGGCCGCTGAAAAAAAATTCATCAAAGGTAGCCAATATGAGTATCAAATGAAAGTTCTTTATAAGAGCTTTTCAAAACAGTACTTGAACTGTCAATTTTTCATTCACAAGGGCAAAAAATACCTTAGAAGTCGAAATTCGATCAACTTTGTTAATAATAGTACATTTTATTAATTTTGCTTTTTTGTCTATAAAATCAAGATGTGACCCTTAGATTTTCCAAAATCTATAATTTATTTATCTATAATTTTCTGAAAGTGATTGTATGTGGTTCGAAAATTTCACAATAATTGAACAATAAACAGTTAAGTTACAGCCGATTGAATATTTAACAATTATAACAACATTAACACGTGATACTAGGAAGATACACGCTTGCAACGGACCGAGGCACTACAAATATGTAGGAATTTTGATTAAAATTTTAGAAATTTTTACTAATATCCATGTGTTATCATGACTAATCAAGCGACGTGGTCAAACCACTTGAAACAAAATGGTATCGAGTTTAAAATTATAATAACCTTAATAATTTTTCGAACTCAATTTATGGAATCTATATATTAGTCAAGTTTTGATATGCAGAATATATTGTTTGATTCACTAATTGTTTTACAATACCCTTCTGGCAGGAGCATCCTCCTGCTACTTCAACTTGTTTAGACTTATTAAGTGCTTGTTCAACGGTTCAGTATCAAATTATCGGAAACAATAAGTGGTATACAGTGCCTTGCAGTATCCAGTTAACTGAGTTTGGTGGAAGAGTAATGTTTAAAAGGGAAAAGACCATGAAAACCGTAAGTTTTCAAAACATTAGTTTCGAGATTGAACTTTTAGTGGTGGAAAATGGGGCCCAACCGGTTCCTATAATTCTTGGAAGGAGTTTTCTAGATAGGCCTGATACACGCCTTTTAAAAACGTGGCAATGTTTTCAATTCTCCAAAGCCTCGGAAACTATTTACCGCATAGACCACGGTGATTCAGATGACATTAGTGAAAAGTTATTAATAAAAACTAATTTGACAGAAGAGAAGAGACAAAAATTGTTTAGACTTGCTAATAAATTTAGAGTTTGTTTCGCGAAAATGAGTATTAGACTGAAAACAGCGGATGTTGTTAGGTATAAACCATATAAAGTACCATACGGATTGCAAGAAGTTCTTCGGGCAAAGGTAGATGAACTACTCAAATTAGACATTATCAAAGAGTCTGATTCGGAATACGCGAGTCCGGTTCTTCTCGGTGATTATCGAATGTATGTCGACTATCGAAAGTTAAATTCAATTACGGTGCGCGAAATATTCCCCCTTCCGAACATAGAAGAGACACTTAACTTGCACGCAAATAAAAAGTTTTTCACATGCCTTGATCTAATGAGTGGATATCATCAAATTGCTGTCGAGGAAAATAGTCGTAAGTTCACTGCTTTCGTGACACCTGAAGGGCATTATGAATATAAGCGTGTTCCCTTTGGGCTTACGAATTCTCCAGCCATTTTCCTTAAATTGATGAAGAAAATTATGTACTCTATTCCATACGGGAAAGTAATTGTATACATGGATGACATTCCAATCCCCACAGAGACGGTGGAGGATAATTTCCAAATATTAGAAGTATTGCTTAACGCACTAAAAGAGGCAGGTGTTACCTTAAAATTGGAAAAGTTTTCATTTTTCAACACCAAATTAAAGTTTTTGGGCCACGAAACCAACTCAAAAGGTATTCAACCGGGAACAAGTAAAATGGCTGCAATAAGTGAATATAAAAAAAACCAAGTTCGGTTAAGGAAGTCCGGCAGTTTTTGGGACTGTGCAGCTATTTCCGACGATTCATCAGAGATTTCTCTAAGATCGCTCGACCATTAAATGGGCTGCTGAAGAAGGACATCGAATTTTACTGGGGCAAAGATCAACAAGAAGCATTTGAACTACTGAAGCAGAAGCTGACGGAACGACCCACCCTAGCTATATATGATGTGAACAAGCAACATCAAGTCCATACTGATGCAAGCTCCTGTGGAGTAGCCGGCATATAAATACAAGTCGAAGATGATAAGTCAGTACGACCTGTCTCTTACTTCAGTCGTGCTACCACCGATGCCGAATCACGATACCACAGCTTCGAGCTCGAAACACTAGCAGTCGTCGAAACATTAGAACGTTTTAAACATTATCTCATCAATAAAAAATTTGTGGTGGTCACCGATTGTAATTCACTGCGGATGACGCAGAACAAAAGAAACCTCAATCCATGCATTGCGAGATGGTGGTTGAAGATAACTGAGTTTGACTTCAATACCGAATACAGACCAGGGTGTAGAATGTCACATGCTGATGCTTTGAGTAGGGCCCCGTGCGAAGAAGCACAAGAGCCCAAAACTGTTGCAGAACAGATCATGTCGATTGGGATTGATGACGCAGATTGGATCGCAACTCTGCAGTTTCAAGATAAACACCTTGCCGCAATAAAAAATAGTTTGCAAAGTGGTGACAGAAAAAAACGGGAACTAAAAGCAGTTATTTCAAAACTTCATCCTACGTGGCGGGAAACTATTTCGAAAAACAGAGAATGGTGAACGACTTGTGATACCTAATGGGTTGCGGTGGCGTATTTTGAAGATGTTCCATGACGATATGGGACATTGCGGTATCAATAAAACGATGGATAATGTGCAGAGTCATTTTTGGTTCAGACAATTAAAAAAACAACAAGCAAATATTTAAGTCTTGTGTGGAATGTCTATACAATAAAAGAGGACTTGACGAAACAAACTATCAGATCCACATACCAGAACGACAGCCGATACCATTTTTTACGGTGCATGCGGACCATTTAGGTCCGTATCCGAGAAGTAAAGCTGGTAATATGTACCTCGTGGGGATAATCGATGCATTCACTAAGTTCATCATCCTACAACCTGTAAAATCATCGAATTCTAGGGGTGTGATAAAAACCTTCAACAATGCAACGGAATTTTTTGGTATGCCTACAAGAATTGTATCTGATCGAGGGGCAGCGTTCACATCTAACAATTTCAAGAAATTTTGTCAAAAAATCTTATCCATCATATCCTGAACGCCGTCCACGCCCCGCGAGCAAATGGGAAAATCGAGAGATATTTCTGGACAGTGAAGGCTGCTATCGCAGCTCTGACGAACGATTACGACGGGTATGATTGGGACACGAACATTTGTAACATCCAGTGGGCGTTAAGTAATATGAAAAACACCACAACAAAGCAGACACCCAGTGAACTATTGATGGCGTTTTCTCCCCGAAATATCATGGGAAACAAATTAATATTAGCACTGCATGACGGGGAAGTATTCCAAACAAGTGATCATGCAGACGATGATGAAGAAGACAATGTTGTTTTATCCGAACTAAAGGAAAGGTTCAAACAAAGGGTGCCCGATACCACTGAAAGGAAGGAAATGACGAACAGACGAGCTGAAGCTATTCACAATACTGTTGAAAGCCAACGGTAACATGCTGAACAATTCAACGCATCGCATAGGACACCGAGGATGTATACAATTGGCGACTTGGTTTTAATCCGCTCCGAGGCATCAGCAGCAGGTGAGTCCCGGAAAACAAAGCGTCGTTTCAAAGGTCCTTATCAAATAAGAGAAGTACTTGGCAACGATCGTTACCGAATTAGTGATCCAGAGTCTATTCGGATCACTTGAAAATCATATAATTCCGTTCTGGCTGCGGACAGGATGAAACCATGGTGCCAGTTAGCGGATTTTACCTGGACCGATTCTGAGAGTGACTCATAGGATGAACCTTTTCCCGAATAATATTTAGTGTTATTATTAGTAATATTGGTTGATTTCAATAAATTCGCTGTACGAACTAGAGTTATTTGTTATACCATTCTATATTTACAATTTTTCGTACCCTCTGACTGTTCATAAGATTGATGAAAAAAAAAAAAGAGATTTGAGTTTTTCAGTACTTCTGAATATAAGGGACGAGTTATCAGGTGATAGATTGTGAGCGACTCGTAGTTCCGTACCTAGTCCAAACCTCGTGGAGTACAGGAGGTGTGAAGCATAACGGCACGAGAGCGACAAGTTCGCAAGAGGAACGTATGTTTTGCTAGCAGCAGTAATTGAGGCTCGTAACTGAATGATCTGATATGTGGGAGACATAGGGTCTCGTAACTGCATATTGCTGAGTGTATCATGGAGGGAGCGGTTCGCTCGCAACCGTCTCCAGACTTGATCGTATGTGACAATCAGGAGTAATTGTGGCTCGTAACTGAATGGACTGATATATGTACAAGAGACATGGCGTCTCGCGAGTGTACATGGCTAATTGATGATTTTGTTCTTCACTGAGGACAGTGAATCGTATGTTGGCCGAATGTTATATGAGCGGAATCCCAGCTCGAAAGGATAACATTTAAAGATTAATAAAAAACAAAAAAAGGCTAAAGTCTTCTTGGTGGTGCGGTCCGGCATGCCTAAGTAGCAATGGTTGTTTGCGCAAGTGGTCGGCAGATGCGCCGCCACTTAGAATGCGTGAGATGTGTGAATGCGTTGTTGTATAGTTTAGATGCATGTCGAAGTCAGAGTCAAAGTCAAAAGCGCTTTATTTAATACCAATCGTTATAAATTTTTAAAAGAACATAAAGCAAATTCCAAACAATAAAACTATAAAAAACTTAATGGCCCGAATGGCTCTCTAAATTTATAGGTTTTTTTTTTTTTTTAAATACCTCCTTCCCTTCCACTCTCTCCATCACACTTTCTTCGTCGTTTCTACAGGTGTGCCACCCAGACAATGTGTAAAACATCGGTATAAGGGGGCACACAAGAAATATGTGAAGTCATCCTGTTAATCTTTTCATGTCCGATTCGTTAACAGCTCTCAGAGGTAAAAAAAATATTAATTCGACGCAGTAAAAAAAACTCTGAGTTAAAAGAATGGCTGTTTCTTCAAGTATCTCGACGATAGGGTCAACAATGCCCTAAGATGCTATTTTGAAGTTACTGGACAGATAATAATAAATCATAAGGCTAGCTGTGTCTTGAGGCATCTTGATGATAGGATAAAAAAAATTGCCTAAGATGCTATGTTGAAAGTTTCTGCGCTGAGATTCAATCGCTATTCATTAAATAGTTCCTGAGTCTTTTCTTGAAGATCATAAGTGAATTCGCTTCTTTTACTGATTCCGGAAGATCATTGTATATACGAAGGGCATCATTTGTAGGATCGTTCTTTAGACGATCTGTTCTTGCAAATGGTATAACAAATTGGTCTGCGTTCCTAGCATTGTATTGATTCTTTTGTGATACCCTAACAAATGGCACTTGTGGGGACAAGTTGAGGTTTAAGCATTTGAAGATAAACTTAGCATCTCCATTATAATGATTTGGCTAAAAGTTAATGCGTTACACGATTGGTACACTAATTTTGTTGACGTGAGCCTTGGGAGATTATGCATATTTTTATATGCCTTAGTTAACATCCTGGAGATGATATTAATGGTTATCTTTGATGACTGACTCCAGATTACCACTCCGTAATGTAATTTCGACAAAACGAATGCATTTAGAACCAGTTGTTTGATGTTCCTCGGGAATCCCTTGTACCTACGTAATAAGCCGATTATGGGGGCTAATTGCCTTCTTAAGCTGTTTATATGTGGAATGCATTTAGAACCAGTTGTTTGATGTTCCTCGGGAATCCCTTGTACCTACGTAATAAGCCGATTATGGGGGCTAATTGCCTTCTTAAGCTGTTTATATGTGGGAACCAAGTTAAACGGTGGTCAATGATTAGGCCAAGATATTTAAATTCAAATACCCTTTGCAGATTTTCGCCGTTAATTTTTATATCAATATCAATGTCTTCCTTGTTCTTTTGTTTAAAAATAACAAACTTAGTCTTTGTTACATTCAGCGCTAGTTTATTTTCGTTTAACCACAAACTATATGTTTTCAGATCCTCATTGATGGAGTCTTCAATGGCATTCTTGTTACATCCCGAGTACAGGAGTACTGTATCATCAGCATATAATGTGTAATGCCCATTTAGTCTACATGTAATCAAATTATTCGTGTATAATAGGAACAAAGTGGGGCCTAGTATGGAACCTTGTGGAACTCCTGATTTCATTGGTGCTGGGTCACTCAAAAAATTATTGACTTCTGTTATCTGCAATCTACCTTTTAGATAACTGTGAAATAACTGATTCGCTTTGCCTTGTACAGCATATGATTCTAATTTACGAAGCAGAAGGTCATGGTCGACCGTATCAAACGCTTTCTTCAGATCCACAAAAATGGCAGCAGCATAGTCTCCATTGTCAAGCCTTTCATTGATGAAATGGGTTACTGAGATCAAAGCATCAAGTGTTCCTTTGGTTTTTTGAAAAACATATTGATGGGAATTTAGGATAGAATTATCCACAATGAACGATGTTAAACGGGTGTTAATTATTTTTTCAAAAATTTTACTGAATCCTGTAAGAAGCGCAATCGGGCGATAGTTATTCGGGTCCGAACGATCACCTCCCTTAAATATAGGAATTATTTTCGCTAGCTTCCCCTCCTCAGGAAACGTCCCGTTTTTGATGTGCTCATTGTAAAAGTCAACAAGGAGACCTGCTATTTCGTCTCTGACGAGCATAATTTCATCCATTGTTATGTTATCACTGCCTGGAGCAGTGTTCTTCTTCATTGCCTCGATGGTTTTATGCACCTCGTCTTTGTTGGTTGGATGGATGTGAAATGTGGATCTAGGCGAGGTATTTGTATCATTCCTTATACTTGTTGGAGGAGCACCGAGTTCGCTCGTTATTTTTTCACCAATAGTTGAGAAGAAGTTATTTAGAATTGTTGCTGCTTCATTTTGTTGCGAAGAATCAGGCGGAGAGACTGGAATGATCTGCAAATCAGGTGAAAAAGTCCGGGGAAGAGAGTTATCTTTTACTTCGTTTATTATTTTCCATATTTCGCGATTATTATCAGCCGCTGCCTCCAATCTTTTGGAAAAATATGAAAATTTTGCTTCCTTTACGAGACGCTTTGATTCTTTTTTCGCTTGGATATATATGTACTTAAGCGTCAGATCTTCCATGTTCCGTCTGAAATCCGTATACGCCTTCCTCTTTCTTATACTGGCTTCTATAACTCGTTTCGTAATCCAAGTTTGCTGGCGACATCTAAGTTTTTTCTCGAAGGTCGAGTGACGTTTGGATTCAGAGATCATATTTGTCAGTTCTGTTAGATTAGTAGGTTTCTGGGTTTCCAATACTCGTTGAAGATGCGTTTTGAAAAGGTCCTTGTTTACATATCGAAACGATTTGTAACTAGGCTTTTGTTTATGAACGTTGAAGTTTTGGATGCTTATTTTTAGAACCTGATGGTCTAGCTCTGGCCAGTTCTCTACTTTGAAATTAATTTTTTCCGCAGTAAGCTTGTCATTTATGACTATATGATCTAGGCAAGTATTCGAAACAGGACGAGTAATTGTTTCGTTATTAATAACAACAGCACCATTTGTATCGAGAGTATCTTTATATAGCCTTGATTCTGAGGACTCGGTGATTAAGTCAATGTTTGTGTCAGCTACTGTGAGTAAATTTTTTTCTGCTGAGTATATGTTGTCTAGAACAGAGCAAAGATCTTGCGCGTTCAAATGGCTGGGGTTGTAGAAAGTGCCGATTTTTATTTTTTTACCAGCTTGGATTAACTCGATTATTATCATATTATATTTATCAGGGGTCACACGATTAGTGGTGAAATTTATTGAGTTTTTAATATAAATTGCTGTGCCGCCACCTCTTCCGGGTCTGCAGGAGAAAACTGAATGATAACCCTGAATGTTAAAATAAATACACTTGCAAATTTAAATTAATTAAGATTATTAGATATTTTTTGATTCAATTGGAAAGAGGAGAAAAAACCAACCAGCATTATTCAAAAATTACTTATACTACTAACACAACAATGAACTTATATCCTATACCTAATAATATGTTACACCCTAATTCTAAATAAGTTCAATCAAAAAAAAAAAAAAAACAAAACGTTACCTTATATTGAAACCTATACCTAATTTCTAAAACAAATAAACAACAATACGATGTAGCAATAATGAGATGAATCTAAAAAACTAAGTAACGAGAAAAAGCACAAAAACAGAAAATAAACACGAATAATTTAGACATTGTCATTCAGCCACCAATACCTAGATTGTTCCATCTCAGCTCGACCAGCCTCAACGAATCTAGCAAATGAGTATCTCCATTGGAATTGTTGGTCTCGTGAACTCAGATTCGGAGGATATTTTATCTTCTTATCGGTGGCCCGTCGGTATATGTGATATATGATTGGGACGCCGTCAGAATCAAAAACATATCGATTCATGTCCAAATACACGAATGCTTCTGGAGGAACGAAGCCAGTAGTGAGACAAGTCACAATATACCCGTCTGTAGGGTGGAACGGCTGTGAAATCCAAGGGTTTTCACTCACAGTCACAGATCTTGCGATATGATTCCGAAGAAGTTTCAATATGAAGATATCGACTCTTGTCACTTGAGCGGTTTGATAAATTTTTCTATTCGATATATAGTGCTTCCAATCCATCTCAGGCTTTCTGTACAAACCAGTACATGCACGAAGACATTTCCTTTCGAAAACTCTTAATCTTTCCATTGTTCTAGCACTCTGGTTGTACCAGATCTGGCATCCGTATGTCAAAACTGGCCTAACCAGGGTCTTGTAACATATAACTTTGACTTTTTGATCAATGTATCTTTAATGAAAGAGTCGCCGAAGGGCCATGACTACTTTTAGTGCTTTACTGAGCATGATTTTGACATGTTCAGTACAGTACAGATACTGATCGAGATGAACACCGAGGTATCGAACACAGGATTTATGTGGAACCCGTTCTGAACTACCCTCACCAGCCATAATGTGGAAATCCTTCCAATTACGTTTCAGGTCTTGACTGGCCCCCTGCAGTGTTGTCCGAAACAAAATTGTTTCGCACTTCTGCGCGTTGATTTTCATTCGCCAATTGTCGGTGTAGAGCTTCACATCATTAAACATTTTTTGAAGATTGCTCTGAACTATTGTAGCTTTTTGGTCTGCCGTATAGATGATCAGATCATCAGCAAACGCTACCAATGATCGCGTTGGCGAGACATTAAAATCAAAGCTGTTCAATAGCTTGCGAATGAATATTGAGAAAAGCAGGGGCGCAGTAACTGTTCCCTGCTGTAGACCATTCAAGACCTTGAATTCGTGCCTTGTTGTCAGATTTTCATCAGTTACAACAAATGATTTCCCGTATAACATATTACACATCATGGCGACAAGGTGTCTGGGGAACCTGTCCTGAAGAAGTTTGAAAACTAGTCCATCTAACCACACCGTATCGAAGGCTTTTTCCATATCAATGAGACATGCTCCAACTCATTCTTTGTTGTTTAGTTTCCAACAGATGTCTGAGGTTACTTTCGTTATTGCATGTATGGTCGAATGCCTGGCACGAAAACCAAATTGGCAATTCGGCATCAACTCATATTTCTCAATGTGGGCGTTTAACGCTCTGTTGAGTATCACTTCAAACACTTTGCTGATGTTAGGCAGCAAGCTTATTGGACGATAGCTTTTGGGGCATGAAAATTCTTTTCCTTTCTTCAAGATCGGAAATACCTTAGCCTTTTTCCACTCATTTGGGAAATATGAATTGTTCAACATGTTGTTGAACAATATGCAATAATTCCTAATAGCAACCTCAGGCAAATGTCGGAGAACTATATTTGGAATACCGTCAGTACCACATGATTTTTTGTTGTTTATTCTGCGAAATATGAAACACAAGTCTTCATAGCTGACAAAATAATCAATAAGATTCAAGCTCGGTATGAAGTCAGATGTTCATGTTTCATCGAAATGAAGAATTGATTGGCCATTCAGGCTTGATTTGAAGTCGGAAACTTTTGATTCAACGACCTCCGAAAATATTTCATTCCTTCTCTCTGGGTTTGGCAGATGAACCAATTCAAAATGTGTTCCAATCAGAGCAAGTTTCTGCAATCCTTCACATATAATCCTGTTTCCATTTCTATCCGGAGTCGTACTATCAATTTCGATACCAGCTCTATCGAGAAGATTTATCTCATCACTAGCGACTTCAAGATTCGATACCTTCACTCGAGACTTCCTGCGGAATAAGCTATTCACTTTCGCGAAAACGCCATCTGGGTCCTGTGGGCTAATACCCCTCAGTTTTTCCGCCCATTGATTGCTGACCTCACTCCTGAAGTATGAACGGATTAAGTTCCGGATATTCTTCAGGTGTAATTTCAACAAAGCCAACGAGGGATGGTTATAGTCCAAAAATCGTCGATAAATATTGTTGACGCGGGTGAGAAGAAGGCTTTTCAATCTTTTCAACCTTGCGATGGTTGGTGTTTCATATCCTTCCATATTGTTTCGATGTTTAATCTTGGGAACATTTTTCTCAATCGTTTCCAACGTCAGCTTCTCTAACTTCGACAAATAGAGATCTATTTCATCGTCAGTTAGATTTCTGTTATTAGGAACCATTGAGCAAGCGTTGCCATCATCAGAAGGAGGACATTGCTTCTGGTACTCCCGATTAAACTTCTTTTGAAACTTTCCCCAGTCTGTTTTTTTGAAATTCAACCGATGGTTTTCATGTTGAACTGGAATGAGCTAGAAATCATCCCTTTGATGATTGATTTCCATTACGATTGCGTTATGGTCGCTATCGTAAGGAAGCACCTGCAGTTTCCGTTGAGGACTATTAAAGCTGAATTCAAGTCTTGCGTCAGCAATGCAGAGGTCCAAATATGAATTTGTCCTAGGGTATGTTGGGAGCTCCGACCCATATAGGTTGCACCTGTATTCAATTGGGTTCTCTGTTATCCACGATTTCAGGAATACACCTCTTGGATTATTGGTGGCGTTTAGCCATGATGTATGCTTGGCATTCAGGTCACCGGCAAAAATATAATTATTGTGCAGCCTGTTCAATTCGAGTATTTCAAACAAGGAATTGAGTTCCTCCTTGAACTTGAGAACATTTTGAACAGTTGCATAGGCAGAGATAACGAAGAGGTTATCCCCACCTGGCAGTGAAATTTTGATGACGGATACTTCTAGAAATTCAAAGTTTTTGAATTCGACTTTTTCAATATTTTGGAAACAATAGGGTCTTCTAACCAATATCCCGGTGCCACCTCCCCCATCACCTATTACCCTATCGTTTCTTACGAATGCAAAATCTTTGAATTCCATGGAATGCCATGAATTGAGGTGGGTTTCAGTGAGAAGTATGATGTCATGCTTTTGCTTAACAACAAATTCAAAGAGATAATCACGTCGTTGTATAGCAACGATAGAGTTGACGTTGATCGATATGAGGCGAAGCCTATCCATGGGAATATGACTGGGTGACAAGTTATTATTAGGCATTTGAAAGACCTAAACGCTGAAAAGCAAAGTTAATTTTTGAATCTTGTTTGTCGATTCTCTCCGATAAAGAATTAAGTTGCTGGTAAATTTTGAGAAGCAGCTCATTATTGCCACTTACATTATGTACATTATTTCCAGCATTTTCTGCTGGTCCTCTAGCAGAGTTTAGATGCATGTTAACAAATCATCTAACTGCACGTGAATAAATAAATTTCATGGTGGTTTATGGCATGCGGAATGTGCTAAGAGCGAAAGGATAACAGCAAGTTAGTCTTGACCGGACAACGGGCGCATCACTAAGTTGACGGGTTCGGATGAGTTAATTGAAGTGAAGTGAGATTTAGCAGTGGAATATTATTATTGAGATGATTTTAACATAAGTATAGTTTTTTTACTTGCACGTGTAGTATTAGACATTATTTTTAAATTTTTTTGACATATTACGTCCTACCTAGCGTCCTCAAAAATAAAGCATTTAATCAGTTCTGTCCTTACAAAACTAAAATCTTATAACTTATAAAAAGATACAATTTTCAAGTTTGGCCTCCAGTATGTTAGTAGTCCGATTCTTTTGCAGGAAAACTATGCGTCACTAGGTTGATAAGCTGTAACACTGAAGCGAGAACTGTTTCTTGCTTCAGTATTACAGCTTATCATACTATCAACAGAAATTCAGTTGTAATGATAGAAAAACAATCTCATTCCTCAACAAACTTACACCGAAAAGTTTAATACTATTTTCCATAATCTGACATTTATTTAGCAATAAACAGCCTACTTCAACATAGCTCCGCTCCATTGTTCCAAAAACGTCTCTAAAAACTTTTCAAACTTGGCTCGTTCACTTCTAATCAAAACCCATAATCAACCTCGAGTTATTCTATATTTGAAAAGTTTTCCCATAAATTTCGATTGATAGGAATGATATGCCGCTAGTTCCACTCTTCCCAAAAATCTCTGTATCTTTTATGCCGTGGGGAAATCTCGGGGAGTTACGGAATAACGAAATACAATATCGATTCTCATTACTCTCCTGCTATATATTTGATTGCTCCTTGTCAACACCCATTGTCTGTGCGAGTGTAGCGAATATCTTACAACCCCCTCCTCCCCAGCACAAACGTACTTTGATATTTATGAACAATATCGGCTCTTTGTGGCCATTAACAAGACGTTGTACCTTCCTCAAACTCTTTGTAACGTTCATCCCTCTTCGGGTTCCTTTATTTTTGCGAATACATGAAAGGCGCACATAATCAAAGTGTATGTTTCAATCGTAATATCCTGAAATGCTGCAGCAACACTAAATAGCAACAACATATCATGATTCCATGCGCGCTCACACAAAGAGCGAGAGCGGATTAAGGATTACTTATCGGATTATGAATTGATGATGGCATGAGATGGATACCGGCAGCATCGTCCATACTTGAAATTTACTGATGCCGGACTTCTCCACATTCATGCGAGGATGTGTGTTTTGTATTGCTTTTGATGTTCAGTCTGATGTTATTGATGATAGAGAAGTCTTTTCAAGTGAAACTCAACAAGCATACGAAATTCATATATTTAATCAGATTGAACGGAGCTTTCAGCTGTAATAACATAGATTATAAGCACGCGAAGAGAACTTTGGCAAAGGGATAAATCAATCGAATATGGCGAAGAAAATTTCGATGATCCCAGGGTCGTGTAGGCGTTTAATTAATTTATATCTACATTAGGGGGATATTCGTTTGATTATTTTGATGAAATATGAGAACAATGATCGTGATTAATGCTGGAAGCGAAGTCTTTTATGAGATCGATGGAGAGTTCTTTGTAAAGTAATTCATAAACTGTTCCGGCTCATCCTAAATTTCAGATCAACTGATGTTCAATGAAAGTGAAAGTGTGACTCGTCGTGCTTACCAAAAAAATCACGCAGTGCATGAAATGCATTTTGATTTGAACGCTCATTTTCGTAAAAGGCTTCAACAACCTTAACGGGCTGCTCAATTGTGTATTTCTCCATGGTTGAATTTGTCAAACACTGAAACAAAGAACGTCAAATTAAGTTGGGCGAAAAATTTGCCATTAAGGTGTGACTAACAATTAACATTATGCATTATGGTTGGACCACCCTTTATTACAGTTTTGAGCTCCTTTACATTTTAAGGTGTTTCAAATCGATTGCTTAAAACCGTTAAAGTGGTATTTACCATATAAGCTACCTGGGTCGAATATGGCCATGCTAACGTTTCGTAAATTTTTTTTCGTATAGGGTTATTAATTTTACGCTTGGGAAAGTAAAGCTAAAGAAAACACATTAAATAATCTGATGGAATTTTTTATTTAATATAAAGATTGGTCCTTGCCATTATACGTGAAACACAACATCATTCAAATGTCCCCCACGGGATCTCTTACAGGCCTCGATCCATTTGCGGTAATTTTCAATGACTTTTCGGCACATTTTCGGCAATATCTCGGCCATATCTTCACGAATATTGGTTTTCAGTTGCTCAAAATTTTGAAGATTGTTCACCCAAACACGATCTTTTGCATAGTCCCATAAAAAGAAATCCAAAGGTGTTAGGTCGCAGGAACCTGCGGGCCAATTGACATCACTCAATCTCGAAATTATGTGTTCTGGAAATTTCTCTTGCAAAAGTGCTCGATTAGCCTGTGTTGTTGGAACCACATGTTGTTGGAACCACATGTTCTCCAGATCATAATCTTCAATTTCTATCCAAAAATAATCGGTTAACATCCGTCCATAGCGGTCAGAATTGACTGTAATGGCTCTTCCTTGATAGTTTTCAAAAAAATACGGGCCAATAACACCACCAGACCATAATGCACACCAACGGTCACTTTTTCCGGATGCAAAGGTCTTACTGCCATCACTTGAGGATTTTGGGAGCCCCATATGCGGCAATTCTGTTTATATACGAAACCACTGAGCGAAAAATGAGCCGCATCACAAAAGAAAATATTGTTCGAAAAATCGTTATCAATGGCTTGTTGTTCAATTACCCAATTCGCATACATTCTGCGTTGTGTATGGTCTTGAGGCTTAAGTTCTTGAGTGAGTTGGATTCCAAATGCATAGTCCGCCACAATGAACCGTAAGACAAGCCCAAATGTTGAGCACGTCGAGGAATCGACGAATTCGGGTCTTCCTCCACACTTTGAGCAACGACAGCGATATTTTCAGCAGAACGAATGTTGCGATGATGCACAGGCCTTGCAATATCAAAAACCAATCGAGTCTTTTCAAATTTTCTCACTGTTTTCGAAATTGTATGCTGTGTAGGTCGATTATGTTGACCGTAATCGGCTCGTAAAGTCCTAAATGTTGATACAGCAGAATCAACATTTTTATAATAAAATTTAATAATTTTAACGCGTTCTTCGATTGTAAGACGATCCATATTTCTAAATGGCAAACATTCAACTGAAAAACACGCTTTCGATGACATTTAATGTTGACAGATGTCAAAGGGTTATACTTTCCTACCACGAAATGGATAGCCCTGTATATTTTAGAGCATTAGGCTAAGAAACAGTACTTTATGATTAAGTGTATCTTTCTAGTGTACAAACTACAAAAGAAAAACAACAGCAAACATATTTACTATTGGCATTAATTTAATCTTTTCAAAAACAGAGAAAGTGGCCATATTTCCACCAATGTATGTAAATATGCCCATACCTGTGGCCATATTAGCTGTACAATGAGTTTAAGTCAAGGGAATTTTTTTTAATGCTAGTTTTGAATTAAAAATACTTAGTAATTGTAACAATTTCCTTTATTTTGATTATTCAACAAAAAGTAACAACGTCATATCAAATACAACTAGTAAAATTGAATGTTAAACATAAAATAAATGATTAAAAATCAAAAAACAAAAACTTCCAGTTACACGACATTCATAAATCTTATTTCTCAGTCTTAACAAATCCATAAAACTTAAAGCAAATCAACAATATTATCCTCTATATAAAGAACATAATATCTACTGCGATTAATTATCATTTTTGTAGTATCAACTTAAGAGATCAAATAAGTTCAAAACAGACTCAAAGCAACACTTCATTCGGACTGCATTTGGTACACATAAACATTTCCTTGTCACCTGCAGCATAGTATACTCAAATAGTAACCACACTCCATCAACCCTCCGGAAAAATCCGAACACAAGCCGAACAGCAAGCCATAAATCATCGGTAGCAGGTAGATGGTAAATGCTGATGCGAGGAATGGCGCGAATATAAACATATGCTTCGATGAGAGATTTCAGGGCTACCAGAGCTAAAAAATCAATAACATTGCAGAAAAACAAATTCGTTCCATGCAATCTTTTAGTTTTTTATTGGGATCTGGCAGCACTCCTATGTTCTGAAATGCGTAAAAGAACACGTGCGTCGAAAATTTTATCTGCATTTTGCTTTGTTTCTTGAGCGCGTCAAAAATGGATCAGCTGTAATACCCCGGATCAGCTGTAATGCCCCTGGGAAAATTCAAAAAGTGTGCAACACAGGGTAAATGAAAGGTGTGGCTACTATTTGAGTATACTATGGTCTGCAGTTAAGCCAACACAGTCTTCATGTACATATGTTGCACATAAAAAACATGCCCGCATATCAGCAACAGTATCTTCGTCGCAGATAAAATAAAACCAAGATTCAGCGGCATTCTTGTTTGACTCTCCCTTAGCAAATGAAAGCTTTGGAGGAATATTTTGAGATGCTCCGATTTTTTATCACATTATCCCTTGGTAGCTTTGGTAAGTCTGCTTTGATTTCGAATAGCTTTGGATACCAGTGATTTAGTCAATTCTTGAGCAAGACTATTGATAGCTACGAGGGTCATTCAACAAGTACTTAGCCTCATCGCCCGATGGCGCTGCTTTTACAAAAGAGTTTTACCATTGTGCAGTACATTCTTTTAATAGCCTGCTGTCAAAGTTTCAGTCAATCCCTTCATAAGTTTTGTTTTGATAGCCTTTGGAAGCAAGCGTGTCGGTCGGTTGTACGAAAATGAAACAAGTTGGGTAGACAGACCTATGCTCTGTCAAAAGGGTTTTGTACTCAACTTACAAAATGCAGTAACCAGCAATGAATAAAATCAAGAAGCATGTCATGTTTGAGGATCATACTACAGGGTGCGGCAGCATAACTTCCTTTTTTCAAAATTCAACAAAACAAATTTTCAGCGGTACAACGGTAAATGCACGCTCCGCACTGTTCCAACGCATGATAGCGACTAACCAAGGGATGAGCAAAACTTTAAAATCACCTCTCTCGAATGAGTTTACTAGCGCCGCGCTATAACAGTAAGCACTTTAAGGGCGGGCATTTCAAAAAAGGAAGTTATGCTGCCGCACCCTGTATTATTAGCAAAGTTGAAAGAATTTTGACTTCTGAGGTATTTGTTATAGTTATACCCATAAATATTTCTCTTGAAAATTTTTTCAAATTTTTTAGATCTCGGGTGTCCATTCGCGAGGGAGGAAACACATTTTTCATGTATTTCCCGCCCCCCTGTGCCCCCACTGAAGCAAAAACTGTCAGTTTAAGAACTGTTTTGAAAAGCTCTCATAGAGAACTTTCATTTGATACTCATATCGGCTACTTTTCATGAAATTTTTTTTCAGGGTCCACTCCTCTGTACTGTAATCATCGATTCATGGCCTGTTTTTTCGAATCTTAGAATGGTTACAAAGCCCTTTTGCTAGGAGCTCTCTCCTGCCTCTTTGACTTATTTCAATTGTATGTACTCATCTTCATGTTACCTATCATTCCTGAAATTTTCATGCAAATCCTAGCAAAGCTGTAGTGTCTAAGTCGGTAAAAAGCGCATATGGCTCCATAGCCATATGTTTCCATAGTAATACAGGAAAATTCAAATCGCTATAACTTCGTTAAGTACTATTCGATCTTTATGAAACTTTAAGAAAAGATCAAATTATAAACAGTCATCCGTTTGCTAAATTTTATTGAATTTAAGGGTATCGTTTAGATTTTATTCAAGAAAACATAAAATCGATCAATCATACTATTACTAACAAAGTTGAGTGAATTTCGACTTCTCATGTATTTGATGTTGTTGTACTCATTAAGGCCTACATTCATGATTTTTTTCAGATTTTTCGGATTGAAGGTGTCCAATCGCGAGGGGGGTACGCGAAAAGTTCGTACGTTTCCCCTTCCCCTGCCCCCCTCGGTATTCATAAGGCGATTTCAAGACTTATTTTGAAAAGATCTCACTGAGACCTTTCCAATGACACCCTCTTCGACTACCAATGGTGAAATTTTTTTTTGAGGGGTCACCTCCCGATATGGGGAGGCCCCCTTAAATCCCTTTGAAAAATTTTTCCACCCTTGAACTTTCAAGAAATCATCACTCCTGACCTTTCCACAAAGTTTCATGGCTGTAGCCTCTATAGTTTTGGAGAAAAAGTGCTGTGACATACAGACGGACGGACGGACGGACAGACGGACACAAGTCGTGATTGCAATAGGGTTTTGTATTTTAGTACAAAACCCTAAAAAGAAAAATATCGTTCAGTGATTAGATTCTTGTTTTTGGAAGGGAAAACGCGCAGCGAAATCAAAGATCTCTTGGATGCTGTGTACGGTGACTTTTCTCCTTCGGTGGCGACCGTCAAGAATTGGTGCAACGAGTTTGCTCGTGGCCGCACGTCGGTTTTTGATAAGCCACGCCCAGGTGCCCCGAAAACGGCTGCTATGGAGGAAAGCGTTAAAAAATCCACGATCTCATATAGGCAGACCGTCGATTGAAAGTTAACGAGATAGCTGAGACTGTGGGCATTGCAGAAGAAATGGTGCATCATATTCTACGCGAAGAACTGGGCATGAGAAAGCTGTCGGCATGATGGGTGTCACGTTTGTTCACACCGGAAAACAAGCGCAACCGTGAGACCACATCGGCGACGTGTTTGGCGCTGTTTCAGCGCAATCCGGCGGAGTTCTTGCGTCGTTTTATGACCGTCGACGAAACATGGATTCACTGGTACACACCAGAGACCAAGGAGCAGTCGAAACAGTGGACTTCATCCGGCGAACGTGCTCCAAAGAAGGCGAAGACTGTTCGATCGGCCGGAAAGAAGGTGTGATCCACATCGATTACCTCAAGAAGGGTAAATCAATCACGGAGCGCTACTATGCAGACTTGTTGGGCCGATTTGACGTCGAATTGAAGAAAAAGCGGCCCGCTTGGCGAAGAAAAAAGTGCTGTTCCACCACGATAACGCACCGGCTCACACCTCCGCCGTCACCATGGCCAAATTGGTCGAATTGCGCTACGAATTGCTGCCCCATCCACCGTACTTTCCAGATTTGGCCCCCTGTGACTACTTTTGCAAACCTGAAAAAATCACTCACCGGGAATAGATTTGGGTCGAATGAGGAGGTCATCGCCGACACGGAGGCCTATTTTGCAGCCCTCGAGAAAATGTATTCTTTGGACGGGTTGAAAAAGTTAGATCTGATATCTTTTCTGAAGTCTTCAACATATCTCCAAAAGATATATTGAGTTCACTACGCAGTACAGGAATACTTCGAAGGGGCTTTGGTCCTGAAAGTTTTGATTGGTTCTTTTTTGTCGTAATTGAGCTATTAGAATGTCATCTTCGCAGTCAAAGCTGCACAAATTGTTCTCATCAGAAGTCATTAAGATGGCGAGTTCAGACTGTTCAATAGAAGCAGAATTGTTATCTTTTGGATAAGGATGCAAGTTGATTGATTGGCCTTTTGTATGACGCGCATTGGACGGTGCATGATTCTATGAGCTATCCTTTACGTGAGCGCTCCAAGTTACTAGTGGTGTTGTGGTGATCTAATATCACCTCAAGACATTAGGCTCGGCCAATGTCTCGAGCATAACTAATGCTTCACACATTGGTTCTCGTAGGTATACTGCATCATGCGCAAAAGCTTGAGAAGTAAATGTATGCGTGAGTATGCCATATACTTCGTGCTCGCCCACTTCGCTTGGCATTGACTAACCCACGAAGCTGAGGTAGATCGAAATAATACATATTACGAAATCACTTCTCGAAAAGCTTAACCATTGTTGCTGGTCACCGATAGATGGCCACGTGAAAATCACCCATACAATCTACTGACCTAATTTATTATTAATATTAATCACTATTTTCGTTGACTAAGCAAAGAGGTAAATGCACCCAATAAGAAATACAAATGACTGATAACAAAGATCAACTTGAGGTAAGCATTTTTTTTGTACAAATATCCATGGCCATGAACAAACCAATCACTCTTGATATGACGCCTGCCCTACTCAAGACCTTTGCCCAAGTAGAACGTTCTCAAGGCATTTAGCTCGAGGCTGATAAACTTCAAGAGGGTTCCAGCCCGGATCCAAGTAGAGGAACGAATAGCCTTACGCACATCAGCCAGATAGTCAACCAGCCCAGACCCAAGCAGAGGTACGGATAACCTTACGTATATCGGCCAGCTAGTTGGCCAGCGCGTACGCACATCAGCCAGCTAGTCAAGCAGCCCGGATCCAAACAGCATTATTTGCCCTATTCAAGGCTCTTGCCCGAGCAATAGTTTTTCTAAGGCATTTTGCCCAGGAACGAGCAAGTTAACGAGATTTCAATTCAGCGATCGTGCGGATATTACAGTTTGGGCCAAATCGCCACCGGCAACCAAACAACCCGCTCGCACTGCCAGCAGCCACCACGACCGACAATAGTGAGGGGAGACTGGATTGCCACCATCTAACCATCGGCGACCAACACGCATCACCAGCGACCTTACAGGCACTACGCAACATCAGCAATCGTGCGGACATCACGATTTGGGCCAAATCACCACCTGCAACCAACCGACCAGCTCTCACTGCCAGCAACCACCACGACCGACATACGTGGCCAGCGGCTGATCAGCTACAAACAAAGCACTGCGACGCCCAGGGCGGGTTCGGTTCTAATCACTATCGAGGAGTACCGGCCACGCTTGACCATGCCACTTGATACGTCAGTGGTCGAGCCGGAAGAGAAGCGGTAAAGAGGTGGGCGCATTGTTGAATATCACCGCAAGAGCAGTAACCTGCGCCGATTGGCGTGTCTCGCGGTATCCAAAGCCGAGCGGGAGTCATTCGAAAGACAAATCAAAATGCTAGAATTAGAGGTCAAGGCAGAGCAGCGCCGTAAACGGGAGGCACCCGCAACCATTAGCAACCAAGATAGCAAATGAAGTGTATTAATCGAGCAGTCACACAAGCAAACTGCTCGAAAACCTTCCTATCTGCTACTTGGAATTTTGTAGCAGATTTGGAAAAAATATGTAATGAATTTTAGTCGTAATCTCAATTTTGTAGAATACGTTGTCTTCTTATTACTTTATTAAATGTCATTTCATATCAATTTTCCTGTTTATTAAAATTGAAATGTCTCCCTTTAATTTTATTTGTCATGGGATTTAACTTTTATAATATTTAAAATTTTCATTTCTTTACTCTAGTTAAAATTACTTTACTTCATTTAAATTTCTTCACTTCATTTAAATCTTCTGTACTTCATTTAAATTTCTTTACTAAATTTGAATTTTCTCTACTTCAATTAAATTTTGCTTTAAAAATTGCAAATCTGCACGTATATTTCCTGGTTTGGCAACGCTGATGTAATACTCCCCAACGGTGTATTACATCACGGAAGGCAAGCTAACTGGGTGATAGCGCTCAGCTGATGCGATTCACCGTATACACGGGATGGGAAAAGAAAGACAAGTTTTGAACGGATCGAGAGTAAATCGGGGAGTCTAGGTACGACCTTCACCCGGGAATCACGCGGGGAACGGCGGAAAACAGAAATCATTTGAAGAAAAAAAGAAATGTTCGGTAGCTCGTTCCCGGAAGTGAAAATGAATTTAAAGAAGTCTTCAGAGCAAGCAATGGATAGAGGAGTTTAAATTGTTCGATTAGATGTGGTGATCGGGCGATTTGCGTTGGTTCGCTGCTTCTTTCCGGGGCTTCTGTACAAATCCGAGTACATACTCGTACATGCATGGCGTAAATATCGTATTGATTATGGTAGCTTTCTGAACTTATGTTTGTCGGGTGGCATGAAATTGGCGGATTTTACTTTAACCGGAGACGAATTTTTTTGTCACCGGGATAGCGGTACCTTTGCTATTTCGTAAGGTGCGGGTGCGCTCAGCTGGCGCGGAACGATTGTGTTGGGGTACTCAAGTGATTCGCAAGGCGTTCGGTTCGTTGTTGCTTGTGCGAAAATCATTCCGTTACGCCTGAAAAATTTCAAGAAAACGCCGAGTTGGAGTGACATGTGCCCCTACATTTCCCGCTTTCCCAAATCCATGTAGGCCGATAAGGCAAATCATTTATTTAAATGGGGATTGTACATTTTGTTTCCTAAAAGGTGAAGCGCGCCAAGTGAAATTGCTCGTGGAGAATCAATAGAAAAATATCAAATAGCGAGGGAAAATAAATACTGATCTTGACGTTGTTTAATTAGTAGTCGAGGACGGGATAGGCGAAAGAAGTGCATAGAATAGTGAAAAGGTTCTAGATGCATTATATAAGGTAGAGAGTGAATCACAGTTACCCTCCATCGAATGCACACTTTATCGAGGCTGTCAATGACATCGATATTCATGGTGGTTTCGGTGTTAGCCCGTGGAACAATACATACACTTCGATTATGCGTTAGTGTTTTTGAAGCGGTTTTTCAATTTAGCAGTAATGCTTTTGGATGAGAACAATCGGAAAGTTGAAATCATTCAACTGGTTTGAAGAAACAAACCAATTGCAATCGATAGGAGTTGTTTGCCGACCCGGGTCATAATCTGTGACGGGATTTCGTAAATACCAATACAAGTGTATTTATGCTAGTGTAGTTTGCTTTTTCCCTGCCTGTCGTTGATGATGAGAGAATTAACCCCGCGACCACGAGAACATATGTAGATTCCCTGAAAAGTGTATCGGTGAAGAAGCGATGATCAGTGTTTTATCCAAGGAGATTTGAACCCATCAAAGAAACATGTCTCAAAAACCTACGTGTTAGCAACACCATCTTTAGTGGCAGCCTTAGTCCGTATTGAGGAAATCTTCGCAAGTGCAGATGTTTCTTCCAACAAGGAAGGAAGGAATTTTTGGGCAAATAATATTTTACGATAATGAAATTTTATTTAAAAATTATTCTATTTAATCTGCGGTTTCTGATGTATGATATTTTTAACAAGACGAATAGTAATGCACAGAACACAAGATTAGGTAAACGAATTCATTGTTTTCTTTTCTTTGAGAAAATTCATTTGAATCGTACTAATAATTGGTGATATTATTGCTATTGTATTAGTCACAGTCTCACAAATTCAAATGCACTCAGAATTGACGTTGGTGTTACGCGAACGTTTTCCTTTAGCCAAAAGCAAAGCGTGCGTAACCTTTTTGTTCAATGATAAGTTCGGATACATACATTTCGAAATTGAATGCACTGAATACTTTGTTTTACATATTACGGAGATCAATGGATTGGAAACCTCTTTTGTCTGTTTCTTTCTTGTTCAAAAATAAAATGAATCTTTAAACTGTAAAACCTCGGTCTTTCCATTCCGTCATATCTGACCGGGTATAGGACCCGCATCAATGGCAGGCTTCTCAGCTCATATGGGCTAGCCATCGGGCGCGCTCCACCGTTTTTTTGTCGCTTAACAGAGGCTCTTGCCGGGCAGAGTGGCCTTCCGCTCGCGTGCCCTTTTATGATATAGGCTTATGTGATTTCACTGCCCATCTCTATTGCGTAAATTGGTTATATTTGTGCTTCTCATTTGAGGGAAGGAGTCATACGAAGTGCTTTTGTATGAGTTTTTCTCTCAAATGGAAAACACATGGCCACGTCTACGTTTGGATCTTGATCCGGTTGAGAGGATGCGAGGGGGCACCACTTCTATCAGGATACCCCACTCTTATTTGTGGGCCATAAGGATCGCCGTTAATGACGAAATCTCCGCGAGACCGTTCATTTTTGCTCTTCCAACTTGTTCTCTGAACAAGCAATTTCAACCTTTAGTAGGTTATCTCGGCCTCGACATCAGTCGACCGGCATGTTTTACACTCTTTAATATGTGAATGCGAAATTTTTTGTAGTGAGCCCTTACGCTAGGAGGAAAGAACCCGCTCCACGATACCGCAACGCTAGCCTGCCAGCGTATTTACGCGTCCCCAGACAAGGCCAATCTCGGCGGATCTTACCATCCTCTTCCGCCGAGGCAGCAGGCCATCGCTGCAGTCCTTCACGAGCATTTTTAGACCTTTTTTCACTACAGTAGTCTGAAGAATTAATAAATGCCTTTAATTGGGAGTACGTGCCTTTTATTGGGGAAGCTCTAGAGTGGAGTTTTCAGGTATCTCAGGTTACGCGGGTGGATTCGCGTACGCACCGAAGATATGCAAGTGGGTATATTGGTGCTACGTCCAACGAAACTCACCCCAGGTGGTTAGGCATTTGAAAAAGGCTTAACAGTGGCGTTTCATTGGAGTTATCTATTCAAATAAGATGGCTAGTTTGGGGATGGAAGTTGTCATTATCATTCAAAGGATCAGAAGCTAAAAACTTTCATTGACGTCACTTCAATCACCGTCATTGATGAAATTATCGTAATTTTCAACTGACTGTCCAGGTGTTACCGGGTTTTAAGCAGGGATACTTGTAGCATATGTTTCTGGTGGAATCTTCTCTGGATTAAATGGAAATATTCCAGTGGCTTCGAAACCAGCTTTGGTGTTTGCAGGTGTTTCAGCTTTGTCCCAAACCCTAGAAAAAATCATCCCAAATCTTTGTTTAGTGATTTTTCTGTCTTTGTGTATGGACCAGTATTTCAGAATTTCTTCATCCCAGTAGTACTCAAACGATCTAAATACTGATCCACCCATCCGTTGAAGTTCATGAGTGGTGTTGCTAGGTAAACAAAAGAGCTTAATCTCTAACTTTTCTGCTGCATCAACAATTAAGTAATCTAAATGGCATTTAGCTCCATCAAAAATCAAGAGACGTGGCCCTGCTAGCATAAATTTCCCAAAGTAGTAAATCCTGTTCACAAAAATTTTGGTGTTCATGCTGCCTTTTGGGGTCATCTGGACGATTGCACCAGCAGGCAATGAGTCAACCCATTCTTGTTTCAGTCTTTTTCCTTTGAATAAAATCATGGGAGGAATGGCATAGCCTAATGCATTGCCTTAAGAGACGATAGTGACACTTTTGCCATGTTCATGCGCTACTAGATGTACTCGTTTTGTTCCGTGCTCAGCCAAAACTTGCAGCGCTTTGCGTAGGTTCAGCTAACAATCTTTTTCATCAATATTGAAAATGCATTTTGGTTTATTCATGCCATCGTTATCTTGCATAAGTTCATAGATACGGTTTTATACAGCTTTTGTGCTCTTGCAGGATTCATACTTTGTGCCTAACGCTGACTAATATTCTTGTGGCATTTGAGGAATCCTCTTGACCATTCTCGTCAAATCATCGCACTTTGGTTTGCCATAGGAATATTACTCAAGATTTATAAGGTTTTGACGCATGTTCGCAGTACCCGTTGTGTCAATGGACACCCTACCCTGCAAAGACGGATTATACGAGATGACAATGTTCATAATTTAGTAGTGGTTAGTGGTTAGCAAATGTCACGCCACCAACATGTGAAGCCAGTTATCTCGTTCGTCATCTATGTTCATGGCGGTAATAGAAAATTCTCGTCGACAAAATGCAGCAATTGCTTCGCGCGATTGTGTCGCAAAAGGGGTTGCCATTATCAATTTTTTATTTGTAATTTTATTTATTTTTTTCTTTGGAAAAAGATTTTATTGATAAAGGTAGCTGTGGTAGTGACCGGATTTAGTGCGGGTTAGAAATAGCAATGTTAATAAGTTGCGTGTCAAACTATTCACTGTTATCTCATTGCACACACTAATATCTATCTTGTTATGGTTAGCACTCTGGACTTTGAATCCAGTGATCTGAGTTCGTGTCTCGGTAGGAGGGCAGTGTTCACGATGCTAACCAGGCATGGGGAGACTGAAGGTCACAATGTCCAGCTCTAAGGTGCGTTTACCCGTCTGGAAGGTGGAGGCTGTCGTGTGTCGGATGCATGGTTAACCTTCCCAAGGTGCGTTCTAGAAGGAAAGGTCGCTGTATACGATTTCGAGCCAGGTGGCAGTTAGCGGGGCTAATCTCAGGATAACACCGAGGAAGAACAAGTACTTCTATGGGATGGCGCGCTTCACCGTCATAAGTCCGTAGCATGGCAGACACCCAGTTCTTTCCGGGACATGTCCGCAATGAGATATCAAGTGGGACTTAAAAATTGTAGGACCCGACACTTCATGAGTTTCTTGTCCAATTTAGCATTGTATTGCCGGACCGCTTCACTCTGCCTGAAGTTCCGTCGGTAGATCTCGTCGTCTGCCTTGAAACCAGAAGGATGTGATCACAGGTCGTAACGCTCCTCCCCCGCACGTCTGCTATCTCCCATCTTCTCCCGGAGTTGGTCTCGCAGAATTCGGAGTTTCTCGTGCGGCTCCTGAACCACTATTGGGTCTTCCATACATTTTAACCGCCGCATTAACCGGTACGAGTTCCCATGGCAGATCATGTACTGGCCGAACATGGCAAAGTAAGGTGAAATACCTGTGGGGATGTGGAAGGACGAGCGCAGGGCACGGGTAATGGCGGAAATCCTGCGGTCTCAATCCTTCTGATCCGGATGGACATAGGCACGAATGGCGGCTATGCGGGTATGATTCCGCCGCTCAGACGCATTTGCTTGAAAAGAGAAGACTGCGGTCCGCTGGTGAGTAATACCATACTTATCCATCAGGTCCCGAAATCTACCCGAGGTGAACTGGACTCCGTTGTCGGAGACAACATTTTCTGATACTCCAAATACATGGAAGACGCGTTTCTCCAAGAATCTGACTATCGAGTCGGTGTGCATTTTACGAATCGGTTCAATGATTGGGAACTTGGACAATTGGTCCTAGCCCATGACAACTCCCGTATGACCAGGAATCAAACGAGGATAAGGACCGATACGATCGATATACAAACGCTGAAACACAGGCTCAGGTAGTTCAAACTTACTCATTAGAGGCCGAAAGACAGTATTGGGTGCTTTAGTGCACTTGCACAACTCACAAGAGGCTACATACGCTTTTATTTGCTCTGCCATTTTAGGTCAAAAGAAGTAGGTTTTCAGCCGCCGAAGTGTACGACCATATCCACCGAGCGCACTCAATGGGTGATCATGAGCACGTCTAATAAGATTGATGGTCAATTCTTCGGGCACCCATAACTTCCATTTTTCCCTCTTCTTATATGGGGTCTCCATGTGCATGTCCCATCCGCTTGTATATAAATCCCTCCGTCACCCACAGTTCTGGCAGCTGTGGTAACTGGCTCTGTATAGTATGCCATAGCTGGGTGTAATCTGCCGACTTGAAGGCGGGATAGTCCAGGTCGATCAATAGGGGGTTGTCGTCCTTTTGGGCCAACTCGGCTCCTTCCGGAGTGAACACCCTCGATAAGGTGTCCGGCACCACATGTTGGTTTCCTTTCCGGTGTCGAATCGTAAAGTCAAACGCCTGTAATCAGTTTCAGGGACGCATGATCCTTAACGATTTCAAAGGGGTGTTCCTCCACATATGCTCGAAAGCGTTTCACCGCCAACACCGCCACCAGGTATTCCTGCTCCGAAACCGCGTAGTTCCACTGGGCCGGGTTCAGTTTAGGAGACATAAAGGCTATAGGCATCTCCTCGCCGTCTTGCGTAACCTGGACTAAGACTGCTTCCACCCCATGTTGACTAGCGTCGTATTGGATTAAGGACGGATTACCAAAGTCCGGGCTATGTAGTACGGAGGCCGTTGTCAGACTCTTCTTTAGCTCTTTAAAGGTGCGCAAGCTGGGCCCTTACCAGACGAACTTCCATCCCTTACGCAATATGTCGGTCAAGAGTATGGTGATGGTTGCGTAGTCACGAACGAACCATTAGTACCATCCACATAAATCTAGGAATCGGTGTAACTACTTGGTGATCTTGGGCAGTGGAAAAGCATTAATCGGTTGTGTCTTGTCCGGGTCGGTTTTGATGTTGCCATGGCCAATGAAAAGACCCAAATACTTAACCTTCGTCATCACGAACTGACTCCCCTGTATGTTGATCGTAACCCTGCTTTCCGGATGTGCAAAGCCGCTTCCTGAAGCAGGCCGATGTGTTCGTCAAAGGTCTCGGTTATAAGCAGTAGGTCGTCCAAGTATACGAAAACTTGGTGCCGTACATCATTATTTGAGGGGCGTCCGAATGGCATGATCGAAAATTGGTGTAGTGAGCGACCTGGGCCCGTGAAAGCTGTCTTGTCCTCTGAGCTGGGATCTAATGGGATTTACCAAAAAGCGTTTTTGAGGTCAAAGTTCATAATGAAATGGGCTTTAGGTAATCGACTCAAGATGCCCTCAAACAACGGTAGAGGATATACGTCCTTGACAGTGACGGCATTCAAACGTCTGGTATCTAAGCATAGCCGGACCTTGTTCGACTTGATGGCTGCAGTGACCGGTGAGGCCCATGCGCTCTGTGACTCTTCGATCACTCCTAGTGCTAGCATCCGATCAACTTTGGTATATAACGACTTTTCCTTCACCGGAGATAATGCAAAATGTCTCTGCTTTATGGGTTTAGGATCCCCCACATCTATTGAGTGAAACACCAAGGTCGTCCTGGCGAGACTTTCCTTCTGATGCGAGGGAAAAGCCGATATAGCTGAGTCAAGTCGACGTTGTTGATTCACATCCAGGACATGTCGAAGTGAGTGGGAAGTTGAGATTGCGTCATGGACAGTGGTGACAGAATCAAGTATCGTGCCGGAAAATAATGCTGGCACCAAATTAAATTTTCGAACGAAGTCCATCCCTAGGTAAAGAGTCTGTGTTAGTTGGGGTATAATTTAGAGTTTCAGGGACTTAGACACCCCATTAAATGTGACATCCGTCGTAAGTTTCCCCACCACAGAGTGACGAGTTCCGTCTGCCGTGCTTAACTAGGAAGTAAAATACTGACTTTGGTTCGCTGATATGCAATTCACACTGGCCCCAGTGTCAACCAAGCCTACTAGCTGCTTTTGCAGGATGTGTACTGACGCGTATGGCCGAACGTCAACCTTCAATAATTTGTCTAAATGTATCGCCCGCAACACCTTCCTCAACTGCCTGACCCTTCTCCAGAAGCTCCACATCCGACGCGTGGTTCGCTTCCTTCGCGAAGGAGTACTTATGACCATCTTCTCATTGAAGATGCGCTGACGAGTAGCTAGATAATCCCGCAGTCTGACGTGAAAGGCCTTAACACGCCATGGGACCTTCGTCTCGTTACCGTTCCCCTGCGCGTCTGACTCGGCAACGCGTGACATCGGCGGCGGATCCTCAGGAGATTTGTGTTTGGCGGTGCGAACCAGCAAAGTTGGGGTCACAACTGGGGCTTGGTCGCACATAGCAATGGGTTCGGTATAGGTTTGTTCAGGTTCTAGGAGTACCAACGCGTGGTTGCAGCTCTCGCTGGCAAGCTTTTTCGCAACTTGCAATCCACGCAATCTGGTGCATACGTGTCCGCCTTTCCGCAACGGTAACAGAAAACCGGTCGGTTCCGCTGGATATACATAGAACCGATGTTCCGTTTGTCGGCAGTTCCAACAGACCATCGGACCTGCAACGCCTCGACGAAACGTTGATCCGTTGCTAGTTCGAACTCTCGATCCAGGGTAGCTCCGCTCCTTGGGACGTGTGTCGGGTCGGTAATTACATGATTTGCTGTTACTAACTCCGCAGTATGGTTGCTTCGCTGAGTAGGTCCCGTCATGCGAGGTCGTGGACGAAAGGTTCCTCGCCGTTCATCCAGCTGTTCTTGCCTACGGGCATGGAGGCGTAATCCCTTTACGGTGTATATTGGTAAGTGAAGGAAACTGTTTTGAAGCTTCCAACGCATGTTTTCCCTGATAATTTCCACCAGTTCGTTTTCGGGCATGGGTGTTCGTAACCGAGTGCTTCGGCGTAGTATACTGGTTTAATACTGGTCGAATGGTTCGTGGGCACCTTGCTTGCATTTCCGCAGTGGTTCATGGGATTCTCTTTCAGTGAGGCCGTCATCAAAGTGGTTGCGAAAAGCTGCATAGAAGGAATTCCAATCGGGGCGTGGTACGGATTCCTTGAAGCTCCAGTTCCATTCGACAGCATCCCCATAAGGGACCGATTCGTGTATTGTAGGTATTAATGGGGGTGCGGTGCTGTACCGCGGTCGATCTTCTGGGGCCCTGGGATCCAGTCCCGAGCTCTTTTGGGGGAGATTCTAATCATCAGCCAGCCTAGAGTTGGGCATAGCCGCACTGGGATTTGGCTCCCAGCCAGATAGAGTTCTTACGTGGCTGAGGGACTGGCTGATCCTGGTGTCTTGGAAGCCTCTCTCCAAGTGTCCAATCCTATTGGACAAGCCTTGCAATAAGGACAAAATCGTGTCGTTGACCGTGGTGTTTGAATGCGCCGTTGGGGCATCTGCCGGTACTCCTGCAACTGGAGCTTCACCGCCCACAGCTTCTTGTATGTCTGACAGCGGTTGGGCCTGTTCATTATTCCGGGGATCTTGTGCCACTGATTCACGCATAGGGGCGTGGGCTCCGAGGGGGCATCTAGGGCACTTCGCTCGATTGGGCGTCTACATAAGGGACATAGATCGGACGTTTGCAGGAGCTGCTGGACACAGGCGCAATGAAATAAGTGTCTGCACTCTAATTGCACACTGGTTTCACCCCCTACCACTTCCTCGAAATAGATCCCGCAGTTAGCTAGCTGTGCCGTTTTGGAGTGGGTCCACCGTTTTTCTGGAGTCCGCTTCGTTGGCATTGTTGGTGTTGTCGATTAAGACGTAAAGGTATGTCTATATATACGTAATTTCTAAATATATAAAAATTTAGTTAATACTCTTATGTGGCCGATAGTGGCGAGCAATGTGATCTATCAAAAAAATTTATTTAATAACTCTTTCCCTTTCAGCAGCGCTGACTCCTCCATAGGGAAATGAGAGCGAATGGCGGTCTGCCGAGAAAAGGGTGCTTCTGGCCGATTTAAAAGAAACTATCCCCAAATCCCAAATACATTACGAAACTGTCTCTAATCTACGTTAATTGACTCAACGAGATGAGTGATAGCGTCACCGTAACGAGCTTTGTACACGGTCAAAAAACTCGACCCGTGAAAGCATTCTAGGCTTCGCAACTCCAGCATACGCTACTGAAAGTTGAACCAAAATCATGCATCTATCACGCATAAAAAGATGGGTATAATCCTTCCGCGATATAAAGGCAATGCACCCTTCTTTTTTCTTGACGATCCAGGCAGATAGGAGCAACCTATCTGACTGACAGTTCCCATTAAGAAAATACAAGGTCCTTACAGGTTTTACCCTGGGACAACACATCGGAAGGATTCTGTCGCGAAAAAAAAATAAAACAAAGGAGAGCGGAAGCTACAACTCACGTAAAGTGACTGCATGTGTGTGTAACACAACTCCACTACACCTGTCCGTGGGGCTCGAGTACCTTACATCCTCCGTAAAGGAAGAAATCGTCAGAAGACGCAAATCTTTTACCCCTTTAGGATCCTTAGGCTCCGCGTTGGGCGTCATTTGTAAAGATTTTTGTTTGCTTAGTATCACAGCGATTCTCATATTGTTGCAGAAAATCAGTCGACTGTTTTTTCGCGCCACAGAAAGTACTTCTACTTCCAACTGTCAATCTGCGCCAAAGCCAAATAAGACCTATCACCTGAAGACAAACCCTGTGCTATCACTGAACTACATAAATAATAAACCGATCGCTTAATGGACTCCAAACGAAAATCAGATTCGGCTAAACAATTCCTTTTCTTTTTTCTTTCTACAATTGTGATATTCAAAACTCCGACTACGGGATATAAGTTGACATACCTTTCCTTGATCCGATAAACCACTAGCTCTTAGAATCTTGTCCGATTCATTATGACCGACATAAGTTGATCCGTACTGACAGAACTTTTTGTTGCTCGAATTATGAACGAACTGAACAAACCTCGATACTGATATTCAGGTGATGCACACTCTCTGCCCGTCTTCCGTTTTGCTAGCGTAATCACTCCCCCGGTCCAGGATATGCATGCGACAATTTCCAAGTGCCTTTCATCCAGTATACAACTCTAAACAGCCACCTGAATGTCGCGAAAATTCTAGTTTTAACATGCTATTTCCTCCAAATGCAAGCCACGCATTTTTCTTCGTGAGCACCTCTACCTTTTGTTTTTGGTCTGGTGACCACCAAATATGTAAAAATTATTCTTTCGGTGAATATGTCAGATGTACTTGAAATCCAAGACAATGACCAATCGGCCTTCACGTAATTTCATGCAACCGCTGCCGGCTGAATCACCCACTGCTTTATAATCCGATTTTGCCTTTATCTGATGCATCCTTCCATATTTCCACGAAAACCACTCATACTAAATTGTGAAATAATTTGGATGCGAAATGTTGCACAGGGTAATAAACAATGCACTCGTTGAAACAAAACCTAAATCGCTATTTAGTGAGCGAGTGATTCACGTGACTGCCAACTTAGAAATTAACACGAGGTCCACCGCTATTTCTCTTTCTTATTGGAACAGGTAACTAACAGGAACGGCCCGATGCTAATGGAACACTGATTTTTCTTGTCATCAATTCTCGCTGTCGATAAGGAGAAATCTTCATATTATCATATGATTTTTTTGCATTCGCTGTCAAATTCGGCTGTGAATCCGCGTAAACAAACTCGTTCGCCGTGGGATTTTTAGTTAAAATCAGTGAAAATTTGTGATTTGTGCGCTGTTCATGAACAAGACAATAAGAGACAATCTTTCGGTAAGATTGCAAGTGAGAAAACTATATATTTCGACGGAAAAGAAGGAAAATTCGAACAAAGTTTCTAAAATCATGTGCATTGTGAAAATATGCAATAATAGAACGAATCGTCAGCCCACAGGAGTATCATTTCATAGGTAAGTAACAACATATAATGTAGAAAGCACAATACAATATTTAGAAGTGTTTTTTCACTCAAAATCACTGCTTCCAATTCATGCATGATTATGTTTACATTTCGTTGGCGACCATTTTATTCGATTAGTTTTCGCGTAGTAGCGCCTGCATTTTGGGGGCAAGTTTTGCTAGCATATTGCTTGAATAATTTTATTGATGAAATCAATTTTATTTTTTTTTTCAGGAGTCTGCTAAATGATACTTGACATACGAATATATGGAGATGAAAGAATAATTAATGGACAACAATCGGTAAACTGTTTACTTTTATAAATCTCATTTGGATCTCAGATATATTTTTATTTTTGCAGGCAAATGCAACGAGCTTAGCGACAGTATAGATTTCAAGCGCCTCTCTGGATGTGGAAGTAATTTCATCCTCGAAAGCGGAAAGCAGAATTCCGGAGTTCTTAGTATTATGCTTTTAACTGTAGGCAAATATAGAATGAATTCCATTTATTATATTATTGAATTTTAAAATGAATAAAAGTAATTTCGAAATAATTAGTCTTTATATTAACAAGCAGAAGGATATATGAACTCTTCAAAAATATGCTTTGGATAAATAGTTCGAATTTTGTATTATAACTTTTGATCAATTTTATAGCCTATTTCAAAGAAATCAATTTACTATCGGGGCGCAGGATAATTCATTTTGGGACGAATCACAGGTTTGAGAAATTCAACAGTAATAGACGACGTACTCATAACCAATATATGCTCAAATTTGTTCCCTCATATAAATTGAATCAAGATATCATTAAGCTATTTTTGATCCATTCGATCAAGTCTCGCCTATAGCAATATACTGACTGTAAGGCAATTCCTGCCAGCTACGAGAAACTTTTATTTACTCTAAATAGTATACCTAAAAATGTTAAAGTGGCATGCATCGGAAAGCAACTCTTTGTTGCATATGGTGAGCACTTGAACAACAATCGACATTTCAGCTTGTTAGTTAAGCTTATAGCAGTAAAATACATCAACACAAAATACTATTTTATTGCGAAATTAAAATCAGAATAAATTTCTGTTAGGCGATATCTTAACAAATTAGAACACCTTAAAGGCATGTAGTTCTCTCACACATAGCGAAGGTCAAGCAAAACGATTATACATTTCACCTTAATTCCACTGAAGACGATTATGAAAGGAAAAGGGAGGTGAAAAAGTATAAAAGAATGAACGATTATAGTTTTAATCGTAGTTGAATTTGTAATTACCTAAGGAACAGATTTAGTTTTTGCTTATTAAATGTCACTGTGAGTTTCTTTTTATCTAAATAAAGTTTTACAAACTATTCAAGTCTGAAATAGGAACATTATCAATCGATTATGCAATGGCAGTTAACTTTTACATTTTCAAATATTTCTCAACTGTAGCTCCCTTTTTCGACTACACCCTTCCAAAATTAAATCCGAAGAGCAACGTTCGTGGCGCATCGGGAAATGATGACAAAATTTGAGTTGATGTTCCACTCCAGTGTTCCATTCTCAAAGCTCTTTCTTGGTATGCTGACAACTGTCAAAACGCGGCTCAGTGTCAGCGAGTGACTAAAGGGTCGTTCCGAACCGTCTACGTCAATAACGACATGCGAATTAATGCCAGTGGCGTAGGGCTGATTCATTACAAATCTCTGAAAGTCATTCGTCTAATTTGATTAGAATTCCGTTAAATTTGTATTGATTGATTTATTATTTGGCAACTAAAACTATTAAGCATGATGAAATCGCAACTGTAGGTGAAGCTGGAGTGTTCAAAGATCGTTCGATTTGCATGTATGATTAGTTAAGGGAAAAGTGGTCCATAACAGATGGGCCTGTTCAAATCGTTTACTTCCTTAACTCTCTTCGGAGTCAATCCATTTAAAATAATGTCTTATCCTCAAGAGTTTCTATCTCATATACAAGAGTCTTCTTGGAAGCAAACATACTTTTGGGATGTTTGGAAGACAAAGTTGAATTACCTCAGACCAGTGCCAGTACATCATTTTGATAAATGCAATGTGCGTTTAAGTAGTCTTCATCAAAATCAAATCCTCATGAGTGTTAATCTACAGATGCCTTTTTTGCACATCAAACAGTTAATTTAACATAGCCCAAACCGCCTTTGAACCAATAATGTCCTTTTCCACGAATTCTTAAAGAGACAAATTTTTCTCATTCAGTGAATAACAAAAAGCACATTTCATTACCAGAAACAGCATACCCTCAGGTATTTCAATTATTTTTCATACATACATCACCTCCTGCCCAACAGGATAACAATTCACAATAATAGCGTTGTACACCACATGATACGAGTATACCTCCCTGCGTAGACGAGAAAAAGAAGAAAAACGGATCGTAACAAGGACAAATCTCCCAATAAAGAGATGTTATGTGCAAGAATCATTTCTCACAGCAGTTCAGAATATTGCCTTTGAGGCGAGAATTCCAAAACATTTTTTTCCCAGCTGAACGAACGTTCCTGGAAAAAGCACTCGTGAAAAACTGCAGAGCAACATAAAGAACGATGACCCAGAGTAAACAACATTACTTACGGCCGTTCTACTATCAACTGTGTGTACATGTAAGCATATAAAATCCATGAAAGGAATTCGGAGAACGTCCTGTTGGAAATGTGATTGATGTGTTTGTGTCACCAGGATGCTGACAATTTCGAATGGTTCTCTTCTAATTTCTCAACTATTTTGGACTGATAACGACATTTTGCCTATCCCAAGTTGTTGTCATCGCCGTCATCATCTTCGTCATCATCGTTATTGTCCGTGCGGCGCGGTGTGCCTGAAGATATCGTTTTGATAAATTATCCGTAACGGAAATACATAATAGATGGTACTGTTTAAGTGATGTTTGAGAACAATGTTGTGAATTGTGGCGATAGGGAACGTTTGCATGTAAGGTCATGTTTGCCTATGAAATCATTATTCAAAAGTTGATTGTTGAAATGTGATGAAAGCTTTGTTTGCAGGGATCATACTTGTTTTCCGTACAGCTTTTAAACAATTTATGTATGAACAGTAGGTAGCGAAATTATGAGGGACAGTGCATATTTTTTTGTACTTTGCATTATTTAATGAATTGGGTAACTAAAAATGTTTTTAGGCTTAAGGTATTAAATTTATCTGGAAGAACTACTTATTTTTAATTAAATAACATGTTTTTATGAATTAAAAATGTTGGCATTTTCAAGGGCGTACGCAGGATTATCATTAGAGGGGGGGGGGGGGGGGGGGGGCAGAACAAACGAATGAAATTTTAGATAAATTTATCATATTTATTATATATATCATTTTTCAGTCAACATGAACACTTGCATACAATAAATTCAAATGAGTGCCAAACGGCGAGGGTCTTCAGCAAATCTCATTAAAACTTTTTCTACAATTTTTTCTTCATTTTCTTTCACTTTTTTTTCTGTGAAGGCTCAGCATGCATAATCCTGGAACAAAAATCGCATTAAATACAGTTTATTTGAAAATAAATCATTCTTATTTTTTTATTTACCATTCAATCGATTTTCCACCATAGTTGAACGGAGCCAGGTTTTCACTCTTCTCAACGTGCTGAAAGTTCTTTCAATCGAGGACGTGGTACAAGGTAGAGCTAGGGCAATTTGAAGAGCGAATTTTGTTGTAGGAAAAAAATCTTCTGTTTCTTGTACGACATCACACAGGTCCAGTTTTTGAAGATCTTCGCAGCTGATTTTTTTTTCTTTCCAGTGATTGTACCACAGTTCAGCTTCTCCACTAAAATTTTCTAAGGCGTAGAAAGTGGTGAAGTTTTCTGATTTTTTCATAAAATCTTGAATGTTCATTTTTAACATGTTCGATGGATGCAACTGAAACAATGAAAAGGCTGGCAGGTTTTCATCAGAGAATCTTCGTTCCAATGCATTGATCAAGGAATCCAAGTATGGAATTAACAGAGATCTCTTCCAAAATTGAACATCATCCGATGCAGGATGATTTGAGCGATGTTGTTGACTGTTCGCTGTTCTCGGTCTTCGCAGTTCAACTAGGTTTTCTTCGGCAATCAATTTGGACTCATCGATGAGTTCTTCGATTTTGCAATCAACGTCAATTCTATGATCTTTTGCCAATTGAATTATTTTCTGGACGTGTTTCGTGCACGCAAGAAGGTCCAACTTTTGTGATTGTAAGACGTTCACGATTGGCTCAAGATAGGCAGAATATTTCGTAATCAGAACAAGGCATATGATGAAAGTCGTTTGAGTGACAGCAGAATGCAGCTGAAAAGCAGTTGATCTGGTACCAGAGTTTCCTTCAACGGCCAGTTTTGCTAATCCATCGACGATGGTTTTGAAGTGCTTTTTGAAAACTGAAATGCTTTTGTATTTTTCCGACCACCGAGTTTCACAAAGAGCAGGAATATTTGGAACATACTTTCTTCTAGAAATAGAATCACGGAAAAAGTTGATGACATCTTTGATTGTTCCTACCGTATTACGGATTTCTGGAACTTGGTTCAGGTCATTTACAACCAAATTCAACTTGTGACTTGCACAATGAAAGTACAGAGCATGAGGATATTTTTTTCTTAAAATGGCCTGCACGCCTTTATCGTGCCCTGACATAGTCGAGCAACCGTCATATCCTTGCCCTTTGAATTTTTTCGGATCAAGCTCTGCATCTATGATAAATTGATCTAATGCGGAAGCAATTGTCTTTGCATCCTACATCTCTTCTTGAATGACTTTTTTCTTTTGGTGGTAAAATCGGATACCAATCGATAGTTGTTCCTTTCCTGAAATGTCGCGACTTTCATCTCCCATCAGACTATAGGCCGGTGCATCTTTTGCTTCTTTGATGATTTCATCTCTTAGTACGCGGCCGCATAGATTGATTAGTTCATTTTGGATCCGCGGGGACGAGTACGTTGCATTTTTGCTTCCGTCTTCGAAATGCTGTCCGAGACTCCGATCACCAGCCACGACTTGCAGTTGAAGCAAATCGTAAAATACACCTAGGAATAAGTATTGTCTTCTAAAAAATTGTTAATTGTTGCTAATTGTTTCTAAAAATTTTATTGACTTTTTAAATTTTATGAAATAGTATTATTATTCTTCAAGATCGATTGCCAAAAATTTATCTTGTTACAAAAATTGTAATAAGGCAGTTTCGAACAACTGGAACATAATTTCCTAACTTAAAAATTGCTAAATTTCATACTCTATACATCAGATGTTACGAACACAAATGAATAACTCTTTTCAAAATACAGTATTTTTTTTATCGTGTGTTCCATGACACATACCTAATTTTGTTTAAAAAATTCGACCTAAACTACCATCGTTTTGGACTTTTCCCCTTAGCGGCATATCATGGGTACCGCAAAATATGATGGTTGAGATGATGGATGAGATGATCTTTTTGTTCTCTTCAATCGTTTTTTGATGCCCAGACTGAATTGAAATGCTGATGGGTGTTGCATCCAAAAAATTTTTTGCAGCTTTGACTGCTCCTAAGTGCCATTGATTAGTGGAATGACTTTTGCAATATTCGTGCATATTTTTGTAACGAATAAAGGGTTTCTTGACGAATGACTCCAAAACACCCTGAACGTTTTGAGGCGGAAAAATAACACAGTATAAACAGAGCGCACCCTTTAATTTTTTGGAGTATTGAAGCCAAGGGGAGTATTGTTTTAACCACTCGAAAATGAACTTCCTGGCTGAATCTTTGGCATCGTCACTAAAATCGTAATTTTCGGGTGGTTGCCAACATCGTTTCAAGATTTCCTTTTTTTCACTGGTAGACATGAGTGACGATCTCCCGACATATTCCCCCAAATCGTTCGAGGAATATTCTTCCAATCGCGATGTTTCCGAACATGAAGAAGTTGCAATTTTTTTTTTAACGTTGTCCGATAAAGTTGCAAGATTGTTTGCGGAAGTCAATGTTTCATTTTCTTCAACACCCGCTTCACTTTCATTGTCTCCATTGCTTTCAGCACGTTTTCGTTTTTGGGGAGCTGAAAAGTGGAGATTTTGAAGTAAATTTAAAAATTTCTATTAAATTTTAATGCTCTTGAATTTTTCCGAATAAAAGAAGTATAAGAAAAAAATATATTTTATATATTTATTATATATATATTATATATATTTATTATTATATTTTATTATATATTTTATATTTTTATTATATATTCATTATTTTATATATTTATTATTATCTATATCATATATATATATTTTTTTTTATAAGAAAAAAAATACAATTATTACAAATTTCCCAATACCTTGAATTTTTGAAAATTCCGAAATTCTGAATTAAGGTTTCACATTTCTCAATAATTTAAAATCGCAATTAAGCATTACACAACTATTGTGAATTAAAAAATTTTAATTTTGGGAAACAACATTAATAATTTTTCCATTGGCGCTGCTTGGAAATGCCTTAATTTTTGAATAATGAGTTAAGGAATATTCGCTGGTAACGAGATTAAAAACGTCAAATTATGCCGAATTTCACGATTCTTTTTGCTTAATATTTCTATAAACATTATAAATTAATGATTTCGTATGAAATTTGGCCTGTGGAAGCTTTCTGATGTTTTTTCGCTCGTTTATAATGTGCGACTTTGTGATGCGTATGGCGTATCACTCGAATTTTTCAAGAAATTTTTAATATTTCGTGAATTTTTTAATTTATTTAACAATTAGATTACTTCGAAATTCCTTGTAGAGTAATTTTCATCTAACCTGTTTTCTTTAGATAAACGCAAACAAAAGCTAATAGATATCTCAGAAATTCATGAAAAATTAAGACATTTCAAAAATCGTCTACAGAATACAACTAGTTTTTATATTTTCCACTATACCGAATAAAAAAAAAAGCAATCGACCATCCTTAGTTAAATGTAGATGTAAACTATGGAGCCTTCTTTTGTTTTTTCGCTTCTATCATTCTTTTTTTGACCATTCTTATAGTCTACATGTCGCCTTAATGCAAACAATTTAAGTTTTGTACTCACCCGTAAAAAATTTTCTAATATCCATTGAATGAAATGAAACGATTTTCCAACAACAGTCCACAATAGTAGGAAGTCAGGAGCCGCTTAGGATACAAAACAAATAAAACAATACAAAATGCAGAGGAAAATATAACGACCGATGTGCGATTAAGGGTTTCTCGGTATACCTTTAGTATGAACTTGTATAAACTAGTCGCAAATCGATTTTCCAACAACAGTCCACAATAGTAGGAAGTCAGGAGCCGCTTAGGATACAAAACAAATAAAACAATACAAAATGCAGAGGAAAATATAACGACCGATGCGCGATTAATGGTTTCTCGGTATACCTTTAGTATGAACTTGTATGAACTAGTCGCAAATCGATACTTGCCGAAGAGAATATGTATCGAAAACGATAGCGATACATGTTTTCCCGATACATCGATAGTTCAAATACCTATGTTAACTGACCGATATGACATAATTGTATAAATATTTTCCCACAAGATACATTAATGTAACAAAACCAAGTATTGACAATGAGTTGTATTGAAGTTTCTTCACCGGAAATTTAAAAAAAAACGCGGTCATTTAGGGGGGGGGGGCGTTGCCCCCCCTGCCCCCTGCGTACGCCCTTGGGCATTTTGTAATACCTCGCTTTGCTTCAATCAAAGTTGTTGTTTGTCAGGGCACACTCTCTATGCAGGTTTTTGCATATTGCTGAAGTTGCATGTTACGATGTTATGCTCTGGTAAGGGTTTTTATTAAAATACGCTTTGTGACAGTAAGCGCATTGGCAATCGCCTATATAGTCTGTTCCCATATGTCTTCAATGTAGTTCAGGGTAGTTGCCATCCCTGGCTAGGGCAAAACAGTAATGTTTTTTTTTCCACCAGAAATGCCGAGATGCTTTAAGTTCTGTGGTACTGTGTTGAGTGTTGCATAAAAAATGTATTTCTCAGTGTCAGGCATTTGTAATGATTTTGCCTTAGTCGCTTCGTTCATAATTTCCAGAAGGAAATCTTAACCAACCTCTCATCGGTCAGAGACGTGAAGTCTTTAGGGCACATCAATGAGCTCTGCCTCTTAAGGCTTACTTGTTCGTATACTCGTAGCCTACTCTGAGGTGGCTGCTTGTCGACCAGCTCTTCGGAGACGAATTTTGGTTTTGGGGCTTGATGCAAGTAGACTACGCTTGTATACAATCTTTCTGGCACCGATTCAAATTGCCCCTTTAAAATGCGTTCAACAATTTTCCGAAGAAAAATTCCGACATTACTCTACTGCTACCCTTCCGAGGCTTCCAATAACTTAAAGCAGAACAATTTCCAGCACACGATGTGCGTACTAACGCGGTGTCAGACATAACCTATTTTAATTCGAGCCAAAACAAGCTACGCTTATTGAAATCGACATAATACAAACTAAGGGATCGCGTAACTGAACCAACAGCCTGCATTAACTTGTGGCAGATTACAGAGAGCCACGTCCACTTGACGAAATACTCACCATTCGCTTCTGTTGCTGCTGAAAACTTCTAAACTGCTGAAAGGAAAGACGTTATTTGATTTAATATGTCATATTGGAGATTTAATCTCCTCCAGATAAAATTAAATGTGAGTTATCCTGAATTCGAGTACATTAGTGAAACAGATTTTTTTAGTCTTAGATAAATACATATATAAATAGAATATTGGAATGGAAATTTTCATTTGGTTAGAAGTCTTAGGTTTTTGGTAGTTTTAGTGTTTTTCTGAGGTTGGTAAATGCTTCAATTTCAATTTAAAATAAGCTAGGGCTTTAAATTGATCTTATAAAGATTTCTATTCATTGCATAGAAAAGCACTGGCAACGGTCAACTTAGTATTTACTTGTCATGGAACCAGAAAAACACATTTAAACAAATTATCACCGATTTCAAGCCCGTTAACGAAAGGCTCTATGCGAATCGTATCAAAACCAAATTCTTCAATGCCTGGCTGGTCAACTGTCACGCTCCTACAGAAGAGAAGAGGCAATCCAGGATGGATTTTACAGTGCCCTGGAAAGCACTGACGAAATTTTGCACTCAAACGACATTAAAATTGTTCTGGGTGACTTCAATGCAAAAGCGACCGAGTAACGGCACATAGAGGAACAACCGGAGGATACAGCCTCTATGCAGAGACCAGCGACAACGGACACCAGCTGATAGACTTCACTATAAGTAGAGGTTTCACAGTAAACTTCACAATCTTTTCTCATCGAGACATCCCACAAGAAAACTAGGGCATCCCTAGACGGTCGCACATTCGAGCAGATCAACCATATTCTCACCAGTATCTCGACACGCGTTCGTTCCATGGCGCTGCCTGTGGTTCGGACCATTACCTTATAAGGATCAAGTTCTGATGCTGTATCTTCAAGAGCTGAAAACAAGGATCATCAGTTACTCCAAGATACCAGATGTACCAAAGTACCTGACTCATAAGCTAAAAGAAAGCTTAGTAACGTCCCCATATACATCAGGGCTTGAAAATCGCATCAACATATCCCCACAGGCGGGAGAAAGTAATTATGACACAAATTCATGTGGAAAACAGTATGGGATGCAGTAACAGAAGTAGCTGAGGAGGTCTTGGGGCACTAGCGAAAGAAAAGTAGGAACGAGTGATAAGACTGAAAATGCAAGAAAATGATTAAAAAAAGGAACCAAGCGCATTAAGAGTACATCCAGTGACTAACTCAGGCCAAAGAAGAACAATATAAAAGCCTTAAACGTCAAGCTGTTAAAAATTTACCGAAGAAAGAAACGACTGACCGTTAACGCGAAGATCCATCAAATAAACGAAAACATGACCCGACATGAAGTCAGATCGGCGTATGTCTTAAACAACAAAGAGACGGCTTCAATCTACAAACAAGTCGTTGCAAAAGTGTACAAGGAGCAATCATAGGCAAACCAGTTGAAATTAAAAACAGATGGCTGAATATTCCCAGAAGCTATCCACAGCGCCCCCACCAACAACTGAAGCTGTGAACATTCCAGAAGCAGAACAAGGGATTTCAGACTCATCACTATCCAGGGATGGAGTATACAGGCAGCAGTATGGGACCTCAGAAAAAGCAAGGCCAGCAGAACTGCTACAGAGCGGGAATCTCCATCTAAATAACCTTCTGCATCGACTCGTATGCAGAATATAGTCAGAGGAGCAGTTACCAGAGGATTAGCGAAAATGTATAATATGTCCTATACACAAAAAGGGGGACAAACTAAGGTGTGAACATCATTTAGGCATCGCTCTACTGTGTACCTCTCAAAAAGTGGTCATCAAAATCATAGAAAGAAAATTAAAGCCGTACTATGAAAGCATTATAGGAGGACATGAGAGAGCCTTTCGAAGTGAATGGTCTACAATGGACCAAATATTCTCATTTAAGCAGTTGCTTGAAAAGTGCTGGGAATATAACATCAATGCGTACTTTGTGGATTTCAAACAAGCATATGACAGTGTTGACAGAAATACGCTGTACAAAATAATGATTCACCTTGTGATGATTGACCTAGTCTGAATGGTCAAGGTCACGGACAGCTTCATTATTGAATCAGGCTTAAAACAAAGAGATGCACTGGCTCCAATGCTGGTCAATAGTGCACTGGAATACGTCATTAAGAAATTATCAGCCGAAATTTCGGGTACAATAATTTTCAAGTCCCCACAATTGGTAATATTATGCCACGTTCAATCTTAGATGAGTTAATGAAACTAAAACCAAATTTATGACTCAAACGAGAAAAAAAACTCCAGTTCGACAAGGTCTGATTGTATTGGACTACAACATTGAATGGGTGGATAACTTCACCTACCTTGAAGCCGACCTGAATAGAAGAGGTGCTGAAAAGAACGAGATTGTATGCCGCATTAATGCCGCAAATAAAGCCTATTACTCCATAGTTTGCATCACAAGGTCCAGAGTTTTGCCCAGGCAAAATAAATTTCGCATTTGTGAAACATGAGTCAAACCTGTGCTGTTATATGGAAAAATGGACCCTGACGAGCGAGTCTGAGAAGGCAGTGGACGTATTTGAATAGAAAGTGCTCCGGAAAATCAACAGCTTAGTGGAAGAAGGAACAGAGTGGAGACTACATTATAACGAGTTGTAAGAACTTTTTGACAATTCACCTGTCTCATCTTGCGCAGTACCGTAAAGTGCCATGGGCAGGCCATGTAGAAACAATGGAAGAAAACCGGTCACCTAAAAGAACAGGCAGGCGCCCAGTGGGAAGACCGAGGACTCGATAGGAAGATAGGATAGAAGCTGACAGCAGATCCTTGTTGGTAGAGAATAACTGGCGGACAAGGTGTTGGGGTCGTGATGATTGAAGGAAATTAATCCTGGAGACCAAGGCCCGGCTTGGGCTGTCACGCCGTAGATGATGATGATATTGTCGTTATGATGATCATACAAACATTTTTCTAATAAATTTGCGATAAATATCACTTTGATTTGATAACCTAATTATTTTTCGAGTGATTCTGGTAAACCTTACAACTCCGTCGAAGACGGTCAAAAGCCCGGTTGAGAAAGTAGGAGGTTTTCTCATTGTTTCCTTAATTCGTGGCTTTCATGACTTTTCATCCTAAGCCCCACGAACAAATAGCAGTAAATGGTCTCGGGGTCGAACACTGAGTTTACTGGTTCCCCAATGAAGGTTGGCAATGAGCTATCTGATTGGGGGACAATTTCAAGATATAGCCTCCACGATGAAATGAATGACAATGGCCAGCACCTGATTGACTTTGTCTGCAGCAGAAATTTAGTCTTACGTTCAATTTGCTTCTCACATCGATGCATACTTTAAATAACCTGGGTATCGCCGGATAGCAACACACAAAGCCAGATCGACCATGTTCTGATCCAGTAACGTTTGACCATATTTGACGTCTGTGCATACTGAGAAACCGATAGTAACTTGGATCATTACTTGATCAAATTAACTAATCGATGTTGTTTGTTAAAGGGGTATTCGGCGAAGATCAGCCTTGTACAGAAAGCCGACATCGAAACGCTCTAAACCACGTCTGTGGTCGAAAATTTCATGGAGACTAGCTAACTCCCATCTTATCAGATACATCACTGAAAACCAGCAATGAGGTATGGGTGGAAATGAGACTGGCAATTGATACCATGACAGAACAGATGATGTATATCAAACGTTGCGCAAAAGAAATGATTGGTTGGATGATGAGTGCCAAAATGTGAAGAGAAAAGAAAATACTATGACGACCAATTGTAAAGTATCGATGTAAGTCCAGCGAGCAACAACACAAGATAAGCACACAAAGTAGTGGAGCTCATTAAATATGGTGGCAGTGGTGTTCATCCACAAAGTTATCTAGTACATTTAGCAAGAAGAACATATGCCAAACGTGTGAAGCCAAGCAATTATATTCCCTGTCTACATGGCATGGCGTACAAAATATATTCAATTATCATAGAAAATATAATCAGATCATTCACTGACAGTATTATTAGGGAGAATCAAGGTGATTTCGGAGCAGGTAGATCGACGAAAATCCAATTGTTCACAGTCAAGTAGATGCTTGAAAAATGCAATGAGTTCATATAGATGTATTGCAAATTTCTTTCGAACTTAAGCAAGCATATGACAGTATTGATCGTAGTGTACTGTTCCAAATAATGCTTTGCTTTGGTATCCCTGCCAAATCAGTCCGTCTTACCAAAATGACGATGACTTCAACAACCTCCCAAGTCTGCATCATTGACGAGCTCAACGACGCTATTGACACAAATATCGGACTAAAGCAGGGAGATGTGCTAATCAATTTAGCTCTGAAATATGTAATAATTAAGCTACCTATCGCTACAAAAGCTACGTTATTATTCAAGTGGTAGCCTATGTAGATGGCATCAATATTATGCCTCTGTCATTAACAACTGCCAAAGAGCTTTTTGTGAAACTTGACAGTGAAGCAAAACTAGTAGGACTTCAAATCAATGAGAATAAGCCGAATTTCATGACGCAGTAATGATCTGAAGCATGGACCCTAACTTAAGCATCAGCAAACATATTGAACGCCTATGAGAGACGGGTCCTGAGAAGTATAATTGGAGCGAAGCTAGACGGAGACCAATGGCAAGTTCGATGCAACCATGAGCTGCATGAAACTTTTGACGAGCTGGAGGTCTTATCGGTTGTTAGACGGCGAAAGCTGCAATGCGCTGGCTGCATGCATCGTGGAGACAAACAGCGGATGCCCAAAAAGGTATTCGTTAGGAAAACTGAAGGCCGGAGACCAGTGGGGAAGCCGGAGAAACGCTGGTCTGACTCAATCGACGAAGACAGGTTATCGCTGTTATGATTCGTAAATTTGAAGGCGTGGTTAATGGACCGAGACAGTTGGAGGCGCTTGTTGCAGGAAGCGAAAGTCTGGAAGGAGCTGTAGCACTACGAAGAAGAACATATATCCACCCTAAATATTGAAACGTATCCCTTATTTTGAACATAAGCAAATAAAAACAAAACTAAATTTAGCCATAGTGAGGTGAAACTCAAAACAAGGTAGCAAAAATACTAAACAAAAAAAAAAATAACCATGCATAATTTAGATACTGTCATTTAGCCACCAATACCTAGATTGCTCCGTCCCAGCTCCACTAGCCTCAATGAATCTAGCAAATGAGTATCTCCATCAGAATTGTTTTTTCCGAGAGCTCAAATTTGGAGGATATTTTATCTTACTATCCGTGACTTGCCTATGTACGAGTATATGATATATAATAAGAAACCGTCTGAATTAAAAACATCGATCTCACGCTCAAATATACGAATGTTTCTGGAGGAATGAGGCCTCATGATACTGGCACTCTGCTTGTACCAAGCCTAGCATCCATATGTCAAAACTGGTCTAGCCAGGGCCTTATAACAGATAGCTTTGACCTTTTGATCGATGTGTCGGGAGCAAAAGATTTTTTGTAGGGTCATGACTACTTTTTGTGCTTTGTTGACCATGATTTTGACATATTCAGGGTAGTACAGACATTGATTAAGGTGACCACCGAGGTATCAAATACAGGATTTATGTGAAACCCATTTTTAACTACCCTCAACAGCCATGATGTGGAATGCTTCAAATTACCTTTCACGTCTTAAGTGGACCACTTCAGCGTTGTATAAAACAAAATTTATACGTACATGTGCGCATTAACTTTCATTCGCCAATTGTCAGTGTACTGTTGTAGCTTTTTGTTCGGCCATATGAATGATTAGATTATCGGAAAACGCTACAAATGATTGCTTTGGTGAGACGTTAAAATCAAAATCTTTAAATAGCTGGCGAATGAATATTGAAAAAAGACGAGGTGCAGCAACTGTACCCTGCTGTAGACCATTTAAGAACTTGAAGTCGCGATTTGTCGTCAGATTTACATCAGTTACAACAAATGATTTCCTGTAGAACATCTTGCACATCATGGCGACAAGGTAACTGGGGAACCTGTCCTGAAAGAGTTTAAAAATTAGTCCATCTAACCACACCGTACCGAAAGCTTTCTCCATGTAAATGAGACACGCTCCAACACATAATCTGTTTTTCACTTTCCTACAAATGTCTGAGGTTTCTTTTGTTATCGCACGTATTGTCAAATGCCTGGAAGGAAGACTAAATTGGGAATTCGGCATCAACCCATATCTCTCGATGAGGGCGTTTAATGCTTCATTTAGTATCATTTCAAACACTTTGCTGATGTTAAGCAGTAAGCTGATTGGGTGATAGTTTTTAGGGCACGAAGATTCTTTTCCTTTCTTCAAAATAGGAAAAACCTTGGCCTTTTCCCACTCATATGGGACATATGATTTGCTCAACAAGTGGTTGAAAATATGCAATTATTCCTAACAGCTACCTCAAGCATAGGTCGGAGAACTTTATTTGACATATTAGCAAAAATACATAATTTTTGTTGGTAGCCCTCCCAAATATGAATCACTAGTCTTCATAGGTGCAGGGATGACAAATAAGATTCTAGCTTGGTATGAGGTCAAAAGTTATTATTTCATTGAAATGAAGAATTGATTTTCCGTTCAGGATTGATTTGAAGTCGGAAACTTTTGCTTCAACGACCTCTGAAAATATTTGATCTCTTTTCACAGGGGTCGGTAGATGACGCAATTCAAAATGAGTTCCAATCGGGGCAATTTTTTTCAATCCATAACATATGAACATGTGTCCACCCAGAGCCTTACTATCAATTTCGATGCCAGCCATATCGAGAAGATTTATCCAATCAATAGTGACTTCAAGAGTCGATACGTTCACTCGAGATTTCTTTTGGAATAAGCTATTCACTATTGTGAAAACGTCATCTGAGATTTCTAGGGTTATACTCTTCAGTTTTTCTACCCTCACTCCTGAAGTATGAATGGATTATATTTGGGACATTTTCTGGTGAAATTCCAACAAGGCCAACATGGTTGTAGCCTTAAAAATCTCCGGTAAATAATATTAACGAGTGCAAGAAGAAGACTTTCCAATCTTTTTAAACTTGTGGTGGTTGGTGTTTCATATCCTTCCATATTGTTCTGATGTTTAGTCTTGGGAACTACTTTCTCAATCGTTTCCAATGTCAGTATCTTAGAAACTATAGGATCTTCTTATCAATATCCCGATGCCACCTCCCCCATTACCGTTTATCCTATCGTTTCTTACGAATTCAAAATCCCTGAATGTCATGGAGTGTCATGCATTGAGGTGGGTTTCAGTGAGGAGCATGATGTCAGGCTTTTGCTAAACAATGAGTTCAAGAAGATAATCACGTCGATGTATAGTAACAATGGAGTTAAAGTTAATCGAGATGAGACAAAGCTGTTACGGGAACCGCAGTCCAAATATTGCTCGGTTCGTGTTCCGTCGTTCCTCTCTGTGTACTGTAAATGACAACATACATACGAAAAGCTGCGAATTGTAATCAATGCATCTGTGGGCACGGTGTCGTATCATGGATTAGCAGAAGTGGGTGTGTATCCATACTCGTATTAAGTATCAAACATATACACACAAGACTTCGCAATCGAACGTACCGCCCAGCGGAACGAATTGGTTACATGCATTGCAAATCGAGTGAAAGCTTTAGCTTTGTGGTTGCACCAGTCACAGAGAGATGGCACTAAATACGTTAAACTGTTTTGTTGTTGAACTTTGATCTTTTTTGAAATGGTAAATTTTCTTCATTGTTTTAGTTGGTAAGCAATAAAGTCAGCATAATTATAGTATAAAAGAAACTTAAAGACACAAGACAATCGAGAAGTATTTCTCCATTCACTAGCTCAAGGCGTGCGTCCGAGCTTATTCTATCTCAAGGCACTTAGCCCGAGATAAGTGAATGGTGGGATACGTTCAACTGCGTACTCAAGGCATCCGCCCGAGTATCAGCGCCCCAAGGCAGTTATGCCTGGGGCCTGCAGTTGAACTAGTAATTGATTGATTTATCAATCTGACTGCGTACTCAAGGCATCAGCCCGAGTATTAGCGTCCCAAGGCTTTGTGCCCGGGGCTAGCAGTTGGATTATAATCAATCGATTCGCTAATATAACTGCGTGCTCAAGGCGTCAGCCCGAGCAACAGTTAAAGTCTTAATTAAATTGGTTTGTTTTTCTCTGGTAACAAAAATAATTAAAGTAAATAATAATCGTGCGAATTAACTGCTCCATTAACATTCTAAATTCATAAATATGTAAATATAAAGCCTCATTAACTAGTTCTTTAATAAATTAATCACTTCAGAAAATTTCATTCATTGATCGCTCCATAAATGCCCAACTATATACGTCTCTGCAATAAATTAATTATTGAAAGAATTCCCTAGTAAATATGTTATTAAAATTAATATAGTCAACTGAACGTGTAATTATATTACCAAACAACGAATAAAATAAAACTTAAATCATTAAACAAAAACACTCTTTTACTGATCTAGTTGGCGAGTATAAAGTAGCAGATAAGTATCATACAGGAAAATCTCTCTCTCCCCGGGAGCCTTGATGTGTATATAGGATACACATCATATCAAGCTCCCAGCGCATGCCAGTATACATAGGATGTACTGATACTGTGCAACAATTTGGCGCAGCCGGTAGGATATCGGTTTTGCAAACACCACAATGTAGCGCATTGTGTAGTAAAATTAAATGGGATGTAAGTCTTTCCTCCCAGCCGATATCCGAAACCACTCAATTCCTGTATGTTATCATTGCTACTTACATTGTCAATGAAACTAGATCAGTTTTCTCAAATTTAAAAAAGCAATCTCATTGATCATTTAAATAACAAGCATATAATTTACATATCCAATATTTTATATTCCAAAATCTAATCTAGTCTATTTTAAAATCAATCAAATAAACTTCCAAATGATTCAAACTTAATTTAACGTACAACTTATCAAAGAGATAAAGTTTCAGTTGACTTACATGCAAAACAATCAACAGTACAAGTAAACATCAAACATAAGCAAGCATAATGAAAACATCCATAACGAGTAAACAAACTCGTGTCCATCGTTATATCAACATAACATCTTTTATCGCTCAAACAACTGAAACAATAATAATAACAATAACGCGCACCCACATGAATATTCAAGTCTTATCTTTAAAATTGATCTAGCATTCGAATAAATTCTTGAGAGCCTTTAATGAAGATGAAATTAATGAAAAGACGTTTGAACAATAATTTTTAATGCAGTTAAATCAAAGTGCAAATAAGTAGACCAACCGCGTGAAATGAATATCAAATTTAGATACAAGAGACAATTTTTCAATACAAATGCTAAACAAGAAACTTTAATATTTTCAAGTTTCAATGAAATAATCCAAGTGTAGGAACTGTGAAACAAATGAGTTTTAATTATTATAGCTCAATACAATATAGGCCAACTCAATACAAACAAATTTACCCTTAAACCAATTACCTCTTTCAATTCCCATTTTTTCTCCCCCCCACGAATGACAAAATATGAATTCAGCACTCAATTTGCAATTTCATAGTATTAGCAGTAATAAATGGAAACTAGTGGCAGTCAAGCCGATAAATCCCGGCAAGCTTTCATAAATAAATAAAATAAGTTGAGTGGTTCCCCGAAAACCCACTGTCGACAGCCACAAATGTGGTCCCTTCAAAACAAAACTGTCGGCAGCCACTCAGCCTTTAGTCTAAGTAAAAAAAAGATAGCCTCTGAGCCGTCGACCGAAGCTGTCGGTGGACACGCTATTTTCAGTTACAAGTCGATAAGGAAACCGACAATAGCCTCTGAGCCGTTACCCCTAGTTGTCAGCGGACACGCTATTTTTAGTTATAAGGCACAACAGAAACGCATAATAGCCTCTGAGCCATCGGCCGAAGCTGTCGGTGGACACGCTAATCTTAACTACAAGTCGGTAAGGAAACCGACAATAGCCTCTGAGCCGTGGACCCTAGTTGTCAGCGGACACGCTATTTTTAGTTGTAAGTCACTATAGAAACAAACAAAAGCCTCTGAGCTGCCCGTCGGCAGACACGCTACATTCATTTAATATTAAGACATTATACCAACCAATCGGAGCCTCTGCGCTGTTGAACTGAAATGGTTTGCAGACACGCTTTCACTAGTCACTACGTTTCCCTGCTCAATACAACATTCTAACTTTTAACTAGTAAATAACTCACCATTTAAACCCCTGTGGAGAACGCGAAAAGTTTAAAACCCGCCCATTTCCCACCCTTCCATATTACACGTATCTTCGAGATCGACGATTTGAACGAACGGCTAATGAAGTGACCTCGCACGGCACTGTACTGTCCTCCAGCAAAGTCGGGGACAGCGTTACGCCAAACCGAACATATACTCACTAGAGGGAAGTTCGACGGAACATATAGGGTCTTAAATAAAGGCCGAAACTATATGCTCCTTTGCCCAACATATAGTGATAGTTTTGTTGCGATTCTTTCTCGCAAGATATTTTTAACGTAATATTTCTGCTTAACAGCCCACCCATTTCCAACGATTCCACTTTACACGCATCCTCGAGATCGGGATCAACAATTTTAACGTACGGCTAATGAAGTGACCTCGCACGGCACTGTTCTGTCTTCCAGCGAAGTCTGGGACAGCGTTACGCTAAATCAAACAGAAACTCACTAGGGAGATTTGACAGAACATATAGGGTCTTAAATGAAGGCCGAAACTATATGCTCCCATGCCCAACATATAGTGATAGTTTTGTTTCGAATACGTTTTAGAATACTCCTTCTCGCAAGATATTTTTATTTTAACAGTTTGCTGAAATTATTCAAAGTTTATATCATAACTTTCAAGCTTAAGATCTTTCCTTCTAATTTTATTTCCTCAATAACATTTATTATAACATACCCAACGTTTCTTTATTTAATAAAAATACTTTAAAATAACACGTTGTCTTCGATTTATCAATAATCTCCAGCTTTACACATAATTAAAAGAAAGAATGGTATAATTCAAGTAAAGTTCCCTTCGTACTATCTCATATAAGTACAGGAGTTGCAATAGACAATTTGAACCAATCAAATAACGTTTGAAGGCATACACCTTAAAAGCTACATTATCCCACAGCAAGCCCTACCCACTACAAACTACATAAGGCTAACCTAATAGAAACAAATCATCTTCATTACGATTGCCCGCCAACCACAAATTAGCATGTACAATGTACATAGCATAGAATTCCGAGCAACTGGCGCATGTGAAAGCTTTGAAAAGAAAAAAAAAACATACTATTTGCTCACACGTAATTGCAGAGACAAAGCTATTCTCCTTATCATCTTATCTTCAAACCTTTTTAAGCACCTTCATGTAAATTATCAATCTTTTTTTCCCACTAACAACATTAACGATCCACATCAAGAGAAAAACTTAGGTCCCACACTACATAAAACCAATTAAAGCTTTAGCAATGAAGCAACAACAACAACTCGCAAGCTATTCCCTTGCAAAGCTAATAATTCCCGAACAAAACGATCGTATCGATCTTACGTTCCCCATGGACAATATAACTGGGTTGTTCCCAAAACAAACGAGCATCTAGAGCTTCATATACTAACAAATTTCCCTACTAACCTATTAACTTAATATATTATTTGCAAAGTACATAACCAAAAGCTTATTTAGCAAGCTTTTCGTTATAGTCTATGAAAATTTGATAAGCAAGAAAAATGAAGCAAATGAAAAATTTTTTCTTTCAAATTGAAAATCATAAAAAGCCTTAACAAATGCGAAAGAAAAAATTAAGTAGACTAAAGTAAAAAAAAAAAACAAAAACTCTTTTTTATTTATGTTTTAGAAACATTATTTTTGCTACGAACCATCAATAAAACTAAAGTCCGAAAACGAAATACAACCAAAAATTGGTGTATCGCAATATCAAACGAACTATATACATAATACAGTTTAAATCTTGAAAAACAAAACCGAATGAATGTAACAATAAAAGGAATAGAACGAAGTAAGCAGTAGTAAATAGAAAAATAAGCATTAAAAAAAAAAACATACAAAAGTTTCAACAGAAAACCTTTCATGTAATATGAAAATATGTTGCAAAAAGACAAATAAGCGAAACTGTACATAAATGTGAAATTAGTTCATCAGAAAATTGATTATATTTTCATTAACATTCTAAAATGTAAGTAGAGAAAACAAGAAAATAAAGAAGAAAAAATAGAACTGATTATATGTTACATACATCATAGCAATGCGAAAGTATAATGCAGTAAGCTGATTCAAGTGAAGAAAATGCAAAGCATATTGTAAATAACCGAAACTGTACTCGTATATATTTGTGAAATAGTTATATCTTCATTTGCATTAATATTCTAATATGTAAATAAAGCAAAACAAGGAAATAAAGATAAATTAAAGAGAAATTATTTATTACATAAATTACAGCAAAGCAGAACTATTAAAGGAAAGCAAAAAAAAAATATTGTAAAAGACAAATAAGCGAAACAATGTATAAATGTGTAATTAATTATAATTCGTCTTCTAGTATGTAAATGGAGCAAAACAAAATCAAATTAAAATGCCTAATAAGTCTAAGCAAACGATTAGTAAAAATATTCAAGCAAAGTAACTCAAAACAAAAATTATGAAAGAACTACAAGTCATTATGATTCAATAAGAAAAAACAAATATTGCGATAAGAAATTAATATTCAAAGGAGCATGTCATAACTTTTTATGAAACGATGAGCAAAGGAAAAAGTAAATTCGATTAAAATCGTTTAAAATAGTAATTTTAAATCAACATTCCAAGTTTACCAATTAAAACAATCAAGCAAAAATGAATATCTTTCACGACATGGCTCTTCAAGCCAGTCGTGAACTTTTCTTTTCAGCGGGGAGGCAATGTTACGGGAACCGCAGTCCAAATATTGCTCGGTTCGTGTTCCGTCGTTCCTCTCTGTGTACTGTAAATGACAACATACATACGAAAAGCTGCGAATTGTAATCAATGCATCTGTGGGCACGGTGTCGTATCATGGATTAGCAGAAGTGGGTGTGTATCCATACTCGTATTAAGTATCAAACATATACACACAAGACTTCGCAATCGAACGTACCGCCCAGCGGAACGAATTGGTTACATGCATTGCAAATCGAGTGAAAGCTTTAGCTTTGTGGTTGCACCAGTCACAGAGAGATGGCACTAAATACGTTAAACTGTTTTGTTGTTGAACTTTGATCTTTTTTGAAATGGTAAATTTTCTTCATTGTTTTAGTTGGTAAGCAATAAAGTCAGCATAATTATAGTATAAAAGAAACTTAAAGACACAAGACAATCGAGAAGTATTTCTCCATTCACTAGCTCAAGGCGTGCGCCCGAGCTTATTCTATCTCAAGGCACTTAGCCCGAGATAAGTGAATGGTGGGATACGTTCAACTGCGTACTCAAGGCATCCGCCCGAGTATCAGCGCCCCAAGGCAGTTATGCCCGGGGCCTGCAGTTGAACTAGTAATTGATTGATTTATCAATCTGACTGCGTACTCAAGGCATCAGCCCGAGTATTAGCGTCCCAAGGCTTTGTGCCCGGGGCTAGCAGTTGGATTATAATCAATCGATTCGCTAATATAACTGCGTGCTCAAGGCGTCAGCCCGAGCAACAGTTAAAGTCTTAATTAAATTGGTTTGTTTTTCTCTGGTAACAAAAATAATTAAAGTAAATAATAATCGTGCGAATTAACTGCTCCATTAACATTCTAAATTCATAAATATGTAAATATAAAGCCTCATTAACTAGTTCTTTAATAAATTAATCACTTCAGAAAATTTCATTCATTGATCGCTCCATAAATGCCCAACTATATACGTCTCTGCAATAAATTAATTATTGAAAGAATTCCCTAGTAAATATGTTATTAAAATTAATATAGTCAACTGAACGTGTAATTATATTACCAAACAACGAATAAAATAAAACTTAAATCATTAAACAAAAACACTCTTTTACTGATCTAGTTGGCGAGTATAAAGTAGCAGATAAGTATCATACAGGAAAATCTCTCTCTCCCCGGGAGCCTTGATGTGTATATAGGATACACATCATATCAAGCTCCCAGCGCATGCCAGTATACATAGGGTGTACTGATACTGTGCAACAAAGCCTATCCATGGGAATGTGACTGGATGATAAGTTATTTTCAGGCGTTTCCAAGCCCTAAACGCTGAAAAGCAAAGTTAATTTTGAAATTTTGTTTATCGATTCTCTCCGATAAGTTTAACTTTAGTATTTTGATACCGGGGGGGCATCCTCTAATGAAACTCGCGTGGTGGTTTGTCAAAGATTAAATTTATTGTTATATGATATAGGCAGGTACGTACACATAGTTCGTCAAAGTATTTAAAATGCATTATTTTGATATTAATCCTAACATCTCCACTTATCAAATAAATGAATACCTTTTTGGGTCAAATAATCTAAACTTTGGTACATATGTATCTTATCAGAACTAATAGAAGCAAATCATCAAATATATGGTAATCCATTAAACAATGCTTTGAATACCTACAAAATGTTATGTTTTACGCTACTTAATCCCTTGATCAGCAAGTCTGCCGGCATTTCAGATGTTGGCAGGTAAACTATCCTAATGAGATTGTTAGCTACCGCTTCTCTAACAAAATGATGGCGCACATCTATGTGCTTGGTTCTTTGATGAAATAATAGGTTTTCTGATAACTTGTGAGGACCTTGATAATCATTACACAATATGATTACATAATCACAGCTGCCTACAATTTCACAAAACAAGCTTCTTAAAAAAGCCTCTTTGCAGGTGTTTAGGATTCAACAGCAACTTCCACAGTCGACTATTCACCCACTCCCATCACGAATGGCCACACAGTCATCAACGCGTCGTTAGCATCAACATCATTATCCTGACACGACAACAAACCCCAATGCAATTAACAATCCAAACACAGCAACTGATCTTTGCATAATTTATCGAGTAATCTGCGCTGGCGAGCAAGTGCTGACGAAGCAGGCATTTCGTGAGCGATCGGTGAGGATGACAGTCAAGTGAGCATCAAAGGTGTAGAGATAATTATAGTTGAAGTTTGGTCGAAATAATTAATGAATAAATACTGTGTCGTGTGTGTTAAAAAATAAGTCTTTGTTCTTATCTTGTCAATTTTCAAATTTGAATTCAAGTGCAAAACTTCGTTTGCCGATAATCCATCATCATACAAACATTTTTTGGTCCGTCGAGCCGGATTGTTGCGCATAGGCAACGATAGTTAATGTGTGAACCGTGCAATTTGGTAAGTACGATCATTCCTACACTTGTCATACATATCCTCTTCCAAATTCACGTGTGTGCAAATCCGGTGGCATTTCATTGAAAAGCGGTGATCGTCAAACCGGGACCTCGTAACGGGAGTACAATTCCCACATTCAAGCACATGGTGGCTAACAGCCCAAGACGTGCTTATAGGCAATCGTCAGCACTTTGCGACGCAATCAAATTAAATTATTTACAGGGAGCAGCCCATAACTGCTAGCCACTATCACGTTCATCAGTTGGTAAAAAGGGTGAAAGTGTGAGAAAATTGATGGATTATAAAGTGAATATGATTGTATCAAGTCATTTGTGGGCATTTAGGAAGCATCGCATACAAGACGTCGCTATCCCATACAACAATCGTCTCTTCTGTCGACGAAAGCACTCGCATTGATTGCATCAAGTCATTTGTGGGCATTTAGGAAGCATCGCATACAAATCGTATCTATCGCATGCAACAATCGTCTCATCTTTCGTTGGAAACACTGGCATTGGTCGCCTCTCAAGTCATTTGTGGGGAGTTAGGTGCAATCAGTGCATACAAAACGTGGCTATCGCATGCAAGCAGTGCATTATTTTGTCACAACTTAGTTCATCAGACATTTAGCTGTACAAAAGTTCGCTTTCTAGGAAACACTCTATCACACATTACATAGTTCCAAATCGCAGAACCATGAACCGACTAATTGTGCAGCAAAAGCTCTCCTTGGAGCAATTGAATAAAGTAATTAGTAATTATAAAAAGGACTCAAAATCACGGAAAACGCAAGTTTATTATGAAAAACAATTGGACAGGGTGCAAACCTTACATCAGGAGTTTGCGGAAACCCATCGACACATCATCGCACTGCTCACGGGCATGGACGAAGAGCTGAAGGTGCCCTATTTTGAAGAAGATTGGTTATCTACGTTCAACGAGAGCTACATAGTAGTCTACGCTGAACTAGTCGACTTTTTGAAGGAGGCACAACGGGCAAATCCACCAGAATCCTCGACTCCGTTGGAAGAATTACGGTTGCCAAGGATTACATTACCCAAATTCAACGGCAAATATGATACGTGGGCGTCGTTCGGAGATCTGTTCACATCGCTCATTCATAATCGTAAAACATTGTCAAAGGTTGAAAAGCTGCATTATCTCAAGTCAAGTTTAGAAGGTGAGGCAGCAGGATTAGTAAAACAGTTCGCAGTAACCGATGCAAACTACGACGGAGCGTAGAACGATACGAAAATGCAAGTGTCTGTTTGACCGCGCAGTTGAAAACTCTCTTCAGCATTGGAAATGCTAATGAAGCAGCCACGTCGCTTAAAACTTTATTGGATTGATCTGTTGAGAGTGTCCAGATTATTGAAAACATGAAAGTGAAAAACTTGGGGGAAGCCATGGTGATTCACATGACAGTCCAACGATTCCCACATGAAACGCGTCAATTGTGGGAACAACAAAGATGTGAAGAGAAAGAATTGCCGTCATTCAAAGACGAGTGTACCTTCCTACAAAATAGATTCAGAGCATTGGAGGCAGCAGGAACCGTGCGTCCCACGGTATCGCGAATGGCGAACACCACACGAAGTGTACATGTGGTGAAGAACGAAGGGACGATAGAATGCCCTTCATGCAAGCAGCATCATTTCTTGTATCAGTGCGATCAATTTATTCGCAGTGATTTGAAGCAAAGACTTCAGACAGTTCAACAATCGCGTGCTTGCCTCAACTGTCTATCCAGCAAGCACTTCGTGGTAAGGTGTCCCAGCCCATCTAAGTGCAAGAAATGTCAACGGAAGCATCATACCTAACTGCACAAAGATGAAGCCACTATGAGTCAACGAAGTCCAAAGGTAACCAATCCCAACACGACCGAAACTCAATCCTCAGGACCAGGAGCGATTGACATCAACGCGCTGAACTGTGAAAGGAAGAACGAGGTTCTTCTGGCTACAGCGTTAGTCAGCGTGGAGGCACCCTATGGATGCAAAGTGTTGCGGGCTTTAGTCGATCAAGGGTCGCAAGCGTCTCTTATAACAGAAGCTGCAGCTCAACAATTGAGCTTAAAGCGCAAGGCCACCAATATCAAAATTGCGGGAATTGGGGCAGAATCCAGTCGAGCAAGTCGAGGCATAATCCATGCACAGATTAGAACACATGCGAATGAAGTCATACCCTTCAAGGCATATGTCTTGGACAAATTAACGAGCCCACTACCACCGCAGACGCTGGATACTGCAGAGTGGGAGCAATTGAAAACAGTTCAACTTGCTGATCCTTCTTTTAATAGACCAGGTAACATTGATATGTTGTTGGGAGCAGAAATATATGGTAAAATTCTGATGAGTGACATGTTTAAATTACCGGCGGGGCCCGTGGTACAAAGGACAAGTTTAGGATGGATTCTGTCGGGCGAAGTACCAGTGCATTCCACAAGGGATCGAACATGGCACAGTTGCACGGTAGAAGCAAGTGATGAACCGAACATCAATGAGTTATTGCAGAGATTTTGGGAGCTGGAAGAAGTGGCATCGCATAGAATAACATCTGATGAAGAGCAAGCATGAGAGGAACATTTCCGAAATAATGTTCAAAGGGGAGTCGATGGACGATACACGGTCCAGTTGCCATTCAAGCAGGGTATGAAACAAGCATTAGGTCAATCGAGGCATCAGGCAGTAGCAAGTTTACAGGCAACAGAGAAACGTTTAGGAAGGACGTCGCAATTAAGGAAGGAATATGATCAGTGTTTACAAGAGTACATTGATATGGGACATATGCAGTTAGTAGCTGACCAGCCAAAATACATCAGACAAGAAGACCGATCGATAAGTACGGCACTGTACTTGCCGCACCACGCAGTCATCAAGGAAAGTAGCACAAGTACCAGATTACGTGTTGTATTCGACGCATCGCGAAAAACTAGCTCCGGGGTCTCCTTAAATGAAGCTTTAATGACGGGTCCAGCTACTCAAAACGACTTGAGCGCTGTACTATCGAGATGGAGATTGCATAAATTTGCATTTGCAGCAGACATCTCAAAGATGTATCGGCAGATCAACGTACATCACGATGACGCTGAGTACCAACGTATAGTCTGGAAACCGCATCCAGAGAGTAACATTTGTGACTTTCGTCTAAATACAGTCACATTCGGCACCACATGTGCTCCTTTCTTGGCAATTCGAACTTTGCATAAGTTAGCGGACGATGGCAAAGGGGAATACTCATCGGCGTATAAGGTCATCATGGACGATTTTTATGTGGACGATGTTCTGTCGGGTGGTGAGAGCCTGCAAGAGACTATCATGAAGCGTAAAGAAGTAGACGCGCTACTACAAAGTGGAGGCTTTGCACTCCGTAAATGGATTGCTAACGACCCGCAAATTTTATGTGGAATTCCTGAGGAAGACGTGGAAATGAAACTTCACGTTGAACGATACTGGGAGCAACAGTTTAAGTCACTAGGCATCGTTTGGTATCCCATATCCGATTGTCTGGGACACCAAATTAAGTTACCAGAAAGTTCGGCGCCATATACTAAAAGAAAGATCTTGTCAGATATTGCGCGACTATATGATCCACTGGGCTGGTTAGCACCTGTACTGATTGTTGCCAAAATAATACCACAATCGTTATGGCTGAGTGGAGTGGCCTGGGATGAAACAGTTCCGTTAGAATGTACACAGAAGTGGACACGGTTCCATGAAGGCATACAAGAGATCTCGAAATGCCAAATACCTCGATGGGTTGGGTGTGGTCCAGGTGCAGAATTCGAGCTGCACGGATTTAGCGACGCTTCTCTAAGAGCATATGCCGCGGTCATCTATTTAATATCACGAAACGAGTCCGGGACATATTCACGTATCGTCACGGCAAAAACCAAGGTTGCACCTGTGCGTCCAGTAACTATTCCACGCCTCGAGCTATGTGCAGCAGCATTGCTCTCAAAACTGATGGTCCGAGTGAAAGATACGCTAAAATTACCCATCACGCACGAATCGTTATGGACCGATTCGCAGATAGTTCTGGCGTGGTTGAAAGGTCATCCCACTCGATGGAACATTTTCGTAGCCAATAGAACGACAGAAATCTTCAACCAAACTGGTAACACCCTTTGGCGTTACGTTCCGTCGCCACAAAACCCAGCAGATCTAGCCTCACGGGGCGCAGAAGTTGCAGAACTATTATCAAATCCGTTATGGCGGAATGGACCAACCTGGTTGGTGAAACCTTCGGATCAGTGGCCCAAATCCACGACTATAGAGAGTACCGAATTGGAGAGGAGAAAAAATATCAAGGTATTCCTACAGACAATAACAAACGCAACTGAAATCATTGCGAGATTTTCGTCATTGACGCGGTTATGCCGAGTGACTGCGTATTGTTTACGTTGGCGTAAATGCATACCAAAATCCATCACCCCAACCCCATTACACAGCGAAGAGATAAAACAAGCATTAGACATTTGGATAAAATTTGCACAACAGTCTGAATTTGATCATGAAATCAAAACCTTAATCAAGACGAAGGAAATTCCGAATCAAAGTAAGATTGCAAATCTGAACCCATTCTTAGATAGCGACGGAGTACTACGCGTCGGGGGACGTTTAGGACATGCGACATTGTCTTACTCTGAAATCCATCCGATTATCGTTCCAAGATCTGGCAAGTTCACTGACTTATTGCTACATCAAGTACATCAAGTTACTCTACATGGACAGACCCAAGCGATGTTGACACACTTGAGAAGAACGTTTTGGCTGATCGACGCTCGTAGGGTAGTCAAGAAATGTGTACACCAGTGCATCAAACGTTTTTGCGCGAATGCGAAGACTTCCTCACAGCTCATGGGCAACCTACCAGCACCGAGAGTTAACGTTGCTCGCCCGTTCACTCACGTCGGAGTGGATTATTGCGGTCCCTTCGAATTACGACACCATCTAGGCCGTGGAAGCTCGACTTACAAAGGATACGTCGCCATTTTCATATGTCTGACAGTCAAAGCGATTCATATCGAAGTGGTCAGCGATTTGACGACGCACGCTTTCCTAGCAGCGTTTAAACGATTCTGCGGACGACGCGGTATGTGTACCCACGGGTACAGTGACTGTGGGACAAATTTCGTGGGGGCCAACACACATCTAAGAAAAGTACTGCAGCACCACAAAGACGTTGCAGAACTTCTCGCTAACCAAGGGATCACATGGCATTTTAATCCTCCGGCATCACCCCATTTTGGAGGACTCTGGGAGGCCGGCGTCAAGTCGACCAAGTTCCATTTACGAAGAGTGCTAGGAAATGCTACGCTAACTTTTGGAGAGCTAACGACTACGATGACGCAGATAGAAGCCTGTCTTAATTCGAGACCGTTGTGCCCACTTTCAGATGATCCGATGGACACTACGGCACTTACGCCAGCACACTTCCTGATTGGCGACACGTTGTTAGCACCTCCTGAAGCAGACCTCACGGAAACTAACATCAACCGACTCGATAGATGGCAACTGACGCAACGTCTAGCACAAACGTTTTGGCGACGCTGGAGGAGCGAATATCTCTCCAGACTACAACAGAGACCGAAGTGGACTCATCGACAACACAACCCCAAGGTCGGAGATTTGTGCTTACTCAAAGAGGAGAAATTACACCCATACAAATGGCCATTAGCCAAGGTGACTGCTTTACATCCCTGGTCAGATAACCTAGTATGAGTGGTAACACTGCACGCAAAGGGCAACACATATAAACGCGCAATCACCAAGATAGCATTACTGCCTACCCCAGAACACACTTTTCCGATTTGCACAAACCCCTAACACCCTTTAACTACAGTTAATAACCTCTAATCGAATTCATACAACCCATCACCACACTCCGTTTCCCCAATTTGCACGGTTCAATCTCCAGACACCCGGTCTGCCCGAACGTAGCAGCGGTGAACAGCCAACATCGTTGGTTGAGCTTCACTCTGTTATTCCGAGCACCGTATGTTGCAGATAAGTGGGAAATTACGGTAATCAGCGGATGCAACCTAGCTGGACAGACATGGAGCTCAACAGTTCATATGTGTTAACAAATCATTTATTTCTTTTTATAATCATACGACGTTCCGCGCCTTACGGTCGCAGCGGAGGGAGTATGTTTAGGATTCAACAGCAACTTCCACAGTCAACTATTCACCCACTCCCATCACGAATGGCCACACAGTCATCAACGCGTCGTTAGCATCAACATCATCATCCTGACACGACAACAAACCCCAATGCAATTAACAATACAAACACAGCAACTGATCTTTGCATAATTTATCGAGTAATCTGCGCTGGCGAGCAAGTGCTGACGGAGCAGGCAGTTCGTGAGCGATCGGTGAGGACGACAGTCAAGTAAGCATCAAAGGTGTAGAGATAATTATAGTTGAAGTTTGGTCAAAATAATTAATGAATAAATACTGTGTCGTGCGTGTTAAAAAATAAGTCTTTGCTCTTATCTTGTCAATTTTCAAATTGGAATTCAAGTGCAAAACTTCGTTTGCCGATAATCCATCATCATACAAACAACAGGCTTCCGCTATCGCCATATATACATCCTCAGTACTTGAAAAAGCTATAGTGCGTTGTTTTTTACATTCATATGAAATAACGGTACCTGACAGATGAAAGTAGAAACCTTTGTAAGATTTATTGTCTAGAGTGTTCGAGGCCCAATCTGCATCAATAAAACCTTCCAATTTACAATTATCTTTGCTAAACATTAGCCCATACGATTTAGTTTTATAGGGTTATCCATTTTACGCTTGGGAAAGTAAAGCTAAAGAAAACACATAAAATATTCAGATGGAAACGAAATTTTTTATTCAATATAAAGATTATACAGAAAACACAACATCATTCAAATGTCCTCCACGGGACCTCTTACAGGCCTCAATACTTTTGAAGTAATTTTCAATGACTTTTCGGCACATTTCCGCCAATATCTCGGCCATAAGTTCACGAATATTGGTTTTCAATTGCTCAAGATTTTGAGGATTCTTTGCATGAACACGATCTTTCGCGTAGCCCCATAAAAAGAAATCGAAAGGTGTTAGGTCGCAGGATCTTGCGGGCCAATTGACATCACTCAATCTGGAAATTACGCGTCCTGGAAATTTCTCTTGCAAAAGTGCTCGATTAGCCTGTGCTGTGTGGCTTGCGGCTCCGTCCTGTTGGAACCACATGTTCGCCAGATCATTATCTTCAATTTCTCTCCAAAAATAATCGGTTATTATCCGTCCATAGCGGTCAGGATTGACTGAATTGGCTCTTCCTTGATCGTTTTCAAAAAAGTACGGCCAATAACACCACCAGACCATAATGCACACCAAACGGCACTTTTTCCAGACGCAAATGCCTTTCTGCGATCACTTGAGGATTTTGAGAGCCCCATATCTGGCAATTCTGTTTATTTACGTAACAACTGAGCGAAAAATGAGCCTCATCACTACAGAAAATTTTGTTCGAAAAATTGTTATCAATGGCCTGTTGTTCAATCACCCAATTTGCATACATTCTGCATTGTGTATGGTCTGAGGCTTAAGTTCTTGGGTGAGTTGGATTTTGTATGGATGGAGATGCAAGTCCAAATGCAAAATCCGCCACAATGAGCCGTAAGACAAGTCCAAATGTTGAGCACGTCAAAGAATCGACAAATTTGGGTCTTCCTCCACACTTTAAGCACAGGCAGCGATATTTTCAGCAGAACGAATGTTGCGATGATGCACAGGCCTTGCAATATCAATAACCGATCCAGTCTCTTCAAATTTTCTCACTATGTTCGAAATCGTTTGCTGAGTAGGTCGATTATGTCGACCGTAATCGGCTCGTAAAGCCCTAAATGTTGATACAGCAGAATCACCATTTTAATAATAAAATTTAGTAATTTTAACGAGTTTTTCGACTGTTAAACGATCCATATTTCTAAATGGCAAACCTTCAAATAAAAAAAAACACGCTTTGGATGACATTCAATGTTGACAGATGTCAAATGGCAGGGTTATACTTTCCTACCACGAAATGGATAACCCTATACTAAAGTATCTTAGGATGCGTTTTGCATGCTTCCAATGAGTATTCGAATAACAATTATTAAATTGGCTCAAGTAATTCACTTTATAAGAAATAACGGGGCGAGTTAAAAAACTTCAGTACATTAAGCTACCTATTAATTGCTGGTATGGGCATTGCTCACAAACATCTACACCTTTTTCTAGTTTAAGATTATTTTCAACGGGAATATCAACAACATTACAATTTGTCATATTAAATTTACTTAAAATATGATCTACAAACTTTTCTTGATCTAAGGAAATACAGCCATTCTCATACATTTTTACCCTCATCAAAAATTGCTATTATGAACTGCTCCTTTTTACATCTTTTTAGGGTTTTGTACTAAAATACAAAACCCTATTGCAATCACGACCTGTGTCCGTCTGTCCGTCTGTCCGTCCGTCCGTCCGTCCGTCCGTCCGTCCGTCCGTCTGTATGTCACAGCACTTTTTCTCCGAAACTATAGAAGCTACAGCCATGAAACTTTGTGGAAAGGTCAGAAGTGGTGACCTCTTGAAAGTTCAATGGTGGAAAAAATTTTCAAAGGGGTTTAAGGGGGGTCTCCCCATATAGGGAAGTGACCCCCCAAAAAAAAATTTCACCGTTGGTAGTCGAGTAGGATGTCATTGGAAAGGTCTCAACGAGATCTTTTCAAAACAAGTCTTTAAATTGCCTTATGAGTACCGAGGGGGGCAGGGGAAGGGGAAATGTACGAACTTTCCGCGTACCCCCCCCTCGCGATTGGACACCTTCCATCCGAAAAATCTGAAAAAAATCATGGATGTAGGCCTTAATGAGGACAACAACAACAAATACATGAGAAGTCAAAATTCACTCAACTTTGTTAGTAATAGTATGATTTATTGATTTTATGTTTTCTTGAATAAAATCTAAACGATACCCTTAAATTCAATAAAATTTAGCACACAGATGACTATTTACAAGATTGATCTTTTCTGAAAATTTCATAAAGATCGAATAATATTTAACGAAGTTATAGCGATTTGAATTTTCCTGTATTACTATGGAACAATATGCCCTGTATTACTATGGAAACATATGGCTATGGAGCCATATGCGCTTTTTACCGACTTAGAAACTACAGCTTTGCTAGGATTTGCATGAAAATTTCAGGAATGATACGTATCATGAAGATGAGTATATACAATTGAAACAATTCAGAAAGGCAGGAGAGAGCTCCTAGCAAAAGGGCTTTGTAACCATTCTAAGATTCTAAAAAACAGGCCATGAATCGATGATTACAGTACAGAGGAATGGCCCCTGAAAAAAAATTTCATGAAAGGTAGTCGATATGAGTATCAACTGAAAGTTCTCTATGAGAGCTTTTGAAAACAATTCTTGAACTGACAGTTTTTGCTTCTGCGGGGGCATAGTTGGGGGGGGGGGGGGGGGGTTATGGGAAAATACATGAAAAATGTGTTTCCTCCCTCGCGAATGGACACCCGTAATCTTAAAAAATCTGAAATAATTATCAAGGGAGATATTTATGGGTATAACTATAACAAATACCTCAGAAGTCAAAATTCTTTCAACTCTGCTAATAATAGTATGATCCTCGAACATGACATGTTTCTTGATTTTATTCGTTACTGGTTACTGCATTTTGTAAGTTGAGTACAAAACCCTTCTGACATGAGCATAGGTCTGTCTACCCAACTTGTTATATATAGATATGGTTCTAACTTTAACTTAACAAAATTCAATTTTAATAAACAATCATTTACTCTTTGATTCCAAGCCCTGGCTGATTGTTTTAAACCATAAATTGCACGATTTAATTTGAGAACACAATTTTCTTTACAATTCAAACTAGGCGGCACTTGCATATAGACATTTTCATGTAGGTAACCATTTAGAAATGCTATAGTTACATCTAAGTGAGTAATTTCAAGGTTAAATTTGACGCTTAAAGCAAATAAATGTCTTAATGTAGAGTAACGAAGCACTGGTGAGTATATCTTAGTGTAGTCGACGCCTTCTTTTTGGGAGAAACCTTTTGCGACCATTCTTGCCCTATGCCGAACACTATTGTCACTTTCGTATTTTTTTTTTGAATACCCGCTTACACTGCACCACTCTATCTGTTTCTTTCCTATCTACAAATGTCCATGCTTGATTGTCGTCGAAAGCCTTCAGTTCATCTGTCATCGCCTGTCTCCACTGTTCCTTATCTGGTCCATTCATTGCAGCTTCATAACTGATTTCTTCATCGCATGATTCCAGGTTGTCCAGAATATATAGATTAGTTATACCATACCTTTCTACTGGCTTTCTCCCACGTTTAGTATCCAGCTCCATCTGAACTTCATCCTCTATGATAGACTCTTCTTCAGCCATAGATTGACAAGAATCATCTTCGGAAATCGATGACTCACAAATGTTGGATCATTTGGATCTGAAACTGGATTTTCTGATAAACTTTGATCATCTTCTAAGTTTTCATCGTTCTCTGAATTTTCTTCACAATTATTTTCTATTATCTGACCTGTGTTCAACTCCATTTTCTCCATAATAATAAAATCTCTGGTCGTAGTAATTATTTTTTTTATTTTGGTTATACAATCAGTATCATTTTACATTATCTGGATACCCAGCTAAAATCAATTTGTCAGCCTTCTTATCCCATTTTTGTCTTTGTATTTTAGGAACATGCACCATTACCTTACTGCCAAAAATTTTGACGTGGCTCAGGTCTGGTTTCTCACCTGTCTACCTCTCAAAAGGTGTCATCATACCTAAACTGGCGGCTGGCATTCTTCTTGTTTAAATATACTGCAGTATTAACTGCTTCAGCCCAAAAAATTTTGTCGAGGTTCGCTTCAAACAACAAGCATCTTACCCGTTCAACTACAGTTCTGTTGAACCTCTCTAAGAGCCCATTCTGCTCAGGAGTGTGAAGATTGATCTTCTGATGGACAATGTCAACTTGTTTTAAGTAACTCTCCATCTCGCGCGAACAGAACTCACCTCCATTGTCTGCCCTCAATATTCTTATCTTGTTTCCGGTTTGATTCTCCACTATGCCTCGAAATTCTTTGAAATGCTGGAAAACCTGGTTCTTTTCCTTCAAGAAGTAGATAAAAGTCATTCTGCTGGCATCATCCACAAACAGGAGAAAATACTTTGCCTGACCAATTGACTTAGTCTCCATCGGCCCGCATAAATCTGAGTGTACTGCATCCAGTAGCTTTTCACTTATATGGTTAGCTTATGCGAAAGGGAAACGTGTCTGTTTTCTCCCACAGCACACTTCGCAATTCTGTATTTCTATGTCAGCTTTCTTGTCAAAAGAAACTCCTGCTACGCCACCTTCTTTCATTTTCTGTAAGGACTTACAATTTATATGTCCTAAACTTTTATGCCATGTGGACATCGCCGATAATGAATTCTCGAATTTTTTTGTGTTTAAAATGTACACACCATCTATCAAATTTGCTGTACCAATGAGCTCATTCACTTGGTTGTATATCAAACAGACATTTTTTTTTGAACACTACTCTATTGCCATTAACTATAAATTGGCAAGCGGACAATAAGTTGGTCGTGAGATTCTTCTTTTTTGTAGTCCTACAACCTCTTTCGGGCCTTCGCTTAGAGATAGTTAGAGTACCTTCATTGTCATGATCGAATGTCACGGCACTCCATGAGGTCATATGATCATTATCATGCTTTGGCCGTGTGTCCGTCTACCCAGCTGCGATACGTTCTGATTTTAAACCAGCACGTATCATAACTGAACAGGCTTATAGTCCGTCCGAAGAACCACTCGAACTAAATTTCGTTGACGTCAACGAGACTTGAACCAGAGACCTTCGGCTTACGGGCTTAGTGCTCTAACCACTAAGCCATGTGGACTACTTGTCGTGAGATTAGGTATGTACAATACATTTACAATAACATCATACTGAGAACTGTTTACGCATGTCGTTATTTGTGTTTCACCAACACTGACTACAGGCACTGTCGTTTGATTGCCACTACGATTTCTTTGTTTTCGTGCACTGGTCGGAGTTGGATTAAACAATTTTAATTTGACGTCATGTATGCGCTTGCACCTGAATAGACATACCAGTCTTCTGTGCTATAACAGCCGTTGAAAAATGCTGCACTAAATCATTCAATTGTTTATTTGCTTTTAATTCAGGACACTTATTTTTGTAAAGGCTAACACTTTTTTTGCTTACTGCTGGTTGACATATCATTTGACGTTGACATTTGTTTGCGGTTAGTGTTGCCACTTTTTGGCCGCTGTTGCTTGGTCCAAAATGCAGAGTCCGTACCGGTAATGTCAACCTCCGAACACATATCAAGTAACTTTGTTTTTATGACGTCAGCGCTAATGGCGATTCCAGAATGTTCTATCCACATTATCATCGGTGAATACTTATCTGGGAGTCCAGCCAAAAGTAATGAACCAATTCACTCATCTAAGACTTCGAAACCTGTCCCCTCCAATTTATGTGCTATCTCGACCATTTGAGATACATAGGATGTCATGGATTCACAGTTATCGTGACGTATTGAAATCAATGTTCGAAGCCAACTTATTTTTCGTTGATATCCCGTGTCATCAAGTAACGGTTTCAACATATTCTACACACTGTCCACTGTAGTCTCACTCTTGATATGCACATATAACGAACAATCAATAGTCAATACGAGCTTAGTTTTGGCTTTCTTCATCTCAGTTTCACTGATAGTCACCGGCACATTTTCAATGTCAATATCCCCAAGTAACAAAAAATTGCTTGTTGTGAATGCCCAATCGTCATAATTTTCGCGTCCCTTGAGCTTTGGCACATTTACTCAGTACCCCGATGTCGACATTATTACTTCCGCACAATAAAAATACTTGATATTTCGTTAAAATGGGACTGGGCCCGTAGCCTAATGAAACTCGCGTGGTGGTTTGTCAAAGACTATATTTATTGTCATATGATACACATAGTTCGTCATAGATGCCGCTAGTAGTATTTGAAATGCATTATTTTGATATTAATCCTAACATCCTTGATATGATGATGGGTGACCAAAGACACTGCAGTTCACACAATATAGTTTTTGTTTTGGCTCCCTCTGAGCCAATTTGCACTGGCCGGGGTAAAGGCAGTTTGCACTTTACACATCGGTATTTCATGGCACAATCTGTGGCCAAATGACTGAATCTTTGGCACCTAAACCTGATTGACCTCACTTTTTTGGAAGTGTTCCCACCTCACTAATCGAAAGTTCAAGTACCCGATTTTTTAAAGGGCACTTGGGCTGCTTTTGCTCGAAATTTGGACTAAGTAAAAAGGCGAATTTTTATGTTTGACAATGGATCTCCTTGTTGCGAAGTCTTTAACTGCAATAAATCCTATTTCTGGTGCAACTTCTTTAAGCACCTGAAGGAGATCGACTGTGTCCTCTCCGCAGCCCAGACTCTTCAACAAAAAGGTCTGTTTTTTCTCGCTCTTGGAAGTGTAAGTAAAGTGCGGAACCTCTTCAGAATTCAAGTTTTAATCATCAGTTTCACTCTTTTGATCTCAAAATCATTTGATTTATTTTCGGCTGCCAAAAGCCGACCATATCTTTGTCAGTTTCCCCAAATTCATTGATTGGTGGGACTTTTTCTCTCTATCGATAGACGGACCAGCAGACAAAACTTTTGGTATTTCTCCCTGTTTTTAATTTTTAAATGTTTTGTGATCGTATAATCAGGTTTATTAAAACAATTTTCAGAATGTTTGCTGCTCTTGTCCTCTTGAATGCTCACTGATTTGTCCAGCCCAGCTAGCACTGCATAGTAATTTGTACTGACGTTTGCTCCGTCTGCGCTGAGTACATCTTCTTGATTAAGTTCCTACTGTGGTTTCTTGAGTTTTTGTCATCGGCTGCTTTTGACTTTACTTCTATTTTTTTTGGTGGTTACTTTTTCTTTGTTGAAAGTTGACATCAGACTTTCATTAAATGACTCCAAATTGAAAAACAAAAATAATCAAACCTTCTCGATATTTCAAAGTTCGTGTCGTGCTCCAATTAATTATGAGACAATAAAATTATACCATAAAGCCATCTAAATACCATCTTAATGTAAATTCGAATAATTAAATCAGCTTTTTTTTAGCTCGTTATCAAGTCCACAATCACTTTTCGTTCACTTAACATAAGTAAATTTACAAGCTCCGTTGTTTTCCAAGAATAGCAAATCAACAATCCTTATTATGTGTCTGCAACCTGACATTTCTATTTAATTTTCCCACGCAAGCATTAACAAGGTGACGTTGGGCTTGTTTAGTGACAAAATACTTTATCTGTGATTGTGCCGCAGTACTGACTGTAATTCGACCATAATACTATTCAAAATGGCAAAACAGTCTTTTTCGGTGGATTTCTGGTTTTGCTTTTATTATTATTGCGTGTTGGACTCCATTGATTTTTGCTCATTAACGTGGAGCAAATAAGCTTATTAGCATTCACCGACGAATTGTTCATTACTCGCATTTAGCCGTAATGTGTGGATTTTAACTTTACAAAGGAGTTCCAATACTGAGCATTTGTGATAGTTATAGGCTGAAAATAAATTTATTGGGAGTGTCACGGTAATGCTGCTTACAGAGTTTAATATCTTTGTGTTTAAAGGTCAAAAATGAATTCATTGCTCCATACTCCCTTTTTATTTCCATCAATTTCAACTTTTGTGACTTATGTTTCCAATGCGCTTAATATTTATGTATTTATTTTGCCAAATAAGACATATCCTTATAGCATAAAATTACACAAAAAAAAATACCTTGTTAACAATACATTTTCTTGGTACCGTAATTTTCACGTACAATTATACAATTATATTGAGGAATGAAAGGATTTCAGGATATTATTTTTATATGAGATTTTGGAAATGGACGGGATATCTGTTAATTGGCTCATTGTCTGCATAAGTAGTGTGATGGCGACCTACGGTAAGCATTGGTGAAAGTCTTGTGATTCTTAGGGGTTCATTCAGACTACTTTTTTTTTGTTATATACTGTCTCTGAGGACATCGAATTCTAGACATGCAGACATCATCATTCTTCTAGAATCTAGTGATGCCATATTTTGCACATGGAGCCGATAGTTATATGATGGTAGGCTGTGGAAGTTTCTAGGGTCATAAACGGATCTGAGGGCAAAAACAAGAAATTATTTCTGGACCGATTCTGACCTGTCAGCGTGAATATCAAAATCAGGGCTCCAAATCAGGCTGGCATATTCAAGAATAGGGCGTGCTAATGAGACTTATAGTGATTTGGTAACCCAAATATTCCTGAATTCTTTAGCTCTTCGTTTGATGAATCCTAGCATCTTATTAGCCCTGGATATAACTCCATCAGACTGAAGTTCAAAACGAAGCTTATCGTCCAGAACGACACCAAGGTCCACAATGCTATCGACTCTACTAAGTGTTGTGTTGTTGATGTCATAGTCAAATAAAAGAAGGCTCTTTATTCTTGAAAAACTTACCACCTGGCATTTTTCCAAGTTCAGAGAGAGATGGTTGTTGTAACACCATTCAGAGAGAGTGTTAAGCTTGGACTGGAGAAACATCATATCGGATAGAGATGATATCACGTAGTAAACTTTAAGGTCATTTGCATAAAAAAGATAAGGTACATCATGTAAAACTGCTGAGAGATCAGATATAAAGATATTAAACAGAAGAGGCCCAGGATGACTTCCTTGAGGAGCCCCAGAGAGGCCCTAAATTTGTTTTGATAATCGTCCTTGAAATTTGACGACTTGAGTGCGGTCTTTAAGTAAAGAATGGATCCAACTGAGTAAACGGCCAGTAGCTCCAAAATTTCGGAGCTTGCTAATCAAAACTTCATGATTTACACTATCAAATGCTTTGCTATAACGATATTTATTGCATCAATCTGGAGACCTTTTCCATCTCATACAGAATACTTGATGTCATGATGAGGAGATTGGTGGTAGTAGATCTATTTTTTCTGAACCAATGCTGCTCTTCATTAAGCCACGGTTCTATAATAGGGGAGATCTTGTTGCAAAGTATTTGTTCAAAAAGCTTTGGAATGGATAATAATATGGCAATGCCTCTATAAATTTGAATACATCATTTATCATTCTTTTTATGGATTGATATATTAGACACGGCTGGGGGGTGCTAGAGAAACTGATCAAGGGAAGACTCACAGACGCGATTCGTGCTGCTGGGGACCTATTTGCTCGGCAGTACGGCTTTAGAGCAGGACGTTCTACCGTTGATGCAATTGCAGAGGTGGTGAACGTGGTCCAAAGGGCAAAGGCATATAGTCGCACCAAGCGACGGATCGTCCTGTTGGTGACACTCGACGTCAGGAATGCCTTCAACTCCGCTAGATGGGTGGATATTCTGGATACGCTGGAAAACTCTTTTCAAGTTCCAGAATATCTAATCCGGCTTTTCAGGAACTACCTAAAGGACCGAAGCCTGCTCTACGACACGACACAGGGCCAACGAAGGATGGAAATTGTATCGGGTGTTGGCCAGGGATCTATCCTTGATCCGGACCTGTGGGACGTGTCTTACGATGGGCTACTGAGACTTGAGATGCCAGATGAGTCGCGCTTGGTCAGCTTTGCGGATGATGTTGCGGCTCTGGTCACTGAACGCACCGTTGAACAAGCGCAACTTAGACTAGGTATGCTAATGCGCCGAGTGAAGGACTGGATGACTGCCCGCGTGCTCAGTTTAGCACTGGAGAAAACCGAAGTGGTCATCTTGACAAAAAAGAGAATCCCTAGAGTTAGGATGATCAGTATTGGCGACTTACGAATCGAATCGAAGTCAGCGGTGAAGTACCTGGGGCTACTGATCGACTCGAAGATGAGTTTCTCTGAGCAAATCAGGGCAACGGCTGAAAAGGCTTCTTCAGGAATATCGGCTCTGAGTTGACTTATGCCCAACGTAGGGGGACCCAGCCCATCAAGAAGACGCCTCTTGATGAGTGCTGTAGGGTCAATGCTGCAGTAAGGAGCAGAGGTATGGGGTGACGCTCTCAGCAGGGAGGTATACTGAAAACGTTTGGCACAGGTGCAGAGAAGAGGAGCACTGAGAATTGCATCATCGTATCCAACAGTCTCTGACTCGGTGGTGAGAGTTATTGCAGGCGTGATACCTGTTGCCCTCCTTGCTAGAGAGCGCCGCGCTATTTACGTGCGCCGAAACGAGGACGCGAGGGAGATGGTTATCTGCGAGGAGAGACAGCACTCGCTCAACGATTGGCAGCAGTCTTGGGTCAATTGCACGAAGGACTGCATGCCTTACCCCGGATGTTAGACCGTGGCTAAATCGAAGGCACGGTGGGACTGACTTCTATCTGACCCAGCTTTTGAGCGGACATGGGTGTTTTCAGTCTTACCTGCATAAGATCGGCAAGTCACGGTCCCCCAATTGTCGGTTTTGCCCAGGAAAGGAGGACAATGCCTGTCACACATTTTTTGCGTGTATCAAATGGGTCAGGTTGCATAGGGAACCCTACGGGGAGACGGGAGAGTTCACCCCGGATAATATAGTTGCGGTGATGCTCGAATCGGTTGACAAATGGAACCAGGTGGCACATTATGCTCGGGCAGTCCTAAAATATAAAAGGGAATTACAGCAGCTGGGGGCGCTGGGGAAGGGGGATCGCTCTTCTGGCATTTCCTCTTTCCCTTCCCCCTCCCGCTAGAAAAGGGACTCCCCAGCTTGAAGGCGCCCCACGGCGTAACAAAACGAGACCTGGCCCGAAGTAATGTGTCAAACGGTTCCAGGCTGGGTTCTCAGGTTGACAGGGGAGGTGTTTAGTGGGTAGTCCAGTCGCGCATGGGAGTCCCACACTCTGTGCATGAATAACATTCCCCTCCTTACCACAAAAAAACCGGTACGTATCCGTTCCTTATAAATCTTACAAGGCTTCGTCCTACAATCAAACTGCGCAATGCCGACGTCTTTGTTGTTTCTATCAGATCAGATCTGTGCCCTCCAGAATGTCCATCAAGCTCGCCCCATAAAATGCTCTCGGAAGATTTCGGTACATCAGTGTCGGCACATTCTACCACATTTATCTTGGGAATTCGGACGCTAGGATACTCCAGTAACACTTCCATGTGGTCACACAAAATCCATTTCGAGAATGCAGCCGTCCATAGTGTTTGCGGCCAGAAAATTAAATTGAAATGCAAGGTCTCCCAACTGTATCTGGAGGTTGATTTCTCCGTGGATAGATGCAGTTTCTCCCATAGCTGTTGATAGTGAAAAAATCCTGCCCTTGCGGAGTAGTTGTTGCCTCACTAGGCCTGGTCGGATAGTCGATCGGGGGTTGCACCAGTGTCGATTGTTGTGGTGCAATGCTCTCCGTCAACTTGACCGGGAAGGCATAAGTCTGCTTCTCCACGATGTAGTCTTGATATAGTGATGGTTGTGCTGGGTACGTAGATCCTCCTAGCCAATTTCTTCCCCACGAAGTTGGCTCTTACATGTTTGCCAATCCCTCAGTTTGAAGGGCTTCTATTCTGAGCTCCTGACTTGGGTTGGATCTCCTCCTAGCTGCACACCCTGGACAGTAGCTCGGCTTACTTCGCTTCGTGCAGTTTCTTTTCAAATGCCCCGTCTCTCCGCAATCCCAGGATCTAGGCGCGCCCTTCTCCTGTGGCTCTCGCTCATACCTGCACTCGTCTGTCACTACCTCGTGAACGTGGGGACTGGCGCGGGTCATATTTTTCGCTGCCTCGAAGCTCAGATTATAAGCCAATGAGTCTTTAATCATTTGCTTTTGAGCTAAACACACGGCTTGTTGCAATTCTTGGTCCTTTACTGCGCTGATGATTGCTTATGTTGCTGCGTCATCTTGATGTTCCGGGTCGTAGGCTGGATAAGCCAAAAGTGCCAGTCACTCAATGTTTTGGGCTAGCTGCTGTAGGATTTCGCCAGACTTCTGCATTTGACGCCGTAGCTGTGACCGATAAATCTGCTTCAGATGATCGTCTCTATAACGCATGTCAAGCGTATTCATTATAGCAACCGAGTTTGAGAGGAGCCCAGCGGGAACAGTATGCAAACAGTCGGCAGCTGGACATCTTAGAGCAAGAATTAATGTAGTTGCTCATTCCTGCCCATTCCCGTGATTTGTCCTAGTGGCGGCTTCAAACTGGGTTTTGTAAATACTCTAGACCATTTGCCCGGCGAATATTGGTGCTTGCACATTTCTGGACGTACTTTGCGCTGCGGTTGTAAGCGCGGCTGGTGAAGTGGTTACTACTGCCTTCGTCGCTTCCAATTCTTTTTTCACTTTCTCTATCTCATGTTTGATTCTCTCCTCGACCTGGCTGATTTCATGGTTGACTCTCTCATTCATTTAGCTTCGCTGATTGCTCATCTAACTTCGCAATTAAACTGGATGACAGTTCATTAAGCTTCGTTGATTGTTCATTTAGCTTCGCAATTAAACTGGAAGACTGTTGTCACTGCTCTTGCTGTATCAACATCAACATTTGCATCAGTTTTTTTTCGGGTTTCTTTGATTTTGGTGTTTCTGCTTCTCCACCTTCTGCGTCTTTTACCGCATCTGACGGATCACCTGAATCCAGATGCATGGCTCCAGATTCAATTGCGTCACCCAAGCAAGCAATCAGTATGGCCTTTGTAGCGTAGCCAGATTTCGCTGTTCCAACTCTTCCTTAAGCTCCGACATGGTCAATTCATTAATTTTTAAATGTAGGCTTCGTAGCAAATTTTATTATTTCGCACTTTTTTTCCCACCAGTTTCCGTGTTAAATTCCTCTATTTTCCACTTTAAAAATGTTTTCACTTTCAAAGTTTTCTATCCCACTTCTGACACCACTGTCACGTGGTTCGGTTTGCGGCTGATAATTTTAATGTTGCGGAAAAGTGAAAACGCATTGTCTTATAATTAAGTTAAAAGAGTTTATTTACTAAGAATGCACAATTACTTACTTCACTGTTTTACGAACCACACTTTTGTTTGCTTTTCACTTGTGCTATCAATTTATGTTTCCAATGACTTTAAATATATTACGAAAAACCTTTACTTCACTATCAATCAATATCGCCTTCAGCTCGCGCTCTACACTACCGCAGTTATTACTATCGTGGTTTTACAATTACTCTATATCCCCCATTCATTCAGCTCGGCTTTATATATGGTCTCTAGTCATTCAATCCATTTCTCGTATATTGGGGAATGGTTTGATGAAAACTACCTGGAATCTTCGAGCAATTCTGAATACTCGCAGTGACGTCACTTTCAGATATTGATCATGGATCTACTTGGCCCATTCCTGTGCTTTCAAGTACATTCATTCACTTTTCAATCCATATTGATCAGGATGTTATTGATAGTTGCGACAACAAGTGTGACAGTAGCTCGCAGAATCGTTTGGAAATGTAACAATAAATCCTGCTCGGCATTTTTTTCCAAAATGGCTGCTTTCATCTACATTCCGAATTTGATCTGTGGTGTATCCTCCATTTTTAAGTCTTTCAGGAAATTCTTCGGCAGCCCCTTAATTTTTTTATTATGGAGAGCATTTCGTTCAAGAAAACCTGTCATCCAACCTGTACTTGCAAAAAATACAGTCTGCTTTGACTGAGGTATGCCTGGCTCCACTTCTTTAAGACGTTTAAAAAGTCTTAATGCAGTTTGCTTGATAGCAGTTCCTTCGACTGACATTTTTTTAAGGGTTTTGTAAAATAATTTTACAAAACCTTTCTAAAATCGCATCCTGTCTGTCCGTCTGTCCGTCCGTCCGGCCGTCCGTGTGTCACAGCAGTTTTTCTCGGAAACTACTTAAGCTAGAAACATCAAATTTTGTATGTAGGTGTAAAGTGGTGCTCTCTTCAAAGTTCAGCTACAAAAAAATTTTATAAGGTATTTAAGGGGGGTCTCCCCATATAGGGGAGTGACCCCCCGAGAAAAAAATTTAATTTAAGGTAGCCGATATGGGTCCAAATGAAAAGTCTTGATGAGAAATTTTCAAAACAAGTCTTAGTTTGGCAAAGTTTGCTTCGAGGGGCGCACAGGGAGGGGAAATACACGAAAAATGTGTGTCCCCCCTTCGAGATTGGACACCTGTGATCCGCAAAATCTGAAAAAAATCATGACAGTAGGCCTTGATGAGTACAACAACAACAAATACGTGAGAAGTCGCAATTCACTCAACTTTGTTAGTAATAGTATGATTTACGGATTTTATGTTTTCTTAAATAAAATCTTAACAGTACCCTTAAATTCAATGAAATTCAGTAAACAGATGAAAATTTATAAGATGGATGCATCCTGAAAGTTTCATAAAGATTGAATCATAATTAGCGAAGTTATAGCGGTTTGAATTTTCTTGTATTACTATGGAACAGTATGCGCTGCATTTATTGCTATGGCAACATCTGGCTATGGAACAACATGCGCTTTTTACCGACTCAGACACTACAGTTTTGCTAGGATTTAAATGAAAATTTCAGGAATGATAGGTGTCATGAATATCTTTGAGAATCGGTTCAGTTGGTGGTATCAGTAATCGTAAAACAAAATGGTGGCTGTTTTAAATGCGAAGGTTGAATAATTTTGAGTTAGTTTTTCCCAACTTCAACGTTTAAGGTGCATGCTTTGAACACTTGATTCAATTTAATGAATGACTGAAGATGAGGACCCACAATTAATAACCATAAGTGAAACAAGTCAAAGAGGTGGGAGAGAGCTCCTAGCAAAGGGGTTTTGTAACCATTCTAGGATTCGAAAAAATTGGCCATTAATCGATGATTACAGTACAGGAGAGTGGCCCCTGAAAAAAATTCATCAAACGTAGCCGATATGAGTATGAAATGAAAGTTTTCATGGGAGCTTTTCAAAACAGTTGTCAAGCTGTCAATTTTTGCTTCAGTGGGGGCACAGGGGGGAAATACAGGAAAAATGTGTTTTCTCCGTCGCGAATGGACATCTGAAATAATTCGCAAGGGAAATATCTATGAGTATAACAATAACAAAATCCTCAGAAGTCGAAATTCGTTCAACTTTGTTAATAATCGTATGATCTTCGAATTTCATATTTTCTCCAATAAAATTGTTTTTGACATGTTTCTTGATTTTATTCGATCTGGTGACTGTATTTTGTAAATTGAATATAAAACCCTTTTGACTGAGCGTAGGTCTGTTTACCCAACTTGTTTAGATTTATCTTCAATCCACAGTACCAGAGCTTTATCCATTTTTTCGAAAGCATCTGTTATGTAGGACGATGTTTTGGCATTTATTTACGTTTCAGAACATACCGATTTTCTGATCGTAATTTTATTTTTCTTGATAGTTCTTATGGTAGCTCCGTGAATACCAAAATGCTTTTCTACAGCCATTGCACCTTGTCCTGCTGCAAGTTGGTCTAAGATTTTAATTTTTGTATCGAAACAGATTGCCTTCCTCTTCCCTTTTATTGCAGGTGAATTATGTGACATTGTGTTAGGGCTACCAAAACATCTTTCATATTAGCAATACAACATTTTGTAATTATTTAAAATTTACTTTTTATTGAGTTGATAAATCTATACGGGCACTAACTTTATTTTACTTGTAATAACTTTTTAAATATTTACTACAAATAAACGTGTTTTCTTTTCAACTCTCAAAATTGCGTAAAAATGCATATCGTCTTTACTCTATTCATAATACAGGGAATCCCATGCTGATATTATTAGATCCCAAACAAAAGACCGAATCTGGCACACGGCGAGAGCAAAATCTACCGAGTCTCAACGACTTTTTCTGAGAATAATTTAAACGCTTCGTACACGCGTCGAACAATTTCGCTCTAACTGGTCTATGAATTTCACGAAAATTTCCCAGAATATTAAAAACCTTGTTAAATCAAATTCATTCGTGTAAAAAGACAATTTTTTTTTTCATTTAACTCGTGTCAAATCAAATTCGTGTAAAAAAACAATCTGGCTACGCAAGGTACAAAGGCCAAACAGATGCACTCTTGCGTGACGCGATTGAATCGGAAGGCATATATCTGGATTTGGGTGATCCCTCAAATGCAGACAAAGGCGCAGAAGGTGGAGAAACAGAAACACCAAAATCAAAAGAACCAGCAAATGCGCTGATTAAAATTTTGATGCTGATGCAGCAAGAGTAGTGACAACAAGCATTCGAAATCAAGGCAGACATCACACAGAAGCTGGAGATACAGTCAACTAATTTGAAGGCAGATTTGCAAAAATGGTCAACCGAAATAAAAGCGGAGCTCGGTAGTCTGAACAACCAAATTAAATGCGTCGAGGTAAAGGTACAAGGAGAGAATAAACCATGAGATCCGCCAGGTCGAGCACAGAATTAACCATGAGATGGAAAAAATGAAAAAAGGAATTGGAAGCAGCGAAGGTAGTAGTAACCACCTCACCAGCCCCGACAGGCAATTGGTCTGGAGTATTTACAAAACCCAGTTTGAAGCCGCCGCTAGAACAAATCACTGAAATACGCTTGAAGGAGCAACTACATTAATTCTCGCTCAAGAGGCTCAGTTGCCGAGCTTTTGCGAACCATCCCCGTTGAGTTCCTCCCAAACTCGGCTGCCATGATAAATGCGCTTGAGATGCATTATGGAAATGAGCATCTTAGCCAAATTTATCTGTCACCACTACGGCATCGAATGCAGCATCTGGTGAAACCCCTCAGCAGCTAGCCCAAGACATTGAGGAACTGGCACTTTTGGCTTACCCAGCTTACGACCTGGCACACTGAGATGACGCAGCAATGGAAGCATTCATCGCAACAAGCGGTGCATTTAGCTCAAAGGCAAACTGTTAACGATGCATTGGCTTATAGTCTGAACCTTGAGGCAGCGACAAATGTGGCTCGTACCACTGTCCGGAATCGCGAGGTAGTGGTAGACAAGTGTGAGTGCGTTGAAATTGAGCGAGACCTGCAGGTAAACCGTGCACCTAGATGCTGGGATTGCGGAGAGAAGAGGCACCTGCAAAGAGACAGTAAGAAGCGAAGAAAACCGAGCTATTGTCCAGGGAGTGCAGCTTGGAGGAGATCCAGACCGAGTCCGGAGCCCAGAATGGAAGCTCTTCAAACTGAGGTCCAACTTCGTGGTGCAGAGGTTAGCTAGGAGGACCGCTGTCCCCATCATCGTTTCAAGACTACATCGTGGAGAAGCACACTTATGCCTTTCCGGTCAAGTTGACGGAGAGCATTGCGCCACAATAATCGACACTGGTGCAACGCGATCGATTATCTGACCAGAGTTAGTGAGGCAACAATTAATTTACAAGGGCAGGATTTTCTCACTACCGACAGCTACGGAAGGAGCTGCACATGCCCATGGAGAGGTCAACCTCCAATTAAAATTGGGAGACCTTGCGGTCCGATATAATTTTCTGTTCGCGAACATTATCTTCTTCTTCTTTGTGGCGCTACAGCCCTTCTTGAGCCTTCGCTTAGAGATACATTAAGTATCTCATTTTCATTACCGTATTGATTTTTCGGACGTTGGTTTGGTCAGTGCCATGCTCTCGTGTGCTTGCTCAGGTATGATATGATCTGATTAAATTAGTACATATCACCACTGAGTGAAGACTCGTAGTCTGCCCGAAAAATCTCCTGAACTAAATCACGTTGCTCCCAACGAGATTTGAATTTGGGAACATTATGGATGACTGCATTCTCGGATTGGGTTTTCTGTGACTGCATGGAATCACGTTGGATTTGGGCAAACGGATATTGAAATGGTGGAATGTTGAAGTATTGGTGGAGGATCCCAGGGACCAAATTTCCAAGATGAATGCGGTAGTATGTACAGACACTGACATACCGAAATCTTACAAGAGCATTGTATGGGCCGAGCTTGATGGTGATTCTGGAGACTACCGATCTTATCTGATAGAGCCAACGAAAACATTGGCGTTGTGCAGTGTGTAGGATGGAGCCTTGTAAGATCTTTAGGGAACGAATACGCGCCGGTTAGAGCTCTTAACACAGCAGACCCAACTACGAGCATCAAAGCGGGAGAAGTCATCGGTAGCTGCCAGCTTGTTTCCACCATCACCTCTTTGGAAGCTACTTATGATAATCATTGGAAAAAGACGCAGGACATAGGCAGACCCCGGGAATTCACGTCTGCAATATTGAAGCAGATCAAATTACCAGTGCAGCTATTCAAGCAATTCTCTGGTCTGTTCACCAAGTACAGTGACAGTGGTAACTCACATTATAACAGTAGTAACTCACGTCATAGATACACAGGGAGCCCAGCCGGTTCGACAAGCACCGAGACATCTCCCTATAGCCAAACAAGATAAAGAGAGCGCACTGTTCTCGGACATGGAAAACCAAGGTGTTATCGAGCCTTCTGTCCATTGGCCGCGCCAGTAGTTCTAGTAAAGAAAAAAGGTGGAAGTGCTCGTCTTGTATCGACTAAAGATAGTTTGACGATGTCACTAAGAAAGATAGTTTCCCGCTTCCACGCATCGACGACATCATGGACACTTTAGCTGACGCAAAATGGTTTTCCGCGCTCAATCTCAAGAGTGGCTACTGGCAGGTAGAAATCGACAGGAAGGACCGAGAGAAGACCACATTTTCAATTGGCACCGGATTGTGGCAATTTATGGTGATGTCATTTGGGCTTTGCAATGCTCCAGCCACCTTCAAACGCCTGTTGGAATACGTGCTACGAAGCTTAACCTGGAAAATCTGCTCGGTGTACCTAGATTACATCATTGTTATCGGGAAAACGTTCAAATAGCATGTGCGGAGCTTAGAAGAGATATTCTCCTAATTGCGTCTGACAAATTTGAAACTAAGTGCCGACAAGGGCACATTGTATCAGCAGAACAGGGGTCAAAATAGACTCTGAGAAAATTGCACCAACTACAAAGTTTTCTAGGTCTGGTGACGTACTATCGAAGATTCGTCAAAGACTTTGCGAAAAAAAACGAAGTGTCTCCATGAGTTTACCGAGAAAATCGTCCGCTTGTCTGGAATGAACAATACCAGGCAGCCTTTGAGACCTTGAAGGAGAAGCTGTGTGAATCACCCGTGTTTGCGTATTCATAACCCGGAAAAATGTTTGATGCGAGCAAAAGCGGGAACGGAGCTGTACTTTCCCAGCAGGTCGATGGCGAAGAAAGAGTCCTCTCGTATTATAGTCGAGTTCTCTCAAAAAGTGAGAGGAACTACTGCATGACCAGGAAGGAGCTATTGGCAATAATAGAGGCAACCAAGCAGTCCCAAAGTACGTTTATGGCCAGAAATTTTTTCTTCAAACAGACCATGTATCGCTGAGATGGCTGCTTGACTTCAAGACAACGAGGGACAAGTTGTGTGATGGATCGAAAGATTGCAAATCTATAGAAAATTGTTTATCGGAAGGGCGGAGATCATGAAAATGCTGACACCCTATACCGTCGTCCATGTCCAGCTAACTGCAAGCATTGCCGATGGATTGAGGAAAAGGCGCCGACGGTTGACCTGCGAGAGATAACGGCCGAATTCGATGAAGGTTGGTCATTGGAGGAGATTCAAAATGCCCAGTTAGCCGATGAAGGAGAAAACTGGGCGGTCTGAGTGGAAAGACGTTTCGATGCATGACGCCACCCTGCAAAGCTATTGGGTACAATGGAATCCCTTCAGGTGGAGGGTGGCGTACATAAGCGGAAATGGGAAACGGAGGATGGCAGCTCCTACAAGATGCAAACTTTACTTCCCAAAAGCTGAATACACGACGTGGTTAAGGAAATGCACGAAGATCCTTGGGGGTCGACCTTGGTGTTAATAAGACCTTAGCGGAATTACCGGAAAGGTTTTACTGGCTCCACGCTTAAGAAGACGTAGAGGACTAGTGCCGTAGATGCACAACGTGCGTTCCCATCAACAGTCCAAAGCGACGAGTGAGAGGACTAATGCAAACCTATAACGCGGGGGTACCGTTTAAAAGGACTCATTTATTTATTTTATTTATTTAAATCAATTTAACAGACAAAAATCTAATTACGGAAAAGACTTAGACAATTAAATATCGTTTAAAGTAAGAGACATTCATACAACAAAATCAAGCAGAAAAAAGTTAATTAAAATATGCACGAAAAGAAATTAGAGTCTAGATGAAAGTTTGAAAAAATTGAGTGATAAGGAAACATTAATCATTATTCATCAAATGTAACGTCTTTAGTTTATTTTTAAAAACAAAGTAGGATGTGGATAGAGAACCAAGCTCGAGGTTGTGATGCTTTCTGATGATTCGTGGCATAATTGACTGAAAATATAAATCTGTCCGGGTGTACGGAACCTCTAGAATGTTATTAGACCGACTAGGACGTGCATACAGTCTGTAGTGCAAGTCTTCACTTAGAGTGGAAGCAATTTGATGGTGGTACAACTTATCAAGGAAGCATTGATCTAAGAAGGTTCTACGGGACAACAGAGAAGAGGGACGAAGTATAGATAGACGACCCCTCATAAGACACATAGGCTGAGTTGTATTTGAAGAACAAAATCCGGGTACACTTACACTGAACAGCTTCCAGTGTGCTCACAAGATATGAATGTCTAGGAGACCACACTACTGAGCAGTTCTCAAGAAGCGGGCGGACAAGACATGTGAACAAGCGAACAGTGGTAGCAATATTTGCAAACTTGTGCAAATGCCGCATCATAAAATCCGAATTTTTTGATGCCTTGGTAATTATGCTAAAAGTATGGGCATCGAATTTAAGCTTGGGGTCAAATATTACACCAAGATCTTTGCATGAGTCTGCAGAGGAGAGAACAATATCATATAGGGTGTAAATAAAGGTTAAAGGAACAATTTTCAAAGTAAAAGTCATTTTAAAACATTGATACGAAGGGAGTTTGCATGACACCAGTTATAGAGGTTAAAGAGATCAATGTGGAGTTGCTGACAATCTTGAAGGGATCTAATTATCCGGAATACCTTGCAATCATCAAGATACAGGAGACAAGAAGAGGAAATTACAGAGGGAAGATCATTGATGAATAATACGAAAAGAAGAGGGCCAAGGATTGACCCTTGAGGGACGCCAGATGTTGGATTGAACGGAAAGGAGATTGTGTCATGACATGAACGAGAGGATAGATAGGATTAAATCCAAGAATGTAGGGAGCCGGATATGCCAAGCAAAGCTAACTTTTGACAGAGGTGAACATGGCTCACGGAGTCAAAAGTTTTGGAGAAGTCCATGAATATTGCATGTACTTGAAGCTGTTTATCTAAAGCTCTTGCAATATAATTTTAGAAGTCAGCCAAGCTCGAGGAAGTAGAACAACCCTTCAAGAATTCATGTTGCTGTGGTATGACAATTGAACTCAATGACTCAAGAAGTCTATTGTGTACAAGTCGTTCCAGCAGCTTAGAGAAATAGAAGGAGTGATATGGGACGATAGTTTAAGGCAGATGATGGGTTGCCGTTTTTAAAGATAGGAACAACATTTGCATTTTTCTATGGCGTTGGAAAGGTGCCAGTACCAAGACTGAGATTGAATATAGGGATGGAGGAAAACACAAAGAGGAGCAAGGTGACTTTACAAATATATTACGCAACCCATCGGGATCAGGGCTAACATCCGGATCGAGCAAGTTAATAAAGGATAAGAAGGATCAGTGGAGTAGGATGTGCTTGATGCTGGATAAGCTTGAGCAGAGTTTACGGTTGGGTATAGTGTATCAGAAGAGGAAAAAGTAGAGGAAAAGCATTTGGCAAATAGGTTAGAAATATCCTGAAGTGAAAAGGCTTTAGTGTTATTCCATTTGACAGTATGCGGGATAATAGAGTAATATTTAAAGGATCGATGTAGGACCAAAAGGGTTTAGAGTTATTTGTCAGGAAGGAGCTCTCTAACCTGCTAAAGTAGTTTTTTATGGCCGTTTTGAAGTCTTTTTTAGCCAAAGGACGCAGTCTACAAAAATTATGTTTGGCATCATATTTCCTGTCAATTTATAGTGCCTTTGCCTCTTCTCTTTGGCTTTTAAGGCACGAAAAACTCTTCGAGTAAGCCAAGGCCATTTTAGCTTTGCGAGGAGCTTTCAGTGGAGTAAAATGAGCAATCAGATTGTTAAGGTAGCCGCAAAATTTGTTCAAAGCACTATCACAGTCAAGACGAGTGAAGAAGAGGCACCAGTTGACTGAGCCTAGATTGGTTTTAATTGCCCCATAACTTGCTCAAGTTGTAACGATAAACTGAGGCAATTTTCTGAATTTTTAGGGTATTAACGGTTCATGTTAGAGACAAAGGTGGATGATAGAGATCAAGTTGAATGTAAGGATGTAAAGTAGGAGCTATTGATAGACACCCAGTTTGAATATTTGACATGACAAGGTCCAGAAGATTAAACTGTGAAAAAGAACAAAAGGAAAGAAAGGAAGAAAGTAACAAAGAAGGATTATTTGTTGAGGAAATATCAGTGGTTGTTAAGGGATCCCATTCCACTGCCGGTAGATTGAAGTCCCCACAAATTATAATTTTAGAATTTGGATGACGAGCAAGAAGATAGGCAGAGAGTTCATCGAAGAAGGCTTTGTACACAGCTAAGCGTGAACTACAGGGAATATACACAGAGGAAATTAATAAAGATGCTGTTGATATCGCAGGACCCTTCCTTGATTCGGAATGGTGAAATCGATACCCGCTTTTTGTATCCAATTATTTCAGCAAGTGGCCCGAGGTCTACCCCATTCCCAACCAGTAAGCAACTACGGTAGCCGAACACCTAGTGTTAATTGGGTCAGTACGTATGGGGTACCCAATGAACTTCATTCGGATCAAGGCCGAAACTTTGAGTCCTAGTTTTTGGCAAAACGTGCGAGCTGCTGGAAATACGAAAACGAGCACAACATCACTACATCTTCAATCCGATGGAATAGTCAAGCGTTTCAACGGCACATTCAATAAATACCTAGCCAAGCTAAGTCGATAGAACCAAAAGGACTGGGACCGGCACATCCTATTATTCTTGATGGCGTATAGAGCTGCCAAACACGCATCGACGGGCCAAGCCCTAGCCAAAGTCATTTTTGAAAAGACTATTCATTTGCCAGCTTCTATAGAGTTCGAAACACCCTCCGAGGAACCCCAAAAGATCTCGAGGTACGCAAGTGAGTAAAGGCAATGGTTGAACCAGATACATTGGACAGTGCGGAGAAACCTCGAATCGGCTACTAACCGCATGAAGACCAAATATGATCTAAAGGCAAATTCTACTGGCTTCCAGCAAAATGACATGGTGTCGCTATACAACACACAAGGGCGGAAGGGTAGGTCTCCAAAGTTGCAGTATTATTGAAAGAGACCATACAGAGTTACAAAGCGAATTAATGATGTCCTATATCCATACAGGAACATCTTACCATATTACATCCAGGGAAACTTAACTACAACTGGCAGCAAATCTTTTCGGGGTTAAAAGAACTGAGGTGAATGCAGTGTTACATGCCCAAACAATTCTGCGAGCTACTGTCGCAATTGTTGTGGTAACTATCAATAACATCATGATCAATATTGGTTGGCAAGTAAATAAATATACTCGAAAGCCGAGAACGGACCAAGTAGATCCATGATCAATAACTGAAAGTGACGTCACTGCATGTATTCAGAACTGCTCGAAGATTTCAAGTAGTTCTCGTCAGAACATTCGCCAATGTACGAGAAATGGATTGAATGACTGGAGACCATATATAAAGCCGAGCCGAATGAAAGCGGGACGAGTGACAGTAACACGGCGATAGTAGAAACTGCGATAAATGTAGAGCACGAATTAAAGGCGATATTGATTGATAGTGAAGTGAAGGTTTTTTGTATATATTTAAAAACGTTGGAAACATAAATTGATAGGTCATGTGAAAAGTAAATTAAAGTGTGATTTATAAAATAGTGAAGTCAATTATTGTGCATTCTTAGTAAATAAAATCTTTTAACTTAATTTAAAAGACAGTGCGTTTTCACTTTCCCGGAACATTAAAATTATGGGCTGTGATCCATCATACGCGAGAATGTTAACTCAAAGGTGAAATTATCAATCGTCGCGTAGTCCTTCCATGAATTCCTGCACTTTCTGAGTTTGTCAAAGGTGCTCCTGCTGCTATGGAGTGGTTTCGGTATCGGTGAATAAATGGTAAAATTCAAGCTAAAATAAAACAAATTTTTTTTTTCGCTAAAATCTACCTATTTCTAAAATCATATTCCATTTTGCCTAATGAATCTATTCATCATATTTATTGCTATGCTTTATCTAATTGGTAGATAAGAAGTCCTTGAACCAGATCAAAGCCCTATGATTCTATAAAGATACGAGTATACCTTTTCGTCTATCCACTAAACAATCAAACATCTCCTTTACTTGTGCGATATATGCCAGAGAACAAGGAATAAAGCTTACACTTCCGACAAAAATGTTTGCATCACTTTCGACACAACAATTTACACTTAAGATATTAAATTTCACTAATGACCATTACGCCACAAAAACCGTTATGTGAGTATTTTGTGCACTCGTATTTACTAAAGTTACATCAGAATCACGAGCATATTCCCACAAACTTCCTCTGAACACGAACAAAAAGGCCAGTCCATTAGAATTTTCGTTTTCTTTGCATAACATCATGGGACTTTTCTTGGGTTTCATATCCATTAGTTGTGCAGCTCATGTATCCATGAACGTCTCAAAAGACGGCGAAACTTCAGGACGAGCTTTCGCAAAGGAAAGGAACTAGGGTTGGATGGGTTTTTAATCGGGCCACAAACAAAACTGCATAGTGCAGTTCTTTGAAATGGAAAGGAAAGGATGACATGAAACTTTGCATAGAGTCATTATTTTAAAGTGGTTTTTCTTTATTCAAAAGTAGATAATACTGCAAACCTCTCCCTCTCTCACTCATTCTCTCTCCAAGCGTTTAAATAATTTTCTTTGGCTCCTTCGCAATAACATGATTCACATTTAAAACCCAAGCGCTCACCTTCATCACATCCGCTTCCCATTAGTTCCATTCACTAAATTTTCCCTTATCAAACTTTCGGATTTGCATAGCTTCCGCCCACTCACGATTTGGTATTCAATCTTTTTTCCAGGCCAATGAGCATTCAAGTCAATTAATCAACAGATATTAATTACATTATGGATCCAGAAAAAGAATAAGCTGAGGGCCACAATATCTGCAACTCAGCTGGACTTTTTAAGGTTTCCGCAGCTTCGGCGAATAAACAAGATCAAGGACCAAGATGTCCAGTCCGGAGAGGCCTCGCCAAACTTAAGCAATTAATCAAGCAAGGCAAGTGGAATCACATGGAAAATGTGGGGGTTGCGGCAGAACAATGCCCGAATGCATGGGGATTCGTGTGTTTGCGAAAGTAAACCATAACTACATGAATTCCAAATTGGTCCTTAATAATTTAACTCCACTCCAAAGGCAAACAGATAGTGAAGGATAAAACTTGTTTGCTCTACATTAGTTGTGGTTTAACAATCTCCGGTTTATAAATATTTAAATCACCTCAACTCTGTATTGAGCGCTTTATCCGCTAGTCCTGCTACTGTCCTGCCGATTCCACCAACGCCAAACTCTCGATTTTCCGATTATCCTGTTTGTAGTTCGTTATTATCATGTCCAATAAAATAACACACATATATTTAAGCAGCTTTGGTAAGTGAAATATAACTTCAACCCTTAATCCCCTGCGGATGCTTTCAGATGGGAGCGCCTAGCCGCATGGCAAGTTAGCTTTTGATGAAGATACTGTCCACCTAGCTCCCTTGTTCTGCGCCCTGTTTATCTATTTGGGGATGTGTAACCCTATCATGTGATCATGGCTACGAAATTATGCATTATTCAAAATTTCGCATGATGCTATCAAATGGCTTTCATGTTCATTCGAAAAGTTTTTGCATGAACGAGTACGAGTACGTTGTGTGTCGTGTGTACTGGGAAGAGAAATATTAAGGGTAGTGTGTTGCCTGTTGATGAGGGTTTGTCGTTTGTTACAAACGACATGAGCGGATCAATGACAAAGGGGTTACTGCCAAGTTTATTCTGTTGTTGAATGTGTTTTGTTGAAAATTTTGTTTTCGGGTTTCCTTTTAAGACCATTTTGAGAGCGACATGTAAAGAAGGTTTGTTTTGAGGTTTGATGAAAAGGCAATCATACTTGTTCACAAGAAATTCAGCAGGGAAGTCCTATCGAAAAGTTTATGCTGAATAGAATGCATATGGAGCCCCTGGGACTAACTTCAAAGTTCCTATCAAATGTACACAAATTGAGATATATATATATACGAGTAGTAATAAACGAATTACTCGAGCGATGGATGGGATGGAATAATTTCATTGTAGGGTGAGAAGAATAATTACTCAAGTCGAATATTTCACTCCTACTTCTTTAAATGAGCCTTAAAAATCATTAAAATTCCAGCATATTTCAAAGGCTCCGGGTGCCAATTATGATGTGACTAGCTGCCATTTTGCACCATTAAGCATTAAATATCCAGAAATGCCAAAGACTGTATATAAATATGTGGAATGGAATACGACTGTCAAACGAGATACTACGAACCGGGCAGTTGGTATCCAACCTCCGTAGAGCGTGGACGTGGTTTAACCTTTCACATCTTATATCTATTGTAAATGGTTTTCGCAATAATTTAATTACTAAAATTAAGTGAATTTGAATTAATCAATAAACCAATCTTTACATATATATATTGACTACTGTGACTTGAAGTTGACAAGTCGCACGCTTCCCACCTTTGAATAAATTAGGCCATGGTGTTATCAGAAGATACGAAGTGAAAGAAACAACACACTCTCAATCCGCCTCCAACGTAGTACGAGTATGTTAACAGGAATACTCTTGGAGGCTAGCATTCTTTGGGGGGTGTCGCCGGATGGACCCGAGGATATGGAGGTCACCGCCAGGTTCATCATGGAATAGCAGATAACGACCCTGATTGAATCTGGAATACGTTTTGGACAATGAACTAGAATTGATGCTTTAGGCTGGCGGACATGATGGTTTAGGGCTAGTTGTTTTGCATGGTAGCGCTGTGGTCACACTAATGTGTTAATGGCCTTAATTCAACTATCGTATCGTCTACGTTCCGGTATAACCTTGGCAGGCCTCGTAATACTTCGGAGTTCACATAATTGGGTAGGCGGTGTAGGTTTAGTTGAGATGAACTCTCAATCGGCGTTGGTCTGACACTGAAAACTTGTTCCAATAATGGCTTGTGGCAACATTCGCATGGCCTCCCTGCTCTGCTAAGATAACCAATGGATAAAAAAGTTGACTAAACACACGAAGTGATATTGCAGCTTTGAGGGGAATCCAATCAAACTGGGGCAATCTAAACTAAAATACTCACAAAAAGATAAAATCCTTCCCCCCAAGAAAAAGTAAAAAAAACCAACAACGACGATAGAACTACCAGTTACAGCCGCGATGTTAACACTCGTTGAAAGTGTTACCAGCCATGACAAAAATGAAGGCGAATACAATGAATTATAGACGGGTGAAAAATGGATAACAACGGACAGCATTGTCCAGACTGAAATTCTTGCGGCAGTCGAGTGCAGCACAAAAATGATGCGAATGCCTGAGTGTCCTAGAAAAGAAAAGCGGTGAGCTCTGCAGGACACGCCAGATGTTCGTGTGGCTAAAGAAAATACAAAGATCCAAGAGAATTCGGTAAGTACAGCTGCACTACCGAAGCAACTGAAGCAATGGTATTAAATACCGAAATAATAATAAAACATGCTAAGGTCCACAAAGTGATCACGGCAGAAAAAAAAAGGAATAGTCAGACAAATGAAGCACCGTTGTGTGATTTCACCGCCATCGTCGAAAATGTAACTGAATTACTGTACTTGGAAAAGAAAGCCGATAACCTCTTGCTGAAAATGTGGCCGCAAAGTACAATTGTCGTCCAGCGACATGAAGAAGAAAGGCTATCCCGAATAGCGGAAGATGTTCTAAGAAGAATAAAACATGCTTGCGACTCACCAAAAATCAGAAAAGGACTAAAGAATGCACTCCTTGAACGAGGAGCTCGTACACGCATAGGGCAACAGAAGGCCGAAGAAGAGCAGAAGGCTGAAGAAGCGCTGAGAGCTTAGCCTCGAGAGTACACGCAGATAGTTCTACCATCAAATATTGGTAAAAGAATATCATCTAGCCCAATCGAAGCAGATCGAGGTAAAAGAAGGAAGGAAGATGCACTTAATGGCTATGAAATCCAAGATCAGAGTTTTCAGACAGTGCTGACAAAAGAAGCAAGGATAGCTGCAAAAGACCTCCTGCCAAAAATGGCAGAAAAAAAGTTAGCACGGACGCCCAGCAAGAAAAAAGACCTGAAGCGAAATAGGGGAGAAAAAACCCCGACGAAGACCCCGACTGCTGGTGAAACCCCAAATTGGCTGATCCTACGCAGAAGTGCTGCAAGGAATCATGGAAAATGTAAGGTCCGAAGACATCAACACTGCTATTAAACCAGTGCAAACAACCGGGTCGGGCCAGGTACTAGTCGAATTCGGAACAGAGGCCGACAATAAAGAAGCATTATGCGATGCACTCCAGCCGAATGTAATGATTGAAATAATGGACAGTGACTGCATCACAAACTTAGCCGAGGTAGGTGAAGCCATCAAAAAGGAGCTCACTAGCGTGGGCAGGATCAAAGTGAGGCTGACACCAGAAAACCATTGCAGATAAGGCATGGCCATCATTGACTTCACCAAAAAGGACGCCGAACGGTTTCTGAATGAGGACAAGGTAAGAAAAGTGTGCGTTATCTGCAGAATACGACAAAGAGCAGTGTTTCTTCAATGCTTCATTAGCATAAATTGTGGTCACACCGCACAAGTATGCATATAACCTAATGGGAGTTCCTTATGCTACAAATGTGGTGAAAATGACAAAAAACGGGTTATCGGTACACTGTACCCTTTGCAAGGGTGCTGATACAAGACTGGATCTTGGTTACATCTTCTTTAGCGTAGCACTACAGCTCCTCTTGGGTACTCGCTTCCTGCAAATAGCACCTCCAACTGTCTCGCTCCATTGACCGCGTTCTCCAATTCCGAAATCCAAGCAGCGATGAACTGTCTTCGTCAACCTAGTCAGACCAGCATTTCCTCAGTTTCCCCACTGGTCTCCGGCCTTCAGTTCTCCCAACGAATACATTTTTGGGTATCCATTGATCATCCGTACGATTCATGTCGCCAGCCCATTGTAGCTTCCGCGATCTTGCAATTGTTGAGACCTCCAGGTCGGCAAAAATTTCACACGGCTCATGGTTGTATCAAATACACCATTAGTTCCCGTCTAGCTTCGCTCCGAGTATTCGCCTCAGGACCCGCCACTCGAAGGTATTCAATCTATTTGTAGATGCTTGGGTTAGGGTCCATGTTTCACACCCATAGCATAACACAGGTCTTATCACAAATTTGTAAGCTTGGAGCTTTATTTTCCTGTGTATGCAGCTGGTCTTCAGGATCCTCAATACTGAATAAAATATTTTATTGGCGAGCTGTATACTTTGGCGTATTTCGTCTCTTTCATTACCAGTTCTCGTCATTTTGGTTCCTAGATACACAATTTTGCTCACGATTTCGGTACTGTACTTGGCAAGTGTGATACTTTGTGTGCTTGAGGTATTTTTCTACGACTACATCATGAGCTTTGTTCTACTTTCATCAATTCGTAGCCATACTAGTTGTACTTTTCTGTCGAGTTACAGGATGAGTTCTTTGGTAGTTGTTAATGACTGTGTGACTTGGCTCGTCTTGTATAGTAATGTACCTCGTGTATCGACAGGTAGCTTCCTCATGACGTAATCCAGAGGCAAATTGAATAGCAATGGGGTCAGCCCATCTCCCTAATTTAGTCCGATATTTGTGTCAAAGGCATCGGTGAGTTGAGTCAATCTGAACTTGGCTCCCCAAAAAAATAACAAAAACACCATCAACAATAGCACTAACGAAAAGCACCCCAACGATTGCACAACAAACGTTATCAACATCCAACGATCAAAAACTGAAGGCAAGAACAATGAGAGTAATGACTTAGACAACGAAAACGATTGAAAAACGCATGACTGAACGAAAAGCACATGAAAGCCTTATGCAACCAGAAATTCTTGCAGCATTTGGGCAAAGCAGGAAAACAATGCACACTGCGTGAGAAGTGAACAATAGGGTAGTCAACATGAGAAATTGAAGATGCAACTGAGGGGACCGAGCAACTCAAAGCCGCTTCCACCAATACTGAAGAGAAAAATTCGCTAAATTTGAAACAAATCCGGGTTGGATCGAAACTCGCACTGGTGCATGATGTTGTTCTCGTCACCACCGAAGCAACTGAAGCATGGAATGGAAGTGTCGAGCAACTCTCTACAGGGGAAGAGGTGCTAGGCAGCTCGATTGCTGTTGATCGTTCCTAAGAAGAGTAACTCATGCGGAAGGTGGGAATCCAAATGAACAAAGGTAAGAGCGACATGATCGGCGCCATATAGCTAAACGGGGATTGAACACTAAAAAAGCAAGTGGTAGGGGCGGAAGAAGAGCACAAGCCTTAAACAGTTGGCAAAGTGCCAGCCACCTCAATTCCTATTACCAACAAAAGCATAGCCTGTAGCCTAATCCAAGGAGATACAAAGAAGAGTAGGAAAATGAAGTCCACAAGGAGCACACCATGTTGAACGAATGATAGTTCACCATCATGAAAACCACAATCGAACGTTCAAATTCAACGAATACTTTAAAAAAAATCTGCTCTGAAACTGGACTTGAACTCATAATCAGGGACCACCTCAAGCTTACTGGACCCAATCATGACCTCATATACGAAACCGCTGCTAAGATTAGAAAGGTGGAAGGCTGCTGACATTCCTTTACACGTCAGACTTAGATTGATGATCGAAGATAGTGAGTTATTATACTATATGTCTTTTCATGTATTTAATAATTTATTTAATAATGGCAAAATGTCATTGGCAGTTAATAAAAGGATCAAAATGAAGATTAAAATATTAATATTAAATAGATGAAGATAAAAATATTAGTTGATAGGATAAATGCGAGAAATTACTCGTATTTTAAATATTATTAAAAGAGGATTGAAGGGATTGGGAAGAAAACGATAAAAACAAGCCAAGTAGGCAGGAGGATACTCCTGCCAGAAGGGCTTTCTAACAATGTTTCTGAAATGAACACACAGGAATTCGTCCAATTATACGTGCACGATCAAGAGTTTTGTTCATAAACAAAAAACAGCCACCATTTCGTTCAATTTTAAATAAATTTTCTGAGTTCTCGACTTATACGAGTATAAAATACCCAAATATAACATCATTCTCTAAATTTTCATTTAAATCCGAAGAAAATTGTGGTGTCTACGCTGATTTGAAGTTTATATTATATTATCCACCCTCCACAAGTTGTTGTTGCATTCCATATAGGGTTATCCATTTTACGCTTGGGAAAGTAAAGCTAAAGAAAATACATAAAATATTCAGATAGAAGCAAAATTTTTTATTCAATATAAAGATTGAACTTTGCCATTATAACAATATCATTCAAATGTCTTCCATAAGACCTCTTACACCCGTCATTCCTTTTGAGGTAATTTTCAATGACTTTTCGGCACATTTCCGGCAATATATACATTTCAATTGCTCAAGATTTTGAGGATTGTTTGCGTAAACACGATCTTTCACATAGCTCCATAAAAAGAAATCCAAAGGTGTTAGGTCGCAGGATCTTGCGGGCCAATTGACATCACTCAATCTCAAAATTACGCGTCCTGGAAATTACTCTTGCAAAAGTGCTCGATTAGCCTGTGTTGTGTGGCTTGTCGCTCCGTCCTGTTGAAACCACATGTTCTTCAGATCATAATCTTCAATTTGTCTCCAAAAATAATCGGTTAACATCCGTCCATAGCGGTCAGAATTGACTTAATGGCTCTTCCTTGATCATTTTCAAAAAAATACGGGCCAATAACACCACCAGACCATAATGCATACCAAACGGTCACTTTTTCCGGATGCAAAGGCCTTTCTGCGATCACCTGAGGATTTTGAGAGCCCCACATGCGGCAATTCTGTTTATTTACGTAACCACTGAGCGAAAAATGAGCCTCATCACTTAAGAAAATTTTGTTCGAAAAATCGTTATCAATGGCTTGTTGTTCAATCACCCAATTCGCATACATTCTGCATTGTGTATGGTCTTGAGGCTTAAGTTCTTGAGTGAGTTGGATTTTGTATGGATGGAGATGCAAATCCAAATGTAAAATCCGCCACAATGAGCCGCAAGACAAGCCCAAATGTTGAGCACGTGGAGGAATCGACTAATTCGGGTCTTTCTCCATACTTCGAGCAACGACAGCGATATTTTCAGCAGAACGAATGTTGCGATGATGGACAGGCCTTGCAATATCAATAACTGATCCAGTGTCTTCAAATTTTCTCACTGTGTTCGAAATTGTGTGCTGTGTAGGTCGATTATGTCGACCGTAATCGGCTCGTAAAGCTCTAAATGTTGATACAGCAGAATCACCATTTTTATAATAAAATTTAATAATTTTAACGCATTCTCCGACTGTTAAACGATCCATATTTCTAAATGGCAAACTTTCGGCTAAAAAAAAATATGCTTTTGATGTTATTTAATTCTGACAAATGTCAAATGCAAATGTCTGCAAGATTAGGTTTTAGTAACAGGCTTCACATTTGACAAAAGTTTAGCCACACAGCCAATATTTTTTTCAGTGTGACACTTCAATCTCAACATTCCTTTCAGTCTGAGTTTCAATATTGATTGCATACACAACATTGGTGAGCTACTCTAAGGTCCACTATTAATTGCATTAATTCACAATAGTGTTACAATACCAGTATAACCTATGTATACTGGCACGAGCTGGGAACTTGATATGATATGTACCCTATAAACACAATAAGGCTCCCGGGTAGAGAGATTTCTTGTTGCGAATACCGGCGTACCGACTATCTCCCATTCGCAACTTCAACTGCCGCCGTAATATTTCCACCTCCCTTTGGGCACTTCTACCTTTTCCTCTATAAATTTATTTATTTTTTTTTTACATTATTCCATTTTCCCTTTAATTTTTACTCCCCCATCATCACAATACTACCCTTTTTCCTTATTAACAACTACGAAAAAAATAATACACAATAATAATTTCAATTTTCCCACTAACAACGTTCCATTTATTAATTCCCACTAACAAAATTTCATTCTATTCATTTTCCCTAACAAAACCTAATTCCTTCCTTAATACTAACTAATTCCATTCCCACTAAAAAATTTTATTTTTTTTATACTAACAAAAATGAATTCACTGATTCACTAACAAAATTCAATCTCATGCCCAAATGCATCGTTGAAGTTGCTTATGAGATGAATCCATGGCACCATTAGCTGCGTCGTGAGTCCTCGATCTTGGGTCAGCTGGAACCCTGAGTTCAAGTTCTCTCGGGCGCACGGAAGTATTCTTTTTGGGGTATCGGCAAAATCAATAGTTTTCGTAATGTATATGTGACACTTTACATTCAATCAAGCGATTCTTGGGGATGTAAATTGCCATATATGCAAGTCAATGGATACTATTGTGATTGTCGATACGGGAACAAAAAATGTGTGGGTAGCGGAATCGAAGTGTAGTGAACTTCGATTACGTTACCCAGATGCGGCAGCGGTAATTGGGAAAAGGGATTGCGGGATCGAATGGGATGAAGGTGAGAGGTGAAAATTAAGTGGTTGGAATTGAGGGGTCAGATTTTGATTTGGAGAAGAGAAGGGTGTTTTCGGTGCGCGGTAAAGTTGATTTTTGGAGGTGTTAAAATTGGGAAAAAAAGGAGTTGGTATTTGACTGGGAGTGAGGATTGGACGAAAGAAAAGAGTAATTGCTATGAGTGAAGTGAAGTGAATTTTTGGATTTGAGAATTTCAGCAGAAGTTACAATAAATACAGAGATCAGAATTTGAAGTCAACGGAGATTAATTTTTTTTTTGGTGTGAGGCAGGGCAAAATAAATTACATTCGTTGCGGAATAACTTATGATTCATGTGGAAATATTAGTGAGTGAGAAGAATTTTTGGCTTTTGGCCTCCGGGATTAAAGTTGGTGCGAGTTTGAAGTTGTTGAAATAAAAATTAAGTGCCGAGAGTGATACTTTCTCCAAAAAAAAAAGAAAAAAACAGAAAAGCAAGAAAAAAAAAACTTTGTTTTGTTGTACTTCGAAGAGAGCCAGGTTCCAGAATTAAAGTTTTCGTTTCTGCAAGTAAGCCAGAACGACGGGTCGAAGAGGGCGATAAGGGTGCTCCTTGATTTTCTAGTATTGATTGAATTTTCGAGTTAATTTAAAGTTAAATTTTCAGTGGCCCCACACTCTTTTTTTTTTTTGTCATCGCCGAGCGCTCGGAGATCAACGAGGAGTAGTGTGAGTATTGATTTGGTTTATTTTCCTATTATAGTAACAACATCTCATCATCAAGCTCGTTTTTTTTCCTTGTGTTTTCCTTCATATAAAAGATTGTAGTTGATTATTTTCTTCTGTACGTTAAATCTTAAAGGGGTCCTTTGTTTTTTTTTCTTGTTTTTATTGAAATTGATAATTTGCAGATTTTATTGTGATATAAATTTGTTTATTTTTTTTGTGAATAAAAAAACGGCCATGTTTCAGTAAAAGCCATATTTTTCATTTCTCAGAATGACCTCCCCTTTCCCGTCCTTTTCCCTATGTGCTAGTATTTATATGTAAGGTGGCTCAGCACGAGCAGAGGATGTCCCGAAAGACCCACGACACGAGTGAGCGCTAGCCGGCCTCAGTATGCCACCCCGGGCTACACACCCCTCTGCTAATTCTTAATGTCTGCAACTGCGGTGACTTCCGTGGTTGCTACAATCTCACAGCATAACACTTACCTGTTACTGTGTACGTGTCAACCAGACCAACAAAGAGATGCGTTTGCTTAATGAATTAAGTTTTATTTCGTTTTTTGTTAGGTTGTAGAATTACACGTTAAGTTGGATATATAAATGATATGATCGCCCGATATTCAGTAAAACATCCCTTACTGGATTGTTCTTCGCTGGAGGGTAGCTGCGCCCTGGGTTTCGCTCTTTTGCTCCTTTGTCAGAATTGTGCGGTGATTTCGGTGATGACGAATTAATACATCAATACAGTATTTTAATCCAAATAAGGTAAATGTAGTGTTTCAAGGGGTGTTAATGTCCTACAGAACTGCAGCGGTGGACTGCTGTCTCAGCGAGCGCAAGGTTCATGCTCAATTGAAGATGGCCTTATCTGGGAACGCTTAAGTGTGCTGGCAAGCTAGCTTTGTGGTATTGTGGGGTGAGTTCTTTTCCCACAGCACAAGGGCCCACTACAAAAAAATGTTTCGCACTTACGAATTTTCAGAAGATCAAAGTCAACAATGAAAGCCGAACGAGACCGTGGATTGGTGTCGATGACTGAAGCAACCTAGCAGTGCTCATAAAGCTATTCATTTATTTGGCAACAAGAACATATGCCGAAAGAGTGGAGCCAATCAATTATATTCCCTATCCACAAAAAAGGTGGCAACTTACAATGCGAATGTTATAGAAGTGAAATTTCAACAAAGCCAACGAGGGATGGTTGTAGTCCATAAATTACCGATACATATTTTTGACGAGTATGAGAAGAAGGCTTTTCAATTATTTTAACCTTGCGATGGTTGGTATTTTACATCCTTCCATATTGTTTCGATTTTTATTCTGAGGAACTACTTTCTCAATCGTTTCCAACGTCAGCTTCTCTAACTTCGAAAGCTGGAGACCTATTTTATCGTTAGCTAGCTTCCTGTCATTAGGAACAATTGAGCAAGCGTTTCCTTCATCAGAAGGAGGACATTGCTTCTCCTAATCCCGATTGAACTTCTTCTGAAACTTTCCCCAATTCATTGCTTTAAAATTCAACCGATGCTTTTCATGTTGAACTGGAATGAGGAAAATATAATTCCCTTGATGATTGATTTCGATTACGATTGCGTTATTGTCGCTATCGTAAGGAAGCAGCTGCAGTTTCAGTTGGGGACTATTAACGCGGATTTCAAGTCATGCGTCAGCTATGCAGAGGTCTAAATATGTCCTAGTATATGGTGGGAGCTTCGATCCATGTAGGGGATTTTAGGGTAGGCTGGGGACTCTAAGGTATTTCATAAATAACTTTTATAATCAATCTTTTTCTTTTAATTAGAATCAGTCAAAATAATTCTTCTCATATAATTATCAACTTTAAGAAAATAACTAAATCTCCCCATCTTGCCGCACGTATAGGGCAAGACGGCGTACCGCCTTGGGTAAGATTGAGTATGGCATATTGAAAAGTCGTCATCTCCACAAATTGGGCACCGTTATCTACCACTCCTGCACAGCTACAATGCACCTACTTACCGCAAGCTTGGCAAGTGATCCATCCTCCAGTAGACTCGGAACACAAGTCGTGGCAGTACAGGCATTCTGTATCTTCGTCATCTGATGTCTGAGCTCCATCGGCAGTTTTAGATCTTTTATTTTTTTTTTTTGTTGCCTTTGGCTTTTTACTGTTTTGTCTTTCCTCTAATTCTGTTTTACATGGAGACGCCGTGATAATAGCCGTTTTTCCTCTTGTTTGAATTTTTCTGAGTTTTTTTTTCGGTCATTCGTGAATAAGGCATCAACTGTTTTAGGCTAACCAGATGGAATACTGCATTATCCAAAGAATCATTTATTGTTGCTTGCCATACTAGATATGAGGTTATAGCAATTGTTTGAGGTAGAGTGTTTCCTGAAGAATTCCAGGCACTACAGGTGGTCGTTTGAATATCAGGAGCTGTTGATATTACTGTTGGTTGAACTGTCAGTGTTCGTTGTGAGATTACTGCTTTCGATGGTGTTGGAGCTTCGAACTCTTTTTCAGCGTTCAATTCGATGTCTGTGGCCACAGCAGCAATGGAGTCATCTTCGACAAAAAAGTGTGCATTATAAGGCGAGATCCCACTTGCTTTAAATGCTTGAATTGCAGTTGATATTGTTGTTGCCTGAATAAACGCTTAAATGAAGAGTTCAGCCGCTTGAAAGCGGGAAAATACTTTCCCAGGATTTGATCATAACCATTCTATTAAACCCTGATCATAAAAGATACTCACAGGCCGCATAGAACCAACATCTGATGGCTGTATCTTGTGCGAGGCGTATGGTGGGAGGCATATTATTGTCACACCATGTTTACGTGCTTCGTCGATTAACTGCAAATTTTGGGTACATGTTCTTCACTCTACCCTCCTGTTCAGTTTTCTTTTATAATTTCGAACCATACTCTACAAAAAAAAATGGTTGTCTGTAAAGTCGGTTTATTGTGCTGTTAACAATTTATTTACAGGAAATTGTAAATAAATTTTTAATAGCACATTTTTACTTGTAATTAACCTGTAAAATTTAAGTTATGACGTTATTGCGTTAAATTATCCTCTGTAAAACGACTTTACAGACAACCAATCGTTTCTAATATCATTTCGGCTTGCATTTCGAGTTTGTTTGTCATGCCAACGCAAACATGCCCGAGCCAACCAAACGCCCAACGCCGCACCACAATTGAGCAACCACTGAGCTCCGCGATGCAACTGACAGCCTATGCCGCCGGCAAATCGTCATTGACAGCTACCACGACGGCTGGTACTTTCGCTTGCTAAAATCTCAATAATATTTTCCATGCCAGCATTAATTTGCCCATAATCACAGCAATGATCGCATTTCATCCGAATCTTCTATTTCTATTTTTAAGTCTTTGTCCGTCTGTTCGTGCGTCAGAGCTAGTTTCCTCAGAAACTATAGAAGCTAGTATGCTCAAACATTGTGAAAAGGTCAGAAGTTATAGTCTCTCAAATGTAAAGATCCTACCAAAATTTAAAAAAATTTTAAGGGGGAGGTCCCCCTAATAACGAATTATCGCTTACACTTTTTTTTAATCAAAGGTAGTCGAGTGAGGCAAAGTTTTTGATGAGAACTTTTAGAATCTGAAACAAGAGAATTATTTTATGAATTAGCGGGTCCAGGGGAAGGCAAAATGTATCAAAAATATGTGTCTCCCCCTCCCCCTCACGATTGGCCACCTTTAAACCGAAAAACCCGAAAATTATCACGAATGTGGGACTTCATTAGTATAGGGGCAACGAATACCTCAAAAATCGAAATTCCCTCAACTTTATTAATAATAGTATGATTGGTAGATTTTACGTTTTTGCCCATAAAATCAAAACGGTTCCCTAATACTTCTTGAAATATTGCAATTATATAGACTGATATAAGATATTTACGTTCACGAAATTTAATTGAGATCGAATTATATTCAAGTGAGTTATCGCCATTTCAATTGTATGGAATTACAACAACAATAACACGACTTCATGGTTGATACATATTTCAAACAGACTTTTATTTTCTTTCAATTTTCATGAAATTTTAAGGAATAGTGTTAAACTTGAATATGCTCAATCGGCCGAGCATACAGAAACATTATTTAAGCTAGATCAAAACGTCGGCTGCACTGTGCTTATGAAAGAAACTGTTCATCTTTTGCATAAATTTGAACGATTTCATGTCCAAGTATTGGATGAATGATTTAAGCTATCGATTCACGCTATTGAAAAACTTGTACCTAATCCTAGGATGTTTACAAAGACCTCCTGGTAGGAGCACTCTTCTGCTTACTCAACTTGTTCATATTTTGTTCGAGTTAATTTATCACAAGCCAAAAATACAATAGAAAATTGGGTTGAAGTACGATCCTCCGGCCATCGGGATGAAGTGCGATACTCAGGCGAAACGTGACACTTTTTATGTGTGCAGTCGGTCATCGATTTATGAGACGTTATCACGTCAAAATAATTAAATTACCCCAACTAATAACGATACTTTTGAATTAAATTCAAATCCAAAAAGAACAAATCAGCCCGCAAGTAGGTACCAAATCCTTCCCAAACTGGTCTTATAAGTTGTACTAGATTTTTTGAGGTTATAAATCAATGCAAGCCGGAACGAACTAATGAATTTAGAATAGTAAAATAAACAAACATCAATAAAAAATATGTCACGTCTCTTGTATATCATGTATTATGAACAGTCATGCACTTTATATACATACGTAGTTAGATAAAACCACTTAAAATTAAAAAAAAACATACTTACCAAGAAGAATCGTGCACTACTCCGACCAAACTTTTTGTGACACTGACAACTACTGCTAAATACCGTCAGATGGCGTAAAAATACATTCCCTAGTGACACTGCATTATCTGTTTTGGTAGGATTCACATTTTACTTTGCTACTCCGTCTTACCCCACCTTCCCCTAGATTGCACCTGTATTCAATTTGGTTCTTTGTTATTCTCGATTATAGGAATATACCTCTTTGATTATTGTTGGGGTTCAGCCATGATGTATGCCAGGCATTCAGGTTACCGAGAAGAATATAACAACGATGCAGCCTGTTCAATTCAAGTATTTCGAACAAGGGATTGAATTCCCCCTTTAACATGATAACGTTTCGACCAGTTGCGTAGGCAGAGATAAAGAGATTATCCCCACTTGACAGTGAAATTTTGATGACGGACACTTCAAGAAACTCAAAGTTTTTGAATTCGATTTTTTCAATATTTTGGAAACAAAAGGGTCGTCAAACTAATATCTCGATGCCGCTTCCCCCTTCACCGTTAGTCCAATCGTTTCTTACCAATTCAAAATCCTTGAATGTCATCGAGTGTCATGAATTAAGTTGGGCTTCAGTGAGAAGTATGATGTTAGGCTTTCGCTGAACAATACTTGTAAATTCAAGGAGATATTCACGTTGATGCAAAGTAACAATATAATTGAGCTTGATCGCGATGAGATGAAGCTCATCTTTGGAAATCTGACCGGATTACAAACTATTTTGAAGCATATTGGTTTAAACATTGAAAACCGAAATTGATTTTTTGATCTTGCTGATTTATTCTTTCTGAAAGAGAAGCAGCTCAATATTGCCACTTACATTATTTATTTGATTTACATTGCTGTCTGTTGATCCTCTAGCAGCAAGTTCAAACGATACCGATTGGAAAAATTTAACTTTTGCATCTTGATATTGAGGGTGGGATTCTTAAATCAGTTTCAGCCATCACCGGCCCATTGACGATTTGGTGATGGCTGAAACTGATTTAGAAAATTACAACTGATTATTTTTGATTTGCTAGTTTCTAAGATGTTAACACGATCGACCTGTAGAAATTAAGTTGAAAGATGCTGTGACTCAAATATTGCCTATGTGAGTTCATACACGACCTAGCTACCTTCCTTTTTATCGGTGGAGACAAATTAGGTCTTTGAAGTACGGGCGTTCGGCTGATTTCGTCAAAAGTCATATAAAATTTTGTTCCCCTCCAGGGTGCAATAAATTCTTTGGCCCGATATTCGTTTTCGTTAAAATCTTTTGGATGCAGGATTTGGTGATTGAGATTTATGCGCCCGAATAGATCCACTCGTATTTGAACCTTATTCTAACAAACGTTGTTGTCGAGGTCGCTATGTTGCCAACATTACACAGGAGTTGGTGTTGGCTTTGTTATGTGTCAATTTTGTTGGTAAATTTCACGAGTTACCGTCCACTCTATGTCACTAATCATGCCCCTGAAGCGAATTTTTCCTGTCCTTGTCCTATTTAGTGTTTTGATTATACCGAACATTGTGGGGGAGAAGGGAGTTGATCGATGTGAACAACTCAGCTCCAGTACCTAGGGTACCCTTTTTTTATGTGCCTTTTGGGTAAGGTGACTCAAGATTTATCCACAACAATATTGACCTGATGCACTTTCATAGCCATTCACTGTATTCCAAAGGTAAATATTGACCATAAAATCATTCACACAAACACATATATCCTAGTGTGGAACAACTGAAAACGTCTTTAAACGTCACATTAGCGCGTTTGTTTGTATTATGTGCAAAGTGCAAGTGTAGGAACGGTAAATGTACAGGAGACAAGTAAAAATCCTGAAAAACCAGACAAAACTTTGGCTCTCTGTCCTACGACCTCCTCTCAAGATGTTGCGAGACCACTTGCAACGGCGGTTGAGGAGTCTCCCACTCATTCCGCTGCACACTTGCCTTCGCCAATGCAATACGTGCATGTGCAGCAGGAAAATATGTTGTCATATCCGCATTTTAATTGCAGATTCGAATTTTTTTAAGGTATGGAAAATATTATTATAGGAAAATTCACGTAATAAAAGGACAAGGTAAAACTCATAAAGAATATAACTAAAACGCAAAGTCTAAATTTAATATACAGTAGAACCTCGATAACTTAAGCCTCGATAAAGTAAAAACCTCTATTAGTTAAAAAAAAACTTGCGTACCCTTCCCCACAGAGCTCAAAACCTCTTTTACTTAAAATACAAAACCTCCACAACTTGAACGAAAAATTTAGGCATTTGACCTCTGTAACTCAAAGTGATTTTTAAGCCGACTTATATAAGTTAAAGCATCTATCAGCTACTCATTCGTGTGAATGTGCTTATGAAAAATGGTGTGCGAAAATTGCTTGTTAGTGCATGCACGTGTTAATAAGGTCGTGATAAGTTTAGACTATTTCCTAGAAAGTGTCGAAAAGTGAAATGAATTCGATATGAAAATTGCGAACACTAACTTATGCTGCAGTGAAAAGTGGTTTGAAAAGGAAAGATGTTGTAGCCCAGTTCGGAAGACACAAAAGTACACTTTCGATCATTTAAAAAAAAAAAGAAGCGGAACTATTGAAATAACAAGAATCGGGAGCTAGTCTTTTATTTAAAAGACAAAAAATACCTGAATTCCCAAAACTAGAAGAGTGTTTGCTAACGTGGTTTAAACAGTGCAGAAATAAAAATGTTAGTGTTAGTGGACCGATACTGAATGAAAAAGCTGGAGAGTTCGCTAGGTCACTGCAAATCCATAATTTTCAGACTAGCAACAGCTGGTTGGAAAACTTTAAGAAGAGGCGTGACTTGGCCTTCGCGGTGAAAGCGCGAGTGCGAATAAAGAACTTTGCAAAGAATGAAAGACTGAATTGCAAGGATTAGTGAATGGATACGACCTCAATGATATTTTTTGCGCCGACGAAACCGGACTCATTTTTAAATGTCTTCCCGACAAAACATTAACATTTAAGAATGAAAAATGCCATGGGGGAAATACTGTAAGGAAAGAGTAACGATTCTTCTTTGTGCAAATTCTACCGGCACAGAAAAACTGAAGCCATTAGTGATTGGCAAATCAAAGAAACTTTGTTGCTTAGCGGGCTGCAAATCACTACCTCTGGACTTTGAAGCCAACCAACGAGCATAGGCAGAACTTTTAAAAAAATGGCTAATAATAACAAACAGGCAAATGGCTAATGCAAAAAGGAAAACTCTTCTCTTCATTGACAACCGCACAGCACATGGTGACATACGAGTACTTCCATTTAAGGCAATTAAAATTCAATTCCTTCCTCCGCATACAACATCACTACTTCAACCGCTAGATATGGGAATAATAAAAAATTTCACAACATTTTACCGAAAAGAAGTTGTTAAAAAAATGGTCACTGATATGGAGCAAAATATAGTTTTTTCAATCAATGTTTTAGAATCAATGAGAATGGTATATAAAGCTTGGCGATAGTTTGCATCCCAGACAGTGAAAAACTGTTTTAAAGGTTGTGATTTCCTGTCACAGTTTCAAGAAAATATTGGAGAGGAGCTCTATACAACGCTCCCAAGTGAAGAAATAATAGACGCAGTGATTTAAGGTGGTGAAAATGATGATATAGCTGAACAGTCAAACGATGAGTTACAGGATCTCCCGGCGTGTATATTAGTAAATGAAGCAAAGAAAGCAGCAAACACTTTACGATCTTTTATCGAGCAATGTTGTAATGTAGATGATGATATTTTCTCTTCATTGTTCAAAATTTAAAACGGAATTGATTTAAAAACTTTGAACTGCTTAAAGCAAAAGAAAATTACAGAATTTTTTGTATAGATAAGACACCTATACCTATTTCCTTATATGTAGTAAATTGTTTTTGTGAGATTTACTGGCATTTCAATTAAAAATTTATTCTGGCCACTTCTGTAATACATAATTCTCAAATAATGAGATAATGAAAATCAGTAGGTAGCAATAAGAAGCATTCAAACAATTCTTAGTTTGAGCCCTTAATAAGTTAAAACCTCGATAACTCAAATTTTTTTACATTTCCCTTGGGTTTCATCTTATCGAGGTTCTACTGTAGAAAAAAATGATCTAAAATTTATATTTAATAAAAATTTATAATTATAAATTAAAATAATAAAAAACAAAGTCTTTTTCGAATCTGCAAATAAAATTTTGGATAGGTGTTTTGAAAGTTTTCGAACAGTTTACTTAGGCGACTGCTCAATTACTACAAGCGTAATACGCTTCCCATGTTCAAAACTTTCTTGCTCGTTTTTTTTATCATTTGTTGCACTTGAAATGCCTGGCACCGGGTGCACCAATGGAGGGAAGCCGTCGGTCTCCTCCATGCCACCGGTGAAAAAAACGTTTCTTCTTTTTTGAACTTCTTGAGACTTTTTCGTAAGTAAAAACATTTCGAAAATTATTTTAATTCAAAAAAATTTCTAACAGGATCTTTTGATAAAACATCTGTTTGCAACGAATGCTAGGCCTAGAGTCCCGTATACGTGTAACCCAAAGACATATAAACAAATGGACGAGCAACGAGAATCTGTGTACTCGTCCATGTGAGAATTCCGATTACGTACGCGCGATCTTTAAAATTAAAAACTTTAAATGTGAACGTGTTTCGCCGTGAATAGAGTGCTAAAACAAAAGCATATCACTTCACACAACTTTAGCAAAGGTTGCCAATTGCTTCGGCTCTCACGACCGGTTGCGGATCCAGTACTCTCTATATCTATGGTGTAACCATTGAGTAATTAAATAATACTGGAGTGGACAACCACGTGACAATATGGTTGCAACAACCCCTGCGACCTAGGAAAAGTGGTCACAGGGGTTGTTGCTACGCTCTTGTTTAAAACCTTAGAGAGAGTCAAATTGCACAAGCAAACATGGCTGCTGCTCAATGTAAACAAATTTACATACAATACCAAAAATTTGCTTTCTATTTGAAAAACCTTCAGCATTGTATGAAAAACATGCAAAACATTAATATAATAACTACTCACTTGTGAAAGGAAACACCTACAGAACCTTTTCCACTATGATTTTTTCGCGAAGGCACTACACATTTCATTTTGAAATTCGGACTTAATTACACAGTGTCACACGTTAAAGTAACTTGAATCACAAACTCCAATCGAATGTTTAAATACTTGGTACGAATTTAGATCGCGAACACTTTCCATAGTCTTAATATCGGATAAAATTCGCGACGAAACTTGCAAATTGGCCAATTTGGCGTCCAATTTGCATCAGTCAACTTGACAGTCAGTTCACACCTAGTTAGCTTTTGGAACAAGAAAGTGACCAGCAAGAGGCAGACGGGGAGGAAATGACAGACTGTTCACTTGGCAGAGAACAGAAACCGGTCGCATGCTCTCTCATGCATTTTATATGAGCTTAGCCCATCCAGTTCTTATTAATCTTAGGGTGTAACCTATTCGGTTCACTGTCATTTAGGCGGTACGATCGATAAGAAAGTCTTGTTTGTATATGTTTTAGCACTTAATATGAGTATGGATACACATTCACTTCTGTTGATGCATTCTATGATAACCGCACCCACAGATGGTTTGTTAACAATTCGCAGCTTTTTGCACATGCTGCATTCACCGTACACAGCGAGGAACGACTGGACGCAGACCGCGTCATTTTGCGCTGCGGCTCGCGTAACAATAGAGTGGAGTAAAAACATACTAAATTACTTCTAAAAAGACGTTGAAGCCCCCCTTTAATTATTTTTTTGCTGTAATTTTCGTTAAACCATGTTGATTAGCTCGCTTACTGTGTGAAGTTGGTATGATTATTTCACAAACTTAATGTGAAAAGGGTGTAAAATTCTACAAGAACGATGAGAAATAATCTTCGAATTCACCACAAAATTTTGTGAAATCACTGCAATCTTGTGAGATTCCACTCAATATTTTTACTAAGCACTTCTGTTGAACTCTTCAACAATGAATAGAGGGACTGTTACGACCGCGGGAGTCATCGCAGTTGCAGACATCAAATTTCAGCAGACGGGTGCGTAGTCTGGGTGGCATACTGAGGCCGGCTAGCGCTCAGTCGTGTCACGGATCTTCCGGGACGCCCTCCGCTTGTGCTGAGCCACCTTATATATAATAACTAACACGAAGGGAAAAGGACGGAAAGGGGGAGGTCATTTTAAGAAATGAAAAATGTTTTTTTTTCCTTGCAAAGACATGGCCGTTTTATTTAACAAAAAAAGAAAAAAAATGCGCAAATTTTACAAAACAAATTAATATCAACACCAAAAGCAAATCCGCACCCTTCAAAATCTAATATAATAAGATATGAACTATAGGAAGGTTAGCTAAATATACTATCTGAACGAAAACAAGGTAATTTGATATAATGAAAAAAATAAAATAAATAAATAGAAATCAAATTTATACTTACTCCCTTTCCTGCAGAACTCAGAGCGCTCGGCGAAAGACAAAAAAAGAGGCGTGGAGCCACTTTAAATTAAAATGGAAATGTCTGTAACGCAAAAAAAACAACAAATTTAAAACGGCCACTTCCATAAGCGCCATCTGCTGTCTATCCGTTTCTTTAGTTTTTTTTCACTTTTGTAACTACGGCACTGGCTTGTCTAAACTGTCGAACTTCCCACTTTTATTTTCCGGCACTGTACCTTCATTCATCTGCACTTTAGACTAACTTATATGCCTTGGTATTCCCTGTTTATTTTTCTCACTCCTTTTTAATTCTTTTTTTATTTACAGGTTTCATTAATTACATTAACATTGAAGCTAAAAGCTTCTCGCCACACACTTCGAATTATGATTGTGCCTCATAGTTAAAATTATATTCGTGCATTTAAACTTTCGTCCACTAAAACTTTATCCACTAACACCCAAATTAAAAATCTTTTCCCCAAAATCCAAGTTAAAATTCACATCCAATTTCTAAATTAAAAAACCTTTTTCATACCGCTAAAGAACTTCCTCCTCTTTTCAAAACTAAAAACCGAATTTTTCTCCCAGAACTAAAAATTAACGCACCACCACCAATCCCTCTTATTTCAAAGTCAAATACTGACTGCCCTTCAAAATCTAGTATTTCACTCCTCAATCCCGCAATCCTTTCATTCTCAATCACCGCTGCCGCATTTGGGTAACGTAATTGAAGTTCATTACACTTCGACTCCGCTACTCACAAATCTTTTCCATATCGACAAACGCAACAATTTCCATTTTGCATATATGGCGATTGAGATAACCATGATAGCGTTTGGTTGGATGCAAATCGTCATATACATACGGAAACGTTTGCTTTTGCCGATATTCCAAAAAGAATGTTTTCCTACGCTCGGAGAACTTGAACCCTAGCAGATCTTCGGAGCCACCTTCTGTTGATTTCCCATTGATTAAATTAGCAACTTCAACCATGCACCTTTCTTAATGGGCATTGAGATGAAATTTGTTAGTAGGGAAACGCGAATGAATTTTTGTTAGAAGAATAAAATTTGTTAGTGAGAGCTAATGAATAAAATTAGTTTGTAAGAAGGAAGGAATTCACTTTTATTAGGGAAAATGTATCGAATGAAATTTTTGTTAATGGGCAGTAATGAATTTAGTATTGTTAGTGGGAAAATTAAAATTATTACTGTATCACCAATTTTTATAAATTAAAATATGGTAAGAGGGTAGGATTGAGATGATGGGGAAGTAAAAATTATAGGGTAATCGGTAAAATGTTAATAAAAATAAATAAATATACAGAGGAAAAGGTATAAGTGCCCAAAAGAAGTTGGAGATGTTACGCCAGCAATTTGAAGTTACGAATGGGAGAATGCCGGTACGCCGGAATTCACGACAGGATCTTAGATTTCCTACTTTAATGAGTTTTACTTTCTAAATTTCTTCTCATTTTTAGGGTTTTGAAAAATAATTTTACAAAACCCTACTAAAATCATGTCCTGTCTGTCCATCCGTCCATCCATGTGTCGCAGCAATTTTTCCTACAAGCTGCTTAAGCTAGAAACATCAAATTTTGTAAGTAGATGTAAAGTGGTGCTCTCTGCAAAATTCAATGCGAAAAAAAAATTATAAGGCATTTAAGTGGGGTTTCCTCATATAGGGCAGTGAACCACAAAAAAAAAGCTCATCAAAGGTAGCCGATATGGGCATCAAGTAAAAGTTCTTGATAAGAGGTTTTCATAGCAGATCTTAAACTGTCATTTTTTGCTTCGAGGGGCGCACAGGGAGGGGAAACAAACCAACAATTTGTGTCCCCCCACCCTTGCGATTGGACACATTGATATGAAAAATCTGAAAAAAATTATAAATCTAGGTGTCAATGAAGACAACAATAACAAATACCTGATAAGTCAAAATTCGCTAAACTTTGTTAATAATAGTATTGTCTTCGAATTTCACATTTTCCCTAACCAAATCACATATGTACCAACAAAATTTGATATTTAAGGGGTTTTATAAAAGGTCCTTCTGTAAGTTTGATGGAAAATCGAATGATATACACGGAAGTTATAGCCATTTGAAATATCTCCAATTACAACAACAATCACATAAATGTTATTGGGAATTCATGATTTGAGTGAATTTTGTCAGTTTGCAACAAAATGGTGACCGTTGAAAATAGAGAAACAATGCATTTTCTTATAAACGTGCACAACTCTTTGACAAGTTTTTTGACTTTATTCGGTGCTGGTGACTGCATTTCGGAGAAGTTAGGTACAAAACTCTTCCGACATGAGCGTAGGTATGTACACCTAACTTATTTTTTCCAGTTAAGAAAGCAAATTTTGGAAACTTGCAACACATTATCCGAATTTGTGACTGCTCAATCTAAGGAGGGGCATTTATTCAGGGTCGGTCTTTAAAATAATTTCCAAAGAAATGCTGCCAATATTTTTTTCATTTGGTGTTATTATTTAATCTTCCTATTTCTAAGGCATTGAACACGTGACTCCATCTTTTGTATGCTCTTGTATCCAATTGTAATAGTTTGAAACTCTCGTGAATGCAATCGCTGAATCATTGCCATTGCATCCCGTTGAGAAGGATACTATACCAATTTGCATGAAGTAACCCGATTGAGTGTCAAAAACTAATGGACCTCCACTGTCTCCCTGAAATTTCAAATCGAATGAAATCAAGCTTCAAACCGTTCTGATTGTTGTTACCTGAAAGGGAGTAACATGGCTGGACAGTACACAGATCATTGTTGATGCATTGTAAATGGATCCAATCGCACTGGTCTTGCATTTGTTGGGTGGAGAAATTTTCGCCAAACCAGTCTGCAAAAATCGAGGCAAGGCAGGATCGCACGATATTGAGCCAAAGCCAGTCAAAATAACAGTTTTGCTACTGAATGGAACTTTAAAGTCCTTACAATATATTCAGCATTTTTGTTAAGGCTGTAATGAAAACTTACTATTTTGATCATTCAAACAAATCGGCCATATGTTCTGCTTAAACTTAATTCGCGATTTCACTTTAATTATCGCTATATCATTATTTGCTCCAATTTTCTTGGAATTGGCCTCAAATGTAACATATTCTGGGTGTATGGTCCAATTGCTTATGTTGTAGCCTTTGCCATCAAGAATGTCCTGATCTTTCAAGCCCACGCGAACGTACAATTGCCTGATGTGGAAACTGTGAAGGTAAGGATCATCTTAAGTAATTTCTTACAATTTTTTAAAGTTACAGACATTCTGGATTGATGAAGCTAATGACAAGCAGATGCCTTACCTTTCAACACAGTGTGCTGCTGTGAGAATGTGTAGGTTAGATATAATTGATCCTCCACAAAGATAATCATCTTCAACAGTAAAAAGCGTCGCTAGCCACGGCTGTGATCCTGTCTTGGCTCGTCTGCCATTGATGATGTATTCTTGTAGAATCGTTTGTTGACCACAATCTAATTGAAAATCACGTTAAATTTTATGATTTAAATATTGGAAAAAGTCGATTAATTTTGAATTACCACATCCATCATTTTCTGTGAAGCATTCAACTGACGCAATAAGCTGGAAAATGAGTCAGCCTTAATTAAAAATACTAAAATACAATATCCAAATTTCAGTTAAATTTTTAAACTTACGAATCCTGAAGCTAAAAGTTTTAGTAAATTGTTAACCGATTTGCTCAACATAATTCATAAAACTAGCAAATTACTTGTTATCACAGATAAAGAAATCACATACAACTGAATCATTCTGTTAACAAGTGGCCATTTTGAGTTGAACAATGCATATCAACTGGTAAAAAGCTTAAAAGTATGAAATTAACTAATTAGGCATGTAGCAAGACGAAGAAATTTGACATGCCAAATTTACGGTGATTATTCTGTTCAATATTTCTTCATTGTTTGTATTATTTTATTATTTAATATCGGAACTTCACGCTAAGATATGAAAGAAGATATAATAACAAGAATATGGGGTTTTCCATCAGGGACATGACAATTTCGTGTCTTTATATGAACGCACCCTTAAAATTTTTTAATGAACTATTCGTGTCAAAACGTTAGTTAAAGTCAACATTTTTATCATGGCAAAGTTCACGAGCCAGCAATATTTGGAAACTATTAAAAATTACTACCGAAACACTTTAAGAGTGCTTACTCCAGTTTTCGGCCGTAATAATCGTCCCACCCGACAGGCTGTGCGTTCTATAGTGGATAATTTCGAGTACAAATTTTCACTATTGGATATTTTGGTGCCAAAAAAATGTCGTACCGCTCGAAGCGGAGGAAATATTGTAGCCGTTCAAAATGAGTCGAATCAGTCGATTCTACGTTGTTCTGAAGAGCTTGGCGTCACTCAGACGACACTGTTGCGTATTTTGCAAAAAGATCTTTGCCTATATGGTTACAAGATCAAATTGACTCAAGAACTTAAGCCATTGATCATTCGAAACGCTGAAACTTCTCCAATCGGACTCTGGCAATGCTTGAAGAAAATGAAGAATTTCATCGAAAAATCTGCAGCGATGAAACTCATTTCTGACTCAACGGCTTTGTTAATAAGCAAAATATACATTGTTGGTCAGCAAAATAGCCCGCATGAGCTTCGTAAGACACCGTTTCATCCGCAAAAAATTAATGTTTGATGCCGGAGGCGTGATTGGACCGTATTTTTACGTTAATGAAAATTACCGTCAATGTAGAGCGTTATCATGCTATGTTGGAAGATTATTTGTGGCCAAAATTGGATGAAATTGACATCAACGATATGTGATTATAACAAAATGGTGCCACTTGTCACACACCATACCTCACAATCGATTTATTGAAAGGCATATTTGTTCCGGTCGAATGGCGGTCTCGTTCGTGCGATCTAACGCGATTGGATTTCATCTTATGGGGCTATATCAAGTCACTGGTCTATGCCAACAAAGCCAGTAACTTTAGACGAGCTCAAAGACAACAGTCAATGCAACATTGCCAACGTTTCGGGCAAAATGCTGGCACACATTTTGCCCGAAACGTTTGGTCCAAAGAATCGACCACTGCAAACGGGCTCGTGATGATCATATGGCCGAAAATATTTATGTGGTTTATTAATAGATAAAGTTGTTATGTCCTTCTTGGAAAACCCTTTCCTAACCCTTTTCATATATCTAGTTTCTTGAACCTACTAGTTTCGTATCCTGACTGTCTGTGTCAGAAACTATAGAAGCTAGAAATCTCACACTTTGTGGAAAGGCCACAAGTGGTAGCCTCTTGATAGTTTAAGTCTAATCAAGCATTTCAAAATTTATTACTGGAGTGGTCCTTAACATTTTTTTAAAATCAAAGGCAGCCGTGACCGAAAGGTTTTGATTATAACTTTTAGAATCTGGAATAAAACAGTCATTGTATGCATCAAGGGGTCCAGGGGGAGGCTTAATGCTAAGGGAATTTGTGTCTTCCCCCTCCCCCTTGTAATTGGACACATTTGAGCCGAATAATTTAGAAAAATGCACGGAGAAAGGTCTTTATCAGTATCCCAATAATCAAAATTCACTCAAGTTTATTAAGAACAGCAGGATTTGTTGATTTTTCGTTTTATTCCATAAAATCAAAAATGTAGCCTTAAACTACTAAATATTTCATATTTATTTTGATCAATATAAGACGCTGATGTTTACAAAGTTTCATAGAAATCAGATCATAAGCAAGTGGGTTATAGCCATTGCAATTGTATGGAATTACAGCAACAATAAGACGTGTTTCAAATTGACATGGGCACTCTTCTTTTCTTGGGATTTTCATGAAAATTTGAGGAACACACTGTAAATAGGAAGTGTTTCGCTGCACCTATTGGTGGGTAATTTTCCCCAAATGTGTTGAATTACTAATAGCAAGCGTGTTTTGTGTGCTACTAGTATTATGATAAATGTATTTCATATTTTAAAAACAAAACACACTTGTCTAGCTATTCTAAAATAACACATAAAGTAATTAATTTTCAGGAAAACGTGTTAAAGTCATACACGCCACACCATTGTTCCTACTTTAGAGTGTAAAACGCTTGAGGTATAGTTATTTTGTTATATTGTAAACTGTGTCAAATCTGATTGAAATACCGACTCAAATAACAAGTTCAATTTAAAGTCGATTAAAAATAGACACCGTAACGTACATCTAAAAAAATTCTTTGAAAACAACTTTGGAAGTAAAAATTCTGGTCTTCAGCTTTTACTCTACATTTGTATTTTACTCTGTGAAAATGACAGAATTTATTACTCCCCTTTGTTTACGACGAGGTAGGCGGTTACGACGATGAAGATGATGAATGATGATGTCGTTGTTGTTGATGATGATGTCGTTGTTATTGATGATGATGTTGTTGGTGATGTCGATGATCATACTGATGATATTTTTGCTACTGATATTGATGATAATGTTGACTACCAACCACTGGGAAGTTTGCCTAGGTTCTCTCATGTATGTCAATTCATGAGAGGGGAGAAGAGCGACTCATGCAATTTCCCTTTTTCTCGAGGGAATTGCTTCCGCCACTGATATGTGGAATCGGCTGGCAGGCGAAGATTTCTCGTGAGACGAGGGCCTGTTTGGTCCGTGAAGCGTACGCTGGCGTTGGACATTCTGAGTCGCCACAGTCACTCCCTCCCCAATGACCTTCGCATGCGTCGAAAGTAGTGAAAACGTGACTCACTTCTTGGATGGCTGGAGTGGTTGTTCCGGCAAAACCTGCGCTGGTTGAGCCGCTTCCGAGGGCAGCAGAGGTGGTGTTGTAGGCACCTGTGGAAGTGTTGAGTATGACTGCTGTGTCGCTGGATGGGCATCGGCTTGCTCCAAGTAGGCTGGTTTGCGTTGTTCGGTGGAGAGGGTTTTGTTGACGCCGTTTACTACTATGACGTAGGTGTTGGTGCTGATCCTTCTGCCGACTCGATGATGTCCGGAGTATGACTGATCGAGTGGCTTTTTTAACAGCATCGATGCGGTGAAACTCGTACTCACAGCTGGCCAGGTCTTTAAAAATGAACGGTTGGTGAACCGAGTGTCTGGCTGACGGGACAGAACGAATCGATTTGAAGAGGTGGCGTAAGTCGGTGACAAAATCTGGTGGGCCGCCAGTTGGTGTGTTTTGAGGTGTGATAAACTCAGCCGGGATCCAAAGCGATGTGGCAAAAACCATTTCTGCAGGAGAGCCTTGCAGGTCTTCTTTAAATGTGGTTCATGGACCCAGCAAGAGCGATGAAAGTGCCTGAAACCATGGTGTCTCCGGAATGCATTTTAACGCTGCTTTGAGGGTGCGGTGCATCCGTACGACCATGCCATTGGCTTGAGGGTTGTATGGAGTGGTGTCAACGTATATGGTGCCCAAGAGGCGGCCGAGCTGATTCAGGAGGTCGGCCTCAACCTGGCGTCCTTGGTGCGATGCGATCTCCAGTGGTGGGCAAAATATTGATATCCAGTATTCGGATAGTGCCCTGGTGACGATACCGGCCCTGATGTCATGCACTGGCACTGCTTGAGGCCACCGTGTATAGCGGTCGATAATGGTGAGGCAGTTCTCGTAATCTTCACATAGTGGAAGCTTGATCTCAACTGGCCGAAGCGCCTATCTGGCGTCTTAAAATTTCCTAACTCGGCGTGGTTGTGACAGTGGACCTTCGACAGTTGACAAGGTACTCATTGCTTGGCCCACAAGGGTACGTCTTCCTGCAGACTCAGCCAGAAGTATTAAAGCGCTACGATCTTCGGGGGGGCACGTCCACTCGGATGCGACAGTTGATGGACGATGACGAAAGCCTGACGGTGGAGTGCAACTGGCAAGTAAGGCTCTATGGTACCGTCAAACATAGCATAGTACGCTGAGTAGCCATTCAAGACCAGCTGATGCTTTTTGAGACGGGGGCTCACCAGGAGGTGGGGCAACTGTCGTCTGTGTTCTGTGCTTCCCTGGTGACTTGAGCTGTGATTGTGGCGGGTATCATGACCGTTTCTACACGTGGAAGTGCATCAGCCACGATGCGTATTCCACTCGCGAACTGAATTGGGCAATGGAGTCCAGTTGTCTGCGTTGGCGGTGTGAAGCTTTGTCCGAGCGTTGCGTCAGAGCAAATAAAGGGCTTTCCAATAGGAAGTGTTATTTTGAATAGCCCACTATTTCGGTAGATATCACTTTTGAAGCTATAATTTTTTAATATTTGACAAATATAAAATACGCTATTAATAAAAGTGGAACAATGAACGCTTCAACAACGCATTGAAATTATTAAAATTCACTATAAAAATGTTGAAAATTTGTCAGAGACGGTTCGTAAACTCGAATATTTTTGGGTCGTCGCGAAGCACCTTGTTGGACCGCAATATAGAAATTGGTGGAAAAATTCGAGCTGTTGGGATAACCTAGTGATGTGAAGAATAAAACTTGTGCACGTCATTCAAAAACAGCTGAGAGTATTGCTGCTGTAGCCGAAAGTGTTGAAGAAAACCCAGGTTTGTCCATTCCTTGTCGTTCTTTGGAATTAGGCATTGCACAAACGTCATTACACCGTATTTTGCCATAAGATTTGGGTCTTGAGGCTTATAAAATTCAATCAACACAAGAATTTAAGGGAGTTGATCATTAACAACGTCGTGTCTTTGCTGATTGGGTCCTTGAAATGCATAGAAATGATCCAAAATTCCATCGAAAAATCATCTTGAGTGATGAGGCCCATTTCCACCTCGCTTCGTCAACAAGCAGAATTGTCTCATCTGGGGCTCGGAAAATCCAAAAGTTATTGTTGAAAAGCCTCTCTATCCTCAAAGTGTGACTATTTGATGCGGTTTATAGTCCGGCGGAGTCATTGGACCTTACTTTTTCAAAAATGAGGCTGCAGCAACAGTTACGGTGAATGGATTGCGCTATGAAGAGATGATTAATGATTTTTTATGGCCGGAATTGGATGGTATTGATCTGGACAACGTTTGCTTTCAACAAGTTGTCGATACGTGCCACACAAACAACGAAATCATTGATCTTTTACGGGAAAAGTTTCCGGACCGTGTTATCTCTCGAAGAGATGATCACAATTGGCCATCGAGATCTTGTGAGTTAACACGTTGCGACTTCTTCCTTTGGAGCCACGTGAAAGAGAAGGCCTACGCCAACAGCCCAGCGTCGATTCAAGACCTCAAAGATGGAATTCGTGAGGCTATCGAGGACATAGGGCAGCCACTTCGCGATTTGGTTAAGGAAAATTTCATGAAAAGGATATGGTCCTGTAAGCGTGGTCGTGGTGGTCATTTGCCTGATATTATTTTTCACTATTAACGGCATACCGCTTTTCTTTATAATGAAATAAAGATTCAATCATTTATATAAAAAATGGCATTTTTCATTATAATATGAAAATTACACCTATTATTGGAAAGCCCTGTATAAGTGACCGTTGATCGGTATAGATAATAAAGTGCCTTCCTTTCAAAATGCGCTGAAAGAAATTGATGGCAGCAAAGATCGCAAGGTGCTTGCAGTTGAAGGTTGAGTAGCGTTGCTCGGTCGAGAAGAAACCAAACGTTAACCAAGTGCCGTCGCGCCGTTGTTGGTCCAAGGCCGCACCAAGGGCAGTGCTGGACGCGTCAGTCCGGAGTGCCAATGGGTGCGAAGGCGAAAGAAAAGCTGACGTGGCTGCCTTAGCGATGCCTAGCTTGCAGCGTTCAAAAGCGGCTACAGCATCGGGTGTACAGGTAAGTAGTTCTTTTTTTTTGTACAACATTTTAGCAGTTCTGATAGTTGCACTTGGGACTCAGTAGCATGTGGCATACAGCGGCGATAAAAATTCAGCATCCCGAGAAACCCCCTCAGCTAGGATGATTGCCGGTTTGTGAAAAGATACGATGACTTCTGTTTTGGGGGTTGGTGGTTGAAATCCAGTTTCGCAGACGTGGTATCTAGCAAAGACGACCTCAGGCTGAGCGACTTGGCATTCATCCCAGTTAGCGTGGAGACTTGCTGCCTGCAGTATGGAGAGAAGTTGCTTGAGGCAGCACTGGTGATGGTTGTGGTTGGCCGAGAAAACTAGGATATCATCCTGATAGAACCAGACAGAGTCCAACTTCCTCAGCAGATGGCTTAGAGTCCGCTGCATCGTTTGGGCTGCGTTGCATAGATCTAAAGGCATTCCTTCCCTATGAGTTAATGCAGTCCAAAGTGCATGGTGACTGCCATCTCACATACTTCAGGAGCCACCGAGATTTGTTAGAAAGCACGCTGGAGGTCGATTACTAAGAAAACAGTGCCACTGGCCTCCGGAATCAAATTCTCGATGATGGACAGTGGGTAACGGTCTTGACGAGTTTGAGTGTTGAGTTGACGGCAAACCCCAGTAACTCGCCGATGTCTTTGGGCACCATGTGCAGAGGACTGACTCACTGGCTGGATGAGGGTCAAATTATGCCTCGTTTTAGCAAGAAACTGAACTCAGCTTTGGCTGCGGTGAGGCGTTCTCCCACGAGGCGACATGGTCTCGTGAAAATCGGTGGGCCATTGGTGACTATCTGGTGGTGGACGGGTAGGTCAGCAACAGAGGCTAATTTCCTGGGTTGTGCGGGTGCATCTGCATATTTGGCATTTATCCCTTTGTCCCTTTGTACCGGTCTCCAATGGTGTTCTTCATTTTAGTGACGGTGCTTATACTGTATAAAGCTGGAGCTGGACCGAGGACGCAGGCTGTGAAGAGTTTAGTGAGATCATCCAAGAGGCGCTGGTTGCCCAGAACGATGCTGCTTTAGTGCATCGGCTCCTAGAATGGCTGTCTGGATATCTATTATTACGAACGACCAGTGGGGTTGCCGGCGTAGCCCAAAATCTAGGGTGAGCTGCTGAGATCCAAAGGTTGTGATGGACATGGCATTGGCTGCCTGTAGCACGAGGTTCTGCTTACGAAGAGGCCTGGCGATGGAATGCCTCGGGAGAGGGTGCAGTCGGAGACATAAAGGCGTCTCACCAAGGTGTTGCCGGTGATGTCCGCTAAGTAGAACCCCGGCATACTGAGTTTTCCGAGCCCCTAGTGGTGTGGTCTAAAGCTGGGAAGGAACAAGGCTGCTTGCATCATATCACTAGAGCCCCGTGCTTGGTGTGATCAAGCAGTGACCTGTGCAACTGTCTTGTCTAGGGGTGGCAGAGTGGCCTCTTCGTTGGCTTGTGTTTCTTGACAAAGACCGCTCCTGCAGTGTGTTGGTGTGGGCATGCAGTTGCTGAGACGCCTCTCGAGTCAAGTTTGTTAGCTGCGTAATCGCCAGACGCAAGGCAGTTAACTCGACTGCAACTTGGTCCGAAGAAGAACGCGGTGAGGAGAGCACTGGCTGATGAGGTTTACCTCCTTATCTGGCTGGTGGCGAGGGTATTCGCCAGCCACGTCATTTTGTCTGACTAGCATTATTATTGCGAATCAGGCTAACCACTTTGGAAGTAAAAATTCTGGTCTTCAGCTTTTACTCTATGTTTTTTTTTTTCTTTGGAAATGACAGAATTTACTACTTCCTTTTCTTTATGACGAGGTAAGCGGCTATGACGATGAAGATGATGAATGATGATGTCGCTGTTGTTGATGACAAATGATGATATCGTTGTTGTTAATGATGTCGATGATCATGCTGATGATGTTTTTGCTACTGATGTTGATGATAATGTTGACTACGAACCAGTAAGAAGTTTGCCTAAGTTCTTTCATGTATGCTCATTCATGAGAAGCGAGGAGAGCCGCTCAAGCAAATTTCCCTTTTTCTCGAGGAAATTGCTGTCGCCACTGATATGTGGAATCGGCAGGCAGGCGAAGATTTCTCGTGGGACGAGAGCTCGATTGCGCCATGAAGCGTGCGCTAACATTGGGACGCTGTAAGTCACCACACAACTAACTTAATTCTAAATTTTAAGCCTTCAACTGTGTAATCAGTTATTTATAGAACAATTACTTGTATACAACAGTGATAAAATAAAATTTCTTGAAACCTATAATTTTTGTAAGAAATTAAAAATCAAAGAACTAAATTCATTTATTTATTTGTTTTTTTTTCTTGTGGATACTAAATATGCAAAATAATTAGCTGAATTGACATTTGCAAATAGACTGGTCTTTATTCTTCATCATCTTGAAAGCCAAAGAATTTTTGTTGAAATAATCGCAACGAACCCAAAACTTTCAGCTGTCACATTGATAGTAGGGCCAGAAATCAAGAGATCTTCAATCATCACCATCTATAGCGCAATCTCCCAAGCCAGATCTTGATCTCCAGGATTAATTTTTTCCAATCATCACGGTTCCGCGAAATTGTCTGCTATTAGTTTAGTCCCAACGATGATTTATTTTCAGCTTCTATTGTATCTTCCTCTAGAGTCCTCGATCTTCCCGCTGGGCGTCTACTTTATGCTTAGCCATCAATATTCTTTGGGGTAGCCGGTTTTCTTTCATTCTTTCTATATGGCCCAGCCTTTGCAATTTACGTAAATTAACGCAAGAGGAAACAGGTGGATCATCAAAAAGTTCATACAGCTCATCGTTGTAAGGAAGTCTCCACCGTGTTTTTTGTTTCACTGGGCCATAGATTTTCTGGAGGATTTTTTGTTCAAATGAGTCCACTGCGTTTTCGGATTCGTTTGTTACTTCCATTTAACAACCTGGGTTTGACTAGTTTTTTGTAAATGCGATGTTTATTTTGCCTGTGTACAACTCTGGACCTTTGAATAGGAAGTACGGAATAATAGATTTTATTTGCGGCCTCGAATCTCCTCCTTTTCAGCACATCTTTCATTCATGTTGGCTCCAAGGTAGACCATGGTAAAGTTTTACAGAACTGAACTTTTCTTCCTCATTTGAGTCATGAATTTTGTTTTAGTTTCATTAATTTGTAGATGTCGTAGATGTTTCGAAACCTGCAGACAGGCCTTAGAATGGATTTGACTTACGGCTACAATCTCGCAATCGGAAAAAGGGCTATGGAATCGGATCCTGAAATGTCAGTTCACTCAATTACCCTGGTGTTGTTAAAGACCTTTTACAACAGGCCAGTCAATATAAATTAAACATACTGGCAATCCAGGAAACGAACTGGACTGGTAATGATATTCAAGACATGAGATCGCACACAATATTCAAAAGTGGGAAGCCTACTGGAAAGCCAAAATTCAGAGTGGCCTTCATTATGGATAGGGGGTTCAAATTGCACGTTACTGATTTCAAGGCAATAAACGAACAGTTCTTCAAAATCTGGCTGAGCAATCTTCACGCTCCGACCATAGAAAAGGACGATGAAACGAAGTAAACGTTCTACAATCACCTGGAAAGATTAGTACGCTCTTTGCCTGAAAACAACATAAAAATAATTCTGGGCGCAATGGGATATCTCATGGGGGAACGACTGGAGGGTAAGGCCTCCATGATGAAACGATCGACTTTGCTTGTAGCAGAAATCTAGTCATACTTTGGACTTGCTTCCCACATTGACGCATTCATAAAATAACCTGGGTATCACCGGATGGCAACACACAAAACCAGATCGATTATGTTCTGATCCAACAACATTGGGGCTCGAGCATATTTGACGTCTGTACATGCCGAGGAGCCAATTGTAACTCAAATCATTACTTGATCAAATTAACCTATCGATGTTGTATGTCAAAGGCATACTCGGCAAAGACCAGCCCGTTACAAAAATTTGACATCAAAAGGCTCCAAACGGCGTCTTTGGCCAAAAATTTCACGAAGACCCTTGACAACCAGCTGGCTCCCATCTTATCAGGCGCATTTTTAAAGACAAGCAACGAACTCTGGATTTAAGTGAAAGCGACTATCAGGACCGTGGCAGAACAGATGATCGGACATCAAGCCCAGTGCGAGAGAAATGATTGGTTCGATGATGAGTACCAGAATGCGTTAGACAAAAAGAATTAAGCGAACAAAGATTATGTATGTAGGAGAACCAGGACAAAGAGAGAATAATATGAAAATCTCAGACCATTAGCTCACCTCCCACACTACCATATCAGTTGCGTAACTCTCAGAACATTAGCTCACCCCCCACACTACCATATCAGTTGCGTAACTCGTTAAACAAAGCAATACTAAGCCGGACTTGACTCGAGTTTTGGTTAATAATCTTTAAATGTACCCGTAGCAGTAATTTAAGCCCAACTAACTTGTCGTCATGATTTTAAAAAGAAGAAAAAATAAATAAAACCCTTACTGGCAGATAGTTAGGCTGCTGCAAAAGTATATGCCACATCAGGTTCGGCGTTATCCGAACAACAAATTAATTTGTAAGGAATGCTTTGAACCACTGACCAGCAACATTTACATCCTGAACGAGAAGTATATTGCCACGTATCAAAATGCTACCAAAATTTCATTCAAAAAGTGTACGCTAGGGTTCCACATCGATTATGGACCGAAAGTGCACTAATGAGACGAGTTGCGGTGAAGTACCGACCGACTACAATATTGTGCATCATGACCGAGTATTGCCTGCAGCTGCTGATTAAGGAGGCGAGTCAACATCCGAAGCTGATCAAAATATCGGCAGCGATAACGACGACGACGAAGACAACGTAGGTGAAAAGGATGAGAAAGCAGTAAACGTGAAAAGCTGATTAAAAGACAAAAAATCAAAAAATCACACCATCATTTGCATCATGACCACATGCAGTAGACCGAGCTTTTGTGCGGAAGCTGAGTTTAGTGCAATAAGTCAAACAATTTCTAACAACTCCGTCAAAGGAGAACTCGAAAAGCGAAGAGCAATGTTACCTACAGTACTAGTTATTTATACAATTTTGTGAAAAGAAAATAATAAAATAAAAAATTTTCACTTTACCGGATATTCACCTCCATGCGTACTTGACGCAGCGTCGTATGACCAGTAGCACCAGTCAAATCACGTAAAATAAAACCCAGAAGAGCACTACTTAAATTCACTCAATTTTATACCGCGATATTACTATTTAAAAATAAACAATTTAATCTCACATTGCAAACTGTCAGAGAAGATATTCAGCCAATTCTGCCTTGATTGTGGTGATCGCCACCAGAGTGGTTGAAGGTGGAGTGGAAATCACGCCCAGTTTGAGTGGAACCACTCCGCGGGAACAAGAAGAGCCATTCCGAAGAGGTGGCTGAACACAAGAAAAGAACTCGGTTGGAGAGCGGTAAAGTGGCCGTTAGAGGGAGATTATTTAAGAGCGCGACGAATGACGTGCCTTCTCTTTCTTTGGCTTATCGACTTGAAGGTGAAAAGGTGAAGTGACGGCGGATAATACAGAAGACGAGCGTCGGCTCGATTTTTGAAACCAAGTGTTGCAAGTATGTACTAGACGGAGAGCATATTGCGACATTGAGAAACATCAGCATGAATGAAAGCATCGAGGGAGTTGTCAGAGCAGTAAGTGGCAATGCAATTTTGAAAACGTTGACGGCAGCAGCGGAGAAGGAGCTCCTTTATATCTGGTAGAGTCATGAGTTTTTTTTAAATGATTTCTTCTTTTCCATTTGATTACAGTTTTGAATTTAGTTCGCATAAAGAAATTCGAAAAGAAAGGTAAGTTTGTATAACTGAAGTTTCTTTTAAAAAGTAATTAAAGGTAAAATCCAGTGAAAATTAAATTCTCTTAATATAACACATTTGAATTTGAGTTTAAGGTTGTAACGGATGCGGCTTGAATGTGAATATACCCAAAAAGGTATTTGTTGGGGGACCTGAAGGCCGGAAACCAGTGAGGAAACCGAGAAAACGCTGGTCTGACTAAGTTGACGAAGACAGTTCATCGCTGTTTGGATTTCGAAATCGTAGGACGCGGTAAATGGACCGAAATAGTTGGAGGCGCGATTTGCAAGAAGCGGGGACCGGAGAGGGGCTGTAATGCTACGAAGAAGAAGAAGAAGAAGGAAAATTTGACTCGGTTCTAGATGGTAAAGAAAAAAAAGCCTAGGAGGGTTTTCGCCTTGTCGGAAAAAACTTCTTGGGAAATTAGGGGAGTGACAACTATTCTTAGCTTGTTGAATATATGTTATCATCATTCCAAGAATTGCAACTTGCCCTTGAAAGTCCTTTTCTTACATTCTCATGTAACCCATACTGGGAGATAGGCAGGTTGCGGTGAAAGTATATGCCACTCCAGGTTCAGCGTTAATTGGACAAGAACTTAATCTGGAAAGAATATCTAGAACCACTGGCTAACAACATCCACATCCTGAACGAGAAGTTTCAACACCGTTTAGAGACTAGAAGCCCTAACAAGACGAGTTGTGGAAATGCAGCGATCAACTTCAATATTGGATGTAATGACGAAGGATTGCCTGCAGCCAAAGATTAAGGTGGCAAGTAAACATCCGAACTTTTATGTCGCACAATATCGAACAACTCCGTCAAGGGAGAGCACGAAAAAAGAAAAAGCTTCTATTTGTCTACTACAAAAACGGGCTAGGACACTTTGTTCAACAACCGTGTAGCATAATTGTAAACATTATGTGGAATTATGGGAAGTCCGCGCGAGATTTACCATGCTCCCATGACCGCGCGCGAGATTATTCACTATTCACGGAATTTCGAGGAAATGTGTGAAGCCATGATGCAAACGACATTGAATTGGCATCGGTCAAAAGTGTACTATGAATCAATAAGAAAAACCAACATCAGAGATAAAAATATAAAAACAAACATCAGAATCAATGATAAAATCAGACACCAGAATCAATCGCGCATACAACCGTAAGATTTTCCACGCTTTGATACCACCTTCAGCCATGTTTTTTCACTTTTTATATTCTACACTGAATGCTTTTTATGGAAAATTACGCGGGGGTCCTAAATTTCTTGAATTGTTGCGGTCTTTCATAACACTTACCGAGAAAACTCACTTGCAAACCTTTTGAGGAGAAAACAAGGCTGACCCACGAATAATCCAAATGACTCAATACACTTTGTCAATGACGAATCATTTCACTTCATTAATGCCGCCGAAATAAAAAAATTCCACTCCTTCACTTTTTTTTACCATCTGATCAATTTCACTTCTTCACTTCTATTTACAATCTGATCTGACAGTACAAACTGTCAGAGAAGATGTTCAGCCGATTCAGCCGTGATTGAAATGATCGCCACCAGAGTGACTGAAGGTGGAGTGGAAATCACGCTGGGTCAGAGTGAAAGCACTCCTCGGGAAAAAGAAGAACCACTCCAAAGAGGTGGCTGAACCCGATGCAAAGAACTCGGTCGGATAGCGGTACATTGGCCGTTAGTCGGAAATTATAAAAGAGCGCGATGCATGACGCGCCTCCTCTTTTTCTTGTTGGGTTTAGCGAAGTGAATGAGAAGTAAAGCGACGAACGTCGGTGGATTTTTGAAAAGCAGTGGTAACAAGTGGCGACGCAAGTAAGACGGAGTAAAGCGACGAGGAGGTATTTCAAACAGCAAGTGGCGACGCACGTAAGTCGGAGTGAAGCGACGAGGAGGTTTTTTATACAACAAGTGGCGAATCAATGAGAACGAAATAAAGCAACGAGGAAGCACTGTGAGCAACAAGTGGAGTAACGTCAACGGAAGCAACGGAGAAGGGGCCCGTTTAAAACGCGTAGATAGTAAGTTTTCCTTCTTAAAAACGTCTTCTTTTGTATTCAATTGAAATTGACAGTTTAAATTAATTTGTTACATTGCGCAACTTGAATAAGAGATAAATTTGTATATTTGAAATTTAATCCATGTACTTAAAGTTAAATTCCAGAAAAAAAACGTAAATTTTCTTTAAAGAACCTAATTAAATTTGAATTTCAGGTTGTAGCTGGTGCAGCTTGTGTGGTAAATCGCGCGAAAAAAAATCGGAAGTTTAGTGTCAGTGTTTGGGGGTGGTGTAATTAGGGTGGCAAATTCTAGCGAAAGAATTGTCGCATGTAATGGTTCGCGGCCAATAATTTTAATGTTCCGGGAAAGTGAAAACGCAATGTTTTTTAAATTAAATTGAAGGAGTTTATTTAATTACTTAAGAAAATGCACAATCACTCATTTAACTATTTCACGATTTTGATTTTCACTATTTTACAAGTCGTCTATCAGTTCTTACTTCAACTGTCCACTAAAATCACTTCACAATCAACGAAAATCACTTTCCTATTACTCGATCAATATCGCTTTCAATTCTCACTCCACACTATCACAGTTTTTACTATCGCGATTCTAATGAATGTTCCCTTCATTCATTCAGCTCGCCTTTATATAGGGTCTCTAGCCGTTGAATGCATTTCTCGTACATTGGCGAATGTTCTGCCGAGAGGTATCTGGTATATTCGAGCAGCTTAATGAATGGAGCAGTGACTCACTTTCAGATGTTGCTCATACTTGGTGGGTTCTCGTGATTTCGAGTAAATTCATTTTGTTGATGTTCTTAATGGTTGTGAAAACAATTGCGACAGTAGCTCGCTGAATTATTTGTACATGTAACAGTATTTTGCCTTTGCAGCCCCGTAATCGTAATAAAGAAAAAATGGGGGAGAGTGAAGGGGTTTTCCTTATAAATTCAGGGAAACATAGAAGAGTCGGATAGTGTGAAAAATAGCTTTTGTTCCGTCGTTAGGGAGTTCCGAGGAAAGTGTCTACGAGTCGTATAGTGTGGGAACTAACTTTTGTCCGATCGTTAGGGAGCTCCAAGTAAAGTGTGTTTATTCGGAGCCATTCTCAATTTATGGCCGAAAACGGTTGCGCTAAGTCGCATGAGTGCTCTCAGCGACATAGGAAGTGTAGTAGTGAAGTTGTTTTGTTCGCGCTGCGAGAAAAAGAAACCAACAAGCCGTATTCTCGCTTGGCGGCTTATTGGGGCCTTGGTGGATAAGCGAGTGGCGCCCCACGCCCGTCTCCGGACGAGCTGAACCAAGTCCGTAAGCCCCACTGGAGTATTCTTATTTATTTTGGGTGCAATATTGGCTCCCGAGAAATATTTTGGGTGAAACAAATTGCTTCCATTAGGGTATTGCAAACATTGAAAAAAATGCTTTCCAGGTCATTGGAACGTTTCAATATTGGCGGACTATTGCTGGACTGTTTTTTGAGATTATACGGAAGCAGAATACAGGAGGGCCGCGAAATATTCACGTCGCAATCCCACTGATGATTGAAAAAACATAATAATTTCTGTTAATTTTTACAATAAGTTTTTTTTTCTTAAAAGGGAAAACAAATTTTAATACATATTAATCATTTTTATATTTAGTACGTGAAAATAAATAAAAAAAGCAACTTTACATAAGGGATAGTTTTTAAAATCAAAATTTGTAGACCAATGATTTACCATTTTGTGGGATGGTACATTTTCATGAAATCTAAACAAACAAAAAATAAACGACTTATCACAAGATTCTTCTCATGTTCGCCATTTATTGAAAAGGAAGGTTATGAAGATAATAAATTTTAAAATATATTGCAAACCTGTTTTTGAGAACATAAAATAATCCACTGTTTTTACAGATATTTCACTTCTTTGATTGAACTTGTAATTTTCAATTAAGTCGTAAGTAATCAATTAAATAATTTTACATCAATATTATGAACTTTTCCATTCATTTGATGTACATTCATGATGAGAATGAACGTTCTTAAAAAGAACCATTGTATCAACAAATGATGTTCATTGCATTTATTTATCATCATAATGAAAATGTTCATCACTTTTAGGTGCACGAAAATTTTCCGTGTGCTTGTGCATTTCTAAGGCTGGTATTTGTTCGCCGATAATCTGTTGAACCACTATTCATAATATTGATAAACTGGACACTGTCAGAAATAATTTTATGAAAAGTTTCATTGAATGTATGAATAGTTCATTATACTAATGAGTGCTTGATTGATGATTGCTATTCATCAATTGAATAAAGGAATTTTTTCCAGTGTGATTGATGAGACTTTAAGGTAGATTTCTTCTAGAATAATCCAAAAACAGAAGCCAAAATTCAAGACGGCAACTTAAGTGTTGAATATATTTTAATGGAACCGGTTGAAATGGCTTACATTGGAAGTACTTATGCAACAGAAAATTTTTCTCAGAACGTGTTTAACTTTCAAAGTGGTACCGAATAAAATTATTATTTCCGTTTCGAAATGAAGGTGTCTACGAGATATTTGCCTTTCCGGCTTGTGGTACCAACAGGGATTTTTGGATATGTTCAATGAATGAGTTATATTTGCAAAACTATTTATTTCGAAATTTTGCTTAGTGCGTAAAAATTTACAATAGATAAGAATTGTTTTGATTAAAAAAATTATTCAAGCGCAATTTGTATTTTAATTCAGTGGTCGAATAACAGCAATGTTTCTTGGGGGCAATGACTTTTTATAAGGGAACCTTACAATTGTCAACATCCACCGTGTGTTCGTGGATCCAGTCGATGTAAGCCGAAACGTTCGTAAAGAAAACTCCTGAGTCCGGTCCAACACAATTTAGTGAAAATGAAACTATGCCTACTTGCAAAAAGTAGCCTGACCGAGTATCTACGACCAAAGGTGAACCACTATCTCCCTGGAAAAATCATCGAATGAATAGTTAACTTGATCAGTTGCAAGATTAGCTTACTCGATACGGAACGACATCACTATCCAGTAAGCACAGTAATGTTTGTTTGTGATAAAATTTTCTCTCTCTTCTTGCACATTCGTCAGGCGGACTAAGTTTCATCAGTCCTACTTGCAAATATTTAGCTGGGATATTTTCGTCACAAGTTGTTAAACCCCATCCAGCCACGATTGCCGGACTATCGTAAAAATTAGCTATAAGCAATGTGTCATTTTGAATAGAGATACCGTGTATGCCGAATTACCATACAACTACTTACGCTCATGATCGTTAACACAAATTGGCCAGACTAGCTCATCGAACTTAATTGGCATAAACACTTGAATAATCGCAATATCATTTCTAAAATCTCCTTCTTTCTCCATTTGTTCGATTGTTCGGTAGTTCTCGTGGAGAGTCCAATCTATGATCAAATGTCGCCTACCACTAGACAAATGCTGAGATTGCATTCCTACGACAACGCCATGGTCACCAGGATCACGTCTGACAATAGAGGTTAAGAAAAATTATAACTTTTTACAGATACAAATGTTGTTTGTTTTGTTTTTTGTAGCACTACAGCCCCTTTTGTGCCTTTGTTTAGAAAAAGTAAGAGTATCTTATTATCTTAATCGTAAAAAAATCTCATTGTCAACAATGGGATTTGAACCAGGGACATTCAGCTTACGGGGTAAGCACTCTAACCACTCCACCATGCGGACTACATACGAAAATTCTCTACTTAAATGGTAATGCTAAATTTTCAAAATCATTCTGATTAGTACTAGGAGAATTCGATGTTAAAAATACTAAATTGTATTTACCCATGTATACAGTGACCAGCAGTAAGAATATGTCTTCGGGTTATTACGGATCCGCCACACAAATAGAAATTCGGTTTCCGATATATGCCGGCAAGCCATGGGTAGCGCTGTGGATCATCCGTTTTGCCATTTATAATGTATGGCTTAATGAGAGTTTGCTGGCCGCAATCTGAATGAAATACAGTCATAGCAAAATTTATTTGTGCATCACTGTCATAAGAGAAAAACGTTACACAAAGCTTGATTTTAGCTGGTTGAATGAGCAATTTTTTTACTATTTTTGCGAAGCCTTGAATCTTTTTAATAAAAAAACAAGCCAACTTTGTTGCTTTTAGCATTACAGCCCCTTTTAGGTCTTCACTTACAGATTCTTAGAGTATTTCATCAGCCTTGATCAACTTTGCTTAACTGTTATTTTCTCTTCTAAAGCATTAAATATTTACTGTAGTCAAAAATTGTTTGTGCAAAATAAGTTCTGTCAATAATTGCTTGCGAGTATATATAGTTGTGACGGGTTTTGATGACAAATGGTCATTGTTTGTTGTTAGAGAGATAACTATGCCAGGTATCCCAACCATCGAATTTGAATGAAACGCACTTTATCAAACTCAAATTTACTTTCTTTTATTCGCCATCCAAAAGCCAGCCACACTCAACCCTCCCAATTAACAGACTGCCCCAACTCGACTCCCAAAACATTGTATAGAAAAAAAACGGTGTTTTCACTACCGCTCGTTTCATTTGATATTTACCTTAAACATTCTACGTGGCTGGACCGAAAGGCTCAGCATCGTCGCCAATTAGCTTGCATGCCTTTTGAATCGGTCGGGTGCATGTGCCATGAGTATGTCTGATAGTAACAACACGGATGAGACCGTTGACACTGAGATGAACAGCAATGATTCTGCCCAAACGCCATTGTGCGGTTGGTGAATTCTCATTCCGTAATACCACAATTCCATTCAACTCAAGATTTCTTGATGCTTAATGCCATTTGTTCCTAGTTTGCAATGAATGCTATCGTTGCCAAAAATGTAGATGCATCTGACGAATTTGTTGCCATTGCTTAAGTCGACAGGTTGGTTCAATGGATGTGGGTGCCTCCTACATGGCAATTAACGATCGACAGATAAAGAAATCGGCCGGACTGAGCGCCGAATGATCATCATGTCCGTCATGCAAAGCCAATAACTGAAGCAAATTAAGGCGCGCCCCAATGCGTACAAGTAAAGTGCTAAGCTGGTCGAAGAACCTAGATTGGTTGCCAACAATGCGGAATAAATGCTTCTTCGCTGACTTGATCACGGCTTCCCAGAAACCGCCTTAGTGTGGTAAACCAGGAGGGATAAAATGCCATGTAGTACCGCCATTCGCTAGTTGCTGCTGTATGTGAGTAAAATGCCACTCCACCAAATCGTCTTGCATAATTTTGTTAGCGCCAACGAACGCAATCCCATTGTCACTTAAAGGCGACATGCAGATAGCTCCACCATTAAAAGTCAATAAAAGAATGGCGTCTAGCCCAATCGAAGAAGATCGGGATAAAAGAAGGAAGGAAGAGGCACTTGATGGGCGTGGAGCACCAGATCACGGGTTCCAGACAGTGCTTACAAAAGGAGTGAAGAAAGCCGCAGAGAAACTCCTTCAAAAAAAGCCAGAAAGTAAAGTTCGTACGGACGCCCAATCAGAAAAAAACAGGAGAGGCAGAAGCCCTGACAAAGACCCCAGCAGCAGGCACTGCTCGTACAGCCCCAAGATGGCCGATCTTACGCGGAGGTACTGCGGGACATCAGGGGAAACATAAGGCCCGAAGACACCAATACTACCATTAAAGTAGTACGATCAACGCGGTTGGGCCACATACTGGTCGAATTCGGAGCAGAGGCCGGCAATAAAGAAGCATTCTGCGACGCAGTAAAGAAAGTCCTCGGCAAAAGCGCAACTACAGCCTAGCTCAAACCGATGGCAATGATCGAAATACGAAATACATTGAATGCGTGACAGATCTGGCTGAGGTAGAAGAGGCCATTAAAAGGGAGTTTCCTAGCGTGGGAAGCATCAAAGCGAGGCTGACACCAGAAAACAACAGGGCACAACGCGTGGCCACAGTTGACTTGACCAAAAAGGACGCCGAACAATTCCTGAACAAGGGCACAGTACGAATTGGGTGGATTGTCTGTAGGATACGGCGAAGAGCAACGCCTCTTCAATGTTTCAAATGCCTTGGTTATGGTCACACAACACAAGTATGCAAAGGACCCGATAGGAGTTCCCTATGTTACAAATGCGGTGAAATAGGACATAAAAGAAAAGAGTGTATGAAGTAGGTACACAGTATTCTTTGCAAGGATGCTGATCCAAAACCTAATTTTGGATACGTCTTGGGATCAGAAAAATGTCGGGTCTTCCAGGAAGCCCTAGCCAAGGCAAAATCAGAACTCCGATGACCCGGATCCTGCAGCTAAGCCTACACCGCAGTATACTGCTCAAAATCTGTTGCCCGTAATGCATGCTAGACACGGCTGGAAAAGTGCTAGAGAAACTCATCAAGGGAAGACTCACTGACGCGATTCGTGCTGCTGGGGAGCTATCTCCTCGGCAGTACGGCTTTAGAGCAGGGCGTTCTACCATTGATGCGATTACAGAGGTGGTGAACGCGGTCCAAAAAGCAGAGGCACCAAGTGATGGATCGTCCTGTTGGTAACACTCGACATCAGGAATGCCTTCAACTCCGCTAGATGGGTGGATATTCTGGATACGCTGGAAAACTCGTTTCAAGGTCCAGAATATCTAATGCGGCTTTTGAGGGAATAGCTGAAGGACCGAAGCCTGCTCTACAACACGACACAGGGCCAACAAAGGATGAAAACTACATCGGGTGTTGCCCAGGGATCTATCCTTGGTCCGGACCTGTGGATCGTGTCTTACGACGGGCTAATGAGACTCGAAATGCCAGATGAGTCGCGCTTGGTCGGCTATGTGGATGATGTTGAGCCTCTGGTTGCTGGACGCACCGTTGAAGGCACCCCATGGCATAACAAAACGAGACCTGGCCCGAAGTAATGTGTCAAACGGTTCCAGGCTGGGCTCTCATGTTGACAGGGGAGGTGTTTAGTGGCTAGTCCAGTCACGCATGGGAGTCCCACACTCTGTGCGTAGAAAGCAATCACCTCCCTACCACAAAAAAATTGTCACTGTACAGATGATGACAAGGGCTACACCGACTAATGAGGCGATTGAAAACGTTTAAACAGGCGTGCGAAGATAACTCATCTCCCCATTCAATATGCACAGCCTTCGTAGCCATACAGATAAGGATAGCCACGTATCTCTTGATCACCGTCCGTGAACTTTTTGTGCCAACACGTAACTTAAAGGGACCACAGGGAGGAGATGCAGTGACACGTGATTTCGGTAGGGATGCCATTTGCAGATCGGCCATGTATAATCCAGTATGTTTGTCACAACGCTAGTAACATAAGTTGGATTCCACCGTGCAATGTAGTATGATGAGCTTGCTAGACCAGTAGCCGAGTAGGGGTACCTGATTTCGCCAAAATGATTGAGTGACCTTAATCGACGCTAAGCTCAGCATTTTTGAGTCTACCTTCAACGCGGAGGACACCATGACCATCCAAGTACGGTGCAAGAGTGATGAGAGTGCTCGATGATGCAATGTAAGCATGATGTTGGAGTTGTTTAATTTTACTGCCAAAATATCTGCCGCGCTCGCTGTGAATATGCCATCGTAAAGCCTCGTCCAGCTCTTCGGGCATGGTGAATGTTCGATGTCAATAATGCCATCGAGTAGGTTGCCATCGTAATATTATATACAGTAGCTTGAAGCAACTTATCAATATTGCTGAACATTTCAAGTAGGCTTATAAATGAGCCATCGGATCTGCGGGCTTGCATTTTCATTGAACTAGTTGACAGAGCCAAAGTTGTTTTAACTGGTTTTTCTTCTGCTAGCATTGCAAAAACCTTCTCCTTGAAAAGGACTCGAAGTTCGGTTGCGGTTGTGTCATCTGTCAATAGTGACACGGGACCATGCCATCATAAGTGATGTCCACAAAAATTCCCGACGCTGACTCCACGACTTGCGCAATCTGCTGGATTATTCTGAGTGCTAATGTGATGAAAACTTCGTATGTCGATATGTGGTTGAAAGCAGCCAACACGATTTGCCACGTAAGGAGTTAAAGTCCCCGCTGGTTTTCAAATCCAACTTAGGACAATGCTGCAGTCTAACCGCATGGTGTATTGTGCATTCTCTACAGATAAGGTATGCCGCATGCCTGTCATCGTTGTTGCCAGTAACTGTGCTGCACAGAGGTCAAACTTAGGAATTGTTGTTGTCTTTACTGGCACCACCTTAGTTTTCACTGTAATTAGTGCTGATGTTCGCTTGCTATTGTGGTCAGCAAATGCCTTTGCATTAGCATCGCAAAAGCCATGTAATCGTGGTTGCCAACCGCTAGCCAAGCCAGCATGGTATGCGAATTGCCTGAAGTAGTCTGAGATGATTCCGGAAAGTAAGCCACTCTTGCAATACTCGTAGCAGTGCTGGTAAGGGAGTGTCCCATGCGAATCTTTCTCGCTACAATTTTTATATGAAGGTTTTCGCCACTAGAATCACTAGAGCAAGCATATTTGTAGGGTTATATAATTTCGCAGTGTCACTCAGTACTTACCTTTTTGTATTCGACGTTGAGTCATCCAATTCGATTTTGAAGAAGAAATCATCCATAGCTGAGTTCCAATGTAATCCCAAAACTAACTGTCGTTTCTGCTAACTTTAGCAACTTGTGTTGTGAGTCCGGCCAATGCTGCAAGATCATTGAATTACTATTTCCGCAAAATGAAATGTCCTTGCCGTACAATCTGATCTACATCGCCTGCCAATTGAATTGCCTTCTCAGTTGATTTAGCACTTGCCAAGTAGTCATCAACGTAGAATCTGCACAAAATACTTCTCCAAGCAGCCTCTAACCGGGAGCCATCTATTATTTCCCCGTGGTTGTCCCGTGCACCTTATTGTGATGCACGGATTGCATTATAACGCCACATGCCATGCTATAGGTAGCAGCAGTTAACTCGTATGTGCGCAACGGTTCGGTAGCCACTTCTCGCCACAGAATTTTTTACCAAGGCTGATGCCGCCCATCGACATGCACATGTCGGAACACCTTCTCTATATCCGCTGATAAAGCCGCATGAAATAATCGGAACCGAAGGATAATGTTCACCAATGAAAGTTATAGCATTGGTCCAACCAATTGAGTGTCATTCAAACAAATGCCATTCGAAGATTTTACCAATGCGTTAAATACCACATAAATTTTATTAGTGACTGCATGATGAGGAATGTAGTATGCCTGTGGTTTATTGCCCATTGTTTCGTCCATTGTATGCATGTGCCCAAGAGCAATGTACTCCACCATCTTCTTTGTAACACTACAGCCCCTCTCGGGCCTTCGCTTAGAGATAGTTAGATTATCTCATTTTCATGACCGTATTGATTTTTTCGGAAGTTGGTTTGGTCAGTACCATGTGCCCATGTGCTTGCTCAGCTATGATATGATCTGATTGAATCAGTACATATCACCAATGAGTGAACACTCGTTGTCTGTCCGAAAAATTCCCTGAACTAAATCACGTTGCCCCAAACGAGGTTTGAACATGGGACCTTCAGCTTATGCGTTCATGCTGTACTCCACCATAAATGCCATGTATTTCGTATTCAGCCTTAATTTCCGCATGTGCTGCCAATCTCCACTCAAACTGATGGAATCGGCGCAAACCCAATGAATGGGAGTTGCCGAATGCTGGTGCATCTGATCGAAACAGCATCTGTACGACATAATGCCCATCACTGTCACGTTGTTGCGTTGCCAAATACAGCTTCTCACAAATGTCCGCCTCTTTGATCTCCCAAAAATTGCAAACCAAATTGGTTTTAATCAATCTCGGCAAATGATTCGATAGAAACGAAGGTCATCAATTGCTTGCCTGTGGAGTGCTGCTGGTGGCTGGCAAAAGCAACACATCCACTGCCAAACTATGTTCACGCTTCTCCATGAAGATCAGTAATTCCTCCAAAGTGGGCAGATCATTCAAGATAAGGTTCATACTCTATGCCTATGGGGGGTTTCGATGTGACGATTGGCACTGTTAGCGCATCCCATTGAACCACCGAAAACTTCATAACCATTTATGCTCACAGAGATTCTCGAGCCGCGTCAGCGATAGTCAGCAAATTCGAAGTTGACTCCTGTACTTGTGCCTTCATCGTGAACAACCGTGAAACATGAATCTCTGCCAATTGTTTCGGGTAGTCTTCCTTATTTCGCCATAGCTACCTGTATACATGCGAACTACCAGTGACATTGCATCGGCTTTGACCGCTGCACGCAGCTTCGCCGATTTACACGCCTCTGGTAATCTAGTTCGTGGACCAGAGTCTCGAATAAGTCTTTGAAGGCCAGCTAATTACGTAATGTCCCATCGAAAATGAGCACAGCCAGTCGCTCCGATTGCAAATTAACTACGTTTGACCATATGGAGCTAGTCGCATCCTCTAAAGCCAGTGTTGCCACCATCCGACGCAATTTTGCCACCGCCAAATTATATCTCACTTCGACTACCGCAGAGAGCCCATTATGGCCATTGATCTCCGCTTGGTCAGCACTCACCGACAAGCCATCATGTGCCAGCATAAACCTGTCGAAGTGCATTTGCGAAGAATTCAGCTCTTGAATCAACTCCTGCTCGGGCTGATTATAAGTGCCGGCTGGTACCACCGATGCTATCCGCCAAAACGCAGCCATTGCCGTTGTACGCTTATTCAAGTCCGCCATCTCTCTCTTCCTAAATAATTCGCTTCAAATGAAAAAAAAAATGCCACCCAAGCCAATAAACCAACCACACAATTTAACGTATGTATAAGTATGTAAATACGAGTTACAGAAAACAATCCGAATGAGAAAAAAGTGCCCTTGGGATATACGACGCCAACTGTTCGGGGAAAAACCACACACGCACGTGACGTATATTTGCGAACACTGTTTCACTCGACCAAACTTCCACAAACTTTTATTCGGATCGGACGCACGCGACGTATATTTGCGAACACTGTTTCACTCGACCAAACTTCCACAAACTTTTATTCGGATCGGATTTTGCGAGCACGGCACGCTTGTAAACATTAACAATCAGTCCAAATGTCAGTTCTGTCTTGTCGCAGCAAGCCAGTTCAAGAATCGTTCAAGACTCGAACAATTGCGATGTTCCATTTATTGATTCGAGATCGGTTGAAGGTTAAGTAGTCGCAGTTCAGGAAACTGCGACCAGAAAGACTTTGTTGCTATTTCGGGAGTGGAAAAGAAAGGTGGATGGCTGGTCATCGTTTCTTTTGATTTGCAGGAAACCCTTGTTGTGGCACTTCTATTTAAGAAAGTAAAACGAGTGAGTGGGCCTCTTTTTGGTTGGATAATTCTCGGTGTAGTGAAGTATTTGGTTGGTGCTCGCGAAAGTTTTTAAGATAAGGATCTTCCGTTGAGTTAGTGATGTAAAGAATTAAGTTCTTGTGAGGGAGTGAATTTTGGTGGTAAGCTTGCGCGCGAAGAGATTATAGCGACGGACGTGAAATAATTTTTGGTAACAGTGACAACTAGATGTTTAGTGCATGTGAAACCGAAAAAAATCCTGAAATATGATTCAGTGGACTTAGTAGTGAATTTTTCTTACTGGAACAGTGGCAGACGGTTAAGCCGAGAAGGTATGCGTAGAGTAAGGGAGAATTCTTGGGTTAACCACCTAGAGAGTTGCAATTGATTGTAGCCCTTGGGGGAGTGCTTATGTTTGAAGGAAAACTTTTGGGGAATTCAAGTGGGAAGGGAATTAATAACAAAACTTAACACTTTGGCGAATTTGAGTGTATTAATAGCAAAACTCGCAACTTTAATCGAATCAGGAGTTTGATCCCAAATTTTGGGGAATTCGAGTGTATTAATAGCAAAACTTGCAACTTTAATCGAATCATAAATTTTGTTCAACATTTTGGGGAATTCGAGTGAAGTAATAGCAAAACTCGCAACTTCAAACGAATCTTGAATTTTGTTCAACATTTTGGGGCATTCAAGTGTGAGGAAAATTAAAAGCAAAACTCCCAAATCTAAAGAAACTAACAAATCCGCGTACCAATCGGGGTTCTGCGAAACGGAAGCTACGGTACCGAAAAGATGGACAAGCGGTAGCAGAAAGGGGCCCCCAACGGCATCGCAGAGAAAGATTTTGCATTGGAATTATTCTGTTGTCGATTGGAATGTAAGAATTAATTTTAAATTGGGGCCATTTCTTGTTTTAGTGATTTTTTTATATTACCGTGTTTTTCCTGTTTTCCTTCTCAATTTTTCCTAATTTTCTGCGGTATCTTGACTCGGGAGGAGGTAAGTAGAAGAAACGGTACGAAACAAACCTCGGGGTCCAACGGCAGTAGGAGGTAGTTTCTTTTATTTTGGTTCCTCTTCGGTCCTCCTTCCGAACTGCGCTACGTTTTCGGTAAGAATTAGGTGCGGAAGTAATGAGGTGAGCGTATTATCTGATTCAAACTGATATTCTGGTGGCTGCATTCTCGCTTGGCACTGGCTAAGTGAGTGACGCGCATGCCCATTCTTTGGGGGCTATTCGGAACCAAGGGCTCTCAACCAGAATACCCTCTACGAGGAGGGTTATAGTTGGAGGAGACAGTCAATGGACCGAGACACTTGGAAGCACTTGTTGCGGAAAATGAAGACGAAGAACTGAAGCACCGCCCCAGCACAAAAAGCAGAGGGTGAAAGTAAGGTAGAAAATGGCACATTTAACATTTCGAGATATATAGTTCTGAACGTTCAAATGAAAATATTAGTAAAAAAATATTGGGAGGGAATTTAGATTTGTCAATGCCATGGTAAATCTATATATGCTATATGGTAGAGCTAGTTCGTCACAAGACAAAACGCCTTTAGAAATGAGAGTTGCAACTGAACTCCTGAAAGTGTGTAAGGTGCCCAGAAATCAATACATATGTTTCGGCAATTCCTTTTCATTATACGATTTGTTTCTGGAATTGAAAACGGATGGTTTTTTTGCTATTGGAACTATATACGAGAGTTGGATGAAGCATGCTCCACTTATAAATGATAAAAACATGCAGAAGTAACTTCGAGGAAGTATAGACTATGCTTTGGACAGAAATGTTGAAAAAATTCGGTGGAACGACAATTCGGTTGTTAGATTCCGCAGGGCCTGTGAAAATGCTTAGCCCATGGGTATAGCTAAAGGAGTTTTAAAATAGCAGAGACCAGTCAATGTTGCCCAACCACATATTATCAAGTTCTATAACAGTGGATTGGTGGTCTTGATTTATTTGATCAGATTACCGTCCATAAATAAACAGTAAAAAATAGTACTGGCCTTTCGTAATTGGCGGTTATTTGAGGAAATTACGAAAAACCAAAATTATACAAAAACAGTTTCTGACAACGTTAGCAAGTATTTTTATCAAGGAAGGCGCAAGAAGTTAGATTCGTGGTGAAGGTAGGTCTGAGTCAAGTTCTTCAGTTCCAGCAGCAGTAAAAACAGAGATTTACAGACATTATCCTGAAAATAATCCAATTCGACCTTTGCAGGGTACAAAAAACAAAAAAAAACCGTAGGGTCAAGTGTTCCAAATGCAACTAGGTCAATTGTTTCCAAAAATATCATGAGAAATAAAATGATTCATTTTTGTATTTTGATAAAATATTAAATGTACCATTTCTGCCCAGTGACTACAATCAAAAATTATACTTTCTGCAGATGGCTGAAATTTTGTAAAAGTCTTACTTTGGCTCTTAAATAAATGAATTAAAATAAAAAAATGTTTTTCTGTGGTTGGACTTAAATGGGTAAAGACTGAAACTTTGATTAATTTGATAGAGTCGATTTTAAAGAGACAAAAAGAGCATCTACAAGATACTAGGGAATAAGCACATAAGATTGAAATAAACTTAAGAAACTTTCTTTTCCATAAAAGCAATTGAAACCAACAAGAGTCCTACTTGTGAATAATTGATACTATTTTTGGCTACCATTTAAATATTTAAGACTTTTAAAATTGAAGCAAATAGTCTGATTTCTTGCAAACTCTTTCGACATATGAAATACTCAAAAAATAAAAAGAGTGCTTTCCTTCCCAGTTTCTTATGAACACTCCAAAGCTGCCATATATCTAAGATTTTGCACTGCACAAACAAATTTTGACATCATGAATTTAAGTTTAACTTTAGGAAATTTAGAGTAGTCTCACCGCAATATGGATCCTCTGTGAACCCTAAAGTCAATTCAAGGATCTAAAATAAAAAAAAAAAACAAACACAAGCTCATCAATATGCATTGAGATATGATAAAAATTCCAGTGTCTACATTGACCAGGAAGGATCTACTAAAAATATTATGATATGGTACTTACCGTCAAAATAAACCCTAGCACGGTAATTAATTTCAGTTTAAACATTTTTCGATACGCAACAGTAGAGAACTATTTGTTATACCTAGAAAAATAGTAAATTTTATACTGAAATTGGGCAAAGCAAATCATTAATGAGCGTTGCACTGTAATTATTCACGTTTAATTCCCATTAAAATTTTCATAATCCAATTATTATCGGGCAACACGCGGTGCATTAAACGTAAAGTCATACAAGTGAATGGTGATCAAAGCAGCGACTTTGACTGTCATGGACTAGCCCTAACAAACATCCTTGATGGTCATGGAATTGTTTCCAAATTCAGATAGTTTAAGTAAGCCAGTAAAAAAGGATCAGACAAGCGTTATACTAAAAGTGACAAAGTACCCGTATATTGTATATTGGTTAAATTGAGGTAGAGGAATTATGTTTGACAGCGTATTTGTACTCATTCCCTTGTTGGAATTGGCATTTCAGTATAGAATAAATGAGGAAATCCTGAAATTTCAATTTGGATGGTGTGGTTTCTTCCAAACATAGTCCAACTATATGTTTCAATGTTATTTCACTCCATACTTTATATCATGTTCGGGTTTTGTAAACAAATGTTTTTTACAATACTCTTTTAAATGGCTACCTATAGTATCGGTCCATTCGTTGGTTTGTCCAACCCATTATTAAAACCTAATCTACTTCTCGCAAGGGCAAGTTTGGCTGATAAAAATGTTTTAGGAGGCTAGCATTCTTTGGGGAGTACCGCCTTTACGTACCCGAGGAAATGAAGTTCACTCTGTGGTTTCTCCTGGGATAACAAGTGAACGATCCTGACTGAATCTGGCCCACACTTTCCGCAAAGACAACTGGAATTGATGGTTTGTACCTAGTTGCATAGCAAGGTGACACTCGTGAGTGAACAGGTCCAACACACCTATCGTACTGTCTCCATCCCAGTGAAACCTTGGCAGGCCGCGGAGTGCGTTCGAAGTTCGCACCATTGGTTTGTGGTGTATGTTCGGTTGAGACAGACTTCCATTTAGCATCGGTCTGGCTCAAAGTACTTTTGCCTATAAAGGGTTTTACCCTCGCATGGCCTCCCTGCTCTGCAAAGACTAAATACACAAAAAGAATTAACGGCTCCGAGGAGACCCTATCAAACTTGACTCTACTCAACTTAAAAAACGTAAAAATAATGAAAAGAAAACAAAAAAAAGAAAAAATCAATAAAAATAAAAACGATGAAGATGCAACTAATATTTACAGCCACGACGTTAACAGCACTTTGAGCACAGTACCAACGACGACGAATGCAATAACAGTAAAGACACACAAAAAATGGAGAACAACGGACAGCCTTGTCCAAACAGAGGTTCATATAGCATTCGTGTACAACAAAAACGATATGAATGCCACAGTATCCTGAAAAAGATAATCAGGGAATTCTACAGGACGCGCATGTGCAAGTGGCGGAAGAAAACTTAAAGAAGATCGAGAAATCAATAATGGCTGCTAAGACCCCAAACGAAGCGACTAGAGCAAGGGTCTTAAATACCGAGATAAACGCTGCGGTGAAAGTGCCGAGCAATGCAATCATCTAAGACTGCTTGGAAGAATAGTGGCTCTATCATAAAGCGAAATCGATTGTGAAGTGCATCATTGTCTTCTGTGATGCACAAGCGCACCTTTGCAAGATGATTTGAAATAGAGCTGGGGGAGCTCCAAGCTTGAATACGCGATAACATGTCCAGATACCTCAAGGCAGATGAAGAGTAAAAGGTCAAGCTCTCCAAAGGCGTGGTAGTTTTCTCAACGCCTAATAATAGCAAAGGTTTTGCTTGCAGCCCAAGTAAAGGAGATCGAGAATAGCGGCGAAGGGACGAGAGGAAGCCAATGAGGGATCAAGTTATATTTTTTTTGTGTATGTTTGGGAGGTGAATGCTATTTACGCACAGAGAGTGGAACTCCCATGTTCACAAGAAGGCGACTGGACTACCCACTTAACACCTCCCCTGGCATCGTGAGAACCTAGTCTGGACCTAGTCTCGTTTTGTTATGCCGAGATGTGCATTTAAGCTGGGGGATCCTTTTCCAAGCGGAAGGGGAGAGGGGAAGAGGAAGTGCTAGAAAAGTGATCCCCCAGCCCCAATGCCCCCGCTTGCAGTGAGTCCCTTTGATATTTTAGGACTGCCCGAGCATAATGTGCCACCTGGTTCCATTTGTCAACCGATTCGAGCATCTCCGCTACTATATTATCTGGGGCGAGCTCTCCCGTCTCGCTGTAGGGGTCCCTTCACTGGGTCAGATAGAAGTCAGTCTCACCGTGCCTTCGAGTTACCTACGGTCTTACATCCGGGATGAGACGCGCAGTCCACCTTCCCTTCGTGAATTCATCCAAGACTGCTGCCAATCGTTGAGTGAGCACCGTCTCTCCTCGCGGACAACCACCTCCCTTGCATCCTCGTTTCAGCACAAGTAAATTGCAATGCACTCTCTAACAAGGAGGGCGATAGGTATCACGCCTGGAGTAAAACTCAACGCTGAATCAGAGACTGTCGAATACGAAGATGTAAGCCTCAGTACTCCTCTTCTCTGTGCCTGTGCCAAACGTTTTCGGTATACCTCCTTACTGAGAGCGTTGCCCCATACTTCTGATCCACACAGTAGTACTGAGCCTACAGCACTCAAAAAGAGGGGTCTTCTTGATGGGCTGGGTCACTCTCTGTTGGCCATAAGTCGGATCAGAGCCGATACTCCTGAAGCAGCCTTCTCAGCCGTTGCGCTGCTTTGCCCAGAGAAACTCATCTTCGAGTCGATCAGTAGCCCCAGGTACTTCACCGATGGCTTCGATTTGCATGTCGCCATTACTGATCACCCTTACACTAGGGATTCTCTTTTTTGTCAAAATGACCACTTCGGCTTTCTACAGCGCTAAACTAGACCCGCGTGCAGTCATCCAGTCCCTCATTTGGCGCATTAGCATTCCTAGGTTAGGTTGCGCTTGTTCAACGGTGCGCCCAGTGGCCAGAGCCAAAATAGCATGCGCAGAGCAGATCAAGCACGACTCATCTGGCATCTCCAATCTCAGTAGCCCATCGTCAGACATGTTTCACAAATGGTTTTCCAGCATATCCAGTATATCCACCCATCTAGCAGGGTTGAAGGTGTTCCCAACATCAAGCGTCACCAAAAGGAAAATCTGCCGCTTGGTGCAACCATACGCCTCTGCCTTTTGGACCACGTTGACTACCTCTGCAATCGCATCGATAGTGGAGCATCCTGCTCTAAAGCCATACTGCCGAGAAGATACGTCCCCAGCAGCATGGGTTGTGTCAGTTAGTCTTCACCTGATGAATTTCTTAAGCACTTTCCCAGCCGTGTCTAGCATGCATAACGAGCGGTATGCAGATGCCGATCCTTCCATCGTATTGGGAAAACGCCGTCTCGCAGACGAGCGTTGAGTGCGCTGAACAGCAAGTCAGAACAATGGTGATAGACAAGCTCAGACCTGAACTGGAATACCATCTGGACTTAGAGCCTTCCTTGCTTTCAGTGAAAGGACCGCCTCTTCCAGTTCCGGCTGTGTGAAGAGTGGGCACTCAACTGCTGTTTTGTGGACAACGTCAACACGGACGAGATGGGCAGAGGAGGGTGCCCGCACTATCTCGTCCATCTTTTCCGCATCATGTATGCAAGGTTTCCGTAGAGCACCAAGCCTCCGCATAACAAGCTTGTAGCCAAGGCCCCATGCATTCCTGCTTCATATTGTCCACTAGATTGTGCCAGCAGTGAACCTTGCTGTTTTTAATTAATTTGCGAAGGCATTTCCTGGCCAACTTATATGCTACCACCCGGTTGCATGCTTCGTCATGGTTCCGTGCTTGTTGAACCTCACGTCGAAGCTTGTGACACCCGCTCCGCTTTTCAGCGATTTCAGTTGACTATCAGCACATTGAGGGCTTGCCATGCGGGGTTTTTGATGGAACATAGAAGCGTAGTAATGATTCTTATAGCTGCCAGTTCTTCCCTCCCCTGCGAATCTCCCTGTAGTGGGGTACTCACTGTGAGAACCTCGACAAACCTCTCGACATTCATCCTTGTGATGTTCAATTCAATTGTAGAACCCAGAGTGCATGGACGTGAGGAGACAACATCACCGATCTGAAGCAATGCACTTGATGATCACTGGCTGGGTAGTCGTCTAATATGCTCCAATTGTGTATCCTCCGTATCAAGTACTCCGAGGTGAATTTCACGTCAGGTATGGTTCCTTCACAGCCAATACAGTGGAAAGCCGGCATATTTCAAGTGTTTAGTACGACAAGTGTCATCCTGGACGCCATTTCCAGGATTCATTGTCCCCGCGAATTTGTTAGGGGCATGCACCATTCAATTGCTTTAGCGTTTGAAGTCTCCCCCAACGAGTTCATTATCGTCTGCGCCCAAGACAGTGCTTTCCAAAGCATTAATCTTGGCTTGGAAAGATGATATCGATTCGTTCGGCGTAAGGTTCACACTAAAGAACGTGGTCCCTGAGCACCGAACCCACACAAAACTATCCCCTTATCCACAGCTTTCCGTCTAGAAATCACTGTTTCCAATCAAAATGGTGGCAGTACCAGTTTCATCAGGATATCATGATATCAAAGCTTTATCATGGTATTACTCGCTCAGAAGAATAGAATCAGCATTTGTGTTCCTCGCAAACTGCTCAAGCAGATTTTGGGCGGTTGAATTGTGATGTGGGTTAGCTGCAGGATGCGGGTCATCGAAGTTCTGATTTTGCTTTGCCCGGCATTTTCTCGATCCCCCAACGTGTCTGAAATCAGGTCTTGGATTAGTATCCTTGTAGAGAATACAGGGTGTCTACCTTGTACACTCTTTTCTTGTATGTCTCATTTCACCACTTTGCCGTATCCTACAGGCCACCCTATTCTTACTTTGCCCTTATTCAGAAATTGTTCGGCGTCCTTTTCAGTCAGTCAATAATGGTCATGCGTTGCCCCCTATAGTTTTCAGGTGTCAGCCTTGCTTTGACCCTGCCCACGCTAGGGAACTCTCCCTTGATGGCCTCTTCTACCTCAGCTAGATCCACGCCGCAGTCAATGTCTCTTATTTCGATCGTTGCCATCGACTAAAGCGAGGCTATAGCTGCACTTTTGCCCAGGACTTTCTTTACTGCGTCGCAGAATGCTTCCTTATAGTCAGCCTCTGCTCAAAATTCTACTGGTATGTGGTCCGACCGCGTTGGTCATACTGCTTGAATGGTAGTATTGGTGTCTTCAGGCCTTACGTTTTCCCTGATATCCTACGATACCTCCACATAGGATTGACCACCTTGGGGTTTTACGAGCAGTGCCTCCTGCCGGGGTCTTCATCGAGGCTTCTTTCTCTCCTGTCTTACGTCAGATCTTTTTTCTTGTTGGGCGTGCGAACTTTGTTTTCTAGCACTTTTTAAAGGAGTTTTTTTGCGGCTTTTTTACTCCTATTGTCACCACCATCTGAAACCCGTGATCTGGCGCCCATCAAGTGCCTCGATTGGACTAGTCACCATTCTTTTATTGATTTTTTATAGTGAAGCTATCTGCACGTGCCCTTTAGACTTAGCCTCCAGCGCTTTTTTAGTCTTCTGCCCTTCTTCGGCCTTCTGTTCCTCTAGTTCAAGGAGCCCAATTTTAACAGCTTTGTTGATTTTTGGCGAGCCGAATGTAGATTGTATTCTTTTGAGAACATCTCCCAGTTTTCGAATTGGCCTTTCTTCTTCATGTCCCTGAGCGGCAATTGTACTTTGCGACCATCGTTCTTGGGAGAGTACGTAGGTATAACGTCATCTGTGCCTAAAATGTAGCACATCATATGAATTTTCTTATGCTATAACGTACATGTTCTGATAATTGCTAAAATATGTGCTTGGTTTTTCAGCCATATCTCGGTCAGTTGTTAAGCTGCGAGGTTTTAAAAAAAATTAATTTGGTAGGGTATTTTAAGGGCTGTAAGCACACATAAATTTATTTTTTTTTCAAACTTTATTTTTGAAGGAGGTAAGGAGGGGGGATATGAACACTTGAAGACTTTGAACAGCTGTATCTTCGTCAATTGTTGTCCAAAAAAAATGAATAAATAAATAAAAATATGAAAATTTTTAAGACCAGCAATAGCTGCGGTTTTGTACTTTACATCATTTTACGAGAAAATAGGGACCAACTGTATTTTGATGATAACTCACTTAATTTTGATGCTAAAAACTTTCCTAAAAAAATTAATGGGATTTTTTTTACCTTTCTTTGATTCTTTGAGATTTCCTCAAAAATGGGCAGTAATCGAGCAGTCGCCAAAGCAAGCCACCCGAAAGCCACCATAATGCTGATCCAATTTTAATTGTATAAAAATAATTATTTAAATTTACAATAAAAATTTAGACATTGCGGGTGCAATGCAATCTCCATTGGATGGTAGAGGGGCTCGTCATGATCCGCCGTTGTGGCATGTACCGTGGCTGTTCGCAACAAGTGAGCAGATCTGCTTGGGCGGATTCGAGGAGTCTGTTACGAATCGCCACACAGAGCGCACGCCACGATAATTACGCCGGAAAACGAAAAATTAACTTCGACAGCGAGTGAACGTCGGTCGATAGGGTAGAATTTCAATTGCCGCGGATATTTTTGTTAAATCGCAAAACGTCGTTCACCCAATTCACCATTCGTCGTCACGAAAAATTGTACGGAAGGCGCAAAAACGTTGGTTTTACCAAATAGATCGCAAAACTTTTCCTTCGTGCTCCCATTCTACGTTATTTGAACTTTTATCTCACAACGAGGAAAATTTAATTTGGGTTGTGCACGAGAGTGACGTTTTCGTGCGATGAAAATTCAATTTGTTCCCAGTTCAGGAGGATTAAAAGCGTCTCGCCCAAGAAATTTTCTCGTTACAGAGAAATATTCGCAGACGACATACTCGTATACGCGGATAAATCGCCGGGCGTGCATTCACTCAACAGTGCGCCTTGCCAACTCCAGTCCGCCCAAAAGGTATCGCTTGCGGCACAAAGGGGTTGTAGCAGTGCGAGTGTGAGGAATCCGATTAGAAAGTAAACCATACATTAGCGGGCTCCATGGTTACTTCACCAGTAAACATAATCACGGCAGTGATGGGCATTCATTCAATGTTTCGGTAGTGAGACGACAAGTTGAGCTCAGAACGACAAGTGAGTGATTGTTCTCGAGACGACACGAGGAAATGTAAAATTTTGGCTGGCATGGAGCAGCTCAGGTGTCGTCCCGGTCGTGAAATTGACAACAAAACTTAAAATTCGATTTGGCCCAGCAGCTGGGAAATGTCAGTCCATTGTAAATCCGTGTCTCGTCAGAGCAGCGGAACATTCTACATGGATCTAAACAGGTTCAACATTTTTTAAATCAAACAGAATAAGTCTCATCGCGTGTCCTCTAATTTCTATTTATCATTGTCTCTTTAAGAGACTTTTCCGCTTTGTGCTGCACTTGAAATTGTAAAGCAATAATAAGCTTTTGCCTTACTGTTGCTTTGAAACAATACAACGCTTTTTGACGAACAAGTGTGATTTTATTCATAAAACTGGGCACAGATGTTCCAAGAAAGTTTGATGACAGTCGTTTCGCATGTGGAAAAACAATTTCATGAAGAGATTGAAAAATTGGACAATTTAAGCATCGACGATATTCAAACTTTAAGGTATCAAAGACTTAAAGATTTAAAGGAAAAAGCAAAGAAGAAGCAGGAATGGTTTAATAATGGTCATGGTGTTTACTCAGAGCTTCCATAAGAAAAAGAAATTTTTTGAAATCTTCAAAAATCTGCAAATATTTCGTAGGCATTAAAGAACTATTATTTCCACACTTGAGAGTGTTAAGGAAATAGGGGACTATAGATAGCGGAAATTGTAACTCAATCATTGGGGAGATAAGCATCATCCGTAAAAATTAAAATTCAATTTGAACCGGAAAAAGTTAATCGAAAAATGAATCCCTATCGGCATTATCCACTACAACTAAAGTGCTGAGTAATAATTTCGCGAGTAAAATTAATAATATCAAAGCGAAAGAAAGTAAAATTAACATATTAAATCTAATGTACTGAATAATGACATTGAGAAAAATTATAACGCTGACTCAGGAAATTTACAGGCCATACCCGCCCTCATCTACGAGCACTCGTCGAGAAGGATGGGTAAGTACTCTTTCTTTTGTTTATTTGCTATCATTGAAACATATTAGTGATATTACTCATTCTAAATAATGGAAAATTTATTGCTAAACAAAAAAAAAAAAAAATGGAATAATTGGAATTGAAACATCTATAAAAGTATTGAGCGGGACGGCTTTGAATCAGATTATTTGTGCTGTACAAATACATCGCCATTTAAATTTTAAAATAATTAATAATTCAATAAAATCATATTAATTTGGTAAACTCTTGTCTAAATAAAGACTGACAATTCAAGAATTCATATCAAACTTTTCCGATTTCACGCATTATTACTTGATGTTTATTATCTTACATTAATTTACAAATTTTATTAAGTTAATATTCACCCTGTAAAATGTTTCTATGTATTTTTTGATTAGAAATAATCTGCCACTCTCACATTGGGACGCACCATCAGATTTTTATCCGCAATACAGAGTATCAAGTATCGCCTGGAATTAGTCTTTGCTCCACAAGCGTCAGCATTTTTCTTCACATGCGCGTGCGTCCTAATGTGAGAGTTGTGCATTCAGCACTTTCATTATAACAAATTTTAAGATTGCAAAACATATTTTTGCAGTTGTTGACCATCACAGAAGCAGTTTGTTTTATTCTGTTCAGTAAAACCCTAACAAGAATTGGTTCATAAGGAGTGTATTTGTTCGTGTACTATTTTTGTGTTCTAGTGAAGATTCATTTGTTTTAAATTGGTTTAAGGATTGGTTCATAAGGAGTGTTTCTTGTCCATATACTATTGTTGTTCTTCAAGATTCATTAGTTTTGGATTGGTTTATAAAGAGTGTTTTTTGAGGAGTCATTGCAGTCAGTGAGGATTCAGTGAGGGTTGATCTCTACAAGAACCGATCAGTACCAGGTTAAATGAGAATTCATTAATTTCAGTAAGGACTCATTGATTGCATTCCAGTGAGGACTCAACGAGGATTGATCTGTGCAGAGACCGATCAGTCCCAACAAAGTGAACTGTTGCGTTGGCTCAATCAATCCAAGTTTTGATTAAGACTCACTTGTCCAGCGCGTAAATCCAATCAATTTAAAATAAATTGGATCTAACAGCAACCCTTGGTTTCTGTTGGGTATCTCATCTAATTTGCGACATGTACAATCTCTACAAATTTTTTATGAATTATTGAATGGCATATATAATTGATTCAGGGGGGAGAACATTCATTTGGTAATAATTGGAATTCCTCACCTAAGAAGTGTCCATTAATGTGTTGAATTTACTCCATATTAAGATGATTACATAAAAAATTGATATGTTACTCTTGGAACACATTATAATAAAACATGTTTAGTTAAGGAAAAAGATGCAGTCTTTCCATTTGCAGTCCAAACCGGTATCGGACCCGCAACGTTGGCTGGCCCCTCCATGTAATGAGCTAGCCATCGGGCAAGCTCACCCCTTTTTAAAACGTTTCAGGTTCTCTCGCCTTCCGCTCTCGTCCCCATATATGGTATAGTATTATGTGATTCTATTACATAAGACAACCCTTAGTAGGTTACCTCGGCCTCGATTCCGGTCGATACATATTTGTATCTGCAAATTCGTGAATGCGAGATTTTTTTTCGTAATAGGTCCTTGTGCTGAGAAAAAGAACCCACCTCACAAAATCGCAATGCCAGCCTGCCAGCGCATTCACGCGTTCTAAAACAAGGCCAATCTCGGTAAACACCACCATTCTCTCTCGCCAAGGCAGCAGACCATTGCTGCAGTCCTTCACGGACATTGTTATCTTCTCATTTTCACTACAATTGTCTTGTTTCTTAGTTATTCTACGTTGAAAGTTTGTATTTTGGCGTTTGATGAATTAGAACCAACCTTCAACAAGCTATAACTTATCTCCTACTGGCTGTACAGACTCCATAAACCCAGCATTCTCTTTTTTTATAAGTTACAATTCAACTTTGGATAATATTTTCGATAAAACTCTTATTTTGTGAGTTGTTTGCGAAGAAACGTCTGGAAAAGTGTTTTTTGGTCGAAAAATCGCCACATTCACTCGTGAGTAACATGAAAAGTATTAATTTACAGAAAACAATTTACAGAATTAAAGTTACTTTGAATTGGTCAATATACTCGTATTCATTTCAGGGCTCAAATTTGATGTAAACATTTTCACAATATGATTTTGTATTTTGGGTTTTCGGATTTTTCTAAAATTTTGGAATATGGGTTGTGGGATTTTGTTTTTATGAATTTCATGGTATTGCCCGTCTACCCAGTGCTCTATCCTTCAGTGATCAGGTTTTCTTCAATTATTTTTACATAGTCCGCCCAATGAAATTTGCGTGAATTTAAGCAAACGGATACAGGTGGTTCCTCAAAAAGTTTATACAAATCATCGTTGTAATCTAGTCCTTTCACTGTTTCGTGTTTGATTTGGCCGTTGATTTTGCGTTGAACTATGTCCAATGCTTTTTTGGACTCGCTCGTCAGGATTCATGTTTCACTTCCATATAACAGCACAGGTTTGATGATGGATTTGGAAATACGGAGGTTATTTTGCCTGTGCACAAGTCTGGACCTTAGAATAAGAAATACGGATTAATAGGCTATTTTTGCGGAAATTACAAGCATGTGGCGTCCAATTTCGTCATTTTTGGAACCTTTTTCATTCAGGTTGGCTCCAAGGCAAATGAAATTATCCAAAATTTAAACGTTATAGTCACCTATGGTCAGGCTTTGTCGAAATGGGTTGTTCTTCCTCCTTTGAGTCTTGAACTTAGCTTTAGTTTCATTAATTCTGACTTTGGATTCTAGACTGAGATATGCTTCTTTGGCATCTGAGATTGACCATCCCATTATATTGATACCATCAACATATGCTACCAATTGTGCGAACTTGAACATTAGTGTACCAGTGGTTGCAGCATCATTTTCTTCTTCTTCTTAGCACTATAGCCCCTTTCGGGCTTTCGCTTCCTGCAAACAGTGCCTCTAACTGTCTCGGTCCGTTGACCGCGTCTTCCAATTCCGAAATCCGAGCAGCGATGAACTGTCTTTGTCGACCGAGTCAGACCAGCGTTTCCTTGGTTTCCCCACTGGCCGCCGGACTTCAGTTCTCTCTTCGTCCTGGTTTTCCTACCTATGTATTCTTTGTACGCCTGATTCTTTTCATCTAACGCATTCTGGTACTCATCATCGAACCAATCATTCCTCTTGCTCCGGGCTTGATGTCCGATCGTCTGTTCTGCCACGGTTCTGATAGTCGCTTCCACTTCCATTCAGAGCTCGTTGCTCGTCTTTAATGATGCATGTGATAAGATGGGAGCCAGCTGGTTGATGAGGGTTTCCGTGAAATTTTCGACCACAGACGCCGTTTCGAGCCTTTCAATGTCAAATTTTTGTAGCGGGCTGGTCTTCTCTGAATATGCCTTTGACATACGACATCGATAGTTTAATTTGTTCAAGTAATGATCTGAATTATAATTGGCTCCTCGGTATGTACGGACGTCAAGTATGCTCGAGGCCCAATGTTGTTGGATCAGAACATGATTGATCTGGTTTTGTGTGTTGTCATCTGGTGATACCCAGGTCATTTCATGAATGTGTCGATGTGGGAAGCAAGTTGAACGTATGACTAGATTTCTTCTGCATGCAAAGTCAATTAAGCGCTGGCCGTTGTCATTTGTTTCATCGTGGAGGCTATATCCTCCAGTCATTCCCCGATGAGATAGCTTATTACCAACCTTAGCGTTGAAATCACCCAGAACTATTTTTGTGTCGTTTGTAGGCAATGAGTCAGCTAGTCTTTCCAGGTGATTGTAAAACGTTTCCTTCGTTTCTTTGTCCTTTTCTTCGGTTGGGGCGTGAACATTAATCAGGCAGATTTTGAAGAATTTCGCTTTTATACGGATCGCACACAACCGTTCGTTTATTGCTTTAAGATCAATAACGTGCGATTTGAACTCCCTATCCACATTGAAGACCACTCCGAATTCTCGTTTTCCAGTAGGCTTCCCACTTTTGAATATTGTGTGCGATCTCATGTCTTGTATGTCGTTTCCAGTCCAATTCCTTTCCTGGACTGCCAATATTTTTAATTGATATTGACTGACCTGTTGTAAAAGGTCCTTAACAGCGCCAAGGTAATTGAGTGATCTGACATTCCAGTATCCAATGCTAGATTCCGTTTTTTGTTTGCGAGGTCGCTGCCGTGAGTCCAATCCCTTCTGACGCCCATCTGCAGGTTTCGAAACATTTCAATGTTTTCCAGGGACGTCGCCCAACTTCCGTTCTGTTAGCATGGTTATTTTGTCGATTCCGTTATCAGGCGTGGAAGATTCGCCTTCACCCTCTTACATCTTCACAAAGGAAGCGTAAGTAGGATTTAGTAGCAGAGCTGCAGATGTATTTACAGTTATTAGTATTTCTCGGTATTTAATGTCACATTATTGGGGAACCAGTAAAACCAATGTGCGACCCAGAGAGCATTTACTACCATTTAATTGGGGGTTTGGGATGAGGAATCATGGAAGCTATGGGTTGGGGAAACAAGAGATTCCCTCCTCCTTTCTCAAATGGGCTTGAGACCTTCTATGGCGGAGTTCCTCAAGTTCATTGCAAATATATAATTAAAGAGCATTGCAGAGCGGTTGCATTAGGGTGCTGATTAGGGGGTTATTTTCAACGTTTTAATCGCCGAACAAATAGGGACAAACTTTATTTTGATAATAAATTGCTTAATTTTGAGGCTAGAAACTTTTCTAAAAAAAATTAAGGGTTTTCTGTGATCTTTAGAAAGGATTCTATGACTTTTCCTCTAAAAATGTTGAAACGTTGTATTTTGTAAATCTCTTATTTTGTGTGTTATTTGCGAAAAACCGTCTGAAAAAGTGGTATAATTGGTCGGAAAATGCCACTTTCACTCGCAAAAAGCTTTAAAAGAATCGACTTACAGGAAAAACTTTATTGAATAAAAGTTGCTTGGAATTACTCAATATATTCATTTCCGGACTTAGCTTTGATGTAAAAATTTTCACCCCCGAGAAGAGGTAGCATCCATCCCTTGGGAAAAAGTAACTTTCGGAACATGATTTTGGATTTTGGGTGCTTGGATTTTTCTGAATTTTTGGATTATGGGTTGTGGGATTTTGGTTTTGTGGATTTTATAGTGTTCCCCGTCTACTCTGTGCCCTACTCTTACGTGATCTGTTAGGTAGCCGGTTTTCTTCCATCAATTTTACATGGTTCACCCAATGAAACTTGCGTAAATTTAAGCAAACGGATACAGGTTGTTCCTCAAATAGTTCATAAAAGTCATCGTTGTAACGTAGTCTCTTCAGTGTTTCTTGTTCGATTTGGCCCTAAACTTTGTGTTCAACTGTGCCCACTGCTTTTCTGAACTCGCTCGTCAGGGTTCGTGTTTCGTTTCTATATAACAGCACAGGTTTGATGATTGATTTGGAAATACGGAGCTTATTTTGCCTGTGCACAAGTCTGGACCTTAGAACGAGAAGTACGGAGTGTTGTGGTGAACCGCACCAACCTCGAGACATTAGGTTCGGCCAATGTCTCGAGCATTACTAACGCTTCACACAAAGGTTCGCGTAGGTATACTGCATCATGGGCAAAGGCTTGAGAAGTAAGTGTATGCGTGAGTATGCCATATACTTCGTGCTCGCCCACTTAGCTTGGCATTGACCAACCCACAAATCTGGGGTAAACGAAGGTAAACTGGAAGTAAGTATTATTTTTGTATAAATATTCATGGCCATCAACAAACCAAACACTCTTGATACTACGCTTGTCCTACTCAAGGCCTTTGCCCGAGTAGAATCGTCTCAAGGCATTTAGCCCGAGGCTGACAAATTCAAGTGAGTACCAGCCAGGATCCAGGTAGCCGGACGGAAATCGCCCTATGCGCATCAGCCAGCTATTTTGCAGCCCAACATCATTACTTGCCCTGCTCAAGGCATTTGTCCGAGCAGTAGTTTCCCTAAGGCATTTCGCCCAGGGACGAGCAAACTGAAGTAATTTCGATCCAGCGATTGTACGGACAACAACAACTCGCAAGCTATTCCCTTGCAAAACTAATAATTCCCGAACAAAAACGATCGTATCGATCTTACGTCCCCATGTACAATTTAATTGGGTTGTTCCCAAAACAAACGAGCATCTAAAGCTTCAAATACTCGTACTAATAAAATTTCCCTACTAACCTATTAACATTTTAATTGCAAAGTACATAACCAAAAGCTTATTTAGCAAGCTTTTGGTTATAGTCTATGGAAATTTAATTATGAAGAAAAATTAAACGAATAAAGGAATTTATTTTTCAGATTCAAAATCATAGAAACTCTTGAAAAATGTAAATGTAAATTCCGTAGAGTAAAGTAAGAACAAAAGAAAACAAAATTTTTTTTATTTTTGTTTGTTTTGCAAACATTATTGTTGCTACCAGCCATAAATAAAACAATAGTCTGAAAACGGAAAAACGAACAAAACTTTGTGTAACGAAGCTAACGAACTTTATACATAATACAGTTTAAATATTGAAAGAAATCTGAACAAAGATAAAAGCAAATGAATGTAACAATAAAAGCTAAAAAGGAAGTTGTGTAATTTAAATAACACACAATAGTAAACAGATACATAAGCACCAAAAAAAAATGCACAAAAGTTTTAACAGAAAGCTTTTCATGTAAAATGATGAAAATCAATGAGCTCAAAATAAAAAACATGTTGTAGAAGACAAATAGGCGAAACAGCGTATAAATGTGAAATTAAATATTGTTCATAATAAAACCAAAATGGATTATATCTTCATGTGCATTAAGATTCTAATATGTAAGTAAAGCAAAACAAGGAAATAAAGATAAAATAAAGATAAATGATATGTTACCTAAATTACAGCAATGCAGAAGTATTAAAGTAAAGCAAAAAAAAAAAAAAAATATTGTAAAAGACAAATAAGCGAAACAATGTATAAATGTGTAATTAATTATAATTCATCTTCTAGTATGTAAATGGAGCAAAACAAAATCAAATTAAAATGCCGAATAAGTCTTAGCGAACGATTAGTAAAAATATTCAAAGCAAAGTAACTCAAAACAAAAATTATGAAAGAACTACAAGTCATTATGATTCAATAAGAAAAAACAAATATTGCGACAAGAAATTAATATTCAAAGGAGCATGTCATAACTTTTTATGAAACGATAAGCAAAGAAAAAAGTTAATTCGATTAAAATCGTTTAAAGTAGTAATTTTTAAATCAACATTCCAAGTTCACCAATTAAAATAATGAAGCGAAAATGAATATCTTTCACGACAAGGCTCTTCAAGCCAGTCGTGAACTTTTCTTTTCAGCGGGGAGGCAATGTTACGGGAACCGCAGTCCAAATATTGCTCGGTTCGTGTTCCGTCGTTCCTCTCTGTGTACTGTAAATGACAACATACATATACGAAAAGCTGCGAATTGTAATTAATGCATCTGTGGGCGCGGTGTCGTATCATGGATTAGCAAAAGTGGGTGTGTATTCATACTCGTATTAAGTATCAAACATATACACACAAGACTTCGCAATCGAACGTACCGCCCAGCGGAACGAATAAGTTACATGCATTGCAAATCGAGCGGAAGCTTTAGCTTTGTGGTTGCACCAGTCACAGAGAGATGGCACTAACTACGTTAAACTGTTTTTGTTGTTGAACTTTGATCTTTTTTAAATGGTAAATTGTCTTCATTATTTTGGTTGGTAAGCAATCAAGTCAGCATAATTATAGTATAACAGAAAATTAAAGACACAAGAAAATGGAGAAGTATTTCTCCATTCACTGGCTCAAGGCGTGCGCCCGAGCTTATTCTATCCCAAGGCACTTAGCCCGGGATAAGTGAATTTAAGATACGTTCAACTGCGTACTCAAGGCATCCGCCCGAGTATCAGCGCCCCAAGGCAGTTATGCCCGGGGCCTGCAGTTGAACTAGTAATTGATTGATTTATCAATCTGACTGCGCACTCAAGGCATCAGCCCGAGTATTAGCGTTCCAAGGCTTTGTGCCCGGGGCAAGCAGTTGTGTTATAATCAATTGATTCTTTAATATAACTACGTGCTCAAGGCGTCAGCCCGAGCAACAGTTAAAGCTTTAATTGATTGGTGTTTCAAATATGATATCAAGCAATATCATACATTTCCTTCAAATAACAAAAATAATCAAAGTAAATTTATATCGCATAAATTTTACAAGCTCCATTAATGCTCGAACTTTATACGTCTCTGTAATCAATTAATTATTGAAAGAAATCAATGGAAAATATGTTATTAATATTAATATAGTCAACTGAACGTGTTATTATATGACCAAACAAAGAATAAAATAAAAATTAAACCATCAAATAAAAGCACCTTCTCACTGATCTAGCTGACAAGAATGTAATAGCAGGTAAGTATATACAGGAATATCTCTCTCCCCCCGGGAGCCTTGATGTCTATATAGGATACAAATCATATCAAGCTCCCAGCGCATGCCAGTATACATAGGGTGTACTGGTATTGTGCAACAGGAGTAATAGGCTTTGTTTGCGGCACTTACGAGTATTCGGTGTCCAACCTTGTCATTTTTGGACCCTATAGTATTCAGGTTGGTTCCAAGACAAATGAAATCATCCAAAATTTAAACGCTGTAGTGAACTATGGTTTGTCGAACAGGAGTGCTTTTCCTCCTTCGAGTCATGAATTTAGCTTTAGCTTCATTAGTACGTAGGCCAATTGACTTTGGATTCTTGACTGGGAAACGCCTCTTTGTCATCTGAGATTGACCATGCCATAATATTGATACCATCAGCATATGCTACCAATTGTGTGCACTTGCATATTAGTGTACCAGTGATTTCAGCATCATATCCACTTAACATAATACTATATATAATCTAGAATCTACTATATAGACTGAAAGTGTAGAATAGTTAATCGTTATCACCGTATGACATGAAGATTTTTGTAGGTATATATTCTGAATTTCATTCAAACACCAATTACCACATAAATTTGCTTTACTGGAAATTAATAAGTTATTTCAAAGCAATATTCACTGAGAAGAATCACTTTTTATAAGGGAATCTTACAAGACTCAGCGCCTTGTGTATGCTTGTGGATCCAGTCGATGTAGGCAGAAACGTTTGTGAAGAAAACTCCTGAGTTTGGTCCAACACATCCAAATGAAAATGAGACTATACCCACTTGCAAATAGTAGCCTGATCGAGTATCTATGACCAACGGTGAACCACTATCTCCCTGGGAAAATCATCAAATGAATAATTAGCACCGGTCAGGAGCGAGATTTGCTTACTCGAAATGGGACGACATTACTATCCATTAAACACAGCAGTGTTTGCCGGTGGTAATATGTTCTCTCTCTGCTTGCACATTCATCAGGTGGACTAAGTTTCATCAGTCCTGTTTGCAAGTTTTTAGTTGGGATTGTTCCGTTACAATTCGTTAAACCCCATCCAGCGACGATTGCAGGGATATCGTAAAAATTAGCTACAAAGAATGTGTTATTTTAGAATTGCGATAACCTACGGAGCAAATTACAGGTACTTACGCTCATGATCGTTAAGGCAAATCGGCCAGACCTTGTGATCGAAGACAAATGGTTCCTTCACTTGGACGATTCCAATATCGCTTCTAAAACCCCCTTCTTTCTCCAACTGTAGGCCCGTTCGGTATTTCTCGTGGATCGTCCAATCCTTGATCAAATGGTTCTTACCACTGTTCCACTCCTGAACTTCCAGCCCTACGACGATGTAGAAGTTACGTTGATTCCGTCTGAGAATTGAGACGAGGAAATATTACATCTTATTAAAGATACAAGTGTCTCTGCTGCTTAAATAAGGAATTTGCAAATTAAAGATATGAAAAATTAAAGAAATTGCATTTACGCATATATACAGTGCCCAGCAGTAAGAACATGTTTTCGCGTTATTATGGATCCGCCACATATGTAGTGACGCGGTTTCTGATACATGGCTGCAAGCCATGGGTAGCGCAGTGGATCATCCCTTTTGCCATTTATAATGTAAGATTTAACGAGACTTTGTTGGCCGCAGTCTGAACGAAATATATTTGACTCAAAGTTTATTTTGAATATTTAGAGTAGTCTCACCGCAAGTAGGATTCTCTTTAAACCCCAAAGTGAATTCGAGGATCTAAAATAAAAAAAAAAAAAAAATAAATAAATAAAACTCATTCGATTGTTATTGAGATATGCTGAAGATTTCAATTTCTGCAGTAAACATGAAAGATTTACTTATAATATTTTGATACTTACCGTCAAAATAATTCCTAGTATGGTAATCAACTTCATACAAAGTGCAGACATCTTGTAAGTGATAACCTACAACTTAAAACTTGTTATTACACCTAGAGAAACAATAAATTTTATACTAAAAACATGCAAAGCAAATCAATAACGAGCGTTCCACGGTAATTATTCACATTTAAACCCGTTAAAATTTTCAGAAACTAATTATTATCGAACACCACGTGTGGCATTAAGCGTTGAGTAATTGACATCATTGACGATGTAAGTAGCAACTTTGACTAGCATCCACCTCAAACTGTAGATCATGGGTGTCCAACCTTCCAGTATTTCCGGGTCATATTCAAAAATAGCGAGTTCTTTTGGGCCGCACTAATGTCAGGAATGTAGAAATTGAGAGAGGGAGAGAGATTAATGTACAATGGGAAGAATACACGATCGAAAACCCATCGATCGAGACATGGATGAAATATCTGTATGTGTAGCATTAAAATATTTAGTTATTACTCTCTTCTTGGAATGTGTCTGTGAGCATTTTGGTACCCATCTACCTTCCTAAGTCAGTTTTGGTTATTATATGATTTAAAAACTAATTTTTATCAATGTTATTTGGCAGATAATTGGACACCTGAGATCATCCCTGTTTTGTAAAATTCAAAGGAATACCAGAGTATTATTATTATGGTTGTCAATTGTGTCAAAGAGTTTCAGTGCCTTGTCAGGCATGTATGTAGTTCTCAACTGACTCAATTCTTTGGTCCTTGTAGATGTCAATGTTTATAATATACCATGGAATTTTTAAGGTCTTTCTAAAAATTATATTTCGGGGGGACTGGGTTGCTTTTTGTTAGTCTTTGTCGTCTGATAGAACGCAGAAATCCTGTGTAGTAGCGCCGTTGATCGTATAAGCTGTTTGAGCATTCGATTTTTAAGGCAAGGTCTTTTAGGTGTTTTGTATATGTAGTTTCCATGTGGGTTTTTGGCGAATTTAAGTTCGAGGTATTTAGCCGTTGGTGTCCAGTCTACTGTTTCTGTCTCATTTTTTCCTTGTTATGAATGGTGTCTGTATTTTGTCAGGATTAATCTTAATTTTCCCTTTACAAAAGTCTTCCAATAAAATATTTATTGATCGTTGCGAATTTGATGCAATAACTCTTGCTTGTCGTGCTTTAATAAATATACAGGTTTTATCAGCGTACGGCGATAGTTTTACTTTTGGAGCTGAGTGCAAAAGTCTTCTGTAAATATATGGTATGGAACCGGTGAGATAGGGGAGTCCTGAGGAACACCAGCATCAACCGGTCTTAGGTGTGAGAGTTTTTTGTCAATTTTGATACGGAATGTTCCCAATAATTTGAGTGAGCTGCTGTGCCATTTCGAATTTATGCATTTGGAGATACGTCCTTTATGCTAGACTTTATCAACCATCAAAGGAAAACAGTATTAGACTTGGAATGGAATTGTTTTCAAAAAGTCGAAATCACGAAACGCTGTTTGCAACAAGGATCGACCGAGTATAGCTCCCACTAACAATAATAACCCCACGAACAATGAAAAAATCTACACAGTTATGGTAGAACATTTTTGACGGTATGAGAAGTAAACTGAGTAAACTTTTTCTTGACGCTTAATTATGCCCTTTCACTGTTTTGGCTCTTATAGAAATCTCGTTGAATGCCTCCTTTCGTAATGAAGAGATTCTCGATGGTAGCTGGACTACTTATAGGAATTATTGAAACTATATTAATACCGACATGAAGCAAGGTAGTGGTGTTTTCATTGATGTTCAGAACTCGCTGTTGAGTGAACCCGTCAACACCACCGCACCATAAACATAACAAACTTTTATTGTACATTGGTGTTTTATATATTGCTCCAAATTCCAGTGAGTTAGTTTGCAATGATGCATCTGGAATTGTTTGTTCACTTACACCACTCATTAATGAAGAACATAAAATTTTAATACTTGGAGACATTAACAGACTCAATTTAACGTTTGTGGTCGAGGAACTTGATAATCGCCACTTCCAGTTAATCTTTTAGACCACAGTGATTTCAACTTTGTTTCTACATTTTGTGGCAATGATTCACAGCAGATAGCTCCGACACCCAATTGCACTGGCAATTGGCTAGGTCTTTTTTTTACCAATACGTATGACGATGTAGTGGTTAATCAAACTAGTGACGCTAAAAATTTGTTCTCCAATGCCCTCCACCATTCCGCACTGTCTATTGAGTTTTCCACTACTGAAGCTTCCAACACTCCTTCGTGCAATAACTCGATCGTATTCGATTTTCGCAATGTTGATCACGAAAGCTTTAAAAATCATATTTTTAATATAGTGCTTTCAACGTTAGATATACTACTGTCACCAAAAAATAAGGTGACATTTGAATTTAAACTACGCGCGTCGAAGGATTTGGAGAACTATTTCTTTTAGGTTGGTAGTACTGTCAGTGACATCTTTGTCAAATTGACATGTCAAAATATTCATTAGTGTTTTAGATACGCGTTGTTTCCGGGATGGCCTTCAGTTCCCTCTTCGCTACAGCTTGAATCTCCTCTATCGTATCAAAACGGTGTCCCCAGAGCGGTTTTTTAAGCTTTCTGAACAGCCAAAAGTTGCACAGCACCAGATCAGGTGAATACGGTGGTTGCGGAACGATATGGGTTGATTTTTTGGCGAAATGATCACGAATTACGAGTGCAGTACGGGATGGTGCATTATCGTGGTGTAAAATCCAAGAATTGTCTTTCCGAAATCCCGGCCTTTTTAGGCGGATGGCGTTACGCAAATGACGCATAACGTTCAAATAATACTCCTTGTTGATTGTTTGGCCTAGCGAAAGGAATTCATAATGCACAACACCACGATAATCGAAGAAGAGAAGAGTTTGATGGTCACCCAGGACGCTCTTCGTCTTCAACACGCTCACGGCTGGCTTAGAACTCACTATACCACTTGTAAACATTTTTTTAAGACGTAACCTCATCACTAAAGGCTTGTTCCACCATCCTCAATGTATCCGCAGCAGAAAATTGATTCCGCAAACAAAGTTTCGACATCGCAAAAAACGAAAAACACACTTTTAGCAGCTCACAAAACGACGCGTATCTCAAACACTAATGAATATTTTGACTTTTAAATTTGACATAGATGTCACTGACAGTACTACCAACCTAAAAAATAAAAATTTTCCAAATCATTCTACGCGCGCAGTTTAAATTCAAATTTCACCTTATTTTTCGGACACTGAGTGCAACATTTATTCCATCAGCACATCCTTGACGCCATTAAAGTGTTTGTACCCAAAATTTAGAAAAAGGACGAATTAACTGAACCTTGGTTGGATAGTGATTTTCGATCTGTAAGGAAAAGAAGAAATAAACTGTATAAATTATGCAAAAAAGGTCTGATGTGAACAATGAAATTAAAAAAGAGTTTGGTGAACTGTCGAAAGACTTTCAATTGAAATCGCGCAAGGCTTACAAAGCCTATGTTAATATTATAGGTGAACAAATAATCAAAACTCTTATGATATTTTTTGAATTTGTCAACATTAAGTGCAAAGCTCACGGCTATCCTAAGCAAATTCCATACAAAGACTGCAGTTCCACTCTCTGAAGAAATTGTTAATATTTTGCAGACCATTTTCAAACACCTCATTTTCACCACTTGACATAGAGGTTGAGACCGTACATCAAGAAATTTCAATTTGAGAAGGTTATATCTCTTGATTTGAACCATGGACCTGGCCCTGATTTACTTCCACCTTATTTCAATGCAGAGAAAAATTAGCTTTAACTCTTCATATTATTTTCAACAAATTGTGCCCAACGTACTGGAAATCTTCCCACTTAACCCCCATCCATAAAAACAAAACTTAAGGGGATGTTCAAATTATAGAGATATAGCTATACTATCCGGTGTCCCAAAATTATTTGACAAAATTGTCTGTTCCAAAATATCTCCCATCATAGAACAACGCCTCAATGACCAACAGCATGGCTTCAGAAAAAATCGATCTACAACCATCTACCTAGCAGCAATGGTCTCTATCATTCTTTGTGCAATGGAATAGAGATACCAAGTTGATGCGATTTAAACTGACTTTACTAGAGCCTTCGATCGTGTAAATCATGCAATTTTGTCTCATAACCTGCGTAAATTTGGAATCACTGGCTCTTTGCTTCATTGGCTGGACCCGTATCTCATTAAATTTCTGTGATATGTGCCCAATAAAATTCATGTATATTCCGGTGTACCTCAAGGCAGTCAACTCGGACCTCTTCTCTTCAATATTTTTATATCGGACCTTTCTGAAGTGTTATCCTATATACCATACTTACTTTACGTGGATAATCTCAAATTATATTATGTGATAAAATCCCAAAATGATTCGTTGTTCCTAAAAGGTAAAATAAATACTCTATTAGAGTGGTCCAAGAAAAGTCACCTATATCTAAATTTTGAAAAATGTCATGCAGTAAGATTTCCCCGGAGAAGTACAGTTTTTTGTGTGATTATCACCTTAACAATGCAAACCTTTCAAGGGTGATCTTGGGGTCCAATTGGAAAAAAAACTGTGCTTTCATTTGCATAAAAATGACGCTAGAACCCTAATAAATTTCTACGTTTCATTAAACGATGGACAAAAGAATTTAAATACCCGTGGGCAACAAAAACGCTATAAACATCATTAGTGCGCCCAATTCTCGAATACACTTGTCTCGTTTGGAATCCGGTCTTTGACATTTACTCAGAAAGGTTCGAATCAGTTCACGAACAATTTTTACTATTTGCTTTGAGATCACTCTATGATCCAAAAAAATTTCATAATTTACCATCGTATGATAATCGGCTGTTTTTACTTAATAGTCATATTACTTGCCTCCCGTAGGACCATATTGAGCTCTTGCTTTGCATTTGATGTCCTTAGAGGAACAGTTCAAGTCCAATATTCAAGCAACAAAATAATATTGAATAAATCCATAACACTTACGAGACATTCACGTTTCCTGGTAGAAAGTAATCATCTTACTGTCTATGGTGATAATGAGCCAGTAAATCGATTTGTCAAAATTTTTAATAGTCTGGGCCATCTCTACTCCCTAACTATCTCTAGGTCCTAATTTAAATCCAATTTATTAAAGGCCCTCAGTCCTTAATCCTAGTATTGTAAAAGTAAATACATATCTTACCAAATATGTGTGAAAAATACATACATACGAGTATATATATATATATATATATATATATATATATATATATATATATATATATATATATATATATATATATATATATATATATATATATACTATATATATATATATATAACATATATGTAGGTACATAGATTGTGAAATTGTAAAATAAATTGTAAACCTTGTTTGTAATTGTAAAATTAATTGTAAACCTTGTTTCGTAAACAAATAAATAAAACTTTCTGTATAAAATTCCCCTGCAAAACATTAAATAGCACCTCCAGCTTAATTTTTCATCATCAACTTGTGATTACAGTGTCTCTTGCGCACTTGTAACGTTTCTACAATCATGGCACATAGTTTCAAGGCGAAGCCTTTCTATATCGACACGACAGCGTCAGTTGAAGTGTGCCATAATAGCTGCCGTCACTACAATAGCTTACAAGAAATGGTTGTAGTTACGAATCTAAACGAAATTCCGCGATATAATTGACCAATTGGCAGAGTTATTGGCTCGCAATGGACCCGAATGCGAATCCTTCACTGAAAGCAAGCAAGAGGGAAATCCCAGGTTTGAATTTTGATAGGGAATGGAATCTGTACAAAAGATGAAAGTGATTATTGTGACCTTCTGCAACTTTCAAGGGAGTGACGATTCCAACATTTTGTGTAATCGCGGAACTGTGGATATATACAATTGTTTGGTGCGAATAATAACTATCTTTATCCGTAAATTAGTGTTGATTGCATTAAACTATTCTACGAATACTTAAACAATGTACTCGGATGAAGACAGTTGTAGTTTGCATGGAATATTCTGACGCGTAACCCTTAAGACATAAATATAACCTCGAATTGACGTGCCAAGTGCAACAGAAGTCTACCAATATCTTCAATAAAGCTATAGACAAGGAAACCTTTCGCGGATGATGCAAAAAAAAAATAAGAGAAGAGCTATACTCGTATACGAAAGTTTCACAAAACAAGGCGCAACAGAAGAAACTTACAGTCAACCTTTGTGAAGAACTTTTTCCATGTCTCCGGGAATGCGAGGCGAGAAAGCCGAGATTGTCCTCGGAATAGCTTCTTATGAGTTTACGAGCACCGAACAATCATCATTGCAACGCGGACTTAATAGTGGACGCCACATTCCAGTTTCAGTTTAAGCGCAAAGGGACGGTGAGCTACCATTCGATAAAGATGGCATGATAAGTGTGCCTGGTTGTGATGAGGCAGAATTGTGGCGTGACGAATCAAATGAGCTGACCGGCTTATTCTAGAGCAACTACGTGAAGCCTTTGTACCTTCTGGTAAGGAAACTGGCGAAAAATAACAAAAATCAGGTTTCAATTCCGTTTTTAGTGTACGTATTCATTTAGAATGCAATCTTTTTTCTCTCCTTTTCTTTTATCACATTTTGGATCAACATACAAACACACATTCATATGCACATATATCTCGTTGCAGTTAATTATTATATAGGGTTATCCATTTTATGCTTGGGAAAGTAAAGCTGAAAAAAACACATAAAATATCCAGATAGAAACAAACTTTTTTATTTAATATAAAGATTAAACCTTGCCATTATACATGAAATACAACATTATTCAAATGTTCTCCACGGGACCTCTTACAGGCCTCAATCCTTTTGAGGTAATTTCCAATGACTTTTTGGCACATATCTCGGCCATAAATTCACGAATATTGTTTTTCAATTGCTCAAGATTTCGAAGATTGTTCGCGTTAACACGATCTTTTGCAAAGTCCCACAAAAAGAAATCCAAAGGTGTTAGGTCGCAGGATCTTGTGGGCCAATTGACATCACTCAATCTCAAAATTACGCATCCTGGAAATATCTCTTGCAAAAGTGCTCGATTAGCCTGTGCTGTGTGGTTGTGGCTCCATCCTGTTGGAACCATATGTTCTCCAGATCATAATCTTCAATTTCACTCCAAAAATAATCGGTCAACATCCATCCATAGCGATTAGAATAGACTGTAATGGCTCTTCCTTGATCGTTTCCAAAAAATACGGGCCAATAACACCATAATGCACACCAAACGGTCACTTTTTCCGGATGCAAAGGCCTTTCTGCGATCACGTGAGGATTTTGAGAGCCCCATATGCGGCAATTCTGAGCCTCATCACAAAGAAAATTTTGTTCGAAAAATCGTTATCAATCACCCAATTCGCATACATTCTGCGTTGTGTATGGTCTTGAGGCTTAAGTTCTTGAGTGAGTTAGATTTTGTATGGATGAGAATGCAAATCCAAATGCAAAATCTGCCACAATGAGCCGTGAGACAAGCCCAAATGTTGAGCACGTCGAGGAATCGACAAATTTGGGTCTTCTTCCACACTTTGAGCAACGACAGCGATTTTTCCGTAGAACGAATGTTGCGATGATGCACAGGCGGTGCAATATCAATAACTCTTCAAATTTTCTCATTGTTTTCGAAATTGCTTGCTGAGTAGGTCGATTATGTCGACCGTAATTGCCATTTTTAAAATAAAATTTAATAATTTTAACACATTTTTCGACTGTTAAACGATCCATATTTGGCACAATGGCAAACCTTCAACGAAAAAAACACGCTTTGGATGACATTTAGTTTTGAAAAATGTCAAATGGCAGGGTTATACTTTCCCAACCACGAAATGGATAACCCTGTAGTTACGGTTATGAAAATGTTATTGCCTGCCTATGTAGATACTGCTGTGAATTTCAAAAGTATATATTCTTTGCATTTGTTTGACACATTAACGGTAGAATTTTTAATTCAATTTTGAATCGTTCATTCATATCTCTTGCTAATGTCTTGTTTTCCCTTTATAAGATTCTATTGTTTGCCGATTCAACAATCCGCTAGATGGAAAGGACACTAAAGCGTCCGGTTGTAAAAAAAGCGAAACTTTTATTCAAACTTGTTGACTGCTTTTGAATCGATGCTATTTGCTTGTCTTTTTTTATTATTATAAATAAAATCTTTTGATGAGCTATGGTTAGTTTGAATTTTCAGGATATTATGTTCACATAAAAAGAGCCATTTATTTATTGGATTATGAAACATAGAATGCTCAGAGTCTGCGCTACGAAGATTATATTATTTATTACCTTAATTTGTGTTGCTTGTGCATAATGAGCTATTTCGTTCTTACCGCCAATATTCTAAGCCATATACCTTTCCTTTAGGCATCCACTTCCAATCTTGCATTTCTTAGAGTCTCAGAAGTTCTTTTTCTCGCACCTGTTGTTTCAATTTTTCCGGCTAAATACTTGGATTGTCGTTAGTTCCCGGGATGACCTTAGTTGAGAGTTCGCTGAAAGCCAATTCCCCCTCCCCACCCCTCCTTAAAAACAGAATACTGTAATTAAATAATATGAACTCTATTAGTATAGCTACTGATGCAATAATTTTGCCCTTCTTCTTCTTCGCACTACAGTCCCCTTTCGGGCCTGTGCTTCCTCCAAATAATGCCTCCAACTGTCTCGGTCCATTGACCACGTCCTCCAATTTTGAAATCCGAGCAGCGATGAACTGTCTTCGTCGACCGAGTCAGATCAGCGTTTCCTCAGTTTCTCCACTGGTCTCCGGCCTTCAGTTCTCTCAACGAATACCTGTTTGGGTATCCGTTGTTCGTGCATTTATGTGGCCAGCTCATTGCAGCTTCCGCATCCTTACAATCGTTGAAACCTTCAGTTCGTCGAAAATTTCATACAGGTCATGGTTGCATCGAGTTCGCCATTGGTCCCCGTCTAGCTTCGCTCCGAGTCCTGGCGCTCAAAGGCGTTTAATACATTTGCAGATGCTTGGATTAGGTTCCATGTTTCACACCCATACCATAACACAGGTCTCATCACAGATTTGTGTACTTGGAGCTTTGTTTTCCTGTGTATGCAGCTGGTTTTCAAGATCGTCAAAATTGAATAGTTTTTTATTTCCGAGCTGTATTCTTTGGCATATTTCGTCTCCTTCATTACCTGCTTTCGTTATTTTGGCGCCCAAATACACAAATTCACCCACATTCTCGATACTGTAATTTAGCCCTAGGGTTTCGCATTATGAACCTTTCAAATATTACTGATTTCGTTGAAAACATGCGAACGATCTACATGCAGATGGTAACATTTAGCTTGTCTTGGGATGATGATTTTTAAACGATTACAATTCTATAAAAAGATATTATGAAATTTGTACAGAATATTTTATCAATCGTTTATTAAGTTGTAACATAAAAAAAGTGCTTATAAGTAAAATTTAATCGGAACATTTTTGTTTCACTAGAATATTTTACGACGAAGTTAAATAATAATCAATTGAAATCATCATTTTATTTTCATGCTAATCTGTTCACTCGAATATCGTTTTAACCAAATATATCAACCATATAATGTTGGAAATATATTATCCCCGATATAATATAAAATCCTTACCTTTCGAATTATGAAATTGTCACGATCTAATTACGTGTATGTAAATGGGATGGACAAGAGGATACTATTTAACACTTATACATAAAAAATGTTCCAAACAATATCTATATTAGCTTAAAAATTATTTACATGAAAAGAAAAAGAAAAAAGAACATAGTTTATATAATTTTCCTTATGTTGAGTCATCTTTCACTTCATATTTACACAAATATTTTATTAAACCTTCGATCGTTCTTATCACCGATTTTCTTTTTGATTTTAGTTCTATGAAAAAAAGAAACGAAATATTTCTCGATAGTCATGCATAATTATAGGATGAAAATTTAATGTTAAAATTGTTAAAAGTGTTTCCACCTTTATAGCATCATTAAAAAAAAGGAATATTAAAATGCTTTGGTAAGATAAAAATCACATCTCTTCTTTCCAGCATAAACCTGTTCCCTTTCAGCAGGATAATGGTGAGTATGCCGCCGAGAGGGTAGGGTTCTAGTAATCCGCGAATAGTGGGTTTCGCGGTGCGGTCGATACGCGGTGCAATATATTGAATTTGGGTTTTTTCTTAGAACAGATTTTTTCGGTTTGAATACGAGTAGGTTATTTCAGGCACCGTGTCGGTAATTTTCGGGAGCGCGTATTTTTTCAACGGTTGTCTTTATTCCTTTTTCTCGGAACGAAGTCACGTCATTTGAAGTAGAGTCGTTGTTATTTGTTCCACATGTTTTAAATCGGGCATTTGAACAAGTGGCTGAGTTTTGTAATTCAAGCTTAGTCTATTCGCGTAAGACCTGCAATCAAAACTCCTCTCCAAACTAGCTAGCTAGCCACCATCCACCTCGGAGTAGACTAAGAATGTCCAGACTTATTGACTTGATGGGTACAGTCCATTGTCACGTTCCAAGACTTCACGTGTAGAACCGATGAGAGGTCGGTTGAGGTTTCGTTCGGGAAATCTCTCTCAAATGAACGAACGAGACGTGTAGAATCATTACACAGGTCAAGGTAAAAAGTGAACTAACGGACAATTTTATGACAGAATTTGGCTTAAAACAAGGGGATGCACTCCCCAATGCTCTTTAATGTTGCGCTGGAACACATCATCAGGAAAAAATCAGCTGGAACGTCGAGTAAACTAATGTTCAAGTCCACACGATTCGTAGCATATGCTGATGATGTCAATATTGTGGCACGTTCAATCTTAAATGCCAAAAGAGTATTTTTGAGTCTAGAATCTGGAGCAAACCAAGTTGGCCAGATGTAGCCTTTCATCCTTGATTTGACAGGTAAGTGTCAAAGTCAAAGTCAAAAGCGCTTTATTTAATACCAATCGTTATAATTTTGTAAAAGAACATAAAGCAAACTCCAAACAATAAAACTATAAAAAACTTAATGGCCCGAATGGCTCTCTAAATTTATACGTTATCAGTTAAACACATTTATTGAAAAATATACTTGCAAATTTAAATTAATTAAGATTATTAGATATTTTTTGATTCAATTGGAAAAAGGAGAAAAAACCAACCAGCATTATTCAAAAATTACTTATACTACTAACACAACAATGAACTTACATCCTAAACCTAATATGTTACACCCTAATTCTAAATAAGTTCAATCAAAAAAAAAAACGTTACCTTATATTGAAACCTATACCTAATTTATAATACAAATAAACAACAATACTAGATGTAGCAATAATGAGATGAATCTAAAAAAACTAAGTAACGAGAAAAAGCACAAAAACAGAAAATAAACACGAATAATTTAGACATTGTCATTCAGCCACCAATACCTAGATAGTTCCATCTCAGCTCGGCCAGCCTCAACGAATCTAGCAAATGAGTATCTCCATTGGAATTGTTGGTCTCGTGAACTCAGATTCGGAGGATATGTTATCTTCTTATCGGTGGCCCGTCGATATATGTGATATATGACTGGGACGCCGTCAGAATCAAAAACATATCGATTCATGTCCAAATACACGAATGCTTCTGGAGGAACGAAGCCAGTAGTGAGGCAAGTCACAATATACCCGTCTGTAGGGCGGAATGGCTGTGAAATCCATGGGTTTTCACTCACAGTTACAGATCTTGCGATATGATTTCGAAGAAGTTTCAATATGAAGATATCGATTCTTGTCACTTGAGCGGTTTGATAAATTCTTCTATTCGATATATAGTGCTTCCAATCCGTCTCAGGCTTTCTGTACAAACCAGTACATGCACGAAGACATTTCCTTTCGAAAACTCTTAATTTTTCCATAGTACTAGCACTCTGGTTGTACCAGATCCGGCATCCGTATGTCAAAACTGGTCTAACCAGGATCTTGTAACAAATAACTTTGACTTTTTGATCAATGTATCTGGAATGAAAGAGTCGCCGAAGGGCCATGGCTACTTTTAGTGCTTTACTGAGCATGATTTTGACATGTTCAGTATAGTACAGATACTGATCGAGATGAACACCGAGGTATCGAACACAGGATTTATGTGGAACCCGTTCTTAACTACCCTCACCAGCCATAATGTGGAAATCCTTCCAATTACGTTTCAGGTCTTGACTGGCCCCCTGCAGCGTTGTCCGAAAAAAAATTGTTTCGCACTTCTGCGCATTGATTTTCATTCGCCAATTGTCGGTGTAGAGCTGCACATCATTAAACATTTTTTGAAGATTGCTCTGAACTATTGTAGCTTTTCGGTCTGCCGTATAGATGATCAGATCATCAGCAAACGCTACTAATGATCGCGTTGGTGAGACATTAAAATCAAAGCTGTTCAATAGCTTGCGAATGAATATTGAGAAAAGCAGGGGCGCAGTAACTGTTCCCTGCTGTAGACCATTCAAGAACTTGAATTCGCGCATTGTTGTCAGATTTCCATCAGTTACAATAAATGATTTCCCGTATAACATATTACACATCATGGCGACAAGGTGTCTGGGGAACCTGTCCTGAAGAAGTTTGAAAACTAGTCCATCTAGCCACACCGTATCGAAGGCTTTCTCCATATCAATGAGACATGCTCCAACACATTCTTTGTTGTTTAGTTTCCAACAGATGTCTGAGGTTACTTTCGTTATTGCATGTATGGTCGAATGCCTGGCACGAAAACCAAATTGGCAATTCGGCATCAACTCATATTTCTCAATGTGGGCGTTTAATGCTCTGTTGAGTATCACTTCAAACACCTTGCTGATGTTAGGCAGCAAGCTGATTGGGCGATAGCTTTTAGGGCATGAAGATTCTTTTCCTTTCTTCAAGATCGGAAAAACCTTAGCCTTTTTCCAATCATTTGGGAAATATGAATTGTTCAACATGTTGTTGAACAATATGCAATAATTCCTAATAGCAACCTCAGGCAAATGTCGGAGAACTATATTTGGAATACCGTCAGTACCACATGATTTTTTGTTGTTTATCTTGCGAAATATGAAACACAAGTCTTCATAGCTGACAAAATAATCAATAAGATTCAAGCTCGGTATGAGGTCAGATGTGAATGTTTCATCGAAATGAAGAATTGATTGACCGTTCAGGCTTGATTTGAAGTCGGAAACTTTTGCTTCAACGACCTCCGAAAATATTTCATTCCTTCTCTCTGGGTTTGGCAGATGAACCAATTCTAAATGCGTTCCAATCAGGGCAAGTTTCAGCAATCCATCACATATAATCCTATTTCCATTTCTATCCGGAGTCGTACTATCAATTTCGATACCAGCTATATCGAGAAGATTTATCTCATCACTAGTGACTTCAAGATTCGATACCTTCACTCGAGACTTCCTGCGGAATAAGCTATTCACTTTCGCGAAAACGTCATCTGGGTCCTGTGGGCTAATACCCCTCAGTTTTTCCGCCCATTGATTGCTGACCTCACTCCTGAAGTATGACCGGATTAAGTTCCGGACATTCTTCAGAGGTAATTTCAACAAAGCCAACGAGGGTTGGTTGTAGTCCAAAAATCGTCGATAAATATTGTTGACGCGTGTGAGAAGAAGGCTTTTCAATCTTTTCAACCTTGCGATGGTTGGTGTTTCATATCCTTCCATATTGTTTCGATGTTTAATCTTGGGAACAATTTTCTCAATCGTTTCCAACGTCAGCTTCTCTAACTTCGACAAATAGACATCTATTTCATCGTTAGTTAGATTCCTGTCATTAGGAACCATTGAGCAAGCGTTGCCATCATCAGAAGGAGGACATTGCTTCTGGTACTCCCGATTAAACTTCTTTTGAAACTTTCCCCAGTCTGTTTTTTTGAAATTCAACCGATGGTTTTCATGTTGAACTGGAATGAGGAAGAAATCATCCCTTTGATGATTGATTTCCATTACGATTGCGTTATGGTCGCTATCGTAAGGAAGCACCTGCAGTTTCCGTGGAGGACTATCAAAGCTGAATTCAAGTCTTGCGTCAGCAATGCAGAGGTCCAAATATGAATTTGTCCTAGGGTATGTTGGGAACTCCGACCCATATAGGTTGCACGTGTATTCAATTTGGTTCTCTGTTATCCATGATTTCAGGAATACACCTCTTGGATTATTGGTGGCGTTTAGCCATGATGTATGCTTGGCATTCAGGTCACCGGCAAGAATATAATAATTGTGCAGCCTGTTCAATTCGAGTATTTCAAACAAGGAATTGAGTTCCTCCTTGAACTTGAGAACATTTTGACCAGTTGCATAGGCAGAGATAACGAAGAGGTTATCCCCACCTGGCAGTGAAATTTTGATGACGGACACTTCAAGAAATTCAAAGTTTTTGAATTCGACTTTTTCAATATTTTGGAAACAATAGGGTCTTCTAACCAATATCCCGGTGCCACCTCCCCCATCACCTATTACCCTATCGTTTCTTACGAATGCAAAATCTTTGAATTCCATGGAATGCCATGAATTGAGGTGGGTTTCAGTGAGAAGTATGATGTCTGGCTTTTGCTTAACAACAAATTCAAGGAGATAATCACGTCGATGTATAGCAACGATAGAGTTGACGTTGATCGATATGAGGTGAAGCCTATCCATGGGAATATGACTGGATGACAAGTTATTATTAGGCATTTGAAAGACCTAAACGCTGAAAAGCAAAGTTAATTTTTGAATCTTGTTTGTCGATTCTCTCCGATAAAGAATTAAGTTGCTGGTAAATTTTGAGAAGCAGCTCATTATTGCCACTTACATTATTTACATTATTTCTAGCATTTTCTGCTGGTCCTCTAGCGGCGAGTGCAAATGATACTCCGGGCTTGACGAAGTTGGAAGGTATGATATTACGGTGTACTTGTGCTTGCTTTGGAGCAAATTTAACTTTTGCATCTTGATATCGGGAGCATCCTCGATATGATGCTGGGTGACCAAAAACACCGCAGTTAACGCAGTATAATTTTTCTTTAGGCTCCGTCTGAGCCAATTTGCACTCACCGGGAGCATGAACGTCTTTGCATTTAACGCAACGATAGTGCATGGCACAATTGGCAGCCGAATGTCCAAATCTTTGACACCGGTAGCACTGGTTGACTTCTCTTTTCTGGAGGCGTTCCCACCTCACCACTCTGAAATTCAAGTACCTTATTTGTTGAAGGGCACTTGGACTGCTCTTATTTGCAATTTTTACCAGGTAAAGTGGTAAATTCTTCCTTTCTATGGTCGACCTTCTTGTCGCAAAGGCTTTGACTGAAACAAAATCAATATCTGGTGCAGCTTCCTTGATCACCTGAAGAAGATCGACCGTATCTTCTCCGCTGTCCAAACCCTTCAACAAGAAGGTCTGATTTTTTTCACTTTTTGGGGTATAGGTGAAGTGTGGAACCTCCCCAGAAATTAGCGCATCTTTGGCTGACTTGAAATCAACCAGTGATTTCGTCCTTATAGTTAATGTTTCGGCATTAACTCTTTTGATTTCGAAATTGGCCAGTTTATTTTCGGCTGCCAATAGCCGAACCATATCTTTCCCGGTTTGTTCGAACACGTTTTTCTTTCTTGTTGGCAGCTTTTTCAGAGGAACCAGCAGAACTGCGGGCTGGTTTTTTCTCCTTATTTTTGTTGTGAATAAAATTAACGTCATTATCTTGATTAAAATTACCTCCGATGTTTTCTTCGATTTCCATATCTTCGGCTAATCCCTCCAGCGCTGCAAAATAATTTTGGCTCTCGTTGGTGCCACCAGCACTTAGAACTTCCTCTGGATTTACTTGCTTTGTATTTTTCTTCGGCTTTGTTACCTGTTGCCATTGATTTTGTGGCTGCGTCTTTTGAGGCTTCATCCCTTTCTTGAAAAGATCCTTGAGAGACTGTATCTCTTGCTTTAGTTCATCATTTTCTTTCTGCAATTTGGCCATTTGTTGATTGTCCGCTATTATTTGCAGCTTGCACCCTCCATCTACAGAGTTTTCTTCGTTATGTTTTCTTTTGGTGATTGTCGCCAGTTTCGTATTCGTCGTTTCCCCAGGTTGCCCCAACGGTGGGAAGCCGTCGGGCTCCTCCATACCAGCGGCGAAGGTTTCTTTGGTAATTTGTTTTTCGTTACCAATCGAAGTAAAAATATTCGATACAAATTTCCTGAGTCGATTACTTCGACAATATAAGATCTTTTCCGATAAAAATTAACTTCGGACTAACGTTTTTAAAAAATTAATTTTAATTTTTGAAAACATTTGACAGGAGCGATTTAAAAGACGTCTATACGCAAAGACTACTACGATCCATTCCCCAAACCAAGTTAGCCTACGAGTTAATGAAACATGACTCAAACGAGGAAGAAAACATCAGTTCGACAAAACCTGACCAAAAGCGACTACAACCTTGAAAGTGTGGATAAGGTCACAGAACCGTGATGATTGGAGGAGATTAATTCTGGAGGCCAAGGCCCGGTTTGGGCTGTCGCGTCATAAACGATGGCGTTTTCCATCTTCAGAGCACTCCACAATGTTTGTGTTCTGTATCTGTTTTAATTGTTTTTATTATATTTATCGTAATAGAAAATATATTTTATGTTATTCATTAATGTAATCACCAACAATGTATTTTCCATTCTAAATTCGCAAAATATCATGACTTGGTTTCATTTTATGTATAAGTATATACTTCTTATATGTGTACATGTATTTATGCATTGCATTGTTGGTAGGCGGCAGGTCGCTCATATTTCTTAGGTTTACATTCGGCTGGCGTTGATTCTGGTATATTTGAGACATTTTGTATGAGGTAGTCTGAGTTGTTGCCAGAATTTTCACACGGCGATTTTGTTTATGGATTAGATCAAAAACGTTGTCTTAATTACATCCATCCCAAAGAGGAAAGTGCATTGACATTTGGACGGCATACTTCGGTTGTTTTCTTTCTCAAACAAATCTTTCATAGAACTCCCACATAACTTCGTTGTTACCAGGTTCCCATAGTCTCAACTCTCTCTGAAGGTCCCTCGGGTAGTTTGTCTAGGTGTTATAATGCACCCTATACATTGTTCACTTTTCAGTTTAAATTAAAATCAGCGTAAACTAAAATTAAATTGCTTACCTCCGAATTTCTTACACGCGCGTTTTCCCGATAATTTTAGCTGTTCATTAAAGAGATCCAATTGCGGCGAATGCATTTCCGGCACGCGCATTTTTTATGCATAGAACCGATAGCATATGCAAAGGTGTCATATGCATACCTGATCTATTTTTCTGTTGCAACAATTAGCAAGACCTAATTATTGCAACAGATCAGCATATTAAAAGTATAAAAGCAAAGGCAACAAAAGACTCGGTTGGATTAGTTTTTTCGAAAGTTAACAGAGAACGGGCAAGCCTTGATACCCGACGTTCCCAGTGTGAGGCTGCATTGGGGTACTCTTGTTCTGGTTAAGGCGCGATAAAGTTTGCGAAAAAGGATAATTTTGAAGTGTGCGATAAAGATATTGTGCAGCAAATTATAAGTTAAGTGAAAAGTGTTAGCTTAAAAGTAAAATAAATTGTTTAATGAACAATCGTTGTTCTTTTTAAAGTTCCGAAGCCGCGGGAAAATAAATGGCGCAGTCGGTAGGATGCGCTGAGTAAAAGATTACTCGATTTTATTAAAAATTTTAAAGCGCATTAACGTCGCGTTAATTGGGGAATAATTAAGTTTAACTTAATTATTCCCCAAGAGGAGGGAAATTTTTGTATACTCACGCCGATGTGAGAAAGTGATTTTAAGAAGAACCGCAACATCCCCGGACGGAACCATGTGTAAATAAATCACTTGCAAAGATGCTAAGTGAGCACGAAGATTGTGTGGAACAAGTGTTTAATTAAGTTTGAAGGAAGGATTATCAGAATTTCTTTTCGTTAAAAGAATAACAGTGAAAGTGCGATTTACAAAAAAAAATTTATCAGTGAAAAGTTTTCAAATAAACTATTTGGCGTTATTATTAATTATTAATTAATAATAGCACTAAATAAGTACGGAAAAAGACAGCATTAATAAGGCAAAAATAAAAGAATATTGAGATAATAGAACTAAAAGTGAAAAAATAATATTGCAACAAAAATTGAAAAAAGAAAAATTCGAAATAATTGAACAAATAGTGAAAATAAAATTACTGAAATAAAAGAGCAAATAGTGTAAATAAATGAACAGTGGAGGAAAAAGCCGGATAGAGAAAGTTGCAGTGAAGATTAAACTATTATATTGAAGTTAACGAAACAAAGACAAAGTGAATTCTACAAAGAAACATTTGCCCGAAGGAGTTCCAGAATCAACAAATAAGAACATTGTATATTGAACATATTAGTACACGATTTATTTAATATTTGATTCCATTGATCTTAAATTTTATATACCTCGCACAAAGTGTAAGTGGTTTCTGCCCCAAAATTATTGCTTAAAAATTTTAATTGACTTCCTTTTTACACCAACCTACTGTCTCAAATTTACTCGCTCAAAAATTCTGAAAAGTTTTGTAAGGTTGGTAAGGAATTTGGTGCAAAAAATTTTTTTTCTTTCTTTTTCAAAATAGCGAACGCCGAAGCAGCCCCTGCAATCCAAATTGATCACCTTAAATATTTACACAATCTCCCTGGCGGAAAACCTACAAAATTTTATAAATCTTATAGATAGGATTAGTCCTATTTTACAAGCGTACAACTAAGCGTCACAATTTCTTTTTTACGACATTATTAAAAACAAATTAAAAGTTTGAGCCAAAGAGACAATAGAGATTAATTGTCATGCTATCCTTTGGCAGCAAGTGAAGCAGGTCCTTTCAAACAACTTTGGAGACCGTTTAAACATTGACGAACTTTACGATAACCTACGAGGTGTGACTTTTAAAACTAACACTCTTGAATTCTATAACGATATCAAGAGCAAACTTAGAAGACTAAATAGTAACACACTAATAGTATCAGGTAGTGGAAATGCTACTAACGAGTGTGCCCGGAATAATGTGAGAACCACCCTCAATATTTTTAAGAATAAACTTCCGGAGCCCATGAAGACAATTTTATTCTGTAGGAATCCTGAATCCCTGGAATCGGCTATGGACATTTTGTTCACAGCTGGATATGCCTATTATGACGCAAATGGACAAGTTAACTACACAAAAAACAGACAGAACGACAACAATAACCAAAACAACAACAATAGCAATAATAAACCTAATAACCAAAATAACCGCAATAATAATAACAGTAGTAAACTTAATAATCATAGTGATAGCAATAGGTCTAATAATAATAACAACAATAGGTTTAGCAACAATAATAAAAGTCACAATAGTAATAACTTTAATAATAATAAAAACAATAATAGTAAGAGATTTAATAATAATAACAATAACAACAATCAACAGGATAAACGACGGTATCGACATAATCCAAACGAAGACCAAAATCGATACAACCCCAACGAATCCGGACAACCTCGATACTTCGAGAGACAACCGACACCAGAACCCATGGACATAAGCGCGAAGAAAGTGGCAGAAAATTTTTCGCCACAGGCCTTGGACGGACATTACCATATATAGTTGTAAAAACAAAAATAAAACCCCTCAAATTTACCATCGATACAGGAGCCGCCCATTCAATTATTAATCCTGGCCTTTGTCACCCAAAATTGCATATAACATCCCAAACACTAATCTTAAAACTTTACTGCATTCAATCGATATTTACGAAAAGGTGAAAATTCCTCTTTTCGAAGAACTAGGAGAAACATCTAAAGAAATTGAATTTTTTGTATGTAAATTTCATGAATTGTATGATGGTATTATAGGAAACAATATATTACAACAACTAGATATAATTATTGATTATAACAAGTAAATTTTACATGCCGGTGAAAAAACTGTCCCAATTCGCTTCAAACTTGAAGAGGATAAACAATATTGTCTCTTCAGTAAGGCCAGATACTATGAAGTCCCCGTGCCTGTAAACCAAGAAAATGGTTTAGTACACTTCCCCGGAAAGACCTCCAAAGATGAGAAGGTCCATCTCGAGGAAGGTATTTATAATGTTGAAGATTCAAAAATGTTCGCTCTAGTAAAGATACTGGACGATCGCCCTCTTAAAGTTAAATTTACAATTCAAGAAACTAGTCCAGTGACTACTGAAAACTTCAATATAATTGAAAATACACCAAAAGGACGTTTTTCTATTTCTATCAAAATAAGGATCGATCATCTTAATAAAGAGGAAAAACTAAAATTATTGCCAATCAGAAACAGGGTTTAACCTTTACCAATGCCATTAAGCATGAAATCCGAACCACAAACAATATCCCTATTGTCGTAAAAACTTACAGGTATCCGTACATTCATAAGGATGAAGTACGCTGACAAGATACAAGAAATGTTACAAAATAATAAAATAAGACCTATTAAATATCCTTATTCGATACCAGTGTGGATAGTGCCAAAGAAAATGGATGCAAGTGGGAAACCTAAATGGAGACTTGTCATTGACTATAGAAAACAATACCCCATTTCCAATATTGACGAAATATTAGAGAAGCTTGGAAGATGCCAATATTTCACCACGCTAGACTCAGCGAAGTGCTTTTACCAAAAAGAGATAATGAAAAAGGAAATTCACAAAACAGCTTTCAGTGTAGAAGGCGGACATTATGAATTTCTACGAATGCCATTTGGACTAAAGACAGCTCTTGCAACCTTTCAGCGTCTTATGAATAACGTCCTTTCAGACTACATAAACAAAATATGTTTAGTATATCTTGACGATGTCATTATCTTTTTCACTTGCTCGCAGGAACCTATAGACTCTTTGAAAAAGATTTTAAATAGATTCCAAGAGACCAACTTGAAAGTTCAGTTGGATAAATCTGAGTTTTTTAAGCAAGAAACTGCCTTTCTTGGGCATATAGTCACACAAGACAGTATTGAACCACACCTACAGAACGTGGAGTGTATTCAGAAATTCCCAATCCCAAAAACTCAAAAGGAAATAAGACAATTCCTGGGTCTTGCTGGGTATTATAGGAAATTTAGAAAGGACTATTCCAAAATAATAAAACCTATGACAAAAAATTTGAAAAAGGAGGCACAGTTGAATATTCATGATCCCGAGTATATTCATGCGTTTGAGACAATAAAGATTCTTCTAATCAATGAACCCATTTAGCCTATCCAGATTTTAACAAAACATTTGTATTGACAACAGATGCAAGTAATTACGCTCTCGGTGCCGTGCTCTCACAAGAAGGACGACCCCTAAGTTACACTCGTTGTACTTTGAATGAGCATGAGATAAATTACAGTACCATAGAAAAGGAACTTTTGCATTAGTGTGGGCTACAAAATATTTCCGACCCTATCTCTTCGGAAGAAAGTTTATTGTGGAAACAGACCATAGACCTTTAACTTGGTTTTTTCGATTAAGGAACCAAATTCAAAACTTGTCAGATGGCGGCTAAAGCTCTTTGAATTTGATTACACGATAAAATATAAAGATGGTGCGAAAAATATAAATGCTGACACGTTACCTAGGATACCGAAACCCGAAGTAAACTTAGTAGAAAATCATACTAACATTCCAACGAGTAACTCTTGTATAAATGTCTTCAAGAATCAAATAACCATAAAGAAATCAAATTCAGGATCGCTAAGGATAAAAAAGGAAAAAGTTTTCGATAAAAAAAAGGACTACTATAAGTGCCAAACAATTGGACGAACAAGATGCAATCACACTTTTGAAAAACCACTTCAACCCAAATGGTTTAAAAGCCGTACTAATCGAAAACGAAGACTTTTTTCAAACCATCTATTCCGCATTTAGTAATAACCTTGTCACTACTGGTAAATTTAAAATCATTAGATGCAACGCTCTCCAAGAAGATGTCACAGACAAAGAGAAATTAGCCAAAACCATAGAGGAAGAGCATCTGAAGAATAAGCATAGAGGAATCGAAGAAGTGGCGAAAGAAATAAAATTAAAGTACTACTGCCCAAAACTAACCGACAGGATTACAAATTTCATAAACGATTGCGAGATCTGCAATAGTGAAAAATGTGCCCGAAACCCTCCTAAGCGTCTATTTAAAATCACTGAAACCCAACAAAAGCCCAGGGAAATAATTCACGTAGATGTGTTTTATACTCTAGAAAAGTTTCTGTTTCTTATAATAATCGATAAATTTTCCAAACATGCATGCGCTATTAAAATTCTTTCATTCTATAACAATACTATTCATTCCTCTACAAACAAGAAACCCATTGACTTTGTAAACGGAAATATTCATCAGGGTAAATATCCCGCAATACATGAATTGATCCATCAAAAGAAACTCAAAACTATAAACAAACTTAATCAAAATCGAACAGACGTTGAGATTGAAACCGGCCCAAACTTTATTGAAGAAACCAGAGGAGATAAAATCTATTCAAAATACAGGAAAATCAATTCTGAAAAAATAGACAAAGACCACATTATCGACAAAGACAATCAGAAGAATTACTTCCGCACCCATGTGAAAACAAAAGAGAAACACATAGCCTTAGACAATTCAACAAAAAGATCAAAACTTAAAAAGAAAAAGAAGAAAAATCCCCCTTTAATATCTGAACCCTCTCCTAGTAATTAAACCTCACTTTCTACAATTCTTTCAGGAAAATGTCACTACTACTGACAATAGCCATCTTTACCATGACAAAAGCACAGGCAAGAGACTTACTGGACCTGAACAGCAACAACGGATGTATACCCATCAATATGGGTGAAGTAAAACCGTCTTACACATCATCAACACCTCAGAATACGAAAGGACATTAGAACTTATTCGACAAAACATCATCAGTCAGCATCTACTATTGAATCTAAAACTATTTTACAAACTGTCAATAAGAACTTTGAATTAACCCTACCAATGTGCAACCCTTCCATCGATATCCGATCACTATTGTCTGAAACTAACCCTCCACCTAAGCGACCTAACCACTATTGAAGTCATACCGAAAAAATTCCAATCCTTTGTCTCTGTGGACTGGGCAGAGTTCAGAAAAGACCTCGAAGACGATTTACCCCCCCCCCCCCCCCTCTCCCCCTGTGAACCGAATCCTATATAACCAGGAAATTGATATCCACATCCAGAACCTAACCGAGGCTATACTAAAACGAATGGACGCACATGCGCCGCAAGAAAAACTGAAACAATGGCTATACAGATGCCTTACGCAAGACACCAAATCACAGATGAGGGAACAAAAACGGAAAACTCAAAGGCTTAAACGGATCTTCATCCGGCACAACAACCGTATAAATCAGGAATACCTCACCCTTAAAGCGGAAATCACTGAACTAACCAATCGCATAAGGTGGCAAATAAGACATGAGATGAACGAAGACTATAAAAGAAGATTGAGTTTACTCAAACCATCCTCAGACGTCTTTAGAGAAATTAATAAACAAACGGAACGACGGTGATATAATTTCAAAATCGACAGGAACCCTATCAAGCACAGAGGGCTACCCTTCTCCACACCTGAAGAAAAGCTGCAAGTGATCTCTTCATTCTACGGAAATCTGTACCGAGAGAGAGCCCCAGAGAACGAAAGAGCACAGGAAATGATATCGGCTGTAAGAGAGAGAAACATTGGTTACCAAGGGTCAAATCTTATAATATTCTCTGACACCAACAAGACAGTATCTCCGCAACACGAAACATTCGGGGAATTTTGCACCTACGTGTCAGAAGTAGAAGATACAATAGCCGGTCTTAATAATAAAACCTCTTCAGGCCTAGACGGTATCCCCAATAAAGTACTAAGGAAATCCGGCGCAATTGTCGCGAGAAGTTTAGCAGTATCTTCAACAATTGCATAAACAATGGTTACTTTCCAGAAAGATGGAAACGAGGCAACCTTATCTTTATTCCTAAACCAAACTGCGACGGAGAAGTAAAATACTTTAGGCCAATCTCCTTACTTACTAACATCGGCAAAATTCTGGAAAGAATTATTCTACGGAGATTTAGAGCAAATAGAATATAACAGAATATAATAATTTAAAATTTAAAAGTTACATACAGTATTATTACTTATTAAATGGAATTTGTAATTACCAAAGTTCGTAATCTATTTTGGAAATCAAAGTAAAATGAGGAAAAAGATCCAAGCTCGAGCTCATTATGCTTCCTGATGATTCGCGGCATTAATGAGTGAAAATATAGTTCTGTCCGAGCATACGGAACCTCAAAAAGACTACTGGAACGGGTAGTACGTGCAATCTGCCTGAAGTGCAAATCGTCGCTAAGAGCGGATGCAATATGATGGTGGTACAGTTTGTATAGGAAACATTGATCTAAAAACTTTCTACGTGACGAAAAAGAAGGAAGACGAAGTATAGACAACCGACGATCATAGGATTCATACGGCAAATTAAATTTATAGAACAAAACCCTGGTGAATTTTCGCTGGACAGTTTCTAGTGAGGTCACTAAATACTGTTGTCGAGGAGACCACACAACTGAACAGTACTCAAGAAGTGGGCGAACAAGGCAGGCGAATAAATGAACAGCGGTAGGAACACTTCCAAATGTATGGAGATGTCGCAGAATAAATCCGGAAGTCTTCGGTGCTCTGGCAGTTATACTAAGGATATGGATATTGAATTTGAGCTTGGTATCGAAAATTACACCAAGGTCTTTGCATGAGTCCACTGAAGAGAGAATAACATCACAAAGGGAGTAGTTGTACGTTAAAGTAACTGTTTTGAGAGTAAAACTCATCTTAAAACATTTTGAAACATTTAAGCAAAGGGAATTTGACAAACACCAGCTACACAGATTAAGTAGCTCATTTTGGTGAAACTGACAATCGTCAAGAGTCTTAATTATACGAAACACTTTGAAATCATCAGCATATAGGAGGCAGGGAGAGGATATTACAGAGGGGAGATCATTAATAAACAGTAGGAAAAGGAGAGGCCCGAGGGTTGACCCTTGAGGGACACCGGAAGATGGGGAAAAAGGAGAGGAAGCTGTTCCATTAAGAACAACACGGCACGAACGATTAGAAAGATATGATGAGATCCAGGCGAGGAGGGAACCAGAGATACCAAGCATGGCTAGCTTTTGGCAAAGAATACAATGGTTCACACAATCAAAAGCTTTGGAGAAGTCAGTAAAGATGGCATCCACTTGGTACTGTTTGTCCAGAGCTTTTGCGATATAGTCTGTGAATTCAGCTAAGTTTGATGAAGTGGAACGGCCTTTCAGGAAGCCATGTTGCTGCGGATTTATAACTGAGCTCAATGATTTTGAAAGTCTGTTGTGTACAAGGCGTTCAAGCAGTTTAGGGAAACAGGAGAGCAGAGATATGGGACGATAGTTAGAAACAATAGACGGATCACCATTTTTAAAGATTGGAACAACGTTTGCATCTTTACAATAATTGGGAAAGATACCAGAGCTAAGGCTGAGGTTGAAAATAAGGGATAAGGGAAAACATATAGAGGAACTGAGTGATTTCACAAATATATTTGGCAATCCATCAGGACCGGGACTGACATTAGGATCGAGTAAATTAATAAGGGATTCGACTTCAAGAGGATTAGTAGAGTAAGATGCGACAAGGATTGGACTGGCTTCATTTGAGTTGGTGGAAGAATATATTTTGTCGTGAGGTAAAAAGGTTGAGGAAAAAAATTGACCAAATAGGTTTGAAATATCCTGTAGAGAAGATGTTTCAATATTGTTCCATGTAACATTACAGGGGATAGTAGAGGAAGATTTTAAGGATCGGATATAGGACCAAAACGGTTTGACATTATTTGTCATAAGGGAGGTCTCTAAACTGCTGAAGTAGTTCTTCATGGCAGTCCTTATTTCGCCTTTAGCAATGGATCTTAGTCTACAAAACTCTGAACTGGCTTCTTCAGATCCAGTTAGTTTGAAGCGCTGATGCTCCCTGTCTTTTGCCTTTAAGGCACATATAACTCTGTTGGTAAACCAAGGCTTCGTTTTAGCCTTACGAGAAGATTGCGGAGGAGTATGTTCGGTAATCAAATTGTTGAGGTATTCGTAGAATTTACCTATGGCACTATCGCAGTCAAGACCAGAGAAAAAGGCGCACCAGTCGACAGAGTCCATGTTAGTTTTAATCGCCTCATAATTAGCTCTGAAAAAGTTGAACCGAAAGGCAGTGGCATATCTCGGAGGTTGGAAGGTTTCAATCGCTAGATCTAGAGACAAAGGTGGATGATGAAGGTCTGGCTTTATATAAGGAAACAAGGCATGAGAGACAGAGATACAATGAGCTTGGACATTTGAAAGGACAAGGTCAAGTAGACGGCCATTAGGGTTACGGATATGGTTAAATTGTGAACAAGAACATAGGGAAAGAAAAGAAGAAAGCAGCAAAGATATATTATTTGTAGAAGAAATAGAAGGAATTGTGTGAGTGTCCCATTCAACGGAGGGTAGATTGAAGTCCCCAAAAACTACGATTTTTGAATGAGGGTGACGAACAAGAAGATAGGAGGAAAGTTCATCAAAGAAGGATTCATACACAACTAAAGGAGAATTGCATGGAATGTAAACTGTGCAAATTAATAAGGATGTATTATGCGGAAGGAGAATTTTCACAATTACACATTCAACAGCACGAGCAAAACAGAAGTCAATTCAAATCCCACCACCATCCGATTTATTTGTTGGACCAGGGTCACGATCACACCGGTAGACTATATGGTCAGGCAGAAATTCTGAATTGGAAATATTTCCATTCAGCCATGATAAGTCCTCGAGCTTGGTTCTTAAGCCCCTGACGTTTTGATAGCACATTGTAATAGATTGATATGTAGAGTTCCTAACAGGTTTAGTTGTTGGTGAGACGTTGCTCTGCTGCACGAAAGTTCTTTCTGAGAGAAACCAAATTCACCAAATTCCCAGGTGGCCAAAAATCGCTCAGAGCAACTAACGCGCACTCCTCAGGCACAGTTAATTTGAAAGAAGCAACAATCCGATTCAGTATATTCTCCTTCGTAAGTTTAATGCAGCTAATAACACCATGCTTATGCAGTTTATTGAGCTTAAACTCAACGTATGCTTTAAGTTGCTCTTCTGAGGTATCATATGCAATGCGGGAAACAAAAATCTGGATCGGCGGCTTCACTATACATATGTCAGGCGCCTGCAGATCATGGGGCCTTTGATGGTGCAATGATGTTTCACATTCAATGCAATCATGCATGGGATTTGAAACTTGCTCGTCAGGTTGTGGGAGAGGAGCTGGATCCACAACGCCAAAAGTGGCTGAATTCATAGGACCAGAAGGCGTCAAACAAGTTTGAGGGCCAAGCTGCTCCAACTGCGAAACCATACTACGCGTTGTTATTTTTGGTGAAGCCACATTAGAATCCGATTTTTTACCTTTCGTTTTAGACGAAGTTGGCGGCGGGAGGGAACCTCAACAAAAGGTTCAAAATGAACCCACATGCAAGCAAGGCAATAAATAAAGGCAAAGGAGCTGCTGCACTAATCTCACCCCTCCTATCCTCCAAATCCGTCTTCCCAAATGTGAAACTTCTCATGTATAAAGCCCTAATCCGCCCCATCATCACATACTCCTTCCCAGCCTGGCTGACAATTTCACCAACAGTAGCCGAAGAATTGCAAATTCTTGAGAGGAGGATACTCAGAAAATGTATATCGAAATACCGACGCCCCAATAAAAAATACTACAAAAACAGCGTTCTTTATCAAGTAACTAAAGTGAACCCCATCCTGTAATACATGCTCGAAACAAGCAAAAAGCGAACAGCGAAATGGCAGACACACGAATCAAATCTAATCCGGGACCTCTTCAATAGCACCCCCACCTCTGAAAACCCATATTATCTCTCTCCTATAAGAATCCTCCAAGACTTCCAGATTAACACCGATCCCCAACCAAACTCCCCAAAACCCATCTTCTAATATATATCGTCCCCCAACACCTACAGGGGCTAAATCAACTTGAACTTCCATCGGGGAAAAAAATTATAACCAAACATACAAAAATCAAGTAACCGACTAAAGAAATAAAAAATAACTTCGTAGACCCTGAAGATCAGGTCGGTAGGAACTGTGCCTCTTCTGAAACGCGATTTTCGGATGTAACGCTTGAAGAGAATGCACGACCAACCAAAACCAAAAAGACAATGTAATTAGGCTAAGAATAGAATAAGTTACGTTAGTTTAGTTTAGGTTTTAATATGTAAATAAACAACTTAAAGTCAATAACCGTAAGAGCAAACGGTATAGAACAATTTCACTAGCACTTCAAAAACTGTAAAGTATAGACTCAGACCGTATAAAGAAGCTTAGGACATTTGACAAAAGTTTCACTGTCAAATGAATCGTAACATTAAAAGTAGGTTAAGTAACATATGTCAAAAGAAAAGTCTCAATAAAGTACTACTACTGCTACTAACTTCGAATTAATAGATGAAAAAATAAACAATCTTACTCCCCACTCAAGCCATAAACGCGGACTAATAAACATTTTAGGTAAAAGACTAAAATACGTTGCTGGAACTCTGGACAATGACGACAGGACAAACATTGAAACCTCCATAAAGAAAATTTCTGGAAACGAAGACGAACTGATCGATAAATTTAAGAAAACTTTAACAACTAATAACTTTCTTTCGGCTCAAATAAAAAATATCACCCAACACATAAATATCCAACAAACTCTAATAACAAACTATCTAAAAAAATTTAAAGATTTTAACCAAAATGGGATAGCAGCCCTCAGAGAAGAAATTAACTTCCTAAAGCAAATACATCAAATCGACAATGACATATCCTTGCTATGAAATCACCTAACGGACGTAGAACAAGTAATATTATCAAGCAAATTAGGTCTGATTACAAGGAACATACTCACAAGGACAGAACTCGACTTTATAGACGACTTCGAACAGTATCTCAATATAAAAGCGGCTGTTTCGTCGAACAATAAAACTATTAATATCATTTTGGCAATCCCGAAATATTCCAATGAAACTTTAACCAAAATTTTGCTAGAACCAATCCCAATCATCCAAAATAGATCTTCGTCGTTAAACCACAATGTAATCTTGGTAGGGGTGTTACAATGCACCCTATACATTCTTCACTTTTCAGCTTAAATCAAAATCAGCGTAAACTAAAATTAAATAGCTTACCTCCGAATTTCTTACACGCGCGTTTTCCCGATAATTTTAGCTGTTAATTAAAGAGATCCAATTGCGGCGAATGCATTTCCGGCACGCGAATTTTTTATTGCATAGAGCCGATAGCATATGCAAAAGTGTCATATGCATACCTGATCTATTAGGGTTTTGTACTAAAATACAAAACCCTATTGCAATCACGACCTGTGTCCGTCTGTCCGTCTGTCCGTCCGTCCGTCCGTCCGTCCGTCTGTATGTCACAGCACTTTTTCTCCGAAACTATAAGGGCTACAGCCATGAAACTTTGTAGAAAGGTCAGAAGTGGTGACCTCTTGAAAGTTCAAGGGTGGAAAATTTTTTCAAAGGCGATTAAGGGGGGTCTACCCATATAAGGGGGGACCCCTTAAAAAAAATTTTTCACCATTGGTAGTCGAGTAGGGTGTCATTTGAAAGGTCTCAATGAGATCTTTTCAAAACAAGTCTTAACATTGTCTTATAAGTACTGAGGGGGGCAGGGGAAGGGGAAATGTACGAACTTTTCGCGTACCCCCCTCTCGCGATTGGACACCTTCCATCCGAAAAATCTGAAAAAAATCATGAATGTAGGCCTTAATGAGTACAACAACAACAAATACATGAGAAGTCGAAATTCACTCAACTTTGTTAGTAATAGTATGATTTATTGATTTTGTGTTTTCTTGAATAAAATCTAAACGGTACCCTTAAACTCAATAAAATTTAGCAAAAAGTTGACTATTTATAAGATTGATCTTTTCTGAAAGTTTCATAGATATCGAATTGTATTTACCGAAGTTATAGTGATTTGAATTTTCGTGTATTACTATGGAGCAATATGCCCTGTATTACTATGGAAACATATTGCTATGGAGCCATATGCGCTTTTTACCGACTTAGACACTACAGCTTTGCTAGAATTTGCATGAAAATTTCAGGAGTGATAGGTATCATGAAGATGAGTACATACAATTGAAACAAGTCGAAGAGGCAGGAGAGAGCTCCTAACAAAAGGGCTTTGTAATCATTCTAGGATTCGAAAAAATAGGCCATGAATCGATGATTACAGTACAGAGGAGTGGCCCCCCAAAAAAAATAATTCATGAAAGGTAGCCGATATGAGTATCAACTGAAAGTTCTCTATGAAAGCTTTTCAAAACAGTTCTTAAACTGACAGTTTTTGCTTCATTGGGGGCACAAGGGGGAAATATATGAAAAATGTGTTTCCTCCCTCGCGAATGGACACCCGTGATCTAAAATATCTGAAAAAATTATCAAGGGAGATATTTATGGGTATAACTGTAACAAATACCTCAGAAGTCAAAATTCGTTCAACTTTGTTAATAATAGTATGATCCTCGAATTTCACATTTTCTCCAATAAAATCGTCTTTGACATGTTTCTTGATTTTATTCGTTGCTGGTTACTGCATTTTGTAAGTTGAGTACAAAACCCTTCTGACATGAGCATAGGTCTGTCTACCCAACTTCTTTTTCTGTTGCAACAATTAGCAAGACCTAAAGATATTGTGCAGCAAATTATAAATTAAGTGAAAAGTGTTAGCTTATAAGTAAAATAAAGTGTTTATAGTGAACAATCGTTGTTCTTTTTAAAGTTCCGAGGCCGCGGGAAAATTAATCCCAGGCAAAATGCTCGGTTACTACACTTTTTGGATAATGGAGTGTCAGATATTTTTTATATGATTTTAAAGTTTTAATTTGGATAATAGCAACTTTCTTGAATCATTACATTGGATTATTATATGCTATCATACTCATGTGACTCAGACATTTCATAAAAAAATGATCCACTTAAATCTATGTCCCCGTGAATAACAGAGCACATACCGACACATATTAATTCTTTTACAGTTACTTATCAACCAAATCAGCCAGTTTATGATACATACTCATATTACGTACTGTATCTGACAAGCGAGAGAATCTCGGATGTAATAATAATCTGTAGCTAAAGCCTACAGTAATCTTCCTATTGAAGCTCAATGATAATAAACTAAAGCGCCATTATGGTGCCGTAATTCCAATCGGATTACCTTCCAACTGGGAGCTGTTCCATCGTTTTTTCTCTTCATACCCGTACCAGAACGCAGCGGACAGGACGGCGAGGACGAAACATTGTCGTTTTTGTCGCAAGATATTGGCAAGCATTTGAAAGGACTTTGAGGAAATTGTTCATTTAGTAGTTTGGCCTTAAAGAATAATAATCTTGATTTATCCATCCCCCGCCGCTGATTAAGAGGAACATAATTCTAATGATTGGTACAAGAACTGCTACGCCGTTACTCAAGGATGTGTAGAATGGGACTGAGGTAGTGGATGTACATTGCATAAACGTGTCAGTGCTTTAATTTAATGCTGTACTTTGGAGTTTATGAAGATGTTTTTTGGATGAATTAAGACGGATTGACCGAAGATAAATGAATTACTATAGCTCAAGAAGAATGATCGTTTCATGCAAATTTTCTGAAACATTTACACATTCATTGTCCTTGAAATTGACGAATAGGTAAGCGGTGTTGATTAACGAGTAAATTATTCAACAGCGTTTTCTGGATTAGTAAAACCTGCAAAAACCAGAAGAGAATTACAAACTTGTCCTGTGTAATTACCAATCCTGCACGTTTACTAAGAATTGAACAGGGAATGGAAACAATTAGCCTAAAATGTTTCTTTATCGCAAAACTACATCTAAACGGCAGCATGAAAATAAAACAAGAAAAAATAAACTCATAAAAGTGAGATTGGTGCTTGCACGTTCGACTCTAATCCTCAATATAAATCAGTCCAGTCCCTCCCACGCCACAATTGTCCAGTAATCAAATGGCAGAGAAGAAATAACTAAATGGGCACAAACATGCAATCTAACTTGTTTTCAAGTTAATTTAGCGCACCACATATGAACGCAATCCGCAAAGAAAAGCATTTCTTATCCTTCGATTCGATCTGAGCAATAACGAATAAATTCCAATCACGCGTACATGTGTAAAAAGTATCTAAATGAATGGCTTTTGTTAGTTACTCTAATACGAGTATGTTGTGCTGCTGTTACACGAACCGCCCCATTGTCTTCCCCAACGTCCTCGATGTGTGTTCGAGGGTTAAAAACTGCTGTGCAGTCACCACAGCGAACTAAAGCCATTAATGCCTGAGCCCATTAGCCAGGAAACAGATGTTTGAACGACACCTTGCCAAACACGCAAAATTCAATCTAAGTTGACCATACAAATAGACCAAAAACAGAATACGGTCCGAGAACGACTGCAAAAGGACATACATGCAGGCGGCATTTACTTTTGAAAGTTATCCTTCTGAGTCCCAGGACGGCTCTCAATAGGACATATGTAGGATAATATGACATGCATAAATATACTGCTCAGATATAGCTTGGATGTTGGGCAGGTTGCCTTGATCCTTTTGGGAGTTACTCTTGGTCGCCACGAAATGCCAATTTCAGCCGTGATGTGTCCATTTATAGAGTGGAAACAGATAGGTTTGCTTGTGATTCTTACTTGGGATGTGGGTCTTGGAGGAGAACATACTGGTATGGCTAGATTTTGTCCATACGGGCAGTTTTATAATTGTTATTGATTTTAAATTCTGCCTTCATGTGAACACGCACTTCGTGGATAGAAAGTTGGAAGTACATGAAGTTTGATTTTGTCAAAAATAGAAATGGAAAATCATTCAGACTGCAAAACTCACATTTAGGGCTCAATTAGAGGGTAATTCAATTGTTGATAGTAACCAACCTATTCATTTAACCCGCCAACGTTGAAGTCAATATGACTTACACCATTGGTGACCCCGGTCTTAAGCAGCGGGATTTTCAATGGACGATTTTTCAAAATATTTTATTTACTGCTCATTTCCTTTTTAGGTCTTTGTAGGAAAAATTTTACAAAGAATTACTAGTTTCGCGACTTGTCTGTCCGTCCGTTTGTCCGAGCGTCATCGCGAGTTTCCTCAGAAACTATAGAACCTAGAAAGCTCAAACCTTGTGAAAAGGTGAGAAGTGGTGGTCTCTCAAAAGTTTAAGCCTTATCAAACATTTCTAATTTTTTTTCAAGGGGTGTCCCCACTTAAAATGAAGTTATCAAATGTTAGTTAGTTATCAAATGAAAGTTCTTGACTAGAGATTTTAGAATCTGAAATAAAAAAGTCATTTAATGTATCAGGTGGTACCAAAATTTCGCATCCCCCCCGCGATTGGACACCTTTGAGCCGAAAAATTTGAGTGTAAGGGCAACAAATACCTTAGAAATCAAAATTCAGTTAAGTTTGTCAGTACTAGTATAATTTGTAGATTTAACATTTTCACCCATAAAATCAAAAAAGTAACTTTATGTTACTTGAAATTTCGCAATGATATTTGCACTCACGAAATTTAACGGAAATTGGAGCATAATCAAGTGAGTTATAGCCTTTTTAATTTTAAGCAGTTGATATACGAATATATTTCAAATCGGCCTAGGCACTTTTATTTTCTTTCTATTTTCATGAAAATTTAAGGAATAGTGTTTAATTTGAATATGCTCAATCGATCAAGCATTCAAAAAAATTATTTAATCTGGATCAAAATGGCGGCTACAATGTGCTTATGAAAGAAAATCTGCATATTTTGCATAAATTGGAACGATTTCTTATTCAAGTATTGGATGAATAATTCAAGTTACGATTCATGCTATTAGAAATCATGCATTGAACCCAAAGATGGTTATACAGACCTTCTGGTAGGAGCACTTCCCTGCTTACTAAAATTGTTTAGTTTTATGTTCTTTGACAATAAAAAAAAGATACTTTACTAATCATAGCTCGTTTATTTGACTTTTGATTATTATTAAAAAATTTCACTTAAAGAATTACCGATTACTACGTCTTTAGACATTGTTTAATTAACCATTTATGGCGCTGAGTAGCAGATCTGCATCATACTCTTCAAACTAGCAAAGTCGTTCAAAGCAACGAATAAAATACCTTTCAACGCAGCAATGCATATCTGCAGCAAAGCATTCTATTGAATTAGTTCCCCACGTTTGTGCTAGACGGTGTTATTTGTAATTTTCGGCCACTTGAAGTGACAGATCCCTTAGAACCGGTTTGTGTTGTTCACGCATAATTTTCGTTGCTTTTTTTGAGTAGTTATATTGGAAATATGGACGTGAAATTACTGCACAGAAAAAGTTAGTTATTAGTTTTTGCTAAGAACATGCAATTCAAAAGTTTAGATTGTTTTTAGAGAGATACTCTCAAGTTTTGTTTTGATGCAGTAATGCAACACTGCGCTAAACTGTTATATTTTATTTCTTTTTTCGTGAGACGAATATTTTCTCTTTTCAGGCCCAATATGAGTTTGAGGTTTCCGCGTTCAGGCTCTAGGCCTTTGTCAACTGTCGAACTAGAAACTATTCTAAGCCAATGGCAAGATAGTGAGGATGGCTTAGACTTTTCAGACGACGACGATGTAGCCGATCCATCGTACATGATGAGGAGCCAGAAATACCCTTCCTAGAAGATCAGGAAGATGACATCTTGCAGTACAAGCACTACAGTTCAACCATGTGAGATACCGCCTGCTGTTTCAGCACCCAGTATCAGCTCAAAAGTCAACACAACTTCACGAAGCGCATGTGATCCCAAAACGAATATCATATGGAAAAATAAAAACTTAGAACTAAATGACGACCAGATGAGGTTTTGAGGATCTTCCAAGTTATCAAATGAAATACTGGAATTACAGACGCCTTACCAGGTATTTTCTTACTTCTTTACTGACGACATTGTGGATCTCATAAGAGACGAAACAAACCTGTACAGCGTGCAAAAAGATGCCAGTAAACCTATAAATGTTACAAGCCAGGAAATAAGACAGTTTATTGGAATTATTTACTACATGTCCATAATTGCCCTGCCAAATGTTTGAAAGTACCGGTCACAGAAATATGGCTATGCCAGCACACGTGAGATAATGACACTAAAACGGTTCGAGTTTCTGAGGCAAGTACTACACTTCAATGATAACTCTAAAATGTTACCGTATAGTCAGCCAAATTCTGATCGACTTTACAAAATCAGGCCAATAATTGAAAAGCTAAATCATAACTTTAGAAAAGTGCCTCTAGAACAACATTTGTCTGTTGATGAACAAATGTGTTCAACCAAAATGCGAAGTGCTCTAAAGCAATATTTGCCAGACAAACCCCACAAATGGGGCTTCAAACTGTTCGTTATTTGTGGTGCAAGTTGATATGGCTACAAATTTGAAGTTTAAAGTGGCCAAGAGAATATATGCGCAACGACGAGCCTCAATTAGGTGCCTCATCTAATGTAGTGGTCCGACTTGCCAGAGAGATTCCTGCCAACCAAAACTTTAGACTGTTTTTTGATAACTATTATAAATCACTACCCTTGATTGAATTCTTGTCACACCGTGGTATGTTAGCTTTGGGCACTGTTCGGAGAAACTGGATCCCGAACTGTAAGCCCCCAGAAGAAAAACAGCAGAAAAAACAGCCTAGAGGCACATCGATTCAACAGGTTGCAAGCTATAATGGTATTGACATATCGGTGCTGGCCTGGAGAGATAATAAAATTGTGAATCTAGCATCCAACTTTGCTGGTGAAAATCCCACATCTATCGTAAGTAGATTCGACAGGTCCCAAAAGAAACAAATCAATGTTGAACGACCTTTTATTGTGGCGTAATATAATCGTCACATGGGAGGTGTAGACCTCATGGACTCCGTAATGGGTCATTATAAAATTACACTTCGAAGCAAACGTTGGTTTATAAGGCTCTTTTACCATTTCCTGGACATAACTATGACTAATTCTTGCCTATTGTATAGAAGGATTCATGCTGACACGGAAAATAATGTCAAGGTGCTAAATTCTGCTGATTTTCTACTAGAAGTTACTGAAACTTTAGCCAAATATAAAAGTACGAACCGGCTGAAGCGTACTAGCGATGGAGAAGCACTCAACCAGGACAAAAAGAAAAAAGGGCCTTGTCAGCACATCCCGCCAAAAGATATCAGATTGGATCAGTTAGGGCACTGGCCTGTTTGGACCGACAAAAGGCTTCGGTGTAAATATCCAGGATGTACTGGAACAGCCCAAACGGAATGTGAAAAGTGTGGCGTAGCCTTATGTTTTAATAAAAACAATAACTGTTTCCGTTCTTTCCACAATTCGTGAATATTAATATGTTTTTACACCATGACGCACATCTGCATCTCATTGTTTTTTTTCAAAAATAAATACCTTTTCTTACATATGATTTTTTTCACTATTTTTACCGTTATTATATAGCTCATCTTAACATATTTTCAATTAAAAAACACAAAAACACGTTCTTGCACCGTAAAGGGTTAAAACCATTACTATACTTTAAACATTTCACAAAAAAAGTAGATTCTTTGTAAAGTAAATTGATAAAAGAGGGCCTCGAGATGGACTGGATTCACAGCAACGACCTCGCAAACGGAAAAAGACTACGGCATTGGATCCTGGAATGCCAGATCACTCAATTACCCTGACGCAGTTAAAGATCTTTTACAACAGGCCAGTCGATATAACTTAAAAGTACTGGTAATCCAGAAAACAAACTGGGCTGGAAATGATATTCAAGAGATAAGATCGCACACAGTATTAAAAAGTGGGAAGCTTACTGGAAAACGAGAACTTGGAGTGGCGTTCATTGTGGATAGGGAATTCAAATCGCAAATAATTGATTTTAAGGCTGTCAATGAAAGGTTCTGTGCGATCTGGATAAAAGTGAAGTTCTTCAAGATTTGACTGATTAACTTAGATGCACCAGCCGAAGGAAAGGACGAAAAATGAAGGAAATGTTCTAAAATCACCTATAAAGACCAGTTAACTCATTGCCTACAAATAACACCAAAATAATTCTGGGTGATTCCAGCGCTGAGGTTGGCAACGAGATACATATTTCATCGGGGAACGACTGGAGGAAGTAGCCTCCACGATGAAACAAATGACAACGGCCAGCGCCTGATTGAGTTTGCATTTAGCAGAAATCCAGTCATACGTTAGACTTGCTTCCCTTATCGACGCATTCATAAAATGACCTGAGTATCACTGATTGGCAACACACATAACCAGATCAATCATTTTCTGATCCAACAATGTTGGTCCTCGAGCATACTTGACGCCTGGACATACCGAGGCCCAATTGTAACTCAAATCATTACTTGATTAAATTAACCTTTTGATGTCGTATGTCAAAAGCGAGTAGCAAATAAGACAATTAAAATCAACAAAAGAAAGTATTATGATGACCAATTGAGAAGTATCGATGTAAATCGAGCGAGCAACAACACAAGACAAGCATTCAAAGTAGTAAAAAGCCTGAAACGCCGTTATCAGCCCAAAACCATGCTCGGTCGTGATGACATTGGCACTATCATCGCTGCTAAAAACAAAATTAAGGAAAGATGGGCATCATATTTAAAGAACCTCCTTAATCCTCTGCACAGCTTCAGAAACTTGGAGTCTATAAATGTTTGTGGGGAGCTTCAATTAGCCCCACTAGCTCTGGATGAAGTTTGTTCCATCATCAACGCCCAGAAGAACAATAAAGCGCCGGGCTTCGATGAGTTTCCAGTGGAGCTCATCAAATATGGTGGCAGTAGTGTTCGTCAAGCTACTCACAAAGTCATCCAGCACATTTGGCAACAAGAACATATGCCGAAAAAGTGGAGCCAATCAATTATATTCCCTATCCACAAAAAAGGTGACAAGCTAGAGTCCGAAAATTATAGAGGCATATCACTACTTTTACGGCATACAAAATATTCTCAAAAATCTTAGAAAAAAAATGGGGTCATACGCCAACAGCAATATTGGAGAGTACAAAGGTGGTTTTAGAGCAGGTAGATCGACAATAGACCAATTGTTCACAGTCAAGCAGGTACTTGAAAAATGCTGAGAGTTCAACATAGACGTACACCAAATTTTCATTGACTTTAAGCAACCATACGACAATATTGATCGTAACGCACCTTACCAATTGCTTTGCTTTGGCATCCCAGCCAAATCAGTTCGTCTTACCAGAGTGACACTGACGTTGACGACCTCCCAAGTCCGCATCAATAACCAACTCACCGATGCCTTTGACACGAATATTGGACTAAAGCACGGAGATGGGCTGGCCCCATTGCTATTCAATTAGGCTCTGGATTACGTCGCAATAAAGCTGCCTACTGATACACGAGTTACATTATTATGCAACTCGAGCAAAGTAGTAGCCTATGCAGACGACATCAACATTTTGTTATGGTACTTAACAATTGCCAAAGAAACTTTGACAGGGAAGTAAAACTAGTAGGGCTAAAAATCATTGCAATGAAAACCAAGCTCATGTCGAAGCCAAGAAAAAATACCTCAAATACTCAAAATAACCCACTTAGCGAATGCAATATTAATAATGTGGGCAGATTTGTATATGTAGGCAGCAAAATAACAAGAACAGGTAATGAAAGAGATGAAATACGCCGAAAAATACAGCTCGCAAATAAAAATTTTATTCAGTTTTGATGATCTTGAAGACCAGCTCCAAGAATTCACATCTGTGATAAGACCTGTGTTATGCAATGGGTGTGAAACATGGACCCTAACCCAAGCATCCGAAAAGTGACGTGTCCTTAGGTGAACAATCGGAGCGAGGCTAGACTGTTGCGAGCGAACAAATACAACATTCTCGTTTATACTTACGCTTCATCACTGAAGTGGTTGCGAGCGAGCAAACACTGCCTATATACTCGCGCTTCGCCAATGAAATTAGTCAAGCAAGCACATATACCCATTGTTATTGAAGCATGTCCTTGTCGTCCAATGATTAAGCGTAAAGCTAAATAAGCAAGTGGAAACGTAAGTAAAAAAGATTAACCCGCAATGCGCTTCACACGAATTATCACACCGTGAACCACAAGCTTTGGGTGTGCTTCATAGAGAATTAAGCTGAAGGGAAAGCTGAAAGTTCAGTAGAAAATGCTCTCTCGTTTAATGTTCCCAAATTAGCTAATTCCCACCAAAAGATCGTGAGAAAGCTAAAAGCTTAAGTGGAAAGCACTCCACTAAATTTCCCCAGTTTCACATATTCGCCATCCGAGTAAGTGAGATGGAGCGGGGAGGAAAAGCTTTCGTGGAGCGAGAGTGCACTGTTCGGCTACTTGGCACTTTTCAAGAGAATTGAGGTTGAAAGCTCACGAAAGGACGATATTTAAAATTCTTGGGCAAAGTATGCAAGCCAGTTGAAAATCGTATGTGCAGGAATGCACATCGGATCTCATGGTGCAAGAATTATATTCACTTAAAAGTATTAGCTAATAGAGAGGTGTTGGAAATTTGCCGTGTTCCCCTTGGCTTTTGGCATAAGCGCTGTGTAGCCACCATTGCTAATTCAACTATTTATTTCAGACGAATGAAGGACGCCCCCGAGCAAGTAAAGCAGCTGCCGTAGTAGTTAGTGGCCCAGGGTGAGTAAGGAACTCTGCATCATACTCCGGACCTAAGCTCGCCAATGTGTGCGTGCCACTCTACCCATTGTCAACAAGTGGAGCCACGCACCTCGTGCCTGCGATCCGTCCTCATCAGGCGCTAGCTCGTTGTTTGGAGCAGGTGCTCAAGTCAGAGCCCCGACCCGGATCCGGCCAATTACCAGGGAGGAGTACCAAAAGGAGTCAAAGGCAACCCTGGACACCACCACTCACACCAGCAAACTGAAGTGTCCACGTGGAGGCCAGCGGGAGCGCACGAGGCAGAAGCTGTACGAGCTAAGATGACTAGCCCACCTGTCCGTCACACCTACGAAGCGGGCCTTTTCCCATCGGCAAGCGAAGGAGCTGCGCCGGTTTTTGGTACATTTTGCCTTCCTCTGGACTCCTAATTCATAAAAATTTTTATTTCAGATTCTAAAAGTTATAATCAAGACCTTTCATCTGATACCCTATTCGACTACCTTTGATTTAACAAATTTTTAAGGTCTAATTCGTTATTAGGGTGGACTCCCCTTGAAAATTTTTTGATTTTTGGTAAGATCTTTACTTTTGCGAGACCATCATTTCTGACCTTTTTACAAAGTTTGCGCATTCTAGTTTCAATAGTTTCTGAGGAAACTAGCTGTGACGCTCGGACAGACGGACGGACAGACAGGTCGCGAAACTAGTAGGTCTTTGTAAACAAATTTTTTACAAAGGCCTAAAAATAATTCCAAAGTTAACAATTTACAAAGAACATGAAATATTAACTCATTCTCCTCCTTACGCTATTAGGGGGCCCCTATAATTTTGCTTCCACTGAGACCGCTGCCAAATTTTTCATCCGGTAAAAAATGTTTTCACCTTGACTTGAACCTTCAATATGGGGCATGTTCCCTTCAATTCTTCCCGGTACCAATGACGTTCTGCTGGTTAAAATTATCTTCTAGATGTCCCAGAAATAATATCCTTCAAAAACTTTACGGCCATACATTTTCTGTTACGTCCTAAATGATTTACGAGTATTTTATATTCAGTTCGTACTCCTACACATTATTTTGTTACGATCTTCAGATTACCAAATAATACGATTGCCACAAAAAGGATTCGTGATTGAAAAAAAGAGAAAAGGCGCCAAATTTTCCTGTCTTTTACAACTTTTCCCTATGGGAAAAATTTTTTCTAAAGGTCCAGGCGCCTCTATGAAGTGGTTAGTTAGTTTTAGTAAAGCTCATTTTGAATTAAATTTCAGTTCACACGATATCAGCTCTAGTGGAAATTAACGCGACTACGGGCTGAATGCACTGATTCTTTTAGCTGACGGTTTGAACTGTCAGTGATGTTTATTGACATTTTTAATGCGAATTGGGAGTTCGTTTGATTCCCTAATAATTTGTTGCTGTTTGTAATTCGTTCTACAACATTGGTATTTACCACGAGTTTTTCTTTGTTTCTTTCTTTTAATATTTAAATAAAACGTGTAAAACGATTGTTGCAACCAGTAAGTGTCGCGTGTTAGAAATTCATTCTCAGCTAGGTAAGTTTTTAGTCATTAGTAATCAAGGGTTAAAATTCAAATACTCAAAAGTTGCTAATGAATAATTTTTTTTTACAATGTGCAACAATAAGAACAGTGAACATTTGTTGGCGTCATTCAATGGCAGATTTTTGCATTGCTATTGGGCTCTTTCATACGGGAAGGGTAAAAACCCATATCCAAACAGGTTTCGCGCTTACGCCCTTATGTTTACACGTTGCATAGTTCAGCTAACCTATTTTTGTACACGATACACGTCTTGCGAGTGTATGTGTCAAAAGGATCATTTGATCGTTAAACGTCGTGCGGACAACATGAAAGCGAAGACAGAGAGATAAGCGATTGAGAATTGATGTTTTAGCCTTGAATTGTGCACGAGGTAATAAAAACTGGAATGAAAAATGTATTTTATGATTGTTAAAGTTTGTCGATTCAAACTTCTATTGGATTTATTAGAACCTCCGTGTTTTCCGCTTTCTGAAAAATATATTCCAAATTTAAATTTCCTTTTTGGTCGCAAATTTATCTTGTTGTGTTGTCAACTGGCTTATTATAATGTGATTGTATGAAGATTATGCGTACTATGGATTTACAATAGGCAATTTAACTTTATTGAAATCGTCATATTCGTCGTGTTGTTTCCTAAAATTGAACATGGCCTCCGCTTTTATAAATTTATTAAATAACGCGTAGCTTCTCGCATCCACGCATCCATTTTTGCACGCAAATTAAAGAAAGGCAATCGTTTCATGACGACTTCCTTCTTCACCGAATGTTCAATTTGGAATGATTAACGGCGTTTGTATAAAATTTCCCCCACCAAATGATCAATAAAATGCATTTGTGTATGTGCGTTACGCTCGTTCACCCTAAACAATTTTGGCTTGTTTTTACCATCAGGTTCCCCCAATGCCTCTGTTTAACGCTCACTTTTAACGCTGCGTCTGAAAAAGCCCATTGAATAGTACGAACATCTAGGCGTTGCTTGCACAAGCAGGCTGACATCAGCTGGTTGCTGGCGTGGCGACGGTTATGATGCCAAGTGTACAGCAGAGAAAAACCAGCAATCACAAGTTAAGACGTAAATGCCTTATACTTTTTCCTTAAATAATAAAAAAAATCAAAAATTAGTTTTTCGATAGAGAATATACTTTCTTCCTTGAATTTCGAGTGTTAACTAAACTGTTACAAATGATATTTTCCTATTTATACTTAAATTACTCCTACTTTCTATGTCCTTTTTTCATATATTTATTGCCATGTCATAAAACAGTAACGTTGCACAATCATCAAATCTCTTTGGTCTGCCGACAATTTCCTTATCCTCTCTAAACATATTGTCGCGTGTTTTCGGTTCGCGGCCAATAATTTTAATGTTCCGAGGGAGTGAAAACGCAATGTCTTATAAATTAACTTAAAAGAGTTTATTCAATTAATCACAAAAATGCACAATTACTTATTTTAGTATTTCACAATTTTAATTTTCACTTAGTCTATAAATTTGTAATTCAACTGTCCACTTAAAATCACTTCGCACTCAAACAATCAATCGCCTTTACTTCGCGTTCCACTACATCGCAGTTTTCTATCGCGGCTGTAATGAATGATCCCCCCATTCATTCAGCTCGCCTTTATATAGGGTCTCTACCTATTCACCCATTTCTCGTACATTGGCGAATGTTCTACCGAGAGGTACCTGGTAGATTCGAGCAAATTAATGAATGGAGTGACGTCACTTGCAGATGTTGACCATGCTTGTTGGGTTCTCGTGGGTTCGAGTAAATTCATTTGTTGACGTTCTTAATGATTGTGAAAACAATTGCGACAGTAGCTCGCAGAATTATTTGTACATGTAATTATTTGCACATGTAACACTGCCCCCACCTCAGTTCTTTTCGCCCCGAAAAGAGTCGCTATTTGTAGTCAATTCTCCCTGGGTGTAATATGGGGCAAGACGGTCCAGATGCACGATTTTCATTTTGGCTCTCGGCTTATGATGTTCCTGTATTCGATATACGACGTCGTTGATTCGCTTTGTAACTCGGTATGGTCCCTCCCAATTATCTTGCAACTTTGGAGAACTACCCTTTCGCCGTTGCGGGTTATAAAGCCACACCAAGTCATCTTGCTGGAAGCCAGTAAAATTAGCCTTTAGATCATACCTGGTCTTCATGCGGTCAGTAGCCGATTCGAGGTGTTTTCGCACTTTCCGATGTATCTCGTTCAACCGTTGTCTTAGATCACTTGCGTACTCCGAGACCGTTTGGGGTTTCTCAGGGGGTGTTCCGAACTTTATATCGGCTGGCAAACGAATAGCCTTTCCAAAAATGACTTTGGCTGGGGCTTGGCCCGTCGATGCATGTTCAGCGGCTCTATACGCCATTAAAAATAGTGGGATATGTCGGTCCCAGTCCCTTTGGTTCTCGTCAACCATTTTGGCCAGGTGTTTATTGAGCGCGCCGTTGAAACGTTCGACCATTCCATCGGATTGGGGATGCAGCGGTGTTGTCCTCGTTTTCCGTATTCCGAGCAGCTCGCACATTTCGCCAAAAACTAGTGACTCAAAGTTTCGGCCTTGATCCGAATGTAGTTCGCCAGGTACGCCGTACCTACTGACCCAATTTAACACTAGCTGTTCAGCTACAGTAGTTGCTTCCTGGTTGGGAATGGGGTAGACCTCGGGCCACTTGCTGAAATAATCGGCTACAACCAGCGTGTATCAATTCTCCCATTCAGATTCAGGAAAGGGTCCTGCGATGTCAACAGCAATCCTTTCAAACGGTACCCCCACGTTATAGGTTTGCATTTGTCCTCTCAGTCGTCGCTTGGGGCCTTTGACGGAAGCGCAAATTGTGCATCTACGACACCAGTCCTCTACGTCTTCTCGAGCGTGGAGCCAGTAGAACATTTCTCGCAATTTCGCTAAGGTCTTGTTAACACCAAGGTGGCCTCCCGAGGATCCTTCATGCATTTCCTTAACCACATCGTGGATTCGGCTTTTGGGTAGTATAGTTTGCATCCTATAGGAGCTGCCATCCACCGTTTCCCATTTCCGCTTGAGTATGCCACCCTCTACCTGAAGGGAGTTCCATTGTGCCCAATAGGTTTTCAGGGTTGCGCCATGCGTTGTAACGTCTTTCCACTCAGGTCGCCCAGTCGTCTCCTTCCATACGAGCAATGATCCGATGTCTTCATCGGCTAGCTGGGCATTTTGAATCTCCTCCGATGACCAACCTTCATCGAATTCGTCCGTTATCAGTCGCAGATCAACGGGCGGTTCCTTTTCCTCAATCCGTCGGCAATGCTTGCAGTTAGCTGGACATGGGCGATGAGATAGGGCGTCAGCATTTCCATGAACTCCGGCCTTTCGATGTACAATTTCGTAGTCGTATGACTGCAATCTTTCGATCCATCTCGCAACTTGTCCCTCGGGATTTTTGAAGTTAAGTATCCATCTTAACGATGCATGGTCCGTTCGAAGAACAAATTTCTGGCCATATAGGTACTTGTGGAACTGCTTGGTGGCCTCTATTATAGCCAATAGCTCTTTCCTGGTCACACAGTAGTTCCTCTCACTTTTTGAAAGAACTCGACTGTAATAAGAGAGGACTCTTTCTTCGCCATTGATCTGCTGGGAGAGTACAGCTCCAATACCGCCGTTGCTTGCATCGGTGTCAACTACAAACATTTTTCCGGGTTTCGGATACGCCAGTACGGGTGATTCACATAGCTTTTCCTTCAGGGTCTCAAAGGCTGTCTGGCATTGTTCATTCCAGACATACGGACGATTTTTCTCGGTTAGCTGATGGAGACACTTAGCTTTTTTGGCAAAGTCTTTGACGAATCTTCGATAGTAGGTTGCCAGACTGAGGAAACTTCGTAGTTGGCGCTTGTTGTTTGGTGTTGGCCAGCTTTTCACGGCTTCAATTTTCTCAGGGTCTGTTTTGACCCCTTCTGCTGATACGACATGTCCCAGGTATTTTACTTCAGCTGCGAAAAGGGTACACTTGTCGGGACTAAGTTTCAAATTTGCCAGTCGCAGTCGGGAGAAAACCTCTTCTAAGTTCCGCACATGCTCTTCGAACGTTCTCCCGATGACGATGATGTCATCTAGGTTCACCAAGCAGGTTTTCCAGGTTAGACCACGTAGCACGTATTCCATCAAGCGTTCGAAAGTCGCTGGAGCATTGCAAAGCCCAAACGGCATGACCACAAATTGCCACAATCCGGTCCCAACTGAAAATGCGGTCTTCTCTCGGTCCTTCTTGTCAATTTCTACCTGCCAGTAGCCACTCTTGAGATCGAGTGTAGAAAACCATTTTGCGTCGGCTAAAGTGTCCATGATGTCATCGATGCGTGGGAGCGGGTAACTATCTTTCTTAGTGACGCCGTTAAGCTGCCTATAGTCGACACAAAAGCGAGTGCTACCATCCTTTTTCTTTACTAGAACTACAGGCGCGGCCCATGGACTTACAGAAGGTTCAAAATTGCCTTGTTTTTCCATGTCGGAGATCAGCGCGCTCCTTGTTTGGCTATAGGGAGACGTCTTGGTGCTTGTCGAATCGGCTTGGCTCCCTGTGTATCTATGACGTGAGTTACCAAACTCGTTCGGCCTTGGTCATCCGGGCTTGTTGAGAAGATGTCACTGTACTTGGTGACCAGATCAGAGGCTCGTTTGAATAGCTGCACCGGCAATTTGACTTGCTTCAGTATTGCAGACGTGGATTCCCGGGCTTTGTCTGTGTCTTGCCTCCTTTTTCAATGATGGTTGTCAGTAGCTTCCAAAGAGGTGATGGTGGAAACAGGCTGGCAGCTGCCGATGACTTCTCCCGCTTTGATGCTCGTGGTTGAGTCTGCGGTGTTAAGGACTCTAACTGGCACATATCCGTTCCTTAAAGATCTTACAAGGCTTCGTCCTACAATCAAACTGCGCAATAAGGATGTCTTCGTTGGCTCCATCAGATAAGTCTCCAGAATCACCATCAAGCTTGGCCCATACAATGCTTTCGGAAGAATTCGGTACATCAGTGTCAGTACATACCACTACATTCATTTTGGGGATTTGGACGCTGGGATCCTCCATCAGTACTTCGACATTCTGCCATTTCAATACACGTTTGCCCAAGTCCAACGTGATTCCATGTGGTCGCAAAAAATCCATTCCGAAAATGCAGTTATCCATAATGTTCGCGACCAGAAAATTATGTCGAAACACAAGGTCTCCCAACTGTATTTTGAGGTTGACCTCTCCATGAACAGGTGCAGTTTCTCCCGTAGCTGTCCGTAATGAGAAAATTCTGCCCTTGTGAAGTTGTTGCTGTCTAACTAGGTCTGGTCAGATAATCGATCGGGTTGCACCAGTGTCGATTATTATGGTGCAGTGTTCTCCGTCAATTTGACCCGGAAGGCATAAGTCCGCTTCTCCACGATGTAGTCTTGACACGGTGATGGTGGTGCTGGGGACGTCGATCCTCCTAGCCAACCTCTGCCCCACGAAGTTGGCTCTTACATGTTTCCCGACCCCTCTGTTTGAAGGGCTTCCATTCTGGGCTCCTGACTCGGTCTGGATCTCCTCCTAGCTGCACACCCTGGACAATAGCTCGGTTTTCTTCGCTTCTTGCAGTCTCTTTGCAAGTGCCCCTTCTCTCCGCAATTCCAGCATCTAGGCGCACCATTTACATGCGGGTCTCGCTCAGTTTCGACGCGCTCACACCTGCACTCGTCTGCCACTACCTCATGGACCCGGGCAGTGGTATGAGTCGCATTTTTTGCTGCCTCAAAGTTCAGACTGTAAGCCAATGCGTCCTTAACCGTTTGCTTTTGGGCTAAACGCACGGCTTGTTGCAATTCCGGGTCCTTTAGTGCGCTGATGAATACTTCTGTCGCTGCATCATCTCGATGTTCTGGGTCGTAGGCCGGGTAAGCCAAAAGTGCTAGTCGCTTAATGTCTTGGACTAGCTGCTGTAGGTAGCCCAGTCATATTAGGTAAAAAAAGGGGTCAACCTCGGAATGAAAGATAATAAGCTGCAAATTGGTATGAACCTTTGTTTTGTCATTCTAAATGTTGTCTCAAAAGTCACAATCGTTATCGTGTTCGCGTCTCAAGATATTCAAGGTCAAAGGTCACAAAAATCGGTTTTTCGCGAATATCTGGCTTCCTATCGGTTAAATGAGATTTGCATTTATTATAAAAGTTGTAGGCTATAAAATTCCCTACAACTTTTGTTTAAACTTTTTTTTCATACGACCAACCGTTTTGAAGGTAGAGCGCGAAGAGTGCACATCGTACAGTCATATACGGCCTAATGCAAGGTCAAGCGTGAGTTATGGTTATCAGTACGTTATAAAGTCAATTATTTACTTGGAAATTATAATTATTAAACAATGCCTATTATTTATGTACTAACTATTAATTATTTATATTTAATTAAAGTAAGTAACTTGATTATTTATATATAATTATTCATATTTAACTATTTAAGTATAAAATATTATTAATTCTGGATTATATATTTTAGTTTTATTTTAAGTTAAAATGATAGTAAGAGTATATATTTTACACATATTTTTATTTATTATTAAATACGGCATAATATACATTTATCAAAATGTGAGTTCAAATATCAAAAGTATCTTTGTTGATTTTAATTGTAATGAAATTGGAAATGGAAGCTAATTATCTTCTTCTTGTTCGTCGTCTTCTTCTTCTTGTCGCTCAAAAATGTTCGATTCATTGTCATCATCCTCATTATCTGTCATGTTCATCTCCAACCCTTCCAGAATATCGGGATCATATGTATTTTCTTCATCGGGATTACTTGGATACAGTGAAGCGTTGAGGCAAGCTTGTCCGTTGCACTGGCCGCAAGCTAAAGAACATTGTAGCCCTGATTTTCTGCATCCACAGCGGGAACCACAACCATTTTTGCAATTGCAAAATATTACGTTTAGTAGTTCGGCTGGTGCTGGAGGTAATAACGTTCGTATGGGCTCCAGGATTTCATTTTCAAGCATCCAGCCCCATTCTTTAGGTTCTAAGTCCTTCCCTAACCACGTTTGAATCTGGTAGTAGACACGTTTTATGTGTTGATGAGCTGCTACACTTGTTGGTGGAAGTGTTGACAGTTGTACAGGTTTATTTAGTTTTGTAAATTTGATGAATTGCGTGTAGCGGAAATGATCAATGTTGTCCTCAGATTTTGAAGCATTATATAATGCCAACAAGATGCGCACTCCATTTTCTAATAATGTTTGTTTTGGGCAGTTTTCTTGTTGAAATACTTCCACCAGTTTATCTAAATCAGGAATTTTTTCCAATGCTCTAGTAACAGTTTTTTTTCCTTTTTTAAATAGCGCAGAAGTCGTGTCACAGCCACTGAATGCGTGTAAAAATAAAATGTGCTTTTTAGTACGAGGATATTGGTCAAAACTTTTAGTAGAATATATTTGTGTTTTGACATTGCCTTTGCCAACTTTTTTCAAAAAAATTTCCTGATGATGTGACTGAGTACGTCCAATTAAAATAACGAGCAAATCGATATCTTCTCCTATGATGACAGCAGTCTTTTGATGTTCTGATAAGGCAATAGCTGTGTCAATGATGAGTTAAATATGAATAATTATATATAAATAATCAAGTTACTTACTTTAATTAAATATAAATAATTAATAGTTAGTACATAAATAATAGGCATTGTTTAATAATTATAATTTCCAAGTAAATAATTGACTTTATAACGTACTGATAACCATAACTCACGCTTGACCTTGCATTAGGCCGTATATGACTGTACGATGTGCACTCTTCGCGCTCTACCTTCAAAACGGTTGGTCGTATGAGAAAGAAGTTTAAACAAAAGTTGTAGGGAATTTTATAGCCTACAACTTTTATAATAAATGCAAATCTCATTTAACCGATAGGAAGCCAGATATTCGCGAAAAACCGATTTTTGTGACCTTTGACCTTGAATATCTTGAGACGCGAACACGATAACGATTGTGACTTTTGAGACAACATTTAGAATGACAAAACAAAGGTTCATACCAATTTGCAGCTTATTATCTTTCATTCCGAGGTGAAAGCCCTAATATGACTGGGCTAAGGGTTTCACCAGACTTCTGTACCCGATGCCTTAGCTGTGACCGATAAATCTGCTTTAGATGATCATCTCCATAACGCATATCGAGCGCATTCATTATAGCATTCGAGTTTGATTGCAATTCAACGGGGATCGTCTGCAACAGCTCGGCAGCTGGGCCTCTTAGAGCAAGAATCAATGCAGTTGCTTGTTCCTGCTCATTCCAGTGATTTATGCGAGCGGCTGCTTCGAACTGGGTTTTGTAAATAGTCCAGACCGTTTGCCCATCGAATATTGGTGCTTGCACATTTCTAGATGAGCTTTGCGCTGCGGTTATAATTGGAGCTGGTGAGGTGGTTACTACTACCTTTGCTGCTTCCAATTCCTTTTTCATGTTTTCCATCTCATTGTTGATTCTCTCCTCGACCTGGCTGACCTTTTCCTCGACCTGGTAAACCTTTTTCTCGACCTGGTCAACCTTTACCTCGACGCCTTTAATTTGTTTGTTGAGACTACCGAGCTCCGCTTTTATTTCGGTTGACTGGTTCTCCAGCTTCTGTGTGATGTCTGCCTTGATGTCTGCTTTGATTTCGATTGCTTGTTGGTCTAGCTTCGCTGATTGTTCATTTAGCTTCGCAGCTAAACTGGATGTCTGTTCATTTAGCTGCGCTGATTGTTCACTTAGTTTTGCTGATTGTTCATTTAGCTTCGCAGTTAAATTGGATGACTGTTGGCGCCGCTCCTGCTGCATGAGCATCAACATTTGTATCAGCGCATTTTCTGGCTCCTTTGGTTTTGTTGTTTTGGCTTCACCACCTTCGGCGCCTCTTTCTGCAGCTGACAGCTCACCCGAATCCAGATTCACGCCTTCCGACTCGATCGCATCACGCAAGCGTGCAATCAGTATGGCCTTTGTACCTTGTGTAGCCAGATTTCGTTGTTCCAACTCCTCTTTGAGCTCCGATATGCTCAATTGATTAATTTTTAGATGTAAATTTCCTGGCATTTTTATTCTTTCGGCTATTTTTCCACGTTAATTTTCACAATTGTGCACTTTAAAATTGTTTAAACGTTTTCACTTCCAAAATTTTAATCTCACTTCTCGACAATATAATAATCCTTAAAATACACCTGGCATCTTAATTACTTACAACTATTTCGCACCCGTCCTTTGAAATCCTTTGAATTGCTGACAAAGTAATGAAAGAAAAAGAAAAATGCTCTAAGGATGATATCCTATAGTCAAATACATATGATGTACATATGTAACTCAGCTAATCAGGTCTCGTGGAGCATCAACTCAAAGTAGAGAATTTAAAAAAAATACGACAGTTTATATTGTTACATGTACAAATAATTCTGCGAGCTACTGTCGCAATTGTTTTCACAACAATGAAGAGCACGAATTCACTCGAAATCACGAGAACCCAACAAGCATGATCAACATCTGCAAGTGACGTCACTCCATTCATTAATTTTCTCGAATCTACCAGCTAGAACATTCGCCAATAAACGAGAAATGGGTGAATAGGTAGAGACCCTATATAAAGGCGAGCTGAATGAATGGGGGGATCATCATTCATTCGACCGCGATAAGAACTGCGAAAGTGTGTAGGAAGTGTGTTTCGTAATAGTGAAGTGATTTAGAAGACAATTGCGATAAGAAATTTATGGACAAGTGTTAGATTTTATTTTAATAGTGAAAATTAAAATTAGTGAAAGTGTTAAACTGATTATTGTGCACTTTTTTGAATTAAATAAACTCTTAACTTAAATTAAAAGACATTGCGTTTTCACTTTCCCGGAACGTTAAAATTATAGGCCGCGAACCAATAACACGCGACAGTGGTGTCGAGAAGTGCGATTGAAATTTTGAAGTGAAAACGTTTAAACAATTTTAAAGTGCACAATTGTGAAAAGTAACTTAAAAAATAGCCGAAACAATAAAAAATGCCAGGAAATTTACATCTTAAAATTAATCAATTGAGCATATCGGAGCTCAAAGAGGAGTTGGAACAACGAAATCTGGCTACACAAGGTACAAAGGCCATACTGATTGCACGCTTGCGTGATGCGATCGAGTCGGAAGGCGTGAATCTGGATTTGGGTGAGCTCTCAGATGCAGAAAAAGGCGCAAAAGGTGGTGAAGCCGGAACACCAAAACCAAAGGAACCAGAAAATGCGCTGATGCAGATGTTGATGCTGATGCAGCAAGAGCAGCGACAACAGTCATCCAATTTAACAGCGAAGTTAAATGAACAATCAGCGAAGCTAAGCGAACAATCAGCGCAGCTAAATGAACAGACATCCAGTTTAGCTGCGAAGCTAAATGAACAATCAGCGCAGCTAAATGAACAATCAGCGAAGCTAGACCAACAAGCGTTCGAAATCAAGGTGGACATCGCACAGAAGCTGGAAAAACAGTCAACCGAAATAAAAGCGGAGCTCAGTAGTCTCAACAGCCAAATTAAATGCGTCGAGGAGAAGGTATACCAGGTCGAGGAGAGAATCAACCTTGAGATCAGCCAGGTCAACCATGAGATGGAAAAAGTGAAAAAGGATTTGGAAGCAGCGAAGGCAATAGTAACCGCCTCACCAGCCCCAATTATAACAGCAGCGCAAAGCTCATCTAGAAATGTGCAAGCACCAATATTCGATGGGCAAACGGTCTGGAGTATTTACAAAATCCAGTTTGAAGCCGCCGCTAGGATAAATCACTGGAATGAGCAGGAACGAGCAACTGCGTTAATTCTGGCTCTAAGAGGCCCAGCTGCCGAGCTTTTGCAGACTATCCCCGTTGAGCTGCATTCAAACCCGGCTGCTATAATGAATGCGCTGGACATGCGTTATGGAGACGATCATCTGGAGCAGATTTACCGGGCGCAGCTACGGCATCGGATGCAGAAGTCTGGCGAAACCTTGCAGCAGCTAGCACAAGACATTGAGCGATTGGCACTTTTGGCTTACCCAGCGTACGACCCAGAACATCGAGATGACGTAGCAGCAGAAGCATTCATCAGCGCCTTAAAGGACAAGGAATTGCAACAAGCCGTGCGGTTAGCTCAAAAGCAAACAGTCAAGGAAGCATTGGCTTATACTTTAAATTTTGAGGCAGCCAAAAATGTGACCCGCACCACTGGCCGGGTTCGCGAGGTAGTGACAGATAAATCCAGGTGTGAGCGCGTGGGAAATGAGCGAGAGCTGCAGGTGAATGGTGCGCCTAGATGCTGGAATTGCGGGGAAAAAGGGCACCTGCAAAGAGACTGCAAGAAGGGGAGAAGACCGAGCTATTGTCCAGGGTGGTGGAGATCCAGACCGTGTCAGGAGCCTAGAATGGAAGCCCATCAAACTGCAAGGGCCAACTTCGTGGGGCGAACGTTGGCCACGAGTATCGACATCCCCAGCACCGTGCCAAGGCAACATCGTGGAGAAGCAGACAGATGCCTTCCTGGTCAAGTTGATGAAGAACAATGCACCCTAACAAACGACACTGGCGCAACCCGATCGACGATCCGACCAGACCTAGTGAGGCCCCAACTGCTCCACAAGGGCAGAGTTCATGGAATTGCTGACGCCCTATCTCGTCATCCATGTCCAGCTAACTGCAAACATTGCCAACGGATTGAGGAAAAGGAGCCGCCCGTTGATCTGCGAGTGATAACGGCCGAATTCGATGAAGGTTGGTCATCGGAGGAGATTCGAAATGCCCAGTTAGCCGATGAAGATATCGGACCATTGCTCGTATGGAAGGAAACGACTGGGCGACCGGAGTGGAAGGACGTTTCGATGCATGGCGCAACCCTGAAAAGCTATTGGGCACAATGGAACTCCCTACAGGTGGAGGGTGGCGTACTCAAGCGGAAATGGGAAACGGCGGATGGCAGCTCCTATAGGATGCAAACTATACTACCCAAAAGCCGAATCCACGATGTGGTTAAGGAAATGCATGAAGGATCCTCGGGAGGCCACCTTGGTGTTAACAAGACCTTAGCGAAATTGCGGGAACGGTTCTACTGGCTCCACGCTCGAGAAGACGTAGAGGACTGGTGTCGCAGATGCACAATTTGCGCTTCCGTCAAAGGCCCAAAGCGACGACTGAGAGGACAAATGCAAACCTATAACGTAGGCGTGCCATTCGAAAGGATTGCTGTTGACATCGCAGGACCCTTTCCTGAATCCGATTGGGGAAATCGATATACGCTGGTTGTGGCCGATTATTTCAGCAAGTGGCCCGAGGTCTACCCCATTCCCAACCAGGAAGCAACTACCGTAGCTGAACAGCTAGTGTTAAATTGGGTCAGTAGGTACGGCGTACCCTGCGAATTACATTCGGATCAAGGCCGAAACTTTGAGTCACTAGTTTTTGGAGAAATGTGCGAGCTGCTCGGAATACGGAAAACGAGGACAACACCGCTGCATCCCCAATCCGATGGAATGGTCGAACGTTTCAACGGCACGCTCAATAAACACCTTGCCAAGATGGTTGACGAGAACCAAAGGGACTGGGACCGACATATCCCACTATTTTTGATGGCGTACAGAGCTGCCGAACATGCATCGACGGGCCAAGCCCCAGCCAAAGTCATTTTTGGAAAGACTATTCGTCTGCCAGCTGATATAAAGTTTGGAACACCCCCCGAGAAACCCCAAACGATCTCGGAGTACGCAAGTGATCTAAGACAACGGTTGAACCAGATACATCGGACAGTGCGAAAATACCTCGAATCGGCTACTGACCGCATGAAGACCAGGTATGATCTAAAGGCTAATTCTACTGGCTTCCAGCAGGATGACTTGGTGTGGCTATATAACCCGCAACGGCGAAAGGGTAGGTCTCCAAAGTTGCAACATAACTGGGAGGGACCATACCGAGTCACAAAGCGAATCAACGACGTCGTATATCGCATACAGGAACACAGTAAACCGAGAGCCAAAATGAAAATCGTGCATCTAGACCGTCTTGCCCCATATTACATCCAGGGAGAATTGACTACAACTGGCGACACATCTTTTCGGGGCGAAAAGAACTGAGGTGGGGGCAGTGTTACATGTACAAATAATTCTGCGAGCTACTGTCGGAATTGTTTTCACAACAATGAAGAGCACGAATTCACTCGAAATCACGAGAACCCAACAAGCATGATCAACATCTGCAAGTGACGTCACTCCATTCATTAATTTTCTCGAATCTACCAGCTAGAACATTCGCCAATAAACGAGAAATGGGTGAATAGGTAGAGACCCTATATAAAGGCGAGCTGAATGAATGGGGGGATCATCATTCATTCGACCGCGATAAGAACTGCGAAAGTGTGTAGGAAGTGTGTTTCGTAATAGTGAAGTGATTTAGAAGACAATTGCGATAAGAAATTTATGGACAAGTGTTAGATTTTATTTTAATAGTGAAAATTAAAATTAGTGAAAGTGTTAAACTGATTATTGTGCACTTTCTTGAATTAAATAAACTCTTAACTTAAATTAAAAGACATTGCGTTTTCACTTTCCCGGAACGTTAAAATTATAGGCCGCGAACCAATAACACGCGACAATATATTTGGTGAGAAAAAATTGTTCATGATGTACAGTATGTGTGAGGGAGAATCACGAAAAAGAACGGATAAACCGAGTGACAAGAAAATTTTTTTTTTAAATTAAGTGGGAAAATTTGAACTGTAAATGTGTATAAACCAGTAAAAGTGATTTTTTCTTTAAATACAAAGTAATATGAATTGCGATTATAATATAAAAATGAAGAAAATGAAATAAATACTGGAGAGTTCTTACATATAGAATTGGAGAAAAGAAAAAGAAACAAAATTCTAAAACAAAGAAGAAATTCAAAGGATTTTTCTTTAAATGTAAAGTAATGTAAATTTAAATCCACAGTCGGAACTTTAATATAAAACCAACAGAAAAGAAAACAGTTGTTAATATACATTGGTCTAATCTGGATTTATAGAATTAATGAAAATAGAATGAGTTTAAATGTTCAAAATAAAGAAGAAGAAAAGATCTATCTTAAAGTATATAGACTGGGTAAGTGGCAGAAAATTTTTATTCCTAATTAAATGTGGTAGGTCGAAACTATTTTGTTTAGTTTTCAGGAAGCAAATTTTACTTGATATAATTTGATGTTCACAAATTTACAGTGGGTAAGTAAATTGCAAATAATTAAAACAATTAACTGTTTGCTTAGTTAAATTTGAACATAACTCTCATATATGTTTATGAGTATTCATTCAATTTGTTGTGAAAAATTATTTTCGAATCTTGAAGGGCCTCAAACTTTTTAAACATTATTATTTCCTTGATAAATTTTTATTTTTTTGGTTTTCCTTAAAGGTAGTAATTTTTCTATTAATAATAAATCAACCATGATTGAATAATTTTCTTTTATGCTTTCATTTCTAGAAAGGAGCCCACGCTTCCCTTCCTTTTTTCATACGTTAAAGTTTTAATGGAAGGTGGCCCAGCGGGGGCAAAGAGTTTCCCGAAAAATCCCAGGACATGACTGACCGCTAATTGGCCTTACTATGCCACTCTGGGTTAGGTAGTCCTCTGCTAAATTAAATGCCTGCAATTTCTTTGACTACTTAAAACAAGATGCCACGTAATGGGTAGGTAGAAAATACGCTGAAAATATTCGAGACATGTTCCACAAATTTAATTGCTATCTGCATCAGCACTAAGTTGCCCATCAACCAGAAAGGAATGGAAGATTTCTTAAGTCGCTTATATTTCTCCGTTGTATTTTAAATGTCGTTGAGGGGGCCTCCTACTCCAAGCCCAGAGTATTCGGCTAGTCACTAGTTGCAGTAAACACCAGAGGAGTGCAAAAACCAAAGCAAAGAAAAGGAAAGACTTGAGTAATACTTTTCAAAAAACTTCATAGTCCTTAAAGCTAACAGAGTTTAATAAATAGTTTGTTTAACAAAACATGAGTTGATGACGGCGTGGTGGTCTCTGGAGTGGATCCACTTCGTTGCCCCGGGTATGCAGACACACCTGGAGGGAAGGCGCATAGTGGCGGTGGATGGCTCATTTTTCTCTCACTGGAGGACCTTCGCCTGGTCCAGGAATTTGGCCTTCTCATCTTTGCTAACGCTGACCTTGATTAGTCGAATCAGCTTGCCAAGTTCCCGACGTAACTGCACCTGACCTCCACTCGTGATGTGATAATCAGTTTCCGGCCCAGGTTCTGGTGTTGGACATCTAGCCGAGGGTGACCCTACAGGCCCATTCCTTGCCCGGCATTCTTTAATAATAATAGGCCGTGGTGCTGCTCGTGGGTTGGCCGCTAACGGCTCCACCAGAGGAGGATTTTCGTGATTTATTGATTGAACCGGACGGCAGTCGTCAGACCATGGCGCAGCGGTGTAAGAGTCCTCTGAATGCTCCTGTTGGTAACGGGATCAGCAGAACCGACCGAAGGATGCAACTATTGGAGCCTGTGAAAGAAACGATTAGTAGATACGAGATGAGGATCCCTAGAGCCGTTATTTGAATGAGGATATTACAACGCTTACCATTGACCAGACTGGAGTGCCAAAAAATCAAATGGTAGAGCTGATTTGCTCGACCAACACTCAGGCTAAGGCCGAAGAAGCGTTTGGTTGGAGATCCTCAGAAAGCTTCTTTGGAACCATCTTCACGCACAACTGTTTCATCCCGAAATTGCCGGTTAAAATTTGTCTGATTGTTTCACGGTTCGTACCCAGTTCCGAGACCAACAGTCAAATTGTTAAACGCCGATCTTCATGAATAAGGGCGCACCCACGCTGCGCATTCACGTCAGTCCGCACCTCGTCTTCCATGCTTTCACGCCCCTCCTTAAACTAAAGAGTCGTCCCCAGGTGTTTCAATGGCATAAAGATGCTACTGAAACACCTGGGCACAACTAAGAATACTATCACCATACCCATTTACAATTTTAGCGTACGGTTCCGAAGCTGTTTCGCCAAACATGGTGCAAAATTTTATCGCGACGCGTTGCTCTTGATGTTGATTCTCCATTTTCGTGACGAGCATCACCAACACACGTCTATTCAACACGACACAGCAGGCGAACTAAACAAGCTAGAGCGATGGTAAATATATCAATGAAGAGGGGAAGGACGCCGGGTAAGGAAAAGGGAATTTCAAGGTCACAGCCTCATTACTTAATTGTCACACCTCGCACATCCATAGCACTATTATCCCCTGCGGTAGCATTTTGGTGTTGTTGTAAAATTTTGGAATATAATCAGACCACAATAAAAATTCACAAACAACTCTCAGTATAATTTTTATGAGAAATTTTATTTTTATCATTCGTAAGCACTTGATTACTTCTTATTTTAAAATCAAGTCTTGATATTTTCAGCTGAAATAGAACAATTCTCTTATGATTGCAATGTTCGTATTGCATTGGGTGAATGTTCCTGCTAACGTCGATTATGGTATGGCGCGCGATTTGGGAGCAACGTAACTATCTAACTCTATTTCGTTCGTCGTTTTGTTTTAACTAGTAAAGTTACATATCAGGGATATGACTACTTTCTTGTATTCAAATATTAATCATAATAATAATTATCAAATCTTGGCTTTAAGGTTTGCTTTAAGATTTGTGAGGGAATCTTATTCCATGATTGTAATGGCATTTGAGGTGATATGGTTAGTATCATATGTAACTAACTGGTTCTTACTCGATTTTTCAATAAGTTCTTATCACAGACAGAAGCATTACTAGCACAAATTTTTGATACCAACGAACTTTGAACTTGCGATATGCTACGCAAGCGGTGAGCACCCGAACCACTACACCAGATGAACTACATCGAATATTTAAAAAATAAAAAAAAGGACGAAAAACCAACACGTAGGTCTGCTGGTTCTTCATTTGGAACTACTGAAAAAACAGAGAACGTTTCATCAATAAGTACCTTTAAGTAACGCGGAGGTGACATGGTTTACCTCTTGGCAGCCGAACAATACATTTAAAATTTCGAAATCAAGAGAGTAAGTTACAAAAAAATCACCATCCCTTGTTAACTTCAAGGTAGTTTAACAAGCTTTAAATTCTGAGGTGGGTCTGCACTTTGCATAAATCCCAAAAACCGAAAAGAATCAGACTTTTCTGTAAATGGTTCTAGACTGCCGAGAGTACATGGTTGATTTCCTTCAAATTTTTAAGAAAGCCACACCGGCAATTGATTTTATTTCAGTTAAAAGCCTTCCTACATACAAGCAAATCGACCATTGAAGATAACACTTTGCCTTTCTTCATAGGCTGTGTCGGGCAGTGGGTTAGGGCACACTCCGTTCGAGCAGCAGCTCCGAAGTTCAAACCATGGTCGCGCCATCGAGCTTGACTTTTGATGCTGCTGCCAAACTATCAGACCACCCAGCTATAATTGCTACTAATTGAAAAAATAGGTAGTAATCAAATTTTGAACGTTATATTGACCATATCACCTCTTATTCCGTTACGGTCATGTAATAAATCTCAACGCCAAGAATCAAGTTTGGACTATTCTGCAGTGGATTATTAATATTTCTTCATAGTACAAATTTCAAACAAAAGCAGAATCCATCGAAGTCAAGTAACATTGGGATATAGACAGTACTTATTTGGGAGTCAGAAGGTATTGCGCTTGGTGTTGGAGTTTTCTTTTTAATTAAAGATAAAGAAAAGATGAATCATCTCTGGAATGTGAACATTTTTTTTTCGCGCTAAAGTGGAGGCATAAAAATGTCGTACCGCAGATCATAAGATATCCACTAGTAAACTTTTTGCTGGCAATAAGTTTAGTCTTTAAAATGGCTGTATCTAAAATGCGATGATTTTGTGCTGAGAGCAAAGATATGAGAAGTGTATTTGGGCTATGTGTGAGAATATCTTGGAGTTCACTCTACAGAATTAATCTGTAGATCATCAGTTAAATTTTCTATAGTAGGTTACTTTCTTTCTACTTATATTAACCGTACTGCAGCTTAGGGGAGTAAAGTGGGTTTCTTCTCCGAGTACGTTCTTCGGTGAATTACTCTCACTCGGGTCACCCGGCAGCCTAAAGGCAGGAGAAAACCGCGCATATTTGACCCACTGTAAACGAACTGTATACGTTGCTCCAGCCAAAGCACTTTCATTGGGAATGATATTTGGAATACAAAAACCAAACAGGGTCTTTTTCAAAAATTAGCAATTTTTTCTATGCTACAAAGTAAACTTACCGTCTTGAATCAATCCGTATGCAGACTAAGAAAATTAAATCATTGCTCAACTCCGGGAAATATTTAGAAAAGAATTTCGTAGTGCTTTAATAGCCTCTGAATTCTTAGTAATTTAATCATATGTGATAACATAACCAACATGATTATTTCCTAAACCTCTCACTCTACTAAGCTTTGAATAGATAATCAAAGCTCACGGTTGCATCAAAACCCGAGTTTACTCAATAATCAATCAATTGGCTACTCGACCATATCAATTGCAGAATATATTCCTTCTTTTCAATATAGCAAGTCCCTTCAATCGTGAATCCTGCAAAAGAAGATATTATGCATCATACAGCATTGAGCGTTTATGTATACTGATATACGAGTAGTTCAATATAAAACGTCAATTAAATTATTGGCAAAATAATTGCTCTTAACTTCATAATCATCCTCAATGCAACTTGGAATAAGTTTTCAAATGAGACGCAATATAGTTACATATTTGATTCGATTTTGAACCAGCAACATGCAGTCAAGTCATGGATAGTTTGCGTTGTACTTCATAAAGTTTGATTGATCGTTAATGCAGATAATGATGAATAAAGTAGTTACCTGAAATTGAAGGCATTGCATTTTTTTATACATATTTTGCGAGATTGATAAAGTGAATGACAAGTAGATGGATGGTCAGAAATATGCTAAAAATCCACGAATAAGCTCAACATAAAATTAAAATTTATGTGAAAACCTCTACAAAAATCATAGTGTCGAGGAGAAATGTATATACTTGCATAGCTTAATAGAGTTGAAATAAGAAATGAAAAATCAACAAGTTCCGTTTTTAGGTTAATTCTTTCCCCCTAAATTAGACAGCTATTTTGGGGCTTATCTAGTCTCTTTTTCAGTGAGCTGTCTAATTAAGCACATTTCAGGAATAGCCCTAACATCTCATACAAAAGGGTTTTCCGCTCATAGCATTTCTTATTTTTTCACTTCATCCAATTTGTACATTTCTTAATAGTTATGCGTCTTACGTTAATAATTAGTCTTTTTTTGGGGGCAAATGTGAGAGCTTGATATCTAATAGAGAATCGTGCGCAAAATTATTATGAGACATACCTACTTAAAAATTATTTTTTTCTTTTTATTTTTTCTCTCTAATTCTTTTGAAATTCTAGATTTAAATTTTTTTTCCACGTTTTTTCATTCTTTATAATTATAGTAAAGGATTTTCCAACTAGAGGTGTTATTTTAAATAGCCCGCTATTTCGGTAGATGTCACTTTTGAAGCTGTCATTTTTTGACATTTGACAAGTAAAAACTACGCCATTAATAGAAATGGAACAATACATGCTTAAACAACGCAATCGTAAAATTTGAACATTTTTGGGTCGTCATGAAGCACCTTGTTGGACCGCAATACAGAAATTAGTGGAAAAATTCGAGCTCTTGGGGCAACTTAGTAATGTGAAGAATAAGACCCATGCATATCACTCAAGAACAGCCGAGAATATTGCTGCTGTATCCGAAAGTGTTGAAGAAAACCCTGGTTTGTCCGTTCCTCGTCGTTGTTTCGAATCAGGCATTCCACAAACGTCATTACACCGTATTTTGTATAAAGATTTGGGTCTTAAGGCTTATAAAGTTCAGTTAACACAAGAACTCAAGCCGGTCGATCATCAACAACGTCGTGTTTTTGCTGATTGGGTTCTTGAAATGCATGAAAATGATCGGGAATTCCATCGATAAATTATCTTGAGTGATGAGGCAGAGGCCCATTTCCACCTCGGTGGCTTCGTTAACAAGCTAAAATTATGGCATCTGGGGCTCAAAAAACTCAAGAGTTATTGTTGAAAAGCCTCTCTATCCTCAACTTGTAACTGTTTGGTGCGGTTTATGGTCCGGCGGAGTCATTGGACCTTACTTTGTCGAAAATGAGGGTGGAGCAACAGTTACGCTGAATGAATTGCACTATCGAGAGATGATCAATAACGTTTACTTACAACAAGACGGCGCTACGTGCCACGTAAGCCACGAAACCATTGATTTTTTACGGGAAAAGTTTCCGGGTGGTTTTATCTCTCGAAGAGGAGATCAAAATTGGCCACCGAGATCTTGTGATATAACACCTTGTGACTTCTTCTTATGAAGCCACTTTAAGAGATAGTCTACGCCACTAGCCCAACATCGATTCAAGATCTCAAAGATGTAATTCATGAGGCTATCCAGGACATAGGGAAGCCGCTTTGCGTTTTGTTATGGAAAATTTCATGAAAAGGATATGGTCCTGTAAGCGTGGTCGTGATTGTCATTTGCCTGATGTTAGTTTTTACTATCAACGGCATACCTTTTTCTTAATAATGAATTAAACATTTGATCATTATATTAAAAAATTGCATTTTTCGTTTGATATCAAAATAACACTTCTGTATAAATTTTCTTATACTCTATTTGTAGTTGATGATCGGAAGTGTGGCAGATTTTCAACGTGATGCCAGGACCAATCGAAGGCATAGCAGTTCGAATTTCTCTTCAAAACTGCTCACTATTTGTCTTCTGTATCTACATTCCCTGTAGAACTCCCTTAAGATGGCAAAGAATTCTTTTTAGTGAACTATCATATTTTATAATAAGTGCCAACTCTTCCACCCATTTTCTAATCTAAGGTAACTTCAATGTGCCTCTCGTTAACTGGGAGGCAGGAACTAAATCCATTGCTTCTTCTGATGATCTTTCTATAGCCTTATTCTCGTTTTTATCCCTCTGCAGCCTAACTCAATTGAACTATGTATTGAATGCTTCTAATCGCATTCTCAACGCCGATGTTTTCAAGCAACCCTGCTGCAGATCCTGTTTTCCCTGCTGCTTCTTATTATACTAAACCGGACCCTCACCACCTCCTTTAGAGATCCCATTATCATTAGATCCAATTCGTGGCAAGCTCAAGGCGAAACCAAGTTGATTTAACTGTTTCAAGGCTAAGTAAGAAGGATTGGCTGCTGACTTTGACGTTATAAATCAGCATGCTAGCCATAATCTACACACCCCCAACCTTGCAACACAGCAATTCTATCCAGTGCTTAACTGCATTATCCCACTACATGTACCGAACACACGACCGCATTCAAATCGTCCGTTGTGGTTCGCAAGAGAAGTTGAATCTGCTTTGTGCTTGAAGGGTTTGGCCCGGAAACGCTATTTACGTTCATCAGAACTGGACTTCTCCGAATTTCGTCACCTACATACTAATGCGAAAAAAGTCATTAAATCCGCAAAGATATCTTATTTGAGAGCGATTGAAGCATCATTTGCGAATAACCCGAAATCCTTCTGGTCTTACGTCAACTCTACAAAAGGCTGACGTGAGCATATCAATGCATTGTTATATCAGAACCACTTAGACTGCAATGACTAGGCCATATGCGATATGCTTGCGGACTGTTTCTCCGCCGTCTATAGCTCCCCGATTTCTAATTCTGTTGGCAACCTTCAATCCGATCCAGAATTATCAGTTAATTTATGCACTAGCCCCTTAGAGATAGTAGACGTAGTTCAGTCACTGAATTTCAGCAGCGCAGTGTGCGCTGATGGCATCCTTAACATTTTTATTAAATCCCTCTCCTCATCCTTGTGTATTTTCCACGCCTATATCTTTAATTCAAGTCTCGAAAGGAATACTTTTCCAGACGTTTGGAAATGTGAAAGTATCATACCCATCCATAAAGCGGGTGACCGCTTCAGGCCTTTAATTACAGACCCATTTCACTCATATCGTGCTTTGAAAAAATCCTGGAACGCATTGTTCATTGCAAACTTTATAATGTTTTGCACCCTAAATTATCCGAAAATTAACACGAGTTTGTGAAAGGATGTTCTACCGTAACCAATCTAGGTGAATTTATTAACACAATTGCAATCACCCTTGACTCGTAGAAGGTCAAGCTGATATGATTCACACTGATTTTGCGAAAGCATCTGATAGTGTGGATCACACAATTCTGATCGACAAGCTCCGCCGTTCCGGCATTCAGGAATTTCTTCTCTTCAAGATTTACTCGTTTCTCTTTCATCGTTTCTGCACGGTTATCCGTAATGAATCTATGTTCCACTCTTGCGTCCCAACTTCAGGTGTTCCACAGGGATCAATCTTAAGTCCACTTCTTTTCAACTTCTTTATTAATGACCTCCCAGCTATCTTTACTGCTAACTCCCTTCTATATGCTGATGAACTGACGATATTTCGAGTCATTAATTCAATACAGAATTGCCGAGCTCTTCAGGATGACTTAAATCTTTTTCCTTTTGATGCCATAGAAATCGACTTCAACTTAACATCTTTAAGTGTCTATCCATGACCTTTACCAATAAAACTTACCCCACACAATTTTCGTACTCTATCAAAAGCTCAATGCTCATTTCGGTCGAGAGTTTCAAAGATTTAGATGTGACTTTTGATTCTTATTTGAAATTCAAAATTCAACTAACCAAGAAAGCTTCTCGGATCACGGGCTTTGTCTTACGTTGCTATCACATATGTTTCAACTTTCAAACCTGTGTTCGGCTATTCGTCATGCTCGTTCACCCAGTTCTTGAATATGAATGCCAGATATGGTTCTCGCATCTTAATTATCTCGTGGTGGTAGTTGAATTTGAGCAGCATAGGTTCTCCCACACGCTTTTCTATAAATACAAAATTCCATATCGCCCTGACGATGATCGCCTGAATTTCCTCGGTTTGCCTTTGCTGCAGATAAGGAGGCAATTTCTTGACCAATGCTTCCTATTTAAATTAACGAGAGGCATTTTATCGTCGAAATTAAACAACGCCATTAGCATACGTCCCCATTCTCGCACTGGGTCGTCGCAATACCGTTTGCCAGAACCGTATCTTACAGTCACGCACCGATGGTTCATATGGTAAGAGACCATCTATTAAGATGGTCTCTTACCATATGAGCCGTATGAGATTACTCCAGCTTGGTCCTCCTTCTGGCTCATTTGGTTCATTTAAAAGCATGCAGTGGAGAGTACTCTACGAACAATAACTTCTTTTCGCGTCAATTTTATATAACTGTTAAATTAAGTTTAATTCTTACTTTATATTTATGTTTTGACTTTTTCTAGCATGTATTCTTATTTCCATTTTATAATTGGGATTACAAATTCTGTAAAATAGTGATGAATTAAATAAATAAATAAATAAATAAAAAAATTAATTTGATTTATTTTATTAATTTATTTATTTAATTCATCACTATTTCACCTGTCGATACACGAGGTACATAACTATACAAGTCGAGCCAAGTAGTAGCCTATGCAAACGACATCAACATTTTGTAACGGTCATTAACAACCGTCAAAGAACTTTTCCTGAACCTCGACAGCGAAGCAAAGCTAGAAGGGTTACAAATCAATGAAAATAAAACAAAGCTCATGACACCGTCGAGGTAAAATACCTCAAATACACCAAATATCACACTTGGTGAATACAGTATCGAAAATGTGAGCAATTTTGTGTATTTAGGCGCCAAAATAACGAATGCGGGTGATGAAAGAGACGAAATACGCCGAAGAGTACAGCTTGCAAATCAAATATTTTATTCTGTTTTTACGATCTTGAAGACTTGCTGCATACATAGGAAAACAAAGCTCCAAATATACAAATCTGTGATAAGACCTGTGTTATGCTATGGGTGTGAAACATGGACCCTAACCCAAGCATCCGGAAATATATTGAACGCCTTTTAGCTAATTGAAGCGAAGCTAGATGAAGACCAATGGTGAATTCGATACAACCATGAGCTGTATGAAATTTTTGACGAGGCGGAGGTCTCAACGATTGTAATACTGTGGAAGTTGCAATGGGTTGGCCAAGTGAACCGTATGGAAAAAGCACGGATAACCAAAAAGGTATTCGTTGGGAGAACTGAAGGACGGAGACCAGTGGTAAAACTGGGGAAACGCTGGTCTGTCTCACTTGGTCGACGAAGACAGTTCATCACTGCTCGGAACTCAAAATTGGAGGACGTGGTCGTTGGACCGAGACAATCGGAGGCGCTATTCGCAGGAAGTGAAGGCCCGAGAGGGGCTGTAGTGCTACGAAGAAGAAGAAGAAAATAAATCAAGCAATGGTAAATTCTTCGTCTCCTTTGCTAAGCGATTTGTTCAGAGATTCATCAAAGATGACCTGAACACTAGAAGCACAAAACATTCTGACACCCCTACCAGCGCAGACAGGTCAATTTTGGCCGATTTTTAATTTTGCTACAGTAATGTGAATATATATATATATATATATATATATATATATATATATATATATATATATATATATATATATATATATGCAAATAAAACTTGTTATTATAACTACTAATTTTATTAAGATAACAATAGTATTACATACATATATTTTTGGTGTACTTCGGTTAAAATCACAAATAATTCCAATTAAATAAAATTATAAAGGAAGGTAGTGCAATTACTCTTCAGAATCACATAATGAGCAAATGCAGAATTTTTTCGATGTACATTTCTTGCGAGCAGTTCTTTCATATGTTTGGCTTTTCATATGGGTACAAGAAGACTACCTGAGATTCTGCGTCTAGCAGTCGTTGTGTATAGACGTGTTTTTAATCGCTCGTTTCATTAATTTTAAAAATTTATAAATTTTCCACAAAAGTCAGTTGAAATGAACTTTTTGATTGAAAACCATCTCCGTCAAATTATTCGAACATTTATCGAATATCTGAAATTTCTTTCCTGAAGAAGTATCAAAAAGCGGAAATACATTCAAGGGAAGTCCCGGTTTATGAACATTCCCTCTAATCTCGCAGCAAAAGGTAAAACGAAGAATTTTATCAGTCATCGAGATCAAGCAATTAAAGCTAACGAGAAAGCTTAGAAGGTTGAGAAAGAAAACGAAGAACTCAGACTTTGGATCCATTCGCTAGAAGAAGTAGTTGGAAAATTAACGTTCAACAAAGCAACAGAAGCCAGCAAGAAAGAAAAAGAAGTAAAGTCAAAAGCGACCGAAGATCAAAAATCTAAGAAACTGCAGCAAGAACCTGATCAACAGGATGTCCTCAGCGCAGGCGGAGGAAACGTCAACATGAACTATTATGCAGCGCTAGCTGGACTAGACAATTCCATGAGCATATAAGCAGGAGAGTGCTCCTGCCAGAAGGGTATTGTAAAACAATTAGTAAGTCAAACATTATATTCTGCATATCAAAACTTGACTAATATACGAGTATGTACAGATTCCATAACTTGAGTTTGGACAATTATTATGGTTATTATGATTTTAAACTCACCACCATTTTGTTTCAAGTGTTTTGACCCCGTGGCTTGATTAGTCAAGATAACACACCAATATTATAAACCATTTCTAAAATTTTCATCAAGATTCCTACATATTTGTAGTGTCTACGTCCGTTGCAAACGTGTATCTCCCTAGTATTACGTGTTAATGTTGTTGTAATTGTTGAATATTCAATCGGCTGTAACTTAGCTGTTTATAATTCAATCATTGTGAAATTTTCAGAAAACATTCAATTGCTTTCAAAAAACTTAAATTGTAGGTTTCGGGAAATTTAAGGTCCCATCTTGATTTTATAGGTAAAAAAGCAAAATTTATAAAATATACTATTATTAACAAAGCTGATGGAATTTCATCTTCTGAGAGGTTTGTTGCCCTTGTACTCCTCAAGTCACACCGTAGTGATTTTCCAGATTTTTTGGGTCAAAGGTGTCCAATCGCATTTTTGCACATTTCCCCTTCCCCTGCACCCATCAAAGCAAAATTTGTAGGTTTAGGACCTGTTTTGAAAAGCTCGGACCTTTCATTTCATACCCATATTGCCTACATGCGATGAAAACTTTTTTTTCAGGGGCAACTCCCCTATATGGGGAGACTCCCCTCAAAGCCCTTATAAATTTTTTCTCGTGGTTAAACTTTGAAGGGGGCGTCACTTTGCACCTACTTACAAAATCATATGTTTCTAGCTTATGTAGTTTGCGAGAAAAAGTGGTGTAACAGACGGACGGACGAACGGACAGACGAACAGACAGGACGCGATTTTAGTAGGGTATCGTAAAATGAATTTACAATACCCTGAAAACAATAACGACGACGCAACCAGCGGTTGCAGCCACGATGTTAACAGTACATCGAGAGTGGTACTAACGATGAAAAAACGACGATGAATACAATGTCAGTGAAGACGGACGAAAAACGCAGATTAGCAAACAGTCTGGTCCAGACTGAGATTTCTGCGGCATTCAGGCGCAGCAAAAAAATCATGCAAATGCCAGAGCGTCCAATAAAGGAAAAGCGGGGAAACTCTGCAGGACGCTTCGGGTGTTCGAGCGGTGGAAGAAAATATAAAGAACATTGAGAATTCGATGGTCATTGATGCGATCGTTACTGAAGCGACCGATGCAAGGGTCGTAAATCCCAATATAACAAAGAATCACCCTGAAACCAACGAGGAGGAGATTACGGCAGGAAAAGAAATGAGTGGCCAGGCGAATAAAGGGATGTTGTGTGATTGCATCGCCAGCGTCAAAAATGTGGAGAAAGAACTGCATTCGGAAACGGAAAGCGATAACCTCTCCCAAGCATGGTCAAAAAGTATAATAGCTGCCCAGCGACACGAAAAAGAAAGGCTATTCCGAAAAGCGGGAGATGTTCTGAAAAGAATACAATCTGCATGCGACTCCCCAAAAATCAGCAAAGCAGTAAAGGTTGGACTCCTTGAACAAGAGGTGCTTCTCGACCGCATAGGGCACTATCAGAGGAGCTGGCTAAAGGCCTAAGACGAGCAGAAGGCTAAAGAAGCACTAGGGGTAAAATCTAAGGGCCACATGCAAATAGCCCCCCCAGTAAAAATCAATAAAAGGATGGCGTCTAGCCCAATCGAAGGAGATTGGGATAAAAGAAGGAAGGAAGAGGCGCTTGATTGGCGTGGAGTACCAGATCACGGGCTCATTCAAAAAGTGCCAAAAAGTAAAGTTCGCACGGACGCCTAACCAGAAAAAGGACCTGATGCAAAACAGGAGAGACAGAAGCCCCGACGAAGACCCAGGCAGCAGGCACTCCTCGTAAAACCCTTAGACGGCCGATCCTACGCGGAGGTGATGTGGGACATCAGGGGAAACGTAAGGCCCAAAGACATCAGCACTGCCATTAAAGGAGTACAACCAACGCTGTTGGTCCACATACTGGTCAAATTCGGAGCAGAGGCCGACAATAAGGAAGCATTCTGCGACGCAGTAAAGAAAGTCTTCGGCAAAAGCGCAACTACAGCCTCGCTTGAGCCGATGGCAACGATAGAAATAAGAGGGATTGACTGCGTCACGGATCTGGCTAAGGTAGAAAAGGTCATCAAAAGGTAGCTCCCTAGCGTGGGAAGGATCAAAGCGAGGCTGACATCTGAAAACAATAGGGGACAACGTATGGTCATAGTTGACTTGACCAAAAAGGACGCCGAACAATTCCTGAACAAGGCAAAACACAAATAGGGTGTGTTGTTTATAGGATGCGGCAAAGAGCAACGCCTCTTCAATGTTTCAAATGCCTTGGCTATGGTCACACCTCACAAGTATGCAAAGGAACCGATAGGAGTTCCCTATGTTACAAATGCGGTGAAATGGGACATAAAAGAAGAGAGTGTACGAAGGAGGCACACTGTATTCTTTACAAGGATGCTGATCCAAGACCTGATAGACACGGAAAATGCCAGGTTTTTCAGGAAGCCCTAGCCAAGGTAAAATCAGAACTTCGCTGACCCGCACCCAGCTGCTAAACCTACACCGCAGTTCAACCACCCAAAATCTGCTTGAAAAGTTTGCGAGGGACATGAAAGCCATGAAAGGAAGCAACACCATGATAAAAGTTCGGCATCGTGGTATCCTGATGAAACTGGTGCTGCTGCCATTTGGCTTCGAAATAGTGATTTTCAGACGGGGAGCTGTGGACGTGGGGATAGTTTTGTGTGTGTTCGGTGCTCAGGGACCACTTTCTTTAGTGTCAAATGAATCGATATCATCTTTCCAAGCCAAGCTTAATGCTTTGAAGGGTGCTGTCTCAAACACAGAGAACAACGTGCTCGTTGGATGAGACTTCAACGCGAAAGCAATCGAATGGGGCATGCCTCAAAAGGATCCGCGGCGAAAATGAATCCTGGCAATGGTGGCCAAGACAGTACTAGTCATACTAAATACCGGAAATATGCTGCGAAGAAATCATACCGGACGAGACATTTGCCTAGGAGTCCTTAGTATGGAGGATACACAACTGGAAAGTATTAGAGAACTATTCAGCCAGTGGTCAACAGTGCATTTTGCTTGAGATAAGCGATAACGTATCCCGACGTCCACGGCTTTCTTCAATTGATAGAACATCGGAAGGATGGACGTCGAGAGGTTTGTCGAGGTTCTCACAGCATGTGCACCGCTGCAGGGAGATCCGGAGGGGATGGAAGAATCGGCAGCCCAAAACGTGGTGAACTCAGCTATGAGCATCATTACGACTGCTTGCGATTCATCTTTGCTCCGTCAAAAACTGCAGCACGGCGAGCCCCTAGTGTATTGGTGGTCAACTGAAATCGCTGAAAAATGAAGGGAGGGTTACAAGCTTCGACATGAGGCCCAACGGCCGCGGAACCGTGACGAGGCAAGCAACCACGCAGCAGCATATATGTCGGCCAGAAAATGCCTTTGCAAACTGAACAAAAATAGCAACGCTCGCTGCTGGCAAGATCTAGTGGACCATGTAAATAAGGGTCCATGGAGCCTTGGCTACAAGCTGGTTATGCGGAAGCTTGGTGCCCTACGGAAACCTTGTATACACGATGTGGAAAAGATAGACGAGATCCCGTCCATGTTGACACTGTCCATGGTGAAACAGCAGTCGACTGTTCACTCTTCACTTAGCTGGGACTGGAAGAGGCAGTCCTTTCGTTGAAAACGAGGAAGGCTCCAGGTCCTGATGGTGTTCCAGCTGATGTGTTGCGGCTTGTCTATCACCATTGTCCTGACTTGCTGCTCAGCAAATTCCACGCTTGCCTACGGGACGGGATTTTTTCGGTACGATGGAAGGTGGCGAGGCTCGTGCTGATCAGCAAGGGGAAGGGAAATCCTGAACCGCCATCTGTATACCGCCCGTTATGCATGGTAGACACGGCTGGGAAAGTGCTCGAGAAACTCATCAAGGGAAGACTCACTGACATAATTCGTGGTGCTGGGGACCTATCTCTTCGACAGTACGGCTTTAGAGCAGGACTTTCTACCATTAATGCGATTGCAGAGGTGGTGAACGCGGTCCAAAAGGCAGAGGCATATAGTCGCACCAAGCGACGGATCGTCCTGCTGGTGACACGCGGGTCAGGGGAACGCCTTTGACTCCGCTAGATGGGTGGATATTATGGATTTACTGGAAACCCCTTTTCAACTTCCAAAATATCTAATGCGGCTTTTGAGGAACTACCTAAAGCACCGAAGCCTGTTCTCCGACACAACACAGGGCCAACAAAGGATGGAAGTCACATCAGGTGTTGCGCATAGATCTACCCTTGGTCCGCACCTATGGAACGTGTCTTACGGCGAGCTACTGAGGCTCGAGATGCCAGAAGAGTCGCGCTTGGGCCTGGTGCCACTGTGGTCACTGGACGCACCGTTGAACAAGCGCAACGTAGGCTAGGTATGCTAATGCAACGAGTGAGGGACTTGATGACTGCTCGCGGGTTCAATTTAGCACTGGAGAAAACTGACAAACAAAGAAGGATTTCTAGAGCAAACAAACAAAAAAGGATTTCTAGGGCAGGGACGATCAGTATTGGAGATATGTGAATCAAGTCAAAGCCATCGGTGAAGTACTTGGGGCTACTGATCGACTCGAAGATAAGTTTCACTGAGCAAATAAGGGCAACGGCTGAGAAGGCTGCTTCAGGAGTATTGGCTCCGAGTCGACTTATGGCCAACGTAGGGGGGCCCAGCCCATCAAGAAGACGCCTCTTGATGAGTGTTGTAGGGTCAGTGCTACTGTACGGAGCAGATGTATGGGGTGACGCCCTCAGTAAGGAGGTTTACCGAAAATGCCTGGCACAGGTAGAGAGAAGAGGAGTGCTGAGGATTACATCTTCGTTTCCAAAGTCTCTGATTCGGTGGTGAGAGTTATTGCAGGCGTGATACCTGTCAGCGTTCTTGCAAGAGAGCGCCACTCTATTTATCTGCATCGAAACGAGGATGCGAGGGAGACGCTTGTCCGTGAAAAGAGACAGCGCTCACTGAACAATTGGCAGCAGTCTTGGGTGAACTGCACGCAGGGAAGGTGGACTGCGCCCCTCATTCCGGATGTGTAACCATGACTAAATCGAAGGAATGGTGAGACTAACTTCTGTCTGACCCAGCTTTTGAGTGGACATGAGTGTTTTCAGTCTTACCTGCACAAGATTGGTAAGTTGCAGTCCCCCAATTGCCGGTAGTGCCCAGGAGAGGAAGACAATGCCTATTACACATTTTTTGCGCGGTCCTAAAAGATAAAAGGGACTCACATTATGTTCGGGCAGTCCTAAAAGATAAAAGGGACTCACAGCAGCCGGGGGGTTGGAGCTAGGGGATCGCTTAGTTGGTACTTCCTCTTCCCTTCTCCCCTCCCACTGGAAGAGCGATCTCCCAGCTTGAAGGCGTCTCACAGCGTAACGAAACGAGACCTGGCCGAAAGTAATGTGTCAAACGTTTCCAGGCTGGGTTCTCAGGTTGACAGGAGAGGTTGTTGGTGGGTAGTCCAGTCGCCTTCTTGCGAGCATGGGGTCCCAACCTCTGTGCGTAAATGGGCACTCACCACCTGACCATAAAAAAATGACTACAAAACTTATGTTAAGCTACCTATTTAAGTTAATCATTTTACCTTCTTTAGTAGTCAGGAATGCTTGCTATGCTACAAGGATAATATAATATGATGCCCCTTTATTCCCATTTTCTTCTTGCGTTATTTTTCTCAATAATAAATTATCAAATTCCAACTACTTCAAATTCTTTGTAAATTTTGTTAGGGTTAATGAGTATTGATCAAATGATATGATCGCAAATGAAAACTTTTTTGCATAAAAAATTAGTTCCAGGATATTGATTTAAATAAAAATCAATTAATGAAACAATTACATCATACATTAATTTCTATTCAATATTCTTTCTTGATGACTTCCTGGAAAAAATCACAAATGCCCCAAATAAAGAGGATATTATATTGAACTCAAACATATCATGCATTATGCATTATTGTATTCCATGCCATTCCACATGTAATCAGTCAATTACTGTTACCTGTGGGTAATAAATGTAATATCAAACTATATTTTCAGTTCGAAGCAGACTGTAATTCTGCACTTTTGCACCGTAAACGCCAGAGGCCATGTTTCATTACTCTCCAATGGATCCACAGAATGAGAGGCTTTTCATTTTAATAATAATTATAGCAGAATTTTAAGCCTCCCTGTGGATATTACAATATATCTTTATGACTGAAGTGTTGACGTTTTTCTGATATATATTAAGTATAGATTTATACATTTGTTTATATTATAGATTCAACAGTGAAATTATGAGGATTATAGTTTATAAATTATGTTATTGAATTAGGCTTACTTCGCACATCATTCAAAGGTAAAAATATTTTATCACTGAGGTAGCATTCCTTTTTAGGGCTTTGTAAAAAAAATTTTTCAAAGGATTCGAAAGTGGGTCTCTCCATAGAAGGATATGACCTCTTAATATTTTTTTTCACTGAACATATTTGAGTCGGTTTTCACTAATATCTTTCAGGAGTCATTCAACAAGTGACATCAGTAATCGTAAAATCAATTGGCGGCCGTTTTTGATGGGAATATTTATTAAATTTGTCTTATTTCTCCCCACTTTGAACATTTGAATACATACAGGTCATTGACTCTTGATGAAAGCATGCATTTTATAGGTAACATAATCATGATCATATAGTCTGTGTGGTCTAGTGGTTAGAGCATGAACGCATAAGCCGAAAGTCCCAGGCTCAAATCTCGTTAGGAGCAACGTAATTCAGTTCAGGGGATTTTTCGGATGGACTATGAGTGTTCACTCAGTGGTGATATCTACTGATTTAATCAGATCATATCATAGCTGAGCAGGCACACGGGAGCATGGTACTGACCAAACCAACTTCCGAAAAAAAAAAATCAATAATATGGTCATGAAAATGAGATACTCTAACTATCTCTAAGTAAAGCCCCGAGAGGAGCTGAAGTGCTACAAAGAAGAAGAAGAAGAATCATGATCGTAGGTTCGTATGAGTATGTAATGATTTTCCTTCGTGCGTCTCGTTTCATTCGAGATTTCCCAAAGAAAATCTAAACTGACCTTTCTTCTATTATATACTTGATGTCTTGATCCATGTCAACGGACGGTACCCAGTAGGTTAACAAGTCCGGATACCTTTAGTCTACTCCAAGGCGGCTGGTTCGGCGTGGAATTAAGGTTGCATGTCTTCCACGAACAGGCTTAGTCCAAAGTACAACTATCAGCCATCGATTAAAATGTCTGATTTAAAACGCGTTAATCAGCTTACAGCAACTCAAATTTACTTTACTTCATCTTCCATTTTTTTTTCAACCGTTCGTCCAGTCCAAAAGAGAGACATCAGAAATAAACTATTCAAATCCCGGAATAAACTAATCGAATCCAAATCCAAATCAATCTACTCTAATTACAAATGCAAAGCCAAATTACGGTACCGCGTACCGAACCACAACACGAAATGGACCATTTGCGTATTATTCCAACCCTATACCTCGGCGGCATACTCACCTTCGGCTTCCATAACCCTCGCTGAGGAATGAAGTGCACCAATGGAATGTCTAAATACGTAAGCCATATGCTCTCTAAACTCTGGGTGAATTCCACACCCGAGTATCTCTAGGAGGTTTCCTTCCGAAATCGGGCTGACTAGGCGCTCCGTCAAACAACGCAGATCCTTGTAATAGTCGTCCACTGTCTCGTGAGCCAGTTTAAGCCTATTACAAAGTTGCTGGTTTCTGTTGACTTTGCGCTCATCCAAAGAAAGTTCTCTGAGTGCCCATTTCAGCGCATTTCAGTCATAGTCGCGCTCTGCTCCGACAAACCTCCAGACCAATGTTGAGCTCGGCCTGTAAAGACCGTTGGAAATCTCCTTCCAGTCTGACCCTGGCCATGCGTTTGGCTCATCGTAGGAACCCCCCGATAGATTAGGTGTCATTCTTACCAGCATAAGTCACTTTCCTACTAGCTATCAATTGGAACGCCTTAGGTGCAGAGATGGTATTAATGGTCAAAAGGATGTGCTCTTGTAGGCTATACTGGTTCAAGGTATCGTTTTTGGGCATGACTTTATTGCTTCCTTGATGCAAGCACAGGCCAGACGTTAAATAAGATTGATTGCTTGCATTTTCTGCGCTCCTGAGCCCTGAAAATAGCCCCGTGGGTAACGATTGGTTTCACCGTTATATGTATCTTACACTATGATTAGGCTGCATTCCCAAGATCTGCCCACCATGTTCCTGGAAACTATCAGAGCTCTTGTGGCCTTTGTAAAGCCCCGAGAGGGGCTGTAGTGCTACAATGAAGAAGAAGAAACATGATCGTAGGTTCGTATGAGTATATAAAGATTTTCCTTCGTGCGTCTCGTTTCATTCGAGATTTCCCAAAGAAAATCTAAACGGACTTCTCTTCTGTTATATACTTGAAGTCTTGACCCATGTCAACGGACGGTACCCATTATCAACAAGTCCGGATACCTTTAGTCTACTCCAAGGTGGCTGGTTCGGCGTGGAGTTAAGGCTGCATGTCTTCCGCGAACAGGCTAAGCCTAAGTACCACTATCAGCCATCGATTAATATGTCTGATTTAAAACGCGTCAATCAACTTACAGCAACTACTATGCAGCGCTGGATGGACTCCAACAAGAAATGGACGTTGACGAATGTACTGGAGGCAACGTTAGTCAAGGTAATAATAATTTTATCCTTTATTTAAAAAATAAAAATAAGCAGAAGAAACCAGCCCGTAGTTCTGCTGGTCCTCCTCAAAAAGTTGCCAAGAATGCAGAGAAAGTTCCACCAATTAATGTGTTCAGTCAAAGTGGAAAGGACATCGTTCGGCTATTGGCAGCCAAAAATAAATTAACGAATTTCGAGATTAAAAGGATCAATGCCAAAAAGTTAACTATCAGAACGAAATCACTGGTTGATTTCGAATCAGCAAAAAATGCTCTAAATTCTGGGGAGGTTCTACACTTCATATAAACCCCGAAAAGTGAAAAGAACCAGACCTTTTTGTTGAAGGGCTTGGACTGCAGAGAAGATACCGTCGATCTTTATTTAGTGCACATATCAAATAAGAGCGGTCCAAGTGCTCTTCAACAAATCAGATGTTTGAACTTCCTAGTGGTGAGGTGGGAATGCCTCCAAAAAAGAGAAATGAACTAGTGTTATCGCTGTCAACAATTTAGGCATTTGGCTGCCAACCGCGCCATGCATTACCGATGCGTCAAATGCAAGGACGTGCATGCTCTTGGTGAGTGCGAATTCGCTCAGACGGAGCCAAAAGAGATATTATATGTACTGTGTTAACTGCGGTGTTTTTGGTCACCTAGCATCATATCGAGGATGCTCCCGATACCAAGATGCGAGAGTAAAATTTTTCTCAAATTAAACACAATTACATGGCAGTGTCTTAGCTCCGAACTTCGTCAAGCCCGGAGTATTATTTACACAAGTCGCTAGAGGACTAGAAAAAATGCGGTAAATAATGTTAATAATGTAAGTGGCAATAATGAGCTGCTTCTCAAGATTTACCAGCAACTGAATTCTTTGTCAGGGAGAATCGATAAAGAAGATACGAATATCATCGTCTCGGGGTTTCAAATGCCTTAAAAAAATTTGTCATCCAATCACATTCCCGTAGATAGGATCCGTCTCATCTCGATCAACGTCAACTCCATAGTTACTATACGTCGTCGTGATTATCTCCTTAAATTCATTGTTAAGCAAAAGCCTGACATCATGCTTCTCACTGAAACCCACCTCAATTCATGGCACTCCATGACACTCAAGGATTTTGAATTCGTAAGAAACGATAGGGTAAAAGGTGATGGGGGAGGTAGCACCAGGATATTGGTTCGAAGACCCTATTGTTTCCAAAATAATGTAAAAGTCGTATTCAAAAGCTTTGAATCTCTTGAAGTGTCTGTTATCACTGCCTATGCAACTGGTGGAACTGTTCTCAAGTTCAAGGAGGAGCTCAATTCCTTCCTTGAAATACTTGAATTGAACAGGCTGCATATTATTATATTGTTGCTGGTAACCTGAACGCCAAGCATACATCATGGCTGAACGCCACCAACAATCCAAGAGGTGTTTTCCTGAAATCGTGGATAGCAGAGAACCAAATTGAATACATGTGTAATCTATATGGGTCGGAGTTCCCAACATACCCTAGGACAAATTCATATTTGGACCTCTGCATTGCAGACGCAAGACTTGAATTCCGCTTTAATCGTCCTCAACGGAAACTGCAGGTGCTTCCTCATGACCATAACGCAATTGTAATGGAAATCAATCATCAAAGGGATGATTTCTTCCTCATTTCAGTTCAATATGAAAATCATCGGCTGAATTTAAAAAAAATCCCCGTTGGCACCACCAGCCGGAAAGGTAAATTTCTCGTATGTGGCGTTAAGTTTCGAAAAAGAATTTGGCTTGCCTACTACTAAACTTCTTTCTGCAATTTTCGTAGTACCACATGGGTATTTATTAACATAAAAAAAAATCTGGCTACGTTCGTTTTTAGAAACCTTTTATCGGGGCGCAAATATTTTGCTAATTAAATTGAGTTGCATGCGTATGGATTACATATTGTTGTAAACATATAAATACCGGTTTCGCCCTTCTCGCATCTGCTGTTTTCACAGTTCACAGTGGTAACCACACAAAGGCTTAAATAGCTCGAATAGTTCATTTCAAAAGATTTCCATAAAAGTTTAATCAGCACTTGCATTGCCATTAATATATACATTTCAATTTTTTCTGAACATATGAGGGCGGTCATTTCGATTTTTATTGAAATCGGCTGCTAAAAATATTTAGCTGTAAATTTTCGACTGCTATATTTGTCATTCGATTTGCATAATCAAATTAAATTAACTTGCCTTAATAACTTATAATTTCAAGTTTCAACGGAATCTGTTGAGAATCTTGGCTGCTAGAGGGCTACAGAAATAAAAAAAATTGTATGGCATCCGCCTGTATAGGGAGACCCGCCTGTATGGGGAGACACCCCTTAAATACCTTAAAATATTAACTTGCACTGCAAATTTCAAGAGGCACCACTTTTGACCTACGTAGAAAATTTCCTCATTGTAGCTTATGTGGTTTGCGAGAAAACTTGTTATGACGCACGAACAAACGGGCGGACGGACGGACAGACAGACAAGTCGCGATTTTATAATTTTTTAAGGTATTGTTAAAAATATTTTACAATATCTTAAAAATGATCTGGTTTATAGGTTCTTTCAAGTAAAGTCATTTAAAACGTTTCAATGAAAAATATTCATTATTTCAGTTGGCACTAAAATAGCGAATTGCGCTTGCCTTCAGACCTTTGGGGGCCGCCATTTTGAATGCATGCATTTGATTTTGGATTATTTAAAATCTTTGTATGCTAGGACCTCATCAATCAATGTACTATCTCGTTCAAATAGGAGTTTCACTCTAGACAGGGCAAAATAATTCAATTTTTAAAGAAAATCGCAGCTAAAAATATTAGGCTTTAAATTTTTGACTTTTTTATTTTTCATTCAATTTTAATAATTTCCTGCAAAATACAAGAACATAGTACAGGGATTCATAATCTCAAGTTTCATCAAAATCCGTTGGAAAATGTGACCGCTAGAGGGCCACAAAAACATGAAAAAAACGCATATTTAAACGGCCGCCATTTTGAAATTTGCACATGCATGATCACCAAAATATCAAAGACTGTAGGTGTAAGTTATGTTTATCTTGAAACCAAGTTTCATATATGCCGGATCAAAATTGCGACTTTTAAAAGCCTTTGAAATTTCGACCTTCAACTGGCCGCCATCTTGTTTTTTGCAACCTGACCTCCAGTTTTTATATGCTTATAATTTCTATCAAACTACCGAATTTCATGAAAATCTGTTGAAAGCTTTGACCACTATCACAACAACAAAATTTTGCACGTTTTTCGACCTTTGAGCGGCCGCCATTTTGTTTCTGCCGTACAGACTTTGGATTTTTTATTGTGAGATTCATCACATACTTCAATGAACCTTTGTACCAAATTTCATCCAAATCGGAGCTACACTTTGGTCAGAACAGAAATCGCGATTTTTCATCTAAAATGGCCGCCATTTTGTTTTTACTCGGCCGATATAGCTGGTTCACGAACTTAACCGAGATAATAACCCAATACACCTTTCCTGAAAATTTGGTGAAAATCGAAGCAAAATTGCAACCTCTAGCGTGGTCACAAATTTCGTTATATCCCATATATATATATATATATATATATATATATATATATATATATATATATATATATATATATATATATATATATATATATATATATATATATATATATATATATATATATATATATATATATATATATATATGATGCTCTCCGCAATAGGTAAATTTCTCTCGAGAAATTTACCTAAAAAACAGACTGGGGAAAGTTTCGAAAGGAGTTCAATGTGGAGTACCAGAAGCAATGTCCCCGTTTTGATGGTGGCAACTCTTGCTCAATGGTTCCAAATGACAGGAATCTAACTAACGATGAAATAAATGTCTATTTGTCGAAGTTAGACAAGCTGACGTTGGAAACGATTGAGAAAGTAGTTCCCAAGATGAAACATCGAGACAATATGGAAGGATATGAAACACCAACCATCACAAGGTTGAAAAGATTGAAAAACCTTCTTCTCACACGCGTCAACAATATTTATCGACGATTTTCGGACTACAACCATACCTCGGTGGCTTTGTTGAAATTACCTCTGAAGAATGTGTCATACTTCAGGAGTGAGGTTAGCAATCAATCGGCGAAAAAATCGAGGGGTATTAGCCCACAGGACCCAGATGCCGTTTTCACGAAAGTGAATAGCATATTCCGCAAGAAGTCTCGAGTGAAGGTATCGAATCTTGAAGTCACTAGTGATGAGATAAATCTTCCCGATAGGGCTGGTATCAAAATTGAAAGTAAGACTCCGGATAGAAATGGAAACAGGATTATTTGTAAAGAATTGGATAAACTTGCCCTGATTGGAACACATTTTGAATTGGTTCATTTACCAAACCCTGAGAGAGGGAATGAAATATTTTCAGAGGTCATTGTAGCAAAAGTTTCCGACTTCAAATCAAGCCTGAACGGCCAATCAATTTTTCATTTCGATGAAACAATAACATCTGACCTCATACCGAGCTTGAATCTTATTGATTCTATTGCCAGCTATGAAGACTTGTGTTTCATATTTCGCAAGATAAACAACAAAAAATCATGTGGTACTGATGGTATTCCAAATGTAGCTCTTCGACATTTGCCTGTGGTTGCTATTAGAAATTATTGCATATCCTTCAACAACATGTTGAGCAATTCATATTTCCCAAATGAGTGGAAAACGGCTAAGGTATTTCCGATCTTGAAGAAAGGAAAAGAATCTTCATGCCCTAAAAACTATCGCCCAATCAGCTTGCTGCCTAACATCAGCAAGGTGTTGGAAGTGATACTCAACAGAGCATTAAACGCCCACATTGAGGAAAATGAGTTGATGCCAAATTGCCAATTTGGCTTTCGTGCCAGGCATTCAACCACACATGCAATAACGAAAGTAACCTCAGACATCTGTTGGAAACTAAACGATAAAGAATGTGTTGGAGCATGTCTCATTGATATGGAGAAAGCCTTCGATACGGTGTGGTTAGATGGACTAGTTTTTAAACTACTTCAGGACAAGTTCCTCAAATACATTGTCGCCATGTTGTACAATATGTTATAGGGGTAATCATTTGTTGTAACTGACGAAAGCCTGACGGTAATGCGCGAATTCAAGTTCTTGAATGGTCTACAGAAGGGAACAGTTACTGCGCTTCTGCTCTTCTCAATATTCATTCGCAAGCTATTGAACGGCTTTGATTTTAACGTCTGGTCAACGCGATTATTGGTAGCGTTTGCTGATGATCTGATCATCTATACGGCAGATCGAAAAGCTAAAATAGATCACAGCAATCGCCAAAAAATGTTCAATGATGTACAGCTGTACACTAACAATTGGCGAATGAAAATCAATGCGCAGAAGTGCGAAACGATTTTGTGTCGGACAACGCTGCAGGGAGTCAGTCAAGATCTGAAACGTAATTGGAAAAATTTCCTCATCATGGCTGTCAAGGGTAGTTCAGAACGGGTTCCACATAAATCCTGTACTCAATACCTCGGTGTTCATCTCGATCAGTATCTGTACTATACTGAACATGCCAAAATCATGCTCAGTAAAGCACAAAAAGTAGTCATGGACCTGCGAAGACTCTTTCATTTCAAATACATTGATCAAAAGGTCAAATTTATCTGTTACAATACCCTGGTTATACCAGTTTTGACATATGGATGTCAGATCTGGTACAACCAGAGTGCTAGAACTATGGAAAAACTAAGAGTTTTCGAAAGGAAATGTCCTCGTGCATGTATTGGTTAATATAGAAAGCCTGAGATGGATTGGAAGCATTATATATCGAAAAGAAGAATTTATCAAACCGCTCAAGTGATGAGAGTCGATATCTACAGACGGGTATATTGTGACTTGCCTCGCTACTGGCTTCGTTCCTGCTTCTGCAGGAACGAAGCCAGTAGCGTGTATTTGGACATGAATCGATGTGTTTTTGATTACGACGGCGTCCCAGTCATATACAATGGAGATACTCATTTGCTAGATTCGTTGAGGCTGATCGAGCTGAGTTGGGCCAATCTAGGTATTGGTAGCTGAATGACAATGTCTAAATTATTCGTGTTTATTGCCTTTTTAGGTGTTTTTCGTTACTTAGTTTTTGAGTTTCAGCTCATTATAGCTACAATTAGTGTTGTTGTTTATTTGTGTTAAAAATTAGGTATAGGTTAGGTATATGTTATGTTTATTTTATTAGTTGAACATGGAGATAAGATTCAACGCTTAGGTTAGGAATATTGTCTAGGACTTTTTTTAGTGAAAGATAAAGTTTTTGATTGCATTTTTATTAGAATCACCTTATAACATATAGGTGTAGGATCAAAGTTCACTGTTGTTTTTGAATCATTAGTAATTTTTGAATAGTGTAGGTTCGTTTTTTCTCCTTTTTCCAATCAAATCATATGTAATAATCTTAATTAATTTGATTTTGGTATAGTTTTTTTGCTAAAACGTGTTTAATGATAACCTATAAATTTAGAGAGCCATTTGGGCCATTAAGTTTTATAGAGCCATTTGGGCCATTAAGTTGTTATTGTTTGGAATTTGCTTTATATTCTTTTAAAATTTAAAAGGTTTAGTCTTGAATAAAGTGCTTTTGACTTTGACTTTGATCCAGTCGGGGTCGTTACCTGTCATCCCAGGAGGGAGCCTCACGGCGCCCCCAATATCCGCGGGTCCGTAGGTGTGGCGCTCCCCACAGAATGCTAGCCTCCAATATTGCTCTTATCGCCGGGCATTTCCCTGCGGAAATTTCCTCGGGTAGGTGGGGACAGAACTTCCCAAAGAATGCCTCCAAGGCTTTTAGATAGCCTTTTCAGACTATCATCGGCCACGAGTGTCCACATTAGATGTAACACGACCCCCCCCTTGTGGACAACCCCGTGTCATACGCATTTGAATGGTTCTAGTTCCCACTTTATATGCAGCGGTTCTTGTCATGAGAGATTGAGTCACCCAGTGAGATAGAAAAGGCTTTACCTGCCTATTCACTCTGCTCTACTCACCGCTACATGGCTTGCATTGTCGAAAGCCCCTTCATTGTCAATAAATGCACCTAGTGCAATTTTTTGTGCTCCAGGAATTTTTTTATCTTCCTTGTTGTTGCATAGAATGCGGTCTCCGTAGATTTGCCCATCCCGTATGCATGTTGATTTGGTTGTAGTGGATAATTTGTAAGTGTCGTTGTCCTTATGTAATTGTCCACTACTTTCTCTATTGTTTTGAGTTTAAACGATGTTAGGCTGATTGGTCTATATGGCTTTGGCTTGGTAATAACAATTCTAACCGCCTTTGGAATGAAGATAACTTTTGGCTTTCTCCACCGCTTTGGAATACTTCCCAAAGCGAGACTTCTTCTGTATATCCGTATTTAGAAGAATATGAGTAGATTCTGTCCTTTCTAAATAAAGATTGGATGTATCCTATCTTTACCAGGTGATTCAAAGGGTTGGAAAGAATTTAATACTCATCTTACACGCTTTTCTGTACAAATGGTGGTAGCCTCCGTCCATTTTGTGCGATTTGGCCTCTCAAGTGAGTCCATTTTGTAAATCCCTTCATTTATGATTTCACCCCCCCGGGGCAGTGTGTCTTCATTAGAAGTAGCGGTCTCTCTTCTTCGGTTTGCGTGTAACTGTGGTCAGCTTTCTTAAGTGTAATGTTTAGGCTGCTTCCCTGTTTTGCTAGAGCTTTATGGAGCCAAATAAACTAACACAACATCTTGTTTTCCTACTATATGGGCTTTGTACCGATCCAGACAAAATATTTTTCATTGGATCTTCGCAAAATGTTCAATTTAATGAACAGCATATTCTTTTCATTCCTTTCAGGCAACGACATTTAATGTTGTAATAAAATAGTGGCCATTTGAAGTCGGGCCTTCGCTTTGAGTATCTCATTTTCATGACCGTATTGATTTTTTTCGAAAGTTAGTTTGGTCAGTACCATGCTCCCGTTCGCTTGCTTAGCTATGATATGATCTGATTAAATCAGTACATATCACCACTGAATGAACACTCGTAGTCTGTCCGAAAAATCCCCTGAACTAAATCACGTTGCTCCAAACGAGGTTTGAACCTGGGACCTTCCGCTTATGCGTTGATACTCTAACCACTAGAACACACAGATTGCTGATTTATATATCATTGGTTGAGTATAAAACCCTTTTGAAAGGAGGAAAGTTCTGTCTGCCGAACTTGTTTTACAATTGCTTAAATTTCAGGTGACCGTTGAATATTGTACCTGCTAATTAAATGTTCTCACTCGCCTTGAATTTTAATACCCCAATTTTATATGTCTAACCGCAGCAATAACTTCAATTTTCGTTGAATCGTTTAACCCTTTACAACCTTCCATCTAATTATCACTCACAAATTTATACTGCAGTGGTAGCCTAAATGTCCCTTGTACCGTTTCATTTCAGTTACTGCAAATGAAATTTTTTATTACTCCCATCAATATCCTAACACGGTTTGAAATGGCCCCAAACATCACCCTGGTTCGCCTTCTTTTCAGCGGTTGGTTGCGAGCCTGTCCTTGTCTCGCCAGGTGAGCAATAAAATGTTTGTTACTTCTCACGCTTGTAATTAAAGTGGTTCGTTTGCGCTCAATGAAAGAAATGAAGATAATGACTTGCTTGCTATATGCCTGAATTTCACGACTCCTTTCTTCAAGCGTATGTAAGTGTCAGTTGAAATTTACCAACGAACGACGGACTTAAAGTCATAAAATGCATTCATCCTGCTTGCTCCCAACTATTACGACGTAATTGTTGCTCGTTTTTTCCATTTTCTAATTTCAAAATCGTTATGGAAGTGGATAATTCGCTTTCGCTATGGAGTATTATTGCTCGGGTAATTTGGATTTAATAGCCCTGTAGTACATTTGTATCGTTATTGTTTTAAATGTAATTTTCAGTTTACAACAAAATGGTCTTGGGATTGTGATACAATATTTGCCGATGAACATGTTCTCGCAATTACTCCGGATTCGTTTTGGGCTTGATAATCCTTATAAAGTTAGATATGTTCATTCCCAAGCAAATATTTCCAGTAATTGGAAGTCAATAATTGTTTAAAAATCAATTACACAATCCTCATTTCAAATCTGATTATAATTGAATTAACTTCGACTAAGGCCCTTCAAGAAATAATTACTGAAGGTCCCAGACAGGACATACGAGTACTGCTTAATGCGACTCAAATTGAAATTTCCGATTGTAATCCCAGATTTACCTGGAACAAATGTGTCCTGACTTAAAATTTTCTCTGTTTGCTTCCAAAAGTTCATGGTGTCCTCTTCTTACCGCAAAGGCTCACCCAGAAACTCTGACTAAACTTCATTTATGTTATTCCTATATTTTCATTTCTGGCTCTTCACGTTTTCCTGTTTTTGAAAATCGAGGAGACGTTCGAGACAAACTACATTTTGGAATGTTAAAGTCTGATCCAATTAGGTTACACTCAATGGGTGGAAGGGAAGTAACAACAATATTCATTCACATTATAGTAACTGTTGGTGGCGCGAAGGATAACGACTAAACTAACAAAAGGAACGCTTGGGCGGACACGACACTTAATTTGAATTTTGTTTTTAAGCTACTCGGCTTTATCCTTACTCCCTTGTTTTCATCCCTGTTTGATGCCATTTTTAATGGTGTTCTAGTCATTGTACTGCTTGAAAACAGTCTTTTAATGTGTAACTGAAAACTACCGCCATGTTGAATGGGAAAAATTGTCCTAGTGTCGCTTGCGAGGACAATGTAGGAAAGTTTTGAAACATAAGCAATAGCAGTTGAAATGGCTATAATTGTTTGGTTAAGAAATTGACAAGGGTATGTACAGAAGACATGTATATATAGAAGCTTAAACTTTTCATATTGTTTTGACTATGACAGTGAGGTTTAAGACATGAAAGTGAATGTCTTGAGGATAAACTGCAATGATAGCATTTGATTTAATGTACTGGTATTTAGGCTATTCCTGCTTCAAAGGACCTATTGGCTGAAGAAATATCTGGGATTGAAAACAGATCGCAAAAAAAAAATAACACGAATAATACCAATTGAGTTTTTTCTTTCTGCAGATCGCAGCCAGCAAAATGATGGCTAGTGTCCAATTTGGGTTTTGAATCAGACATTCAACTATACTATTACCCGAAATATTCCCTAATTCCCCCTCATTGCCACCGCTTAATTGCGGCTACTCCGGCGGAGGCTCAACCGACCCAGCCTAGCTCACCCGAAGACGGGCGTGGGCGCCACTCGTTCGTTACGCCGAGCCTCTCAAGGGGGGTCATCCGAACGAGAAGACGACCGTCCGGAGCAAAATCCCAACCAGGCAGTTTTGGGGGGGCTCGGCACCACTTAGCCGCGAGATTTGCCTACAACTGAGAACTATCCCCACGGAACAAGCTTAGATCTTCCGCCACCTACACAAATTCGGACCCCCTACACCAGAGGAACCGAAGTTACACACCCACAAACACTACCACTTGATGTAACCACAATCACTTGTTTCACAATAAGTACTCCAGGTTTTCCGGCCTGGATTTCTCGAGCCGAACTTCTTACAGCTAAAAGGGAAAAAATTTAGCGCTTGTGTCACGAGAGGAAAAAAAAGAAAAAATGAACAATTAAAACTACGTTACTTTTGTTCCCAAGAAAATGTTTCATTGATTTAGACATTAAAGGAAAGCCACTTGCACTTAATTCCCTATCTTAGTAAGGGGCCCCTTGCTTCCATCCGCTTGAAATTTCCACCGTTGTCTCGTCTCCGTTTGCTGATACAATTTTTACTGCCGGCTCCAATTCCTCGGCCTTTTCCTTGTATCCAATCATCGGGTTAACTTCTCATTCCTTTCACTTGATGTCACGCAGCTCCACCGTTGCTTGTACGTAAAACCTTCACCGAACAAAAGAGAAAAAGCGCGCCAATCTTCCCGGCTTAAATAATCTCCCGGGTTAACGTTTTTCCCTTCCATTCACCGGGAAAATCTTGTTTTGGGTGCTTTGGCTCCGTTGAAGCGAGTAACTCCCCTCGCTTGATCATCATAAATTCCACTTGGTGGCAATCCTATTGGGAATCGAGTGTACTACGCGCTGAATGCGCAGAATGTATTGGCTGACAGTTCGAACTGTCAGTAATGTTTGTTTACGTCGTGTCGGGATGTAAGGATTCCGGAATAATCCTTTTTTTCTGCATCCTCCCTTGTTACGGCTGCGTCTTCCATGTTCCCGCCGGTAGTTTAATCGCCGGGCCAACGCGTGAAGCACCGTTCAAGTGTTTTTTTCCAACCATTTCCCACTAATTTCAGCCACCGAATCCCTTCCCGGGAATGGCACGACTTCCTTCATTTCATTTTTCGTGGCAGGATGAAATGAGCACCGTAGATTGGTTTTATGTAACCGTAAGTTGCAATTTTTTTTATAGTATGTATAACATTATGTACAAAAAAACGATTAAATTCGAATACATACATAACATATATGCGTGTTAATCAGGAAAATTCTACGTCTAGCACTCGTTGCGTGTAGACGTGTTTTTAATCGCTCCTGTCATTAATTTTAAAAATTAATTAATTTTTCGCAAAAGTCAGCTTCAAACAATTGCAATATTTTTTTACGAGCCAGTCAAAAGCAAATTTTGATTTTATTGGGAAAACCATCACCGTCGAATTATTCGAGCATTTATCGACTACCTGAAATTCATTTCCTGAAGAAATATCAAAAGTGGAAATACATTCAAGGGGAGTCCCGGTCTGAGAACATTCCCTCTAGTCTCGCTGCAAAAGCAACGAGATGGAGGAGCCCGATGGCTTCAGCCATCAATCAGAAGGATCATGCCCATCGCCAATGATGACGGGCGAAAAAAAGCTTAAAGGAAGTTACGAGAATAAAGAAGAAAAACCGACAATCCTATCGGTAATCGAAATCGAGCAGCTGATACAAGAAAAAGAGAAAGCTGAAAAAATTGAAAAAGAAAATGAAGAACTCAAGCTTCGAGTTGAATCGTTAGAAGCACTTGTTGGAACGTTAACGTTCAACAAAGATAAAGAAACCAAGAAAGGCCGACAAAAACCGGAGACAAGAAAACTAAAAAGCCAAAGTAAGAAGCTAATCAAGAGGATGTCCTCAGCGCAGGAGGCGCAAACGACAGCAGAAATTACTATGCAGCGCTAGCTGGTCTTGAAGAAACGATGAGCATTGAAGAAGATCCAGGTAAAACGTCTAAGTTAGATAATGAGTTCATTGAATACCTTAAAATTAAAAATCGGGAGAAAAAACCAAAAGGTTTGTCTGCTGGTCCGTCCGTTAAGATTAATGAAAAAAAGAAAAAGTCCCACCAATCAATGTATTTGGGCAAACGGGCAAAGATATTGTTCGGCTTTTGGCAGCCGAAAATAAGCTAAAAGATTTTGAGATAATAAGAGTCAATGCCGATAAATTGACAATAAGGACTAAGTCGCTGGTTGATTTCCAGGCAACAAAAAGTGCCTTAAATTCTGGGGATGTTCCGCATTTCACGTACACCCCGAAAAGCGAAAAGAACCAAACCTTTTTATTGAAGGGTCTGGACTGTGGTGAGGACACAGTCGATCTCCTTCAGGTGCTGCAAGAAGTTGCACCAGAAAAACAATTTATTTCAGTTAAAAACTTTGCAACGAGAAGATTGATTGTGGAGCGCAAAAACTTGCCTCACTACTTAATCCAGATTTCCAGCAAAAGTAGTTCAAGTGCCCTGCAGAAAATACGGTACTTGAACTTCCGCGTGGTGAGGTGGGAACACCTCCAGAAAAGTGAGGTCAACCAGTGCTACAGGTGTCAAAGATTCGGGCATTCGGCTGCCAATTGCGCCATGAAATATAGGTGTGTTAAATGCAAAGACATTCATCCTCCCAGCGAGTACAAATTGGCTCAGGCGGAGCCAAAAGAAAAGCTATATTGTGTGAACTGCGGTGCCTTTGGTCATCCAGCATCATATCGAGAATGCCCTCGGTATCAAGATGCAAAGGTTAAAGTCACTCCGAAACAAAGTCAAGCACACCGCAGTGTGATACCTACCAACTTCGTCCAGCCCGGGGTGTCATTTGCACTTGCTGCGAGAGGACCAGCAGACAATGTAAATAAAATAAATAATGTAAGTGGCAATAATGAGCTGCTCCTTAAAATTTATCAGCAATTAAATTCCTTATCGGAGTGAATCGATAAACAAGATTCGAAAATTAATATTGTTTTTCAGCGTTTAGGGCTTTTAAATGCCTCAAAATAAGTTGTCATCCAGCCACATTCCCACGAATAGGATTCGTCTCAACGTCAACTCCATTGTTACTTTACATCGGCGTGATTATCTCCTTGAATTCATTGCCAGGCAAAAGTCTGACATTGTGCTTCTCACCGAAACCCACCTCAGTTCATGGCACTCCATGACATTCAAGGATTTTGAGTTCGTAAGAAGCGATAGGGTAACAGGTGATGGGGAAGGTGGCACCGGGATATTGGTACGAAGACCCTGTCGTTTCCAAAATATTGAAAAAGTCGAATTCAAAAGCTTTGAATCTCTTGAAGTGTCCATTATTCAAATCTCACTACCAGGTGAGGAAAACCTCTTCGTTATCTCTGCCTATGCAGCTGTTAGAACTGTTCTCAAGCTCAAGGAGCAGCTCAATTCCTTGTTTGAAATACTCGAATTGAACAGGCTGCATAGCATAATTATTATATTCTTGCCGGTGACCTGAATGCCAAGCATACATCATGGCTAAACGCCACCAATAATCCAAGAGGTGTATTCTTGAAATCGTGGATAACAGAGAACCAAATTGAATACAGGTGCACTCTATATGGGTCGGAGTTCCCAACATACCCTAGGACAAATTCATATTTGGACATTTGCATTGCTGACGCAAGACTTGAATTAAGCTTTAATAGTCCTCAACGGAAACTGCAGGTGCTTCCTTATGATAGCGACCATAACGCAATCGTAATGGAAATCAATCATCACAGGGATGATTTCTTCCGCATTCCAGTTCAACATGAAAATCATCGGTTGAATTTCAAAAAGAAAAGACTGGGGAAAGTTTCAAAAGAAGTTTAATTGCGAGTACCAGAAGCAATGTCCCCTTTCTGATGGTGGCAACCCTTGATCTATGGTTCCGACCGACAGGAATCTAACTAATGATGAAATAAATGTCTATTTGTCGAAGTTAGAGAAGCTGACGTTAGAAACGATTGAGAAAGTAGTCCCCAAGATAAAACATCGAGACAAAATGGAAGGATATGAAACACCAACCATCGCAAGGTTGAAAAGATTGAAAAGACTTCTTCTCACACGCGTCAACAATATTTATCGACGATTTTTGGACTACAACCATCCCTCGTTGGCTTTGTTGAAATTACATCTGAAGAATATCCGGAACTTAATCCGGTCATACTTCAGGAGTGAGGTCAGCAATCAATGGGCGGAAAAATCGAGGGGTATTAGCCCACAGGACCCAGGTGGCGTGTTTGCGAAAGTGAATAGCATATTCCGCAAGAAGTTTCGAGTGAAGGTATCGAATCTTGAAGTCACTGATGAGATAAATCTTCTCGATAGGGCTGGTATCAAAATTGATAGTACGACTCCGGATAGAAATGGAAACAGGATTATTTGTGAAGGATTGGATAAACTTGCCTTGATTGGAACACATTTTGAATTGGTTCATCTACCAAACCCGGAGAGAGGGAATGAAATATTTTCAGAGGTCGTTGAAGCAAAAGTTTCCGACTTCAAATCAAGCCTGAATGGCCAATCAATTCTTCATTTCAATGAAACATTAACATCTGACCTCATACCGAGCTTGAATCTTATTGATTATTTTGTCAGCTATGAGGACTTGTGTTTCATATTTTGCAGGATAAACAACAAGAAATCATGTGGTACTGATGGTATTCCAAATATAGTTCTGCGACATTTGCCGGACGTCGCTATTCGGAATTATTGCATATTGTTCAACAACATATTGAGCAATTCATATTTCCCAAATGAGTGGAAAAAGGCTAAGGTATTTCCAATCTTGAAGAAAGGAAAAGAATCTTCATGCTTGCTGCCTAACATCAGCAAGGTGTTTGAAGTGATACTCAACAGAGCATTAAACGCCCACATTGAGGAAAATGAGTTGATCCCGAATTGCCAATTTGGTTTTCGTGCCAGGCATTTGACCACACATGCAATAACGAAAGTAACCCCAGACATCTGTTGGAAACTAAATGATAAAGAATGTGTTGGAGCATCTCTCATTGATATGGAGAAAGCCTTCGATACGGTGTGGTTAGATGGACTAGTTTTTAAACTCCTTCAGGACAAGTTCCCCAGACACCTTGTCGCCATGATATGCAATATGTGATACGGGGAATCGTTTGTTGTAACTGATGAAAATTTGACAACAAGGCACAAATTCAAGGTCTTGAATGGTCTACAGCAGGGAACAGTTACTGCGCCTCTGCTCTTTTCAATCTTCATTCGCAAGCTATTGAACGGCTTTGATTTTAACGTCTCGCCAACGCGATCATTGGTAGCGTTTGCTGATGATCTGATCATCTATACGGCAGACCGAAAAGCTACAATAGATCAGAGCAATCTCCAAAACATGTTCAATGATGTACAGCTGTACACTGGCAATTGGCGAATGAAAATCAATGCGCAGAAGTGTGAAACAATCTTGTTTCGGACAACGCTGCAGGGGGTCAGTCAAGACCTGAAACGTAATTGGATAGATTTCCACATCATGGCTGGTGAGGGTAGTCTAGAACGGGTTCCACATAAATCCTGTGTTCGATACCTCGGTGTTTATCTCGATCAGTATCTGTACTATACTGAACATGCCAAAATCATGCTCAGTAAAGCACAAAAAGTAGCCATGGCCCTTCGAAGACTCTTTCATTCCAGATACATTGATCAATAGGTCAAAATTATCTGTTACAAGACACTGGTTAGACCAGTTTTGACATATGGATGTCAGATCTGGTACAACCAGAGTGCTAGTACTATGGAAAAATCAAGAGTTTTCGAAAGGAAATGTTTTCGTGCATGTACTGGTTTGTACAGAAAGCCTGAGACGGATTGGGAGCATTATATATGGAATAGAAGAATTTATCAAACTGCTGAAGTGACAAAAGGGTCGATATCTTCATATTGAAACTTCTTCGGAATCATATCGCAAGATCTGTGACTGTGAGCAAAAACCCTTGGATTTCACAGCCGTTCCACCCTACAGACGGGTATATAGCGACTTGTCTCGCTACTGGCTTCATTCCTCCAGAAGCATTCGTGTATTTGGACATGAATCGATATGTTTTTGATTCTGACGGCGTCCCAGTCATATATCACATATATCGACAGGCCACCGATAAGAAGATAAAATATCTTCCTAATTTGAGTTCACGAGACCAACGATTTCAATGGAGATACTCATTTGCTAGATTCGTTGAAGCTGATCGAGTTGAGATGGCGCAATCCAGGTATTGGTGGCTGAATGACAATGTCTAAACTATTCGTGTTTATTTTCCAGTTCTGGTGTTTTTCGTTATTTCGTTTTTTGAGTTTCAGCTCATTATTGCTACATTTAGTGTTATTGTTTATTTATGTGTAAAAATTAGGTATAGGTTAGGTATATGTTATGTTTACTATATTCCGTTAGAGATAATATTAAACACTTAGGTTAAGAACATATTTATAGAATTTCTTCGTATAAGATAAAGTTTTTGATTGTATTTTATTAGAAATTAGTTACAACATATTAGGTGTAGGATCAAAGTTTCACTGTTGTGTCTTAATTATAAATAATTTTAGGATAGTATAAATGATTTTAGGATAGTGTTGGTTGGTTTTTTCTCCTTTTTCCAATTAAATTTTAAAAATATGTAATGATCTTAATTAATTGAATTTGCTATAGATTTTTTTTAAAATGAGTTAAAGATAACGTATAAATTTAGAGAGCCATTTGGGCTATTAAGTTTTTTTATTGTTATTGTTTGGAATTTGCTTTATATTCTTTTAAAATTTATAACGATCAGTATTAAGTAAAGCGCTTTTGACTTTGACTCTGCGTGTTCATCAGTTAGAATGATTAATTTTATGTTTTGTTTCAGAGCTCCATGCAGTTCAAATCATTTACATGCATTTTTTCATGTTGCTCTACTTCGTGGAAATCACCTAATGATCTACAACATTTATGTTTTTCAGGAATATGAGTATTTATCGAATTTATTCACCTTTAATCTCAAATGAAAACTCTCCTGGCCGGAATGTAGGACTTGATGTTCTTTTAAGCTTTCCGATTGTTTAGAAATTTGTTTCAACTATCATTAGGATTCGAATGCAAAGCTTTGTGACCACTGAATTGTTTTGCCCGACTGAATTTCTTGCCACAGATCTTACACTTAAATTTATCTGCCTGTGATACTTCATGAGATCTCAAAGTTGCTGTAAGTTGCTGTCCATATGAATAAGCATATGTCTTGTCAAAGCATGTCGGCGCGTAAACGATTTGTAGCGAATTCCACATTTATATGAACCATTCAAGTGTATATTGTTATATTTTAATGCGCGTGAAAAACTAAATGACTTATCACATGTATCGTAAGAATATGCTTTGGGATCAGAATGTAAAATCTGATGTTCTTTCAAAGTTTCTTTGTTTTTTAAAACGCTTTCTAAATTCATACAAATCTAGATTCGAATGGAACTTTTCATGTCTCTTAGTATTGTGGGCATTATCAAATAATTTACAGCAGAAGTTGCACTTGCGCCTATTAGGCTCGGTATGTACGAAACGATGTGTCTTTAAAGTTTTTAATGTTTTATAATATCTGCCACAATCATTGCACTGAAATACAGCAGTATTTAAGTGCAAAGCTCTATACTCATTCAATTTAGCCTGCCGGGTAAATATCTTTCCACATACCTCACACTTGAGTGCTTCAGTATGTAGGAGTATGTCGGAATGTAACACTTGATGTTCTTCTAAACTTATTGCTGTTTTGAATAACTTACCGCAAACATTGCATTGGAATAGAGCAGGATTAGAGTGCAAAGCCTTATGACGATACAATTGCGTTGCCTGAATACATGTTTTGCCGCATATCTCACATTTAAATTTATCGGTATGTAATACTTGATGTCCTCTCAAACTGCCTGCACTAGAAAATGATTTGCCGCACATGTTGATTGGATGACGAAAGTTTTCGCTACCGTGTGTATTTTGCATTTCGTTTCGAGCTCACGTTGGTTCTTGACGCCTTCGATGGTTGCGGCTGGTTGCGTTGTCCATAATTGTGGCCTGTAAATTGGAAGCGACCTAGCTACTTGAGTTAACTAACATTAAGTTACAAAGCAAAAATTTTTATTTGGCTTCCTGTTCGTTATTTAACCAATTATTACATTTAAAATTATTATGTGGCTTCCTGTTCGTAATTTAACCAATGATTACATTTAAAATTATTATGTGGCTTCCTTTCCGTAATTTAACCAGTAGTCCTTTTGTGAATGGAAATTTAAATTACTTGCTAATAGTTACATCATCTCTTTCGAATCGTGTATGGTAGTGTTCAGGGTGAGCAACGCTATGGAGTCTCAATGTTCACCCGTAACAATACATGGAATAACAAAATTAACGTCAGACATTTGAAGAAAACTAAACAATAGGAAATGTCCCTGGAAATGCCTCATTGATACGGTAAAGTTAGATGGAATGATTTTTAAGCATCTTCAAGATAACATCTCCTTGCACTTCGCGACTATGATGTGCAATGTGTTGTATGGAAAATCTTTTCTCATAACAAATCGAAATTGGGTGGTAGCATGTGATTTCAAAGTTCTAAATGGTATGTTGTTAGGGACAGTTACTGCATTTCTTCTTTTGTCATTCTTAATTTGCAGAATAGCTTCAATTTAAACATGGATTTATGATCTGATATTCTTTATGACAGTCAAAAAGCATAAGTAGTTCCAAACAGCCTTCAAAAAATATTCAACAACATTCAGTTTCAAAAGAACAATTCGCGAATGATTGCTAATGTGCTGGAATTTGAACAATATTGTTTTGATGAAACAGCGGTTCACCAGTGGAGACCTAAAATGCAATTGTAAAGATTCCCACATAATGGCTGGCTGATTCAGTGCGGGTTCCTAATGAATTCTGTGTTTGATATTTAGGTGTTCATCTTAATCATTACCTGTACCAACATCAATATCTGTACCAAAATAAACCATGCACAGTAAAGTGCTTACAGTGTTCATGTCCCTTCGACAACTCTTTCATTCCTGGCGCATTGACCAAAATGTCAAAGTCACCTATTAAAAGCCAAAGTCTCGTTTAGCAATAGATTCAAGAAATGTAGCATCACTGCCTTTTATAACTTTTCAGCAATGCGGTATTATGAATCTTTTACCTTTGGCGTGATCATCATAACCTGTGCTTTTAAGTCCCACATTTTTGCTATCGTTGTATCATAATCGTCCTTGTTCATAATAATGACATTGTTCCCTTTATCTGTCTTTAGGTAATAAATTGGCTTCCCCTTTAGTTGTTTGATTAAACGGGTTTCCCTTTTGCTGCCATTTTTCTTTTTTGTGCGGACAATCGCTTCTCGTATTTCTTTTCGGATGGGTTCCTTCTCGTTTGTTTCAATATCCCTGATCGCACATTCTATATCTGATACGACGTCGTCCAATAGTATATTCCTTGGAGATACAGTGTAGCTTACTCCTATGTTCAATAAACATAGCTCGTCTTCGCTAAGCCCGATAGTCAATTTATCAACCACGAAATTAGGGATGATTTTCTCGTCGCTATATTCGTTTATTTGCGGATCCCCTGCTTGTTGCCGTAGCTCCTTCAGTTTTTTCGAGTGAGTTCTTCTTTTCTTTGCTGCTTTGCATTCTTATGCTCTTGTTATTTTGCGTATAAATACTTGAATGCTTCCCTGGTTTTTGGTTATCTCGTCTGCTATTTTTAGATGGGCCGCGTATATTTGTAGAGTCAGTTTGGCTAGTTTTTTATATAAGGCTTTAATTGTGTGGACTATCAGTTGCCTTTCTAAATTCAGTTTTTGCATATGGTACACTGGCAAACGATATTGCCCCTCAGCGAAGACCGATATCAAATGGAGTTGGAAAACATCAAAACGATAGTAGATATTAACGGTTATCATAAAACAATGATCGACCGAATGATTAAGAAAAAAAGGTCAAAGGACGCAATAAACCACCATACCATGTGAATCGGGCGAAATAGTGAATCCGAAAATATTAAGGCAGCGATAACGTACTCAACATTGTTTCTAAGGGCAAAAATAGTACTGAAGGAAAGGAACATTGACATAGTTGGCTCAAGCAGGAGTTTGCAACTGAAAAGCATTATCGGGAGCTCAAAGGATCCGAAAAATATGTGGGAGAAGAATGGCATTTATAAAATAACCTGCCCGGAATGCGAAGCTGTATATAGTGGACAGACAAAACGGTTGATCGGCGTACGACTGCAGGAGCACTTCAAAGAAGCTAAAATCTGCCAAATTGGCAAAAAGAGGCAATGCGCTTTCAATTCACAGTGGCGAAGCATGTGATTGAAACGAACCACGCAATAAGCAACGACAACGTTAGAGTCATCAAAGAGGTTATAAATCAGCGGGAATTGGACCCTTACGAAAGCCTACACATCAGCCGGATAGAAAAACATAAAAGGATGAGCACCTATCTGGGCAGTAACTCCTCTCCTCTTTATACATTAGGTCTCTAACGATCTGTGGAAATAAAAATAAATATTGACTAAGGATAACCTAGATTAAGTAACAAATGTAACTAGCCATTGTAAAATTTGCCTTCAAAAGATTACCTGCTATTAGCTAAAAGCAATTAAAAGATATTTAAATTTGGTTTTTCAAAAAAGTAGAAAGCATAAAAGTAAATGTAAGAATTGCTTCCGAAAGGCGCGTATGAGGAAATAAAAAGTATAATTCACCCAGAAAAAGAAAATAAAAAACTTTTTGTTTTGAAATATTTATAGCCATCAAAGATCCTACTTGCGTGATTACTGTCAGTCAAATGCAGGCTGACAGATTTTAATATTAAACGTTACCATAAAGAAAACGTTCCTTCAAAAAAAAACAAGAAAATAAAGTTCGCACTGATGCCCAACAAGAAAAAAGACCTAAGACGGAATAGGAGATAAAAAAGCTCAGACAAAAACCCCAACAGCAAGCTCTGCTTGTAAAACCTTAAGATAGCTGATTCTACGCAGAAGCGATACAGGATATCAGGGGAAATATAAGGCCCAAAGTCATCAACACTGCCATTAAAGCAGTACAATCAACGCGGTCGGGTCGCATACTGGTCGATTTCGGAGAAGAGGCCGACAATACTGAATCATTCTGGGACGCAGTAAAGAAAGTCATCGGCAAAAGCGCAACTGTAGGCTCCCTTGAGCCGATGGCAACGATCAAAAAAAGAATCATTGACTGCTGAACTGAACCTAGTCAAGATAGAAGAGGCTATCAAAAGGTAGTTCCCTAGCGTGGGCAGGATCAAAGCTAGGCTGACACCAGAAAACCATAGGGAACAACGCATGGCCATCATTGACTTGACCGGAAGGGACGCCGAACAATTTCTGAATAAGGGCAAAGTAAGATACGGTGGGATGTCTGCAGGATACAGCAAAAAGGTGCGCATCTTTAAATGTATCAAATACCTTGGCTATAGTCGCACCGCACAAGTAGGCAAAGGACCTGATAGGAGTTCCCTATGTAACAAGTGCGGTCAAATGGGACATAAGAGAAGGGTGTTCTGTAATCTTTGCAAGAATGCTGATCTAGGACCGGATTTTAGACACGTCTTGGGATTAGGGAAACGTCGAGATTTCTAAGAAGCCCTAGTCAAGGCAAAAGAAGAGCTTCGATGACTCGCATTCTGCAACTAAACCTACACCACAGTTCTACTGCCCAAACCCTACATGAGTAGTTTGCATGGGACACGGAAACCAACTTTTTGTTACTGAGTGAGCAACACCATAATAAAACCAAGTTGAAGTAGCAGGAGAGTGCTCCTGCCAGAAGGGTATTGTAAAACAATTAGTAAATGAAACAATATATTCTGCATATCAAAACTTGACTAATATACAGATTCCATAAATTGAGTTCAAAAAACTATTATGGTTACTATGATTTTAAACTCCCCACCATTTTGTTTCAAGTGTTTTGACTCCGTCACTTGATTATTCATGATAACACATCAATATTACAAACCATTTCTAACATTTTGGTCAAAATTCCTACATATTTGTAGTGTCTGGGTCCGCTGCAAACGTGTATCTCCCTAGTATCACGTATTAATGTTGTTGTAATTGTTAAATACTCAATCGGCTGTAACTAAGCTGTTGATTTTTCAATTATTGAGAAATTTTCGGAACACATGCAATTACTTTTAATAAACTTAAATTGTATGTTAGATTTTGAAGTTTGAAGGTCCCATCTTGATTTTATAGGCAAAAACGTAAAATTTAATAAATGTACTGTTATTAACATAGTTGATAGAATTTCGACCTCTAAGGTATTTTTTGCCCTTCTACTCCTAAAGTTACACCTCTTTGATTTTTTTCAGATTTTTCGCGAGGGGGGACACACAATTTTCGTACATTTCCCCTGCACCCCTCAAAACAAAATTTGTTGATTTAAGACCTGTTTTGGAAAGTTCTCACTAAGACCTTTCATTTGATACCCATATTGCCTACATGCGATGTAAATTTTTTTTTCGGGGGCTACTCCCCTATATGGGGAGACCCCCCTTAAAGACCTTATAAATTTCTTTTCGTGGTGAAACTTTGAAGAGAGCGTCACTTTGCACCTACTTACAAAATCTTATGTTTCTAGCTTATGTAGTTTGCGAGAAAAAGTGGTGTGACACACGGACGGACGGGCAGACGGACGGACGGACAAACGGGTTGACAGGACGCGGTTTTAGTAGGGTATTGTAAAATGATTTTATAATACCCTAATTATCTGGGTTTGGAACAGAAATTTCACGGTGGAGAACTGTGAACGGGGGGATGTTTTCGTGTGGGCCCGGTGCTTAGAACTAATTGATTTCATCTTTCCAACCCAAGCTTAATGCTTTAAAAGCCACTGTCTTGAACGCAGGTGGCAACTTGCTCGTTGGGGAGACTTCAACGCTAAAACAATCGAATGGGGCGGATCGGCGGGGAAAATGAGTCATTGATATAATGGTCAGGACGGTGCTCGTCGTACTAAATACCGGAAATACGCTGAATTTCCACCGTATCGGCTGTAAAGAAACCATATTGTATGTGAAATTTGCCTCGGAGTCCTCAGTATGGAGGGTATGCAATGGGAGAGTATTAGAAGTCTACTCAGCTAGCGGTTACCAGTGTATTTTGCTTGAGATCAATGATGTTGTCTCCCAACGTCCGTGCTCTCGACTTTCTACAATTGGCTAAAATATCGAAAGGATGGACGTTGAGCGATTCGTCGAGGTGCTCATAGCAAGTACGCTGTTGCAGGGAGATTCACAGGGGATGAAAAAACTGGCAGCGCAAGATGTAGTAAACTCAACTATGAGCATCATCACGACTGCTTACCACGCTTCTGTACAGATATATCACATTATTTCAATGTATCTGGATTCAATTCCGTTTCGAAATTTCCATCATGCAATGTATTTCAATACTTTCTTACAACTTACATAAGCTCTATATCGTCAGCATTTTTTGACATTTAATTTGATCATCATCTCAAAATTTCCATCACATAAAGTATTTTACTTTCATTCCACATACACAAGTTCCTATGTAGACATATCGTCAGCATTTTTTGTCAACAATTGTTTGCACTATTCTAAACTTTGAATCCACTAGCGTGCGAGTGGGATTCACGTGCTATGTACTTTTAAGTATTTAATATTAAAAATTGGAAGAAATACAATCATTCGAAATCCGAGAGTTTTATTGTTATATTTTGTATTTAGCATTATTAAGGTGCACACGTTCAAGTGCATAGGTACGTTGGACAGAAACAAGAGATTCACACAAAACCAATTGGTGAAAGTGGTAGTTGGTTTCCATCACGTCAATCGATTTGTGTTGCACCAATTCATTATCATTCACAGCAATACTGTGACCGAACATTGAATTCATTGAGGGCCTATTCAGCGCATGCAATCAATTAGTGTTACGAGTTTGTCCAGGGACTCGACAGCTTCTATGCCCCGTCGAAAATACGGCACAGCAAGCTCCTTGTGTATTGAGGGCCCATTGAATTCGGTGAAAAGCGATGGGGGTGACAAGCTTCAGCCTGAGGCTCAATGACGAGGCATGCAACCGAGTTGCAGCTTATAAGCCAGCCAGGAAATGCGTTCACAAATTGATTAACAACAGCAAGGCTTACTGCTGGCAAGATCTAGTGGGCAGTGTAAAGAGGGTCTGTCGAGTCTTGGCTACAAGCCAGTTATGCAGAAACTTAGTGTACTACGGAAGCCTTACATACATGATGCGGAATAGATGGACGAGATAGTGTCAGCACTCTTCCCCACCCATTTCATCTGTGTTGACGCTGTCTACGGTGAACAGAAATTGAGTGCCCACTCTTCATACAGCTTAAACTGGAATAGGCAGTCCTTTCACAAGGCAAGGAAAGCCCAATGTCCAGATAATATTCCAGCTAAGATGCTGCAACTTGTCTATCACCCATTTTCCTGACTTGATGGTCAGCACATTCAATGCTTGGTTACGGGATGTGGCTTTCCCGGTACAATGGACAGTGACAAGGCTTGTGCTGATGAGCAAAGGGTAGGGATATTCCGGATCAACGTCAGCATACCGCCCGTTATGTATACTAGACAGTGCTGGGAAAGAGCTAGAGAAACTCATTAAGGCACGACTCATTAACGCTATTGATGCTGAGGACCTATTACAGATTTATAGTAGGACACTCTACCATTGATGCGATTGCAGAGGTGGTGAGCGTAATCCAAAAGGCAGAGGCATATAGCCACAAAACGTCACTTGTTGGTGGCACTCGACGTTAGAAGTGCCTTCAATTCCGTTGGACGCCTAGATATCGAGGATATGCTGGAAACCCCTTTACAAGCTCCAGAATATGAGAGCGGTCCAAAAAGTACCTGACCTGACAAAGAAAACAGTTAACAAACTGCAAAAAGGTTTTTTATTTTTCAACATATTCTCCTTGCAACTGGATACACTTTTCCCAACGTTGTTCAATAGCTTCGATACCAACTTTATAGTAGGAACCGTCAAGTTCCTCAAAATAGCTACTAACCGCAGACTCTGCCTCTTCAGTGTTGGCAAATCTTTTACCGGCGAGCCATTTTTTCAAATTCGGAAAAAAAAAATAATCCGAGGGAGCCAGATCTGGCGAATAGAGTGCGTGAGGATGCAATTCGAAGTTCAACTCATTGAGTTAAGCCATCGCAATGACACACGTGTGGATTTGTGCGTCATCATGATGAAACAACACTTTCTTTTTCCTTGATTTCACCACTCAAACGCTGCAATAAGGTTGCATAATATGCACCGCTGTTTTTGTTGTTTCAAGATAATCAATAAATATTATTCCACGCGCATCCCAGACAACGGATGCCATGACCTTGCT